>OX638392.1:37796902-38996902 GCA_951813805.1 Limnephilus auricula | reverse complement strand
GTTCGTTTTTTCCAATTGTACATTGTTTTATACAAGTGTTTAATATAATGGATTAAACAAGAAGTTGGATATTGGCAAAATATTGAACTGAATTAGTTATGAAAATTTTATCATCAATGCAATTAAAAAAAAAAACAAGTATACTCCGTTTAAACTGATTTTAGAAAAGTATGTACATTTTTATGTCTGTGTAAATGTGTGCACCTATATATACATGTGTGCTTCAATAGCGGTCGGTGACTTTTTGTAGAAGGGATGCTAGACTATCAATAAGAATACTACCTAGAAGAAGTACAATTCTATAGATTAGCACCTCGAATAAGATGCAATTCAATTCCTGACATAAATTGTGGGGCTTAAAAGCAAAAACGCCACTCTCCATAAATGACGAAATTGAGTTATAAATGTCAATCTATGCGCAATGTCCGTAGCTACAAGATGGTTTTTGAGATCCTTAAAAAAATCGACCACAAATCATGGAAAAATCGAAATGAAAACAGGGTTTGGATGAAAATCAACACTCTCCACAGCGATTAACAATCAAAATAACCTCTCCACAAAAGCCAATCAAAAGCCTGAATTCAAAATAAATTCAACATGACCAATGAACACATTGTTACAACATTTTTTATTATAATATTTCACTTTGAATTATACTTTTTAAGATTTTACTAAAAAATCACACGAAAAATGGGAAGCATTCTTTGATCGGTCTTTTGTCATTTACAGAAAACAGAACTTTTGGAGAGTGGCGTTTTTGCATCTAAGGCCCTCAATTGTCGAATTAGCTCCCAAAATTTCTTACATGTGTCATTGAAAAATAAACAAAAAATCCTTGACGTGCCTGGGCTTTCATTTACCAATTCGACGCTTCTTCTTTATAAAGTCATCAATTACACGGTCGAGAAATGTTGTCTTCTCATGGCAGAAGTATTAGTTATTTTTTGAATAAAGATGTTAAAATTATTAATTAAATATGTAATCGAAGGATTCAACATTAAAAAACAATGTTTCCATGATATTCAAACAAAACTGTCATAAATGCACCAAGAACACACATACTAAACACAATCTACGAAATTCGTTATAAAGTAATGAGAAAATCGCTATTCTGAGCCTAATTTCTATACACATTAAAATCGTTTTTTTGTATTTGAATGCTCCAGACATATTATGACACTGTCTTTCAAAGAGCTACGCATGCTATACGGAATACGCGTGCGCGATATCCGAAATATTTCCAGTGTTTTGGAACCTGAATACGAACAGCATCCCGGGTCACCTGCCGCTGCTTGTGTATGTTGAACGCAGCGAGTTGCTGAGGACGCTGTAGCTGGCATGTGTGTGTTTACGCGTTGTACGTTTTACTAGCATTGAGAATGTATATGTATTTCGATTAGCTTCGTGCGTCGCTCCGTTTCTTTGCGTGTGTTCTCTTTTGGAAATTGGCAGTTTTGCTATTTACAGCTAGAAAAAATAAATTCTAAGCTTTTTGATTAGAAAACAAAGGGATGCGGCGCTTCCACTGCATGTATGGATGGACCGTGTCTGGTGTGCTTGCATGCACACATATTAAAAAGAAAGGAAAAAAAGGTTATGTGCATTTTTATAATCTAATGCTAATTTACTTATTTTCTCCTTTCTACATACCTACATGAAGTTCCCCATGAAATTCTTATTTGGAAATTAAAAAGCATGCTATAACATGGCAACATAATAGCCTGGAAAGCTATCTTACTGGTAGACAACAAATTGCTAGTATAAAATCCTACCTGTCGGAAAACATTTATGCAATAAGTGGAGTTCCGCAGGGTATGTTTTGTATATGTGTGTGTGTGTATGTATAGCACTACTCAAAAAACGGATCACCAGCTTTAGAACGCGACTAGCCACGAGCGAAAACGGTCTTGTGATGGCAGCACTGCACTTTTGGCAGGGTCCTATTTACAAGCGGTGGAGCCAACTCCTGATGTCATAGATTAAAAAAAATATATATATAATTTTATTTTTATTTTGTAAAAAAAAAAAAAATATTTTTATGTTGTTTCTGTATTACTTTCATTCTGTTTTCTTTCACTATGGATGCAGTATCTCACAATATATATATTTGTTATATTAATTTGATATGTTATATGTATAATATGGAGCTCGTGGGATTGCACCACCCTCCCCGAGATCTGGAATAAACAAGAAAAAAAAAAAAAAAAAATATATATGTTTGTGTATGTATGTGTACATGAATGTATATGTGTATGTATTCATGTACGTAGTCGCATATATATGGGTATACATACGAGTATATTTATGTCAGTATAAATGTGTGCACCCATATATACATGTGTGCTTGCATGCGCACATATTAAAAACATGAGAAAAAGGTTATGTGTATTTTTATAATCAAATGCTAACTTAATTCTTTTCTCCTTTCTATTATCTACTTTTTATTTTAATTTTTCCAATTTTTATCACCATTTGTACTAATTCCTTATTTACAATGGACTTCATATTTCGTACAAAGTAACTATACTCCATTGGTCACCATAAAACAGACAGCCGCCTAGTACGGTGATTTAATATAATATGTACTTTTAGGTTTAGCTAATAATTCTGGGAAAAGAGAGGCGATAAGCTCAATTTCAAGCTTCAATGTCAAGATATTTGAAAGATCTTGATCAGAAACTAAAATATATCTACTTTTACAAATGATGTTACAAAAATTACGTCCAAATGGAATTCATTTGTGTAATTGGACATTCATTTGTCGAATTCGGCATTCATTTGTGGTCTTGTGGACTCTTACACAGAATCTTAAATTAATAGCTGCTCGACACAATGTAAAAATTCAAAATGCGAAATCCTGTGCTGACGCAATTCTATGGATATCTATCTCGATTTCCGAGAGCAGTTATAAATTTTTTGTTGCAGAATTTGAGTACCTAATTTTTTTATCGGAAGAATTCTTGTGATATAAAAAAGCGGGAGAAAATGTGTTTGTTACCTTTCCTTTTAATTCGACTTTCTTCGAAAGTTTTTTTTTATAGTTATAAACTAAAAAAATTGTTGACCGTCCGTTTTCCATACTGAATTTGCTGCCGAATCACGCCAAACAATCCTTTGTAATTAAAAAAATAGTGCATAAGTATTTTAAGAAGGTATTTATTATGGTAGAACGCAAAGGGAAATCTATATATTTAGAAACTGCAATATACCCAACTAACCTATGAAAAATCTATGATAGAGGGTACAATTAATTTTGATCATTTTGCCCCTATCGATTAATCTCTCTTGCAGATCTGTGAAGAAGCAATAGCCAGATTCCCAAAATCACGCAAAACACATAGAATCTGAAAGATCTCCAATATTTTACTTATTCCTTTGGGAAATCACCAGAATCTTAAATCAAGGACGGTATAGCTAATAATGCTGGAAAAAGAGAGGCGATAAAAGAAGTCCTTGTATAAAGTGAACCTCACGCCTAAAAATCGCCAGGAGAGATTTGGCAACAACACAGAAGCCCAATTTCAAGCTTCAATGTCAAGATATTTGAAAGATCTTGATCAGAACTAATATCAAGGACACTTTAGTTAAAAATGCTGGAAAAGAGAGGCCACAAAAGTAGTCTTAAAAGGTGAACCCAAGCCTAAAAATTGCGGGGAAAGATTTGGTAACAACACAATAGTAGCCCTATTTCAAGTTTCAATGTCAAGATTTTTGTTGTCTCCGATATTAGCGAAACGTGTGAAAGACGAAGAATTGTGTACTCATAAAACTCTACCTTCTATAGTGCCAATGTTCAGACCACAAGCTTAGTACCAATCTCGTGTCTTTTACAGCAACGTTCTCACACAAGATAACGCTACCTATCTTTAATCCGGGCTTGTAGCGAATCATGGGGCGGAACGCTTACTTGGTCGCTAAATTAATTGCGAATAATTAATTTGCAGCACGCCCCTATTACTTCACTGCTTCAGTGGGAAGTGGGAAGGGCCTAACTGCTTATTATGGTGTGGAGGTGGGAAAAGCCGCCCGCGAGATGATTGAATAAACACCGAAAACTCGGTACGGGCTAGAGTACAGATAGTACAGATTCCTTCTATGTCTACTGTACTGAGGTTATGAACAATTCTCATCTGTGTCATTATTCATTATACTTTGTAATTTCGTTATGAATTGAGGATCTGAGGTGGCGTGTTTTAAAATTTAATACGCGTGCAGAGAAATTTTTGATTCTTGGTAAATGTTATTTGCGTATTTTCACAACCTGTTAATACTATTTTTTAATATTATTTGCTACATAGCCGTTATTAATCGCAAAAAAGAAAAAACTATTAATTTAGTTTAAAATGTGTTGACGATTTTTATTTTATTTTTTCTATTACGATCATTTTCATTCATATCTATTCATTCATAACTATCATTCCGAAACGGTTCTGGCTACAACGTCATTATGACATGGAACCGCCACTGCCTGGTAAGACGGCTAGATATTACCAACGTTGCCCGGCGTCGATAAATGACAAATGACGCCGTTCTATTTGTATAAATAACATTAACTTTAAATTCAATAATTTAAATGATTCCCGCTTCATAAAAAATAAGAATCTAGAAAATCGAAAAAAAAAAATGGTAAATGAAAACGAACATGCTGTTTTGGCGACAAACCAAAAATAGCACATTTTAAATCGTTGTATTAAATGTATCCGTCAACATTAAATCGTAAAATTAATTCATAAAATAATACCTTTATTATTTTTTTTTCGAGAATAAGAGAATTATTGAAAAAATTCTACTATTGATTTATAATTTACATAATAAATCTTCTTGTTAAGTTCACATACCGTAATTATTTAGGTATATGGAAATCTGTTTTTTTAATCAACACAAGTTATTCTAATATAAACATTATTCAAACAACATCCATAATAATTTATCAAAAGAGCAGGGTTTAATTAATTTCTATTGCTAGTAGCTTGTAATTTCTATGGTAGGATGTTAGCTAACTTTTAGTTCTGTGAAGCATTTCTATGACACTTTTTGGTTGTAATGCTAAACTTGTCAGTTCAGTCCTGAAGGGTGATTCCGAATCTTTTGCGTCAGCGAAACGCGTGTTGAATCAACCGTATACGACACATTTTGACAGTTTTCTTAAATGTAGCATTCCGTATCACGCCAACGAGCTAAATACTATGCTTGTGTCATGACACCAACTCTCAAAAGTAGTTACTCTTACACCATTAGAGATGTCAGCGGCGGGAAAATTTGCGAATCGAATGTCATCGCGTACAAACATCAAAACAATACGACAAACAGATAATCATGTATTATCGCAAATCAGGATAATAAATAGTAATTCGTGTTTTTAGGAAGGTAATTAATCCACACCAATAGACTTTAACATGCGACGGGCATAGACAAGTTACTGAAAGCCATAGAAAATCACAGAAAATTGAAAGCCGATGACGCACAACGGACGCCTTCCGATATCCAGTGGATTTTGCCTTTTTATCTTAATTATCTCGTATCATTGACTCATTAAAAAGATAACACAAAAGATGCCACTATTCTGAGATGACATTCGATGTCAGGGAACTGGTGTAGTCGACGTTATTTAACAATGTGTGTTGTACTTTTTGCTTGTTAATGTATCACATTGTATGGCCTCAACGAAGGCATTAACGAGGTCAACGTTTTCCATGGAAAACTGTATATATATATATATAAATTAAAATACTCGATTATATAAGGGTTTTAATAGGGAATAGAAAAAAATTGGAATTCTCCGTACCTTTAGGTAGAAAGTCTGCAACTGGATTCACCACGTATCTTTTTTTAAATATTTTTATTAATTTATTGACAGTCTCCGTGGTGGACAGGTAGGCTATCGAATAGAAAGTCAAATACATTTTATTTGAATACTTGTACGACTTCACAATTAATTAATTAAATATATTTGCGGCATATTCCAGAGTAGAAGATAATCTCAGTATCGCCCTGGATAAGACCTCCATTCAGAATTGAAATGGCTTTAGCTGTGTTTTGTGACCAGATCTGAAGAGCTAGGTACTTTCCCATCTTCCTCTACCGCATTTCCTTCCCCTTTCAGCCTCACAGCATTCCGCAATCGGGGCAGCCATATTCTGACTGACTCCAGACGGTAGCAGTTAAGTCTTTTATATGATATTCACATTTTAAAAAATATCTTCTTTACAAATAACAATTTATTTTAAAACCGTATAGTATAGGCTAATGCCATATCATGGTAGTCGTGTATATTAAGGTGGGTCATTTAAAAAAAAAATGTTAATTTCAAATTCTAAGAGCGATAAAAGGGTGCCAAATGGGTTCAAAACGACGTGTTTAAAATTTTAAAATTTTCTGATACGATCTTCTTCCTCCGGATTCACTTCAATGTTTTGAAAATTTTAAATTTTAGAGGTTATTTCTAGTGTGTATAAAAGTTACTATGAATCTTTTTAACCATATTTTTTGTAATATTCCATAGCAAATGTAGTATGTATTTACGAAATCATTTACAAAATGTCCCGGTTGTGATTATTGGAGGCGTGAGGTGAGGGCGAGAGAAGCACCAATTGCACTAATACCGGAGAAAAAATGGAGGAATTCCGCCGCAAAAGTAAAGTGCTGTTTGATATTTCGTCTTGCAAATGCAATGATTTCAGTAAATGTGACTGTCCCAGAGATCAAAAAATTCCTGTAAAAGAAACGAGTTTCATTACTGACCGACGTACTACATGAAAAATGATAGTAGGAAACGTGGATATCGCTTCAACAAAACAAATTAAAACTGCGTTGAAAGGGAAACTTTTGAAGCAAAAATCCTTGTGCCCGTCTAAAAAGGAAAGCACAGGTAAGCCAATTACCTCTCTACTCGATATTTCCACGTCTTTTGCATCAAATGAATCCGATTGTAAAGATGTTTTCAAACCTAATGTTGTACCTCAAACGCTTCAGAAGCAGGCTGCAGTCAATATTGATCACTCCACACTGTCTAAAACTTGTGATAGATATGGAGTGTTGGATAAGGCAGCCGCAGCGGCAGCCATTGCCTTAACAGTATTGTATGACATCAAGTCTAATATTCCAGTTATTGACAAGAGTAAACTTCGCATAGAACGAAAGAAAACAAGAGGAAATATTAAGGGCACAATTCAGAGAATGATGCGTTGAAGAGCATATTTCATTGATAAAAGAGCCAGACTCAATATATATTTAGGTTTTATTGCACCAAACTCTGGCACGTCGAAAGTTATAAACCATTGCAGTAGATAATTTGCTTGCTTCACATGAACAAGTTACCATTTCGGCATTTGTTCGCACATCTTGACGGTAAGACATCTGAACCTCAAACATGTTCAAGCACAATAGGACTGGATTTGGAAAATCGTGAAAAAATGCCTATGGGTCATTTTCAAAAAATTGATAGAGAGTTGCATGAATTATTTACTAAAGACGAGGATACAGATCAGTTATATTTGTATAAAATAGTATCTGCAGTTACAGTGGGGGAATTACCTGAAGATTTATGCCACAAATCTCCTGGAAAAATGTCTCATGCCAAATAGCTTACCAGTGCTAACCGAATTCTTCGTCTTTATGTTTCAACGGAAGCTCCTTCAGAGAATCTTATTATTTTAGAAACATACGTTGTTAAAGTGTATGCTCCGGCTTGTTCAGCATTAAAACTCATACCACCCGTAAAGATGGAGCACGTCACCTGTGGTAGTTAATCTCAGCGCCTAGATACTTATCAGCTGAACTAAAAAACTTAATTGATCCAGTTATAGAAAGAAACATTTACTTCGCACACCCGAAAATTTATTGCTTGCAATTTTGACTGACCCTCATAAGCATATCCGAGAATTAGCTGGGCGTCGTGTTCTAAAAGCACGCAGTAAGAAACTAAGTAAAGCAGGGTTGTTCCAACTTCCATACATAAACCTCGATGCATCATATTATTTGGAAGCAAAATGTAACCGAACCCTTAATACTGAAGAATATTTCGGATGAAGATCTTCAATTATTTGTAGCTCATGCGGGAGAAGGTAGATTGCCTCTTCTGCGACTGCCATGTCATACTCAAGCAGATGAAAGAGGTGTAACGACTGTTATTGCAGCCTTGACTACTTTATGTACGAAGTCTGCAAGAGAAGGTCTTATTTAGGTAAAGATCCAGTCTCTCAAAATAATGCCGAAATTTGAGAGTAAGAAGGATTTTGCTGATATTTGAATACACTACCTTGAGATAATTTGAATTATATTCATATATGTTTTTAGTAAATAATTTGAAACATTCTCATTATTTTGCGTTTTATTGAAAAATAGTTCATTTTTACTTGTTTATCTAACATTTTTTAAAGATTTAATAAGGATGGGTTTTTCTCTAATATGTGAAATTTCAAAGTCAATCCGGAGGAAGAAGATGATATCCAAATATTACTAAAAAAATTAGGTGATTTTTCATCGTCATTTAGCACCCTTTTTTCACTATTAGACAAATCAAAACAAGAAAAAAAATTTCCCCATACATTCGTGACCCACCTTAGTGTATATGTTATAACTCAATATATTAATATAGTATGCAGGAAACAAATAATAGGGATAAAGTAACCATAATAGAGGCACTGCTGAAAACTCTGCATTCCGGGAGAAATTCTTAGCAGTAGCCAAAGCCGTTCTGAAAGAAACACAGCCCTGCTGTTGGATGTTTGGCAACGTTGCATGGAGTCGTAAAATTCTCAGTAATTTGTTCACATTCCCATATGGCAAGTGCGCATTTTTTTCATAGCGATGGTGATTTCGATTGAAAATATTGCGATTCTGTTCTCAGTATGTAATCATTGTTGAATAAAACATCAAGGTAACTTTTATACAAATTTTTTTTTACAGAAAATATAACATTTAATATTATGTTTACTATCGTTTAAGTGTTCAAGTGTCATCGCATAACCTGTAATGCTGTTTTTTTTTTCAGATTCGCAGCCAACATTTGGCTACGAAAGTTGCGAACCACTTGTGGTGAATTATGGCAAAAGTACTGGTTATCCAATAAATGGTTCCCGGGGCGGCGGTACTCATACCCGCCTACCAAATCGTAAAAAAGCAAAATTTGGCAGAGGAAGGATGAAAGTACAATTTAGGAGGCGGGTATGGGTACCTCCGACCCGGGAACCATTTATTGGATAACCAACACCCCTGCCATAGGTCACCCCAAGTGGTTCACTATGTTTGGTGACTTAGCAGGAGTGCCCGGGTTCATGGGGGTGAGGTATGTCTAGATTTTGGCGGCCAATGCGTTTGCCCACCTATTGCGTGGTGGGCCGGATCGGGAGAGTTTTCATAAGTCCGTCACTCCTAGACACACGACCCCCTGATTCCTAACCACCCCTCATACATGTTTCCTTCCCAGAACTTCCTCCCCTTCCTTTCCCTGAAAAGACCTTCCACACAGCATCCCCAAAGATGACACGGACCCTGAGGGTTTTTTTCCTTATTATCGATTTCTTGGCGCAAAAAATTCTGAATCAACATTTTGACTTCTACATTAGATATGCCACATTTTCATCAATCTAGATCTAGAGCACCTAATGTAGGTATTCAGAGCATTGAAATAAGGTTGTTTTTAGAGTACTTTCTGGTACCTAAATCAATTTACGAAAACTGACGCAGGCACTTCTAGCATTAACCCCCCAGATACATACGTTTCCTCTTTAAAAATCCTACTACAAATCCATGAAATACTATAACAGTCTTTCATCTGTTAAATATAAAATTGGTTCACACAACTTACAAAATGCAATGTTGCCAAGTCAACAAGCATTTTGTAAGTTAAGCCAAGTGCCAACAGCAGGGCTTGTGTTAACACTTAAGATCGGCTATACAGTAGCCCATTTGTCAATAGGATCAATGATGACCAAAAAAAATGTATAAAATTGTAAATATTGATTGATGAATAAATGTTTTTATTATTATTATTATAACAAAAAAAAAACTGATTAATTCAAATAAATATTTTATAGAAAATAGAAATAAATATATTTAAATAACATTAAAGACTAAAGATGCATATACCCGCATAAGTAGGATAAGAAAAAAAAATTACATTATTTCCACACAGGAGGCCTGAAAAAAAATATAAGGGAGTTTGTCAACTTAGGGGTGCTGTGTGGAGAGTCTTTTTATGGTAAGGAAGGAGAGAAAATTCTGGGAGGGAAAGAGGTATGAGGGTAAGATAAGAATCTGGGGGTCAACGTGTTCCCACTGCGGTGTAAGGCAACCGGTCAAGAGAATCCAGCTGGTGAGGTCAAAAAGCCTCCCTCAACCAGTCTCTCTCGATCCGGCCCACCATGCAGTAGGTGGGTAAAAATATCCTCCGCCAAGACTTAGACTAACCTCACCCCATGATGAACCCTAAACCGTCACTACACGTAGCGAACCACTTTGGCTGACCTATGGCAGGGGAATTCATTATCCAATAAATGGTTCCCGGGGCGGCAGTAACCATACCCGCCTCCCAAGTTGATATGATGAATAATAGTTATATGTAATAGGATGATATGTTTAGAGTCTAGGTGCGATAATGGCCCCTTGTGAGCGATGGAGGTTTTCAAGTGGGCAGTAGAAATCTCAATGAAAATTAGGGGGCGTTAAGGAAATCTAGAGGGGCGACGGCAGGCGAATTCTATCTATATAAATCCGACGGAATCTAGACACGACAACACATGAGTGTCCAATTGAACAACATTTTGTAGAATCGCCTATCTATCCTTTCCATATGTAGATATATCCACATTAATCTATAATTATATGTGCAAAATTTTTTTCTTAAGGTACGCAACGGATAAAGTAATTGAAAAGTTAAATGGCAAGTTGAAAAATACGAGGGGCAATAGATTTTTTTTAAATCTCAATGTGGGCGGTGGTCGAAATAAGTTTGAGAACCTGTGGTTTTGAGCCTTTTTTGAAAAATTACCTCAAGAGCGCTGTTCACTAGGCGCTAACACCTCAAAACACATAAGGAGAGAATTTTACTCTGGCGTATGTAGACATTACATACAGCTCAAAAGAACTTCCTGGGTGTAAGGAAGCAGCATGAGTAGGTTTCAATACTGTCGCGTAGTGAAAGCACGTATTATAAAGCCTTAAAATTTATGTGTGGATTAACGTTTCCAAAGAAGTGCAAAGGGCGAATTTAACTTCATAACTGCATTTGGTGGCTTCGGTAGTTTAGATTTAGTGGTCTCAAAAATCTATGGAACTAAAAAAAAATTGGTTTGTTCCTTAGATTCTTTTTGGCCACAGCTCTACCACAGTGAAATAGATAATTTTACAATATCGGATCGATAGGCGTAACTTTCGATGATTTAACCTAAAAAAAGAAAACATTCGTTTCTCAAAGCTTGAACTGAATAAATTGATCGCGTCTTAGTTGAATTAATAGTTTAATTTAAGTTTATGGATCGCTTTTATGGCTTCTTTTAATTATAAGAGATTTGTTAGTTGATTACTTTAAATTTGTTTTTTTATATTTTTATTGTTTGAGACATTTACAGAGTGTTAACAATTATTACATTAATATTATTGCATTGGATTGTGTACAGATATTAACGCTCCAATTTGAAATGTTCACAGCATGCGTAATCAAGGTTTAGTTGTTACTAGGCAGAGATGCTAGTAGTGAAAAAAATAGAAATAGTAATAATAAGCCAGTAATTTTTCATAACAAATGACATTATCCAAATAAATTCGTATATTGAGAGTTAACCGAAACTTATCTGATACTATGGAGGGTGGGATAAAATTTATCAAACTTACTAATTGTTGACCGTGCTTGCAAATATTGATAACTGACACGATGTAGTATTGACATAGGGTTCATCGATCACCCATGCCATACCTCCTGCATATATTATTATGTCAACCTAAACATACATTTTCTCCCGGTAAACGCTAGAGTTCAAATCTCAGTAATAGAACACATCAACGAATTCACTGCTTGGTGTTTTATACCTGCTTGGGGCGCACTTTAATTCACCAACGCCATGTGAAAATTAACAAAAAAAAACATTTTGAACATTTTTTAACAACATAAGTTAATTAATATGCACTACGGCACCTCTGCCAAATCCTCCAAACGTATTAATTTAATGCAAAACTGGGGAGAATGTATTAAAAATCGTAAGCTCTATTAGTTACATGTCACCCAGTACAAACACTAATTTTTGAGTTTCTTTGTAGAGCTTACTTAATTTAGGCATCTACTGTTTTGACAGATATCGCATTTACCGGTTCAATTTCCTTTTTAATCAAAAAAGATGTAGGTACTTGTCAAGAGCAGTCAGCAAACATTCAATTAACAAGAGTAATACGGATTTTATACTCTGCGTGCTGTTTGATAAGATTCAAACATTGAAGATTATAAATAGGTAGCTATTTAATACCTAGAAATGGTAAGTTGCACAGCAAACCGCCAACAAAAAATCGATTACCATCCAATAGACAAGTGACATGAGTGATAATGCTCAACGGAGAAAAGCGAACATATAAGCGAACACAACTAGTCTATCAGCCGAGTTTCAGCACAATTGGATGTCGGAAAGTGGGTTAATGTCCACTTCCAAGATTCCACTTCACAGATACATTCATTCAGTTAAGAAAACAAAAGTGAAATCAAAATAGATGTAACTACTTAGAATTGAACTTCACGCAAACAAAATTTTATTATAACTTTTGTCCTTGATTTGAAAATATTATATGTTTTCATTACTCTAAATGCACTCTACAAGAAAATGCATCAAAATAAAATGTGATTGGATTTATTAAATCATAAAACAAATTTATCATCATCCCGTTATGAGATGTGTTTCCATTCAGATTATCAAGTCGTAAATATGCTTTTAATCTCTACTTATATTATTAATTCAACGATCAGATCGGTTTGCAATAATTGGGTCTACAAGCAATTGATTTGAGAATCTCTCTTCTAAATATAATATAGTTTTTTTATAATTGGGGTATTGCAATTGATACAGCCTTAAATTATTAACACTGATACATTTTCCATACTGGTATCACCGAGAGCCGTCATTCGCGACAAATGATGACAAGGCACCATTCCGGTTCATGCGTCGGCCTAGTTCGGCCACTTTACCTTCCCTCCCGCCGGCGCCGTTACGTTTCTAGTTAATTATAAAAGAACATTTCCAAGACTTATAGACTTGGATAATCAAGTGTTTTTATTAACAAATATCCAGAACACCACGGAGCTCAGTTTACAGATTGCTAAAGGCTGAAAAGTGCAAACCTAACCAGGATTAAATATAACATAACTACCCCTTACCAAAATACTCTAACGCTGTCCAAAATGTTGGCTAGAGGAAGCGCAATACTTTATAATACCTATAAATAATTCACGATAAGCTAGCAATTGATTTAAACTGAATAAAATATGACTAACGAAGACTTTAAGTACAAAAATATAACTTCATTAAGCAGTTACTGTGTACTTTAATAAGTTCTTACAAGGAATGGAGTGGTTAGCTTTATAGATTATTTTTATCATTTCCGTCAGGAAATCTTAAAGTGGTGGCTTAAATGAATAAAACTGCTATCTCAAGTGCCTCAGAAATGAAAAATGAGACCAAAAAATTCCAACTTGGATATTCAGGATATTTGCAAAGAGGAATGTTTCAGTTCCGGATGAGAAAAATCTCCTTTAATCTCAATATTTGAGTAAAAAAACTAACTATCAAAAGTATTTTCTCGACATCCTGTTCACTCATTTACTCTGCCACAAAACAAAAATTATATAAACAAAAGTCAGATAAAAATTTAAAAATGTATTTAGGTCGCACCGAGAAAAGTACGTGTTTTCGTTAGTTAAATATTCTATTTTTATTTAAATTACTTTTTAGAACTTTTGGAGGTTATACCCATCAATCATTGAAGAAGAAGATAATACTAATAAATCAAAACGAAACAAAACAAGATACAGAAAATAAACAAGGTAATGGTCGCCACTGAGACTTGAAGCCAGGATCTTTTGTCTTACCGGGACACTTTGCCAAACAACTTGGCCGTTGGGACCATTTTTTTTTGGTAGTTTTTTCAATATCATATTTCAAATCCAGAATTAACAATATTATTCTTAACTAATTTTCGCCATATGGGCAGAGGGTCTTTTTTTATGTGAACACCGCACAACAGTCGTAACTGCTCCCGTCTTGAACCAGTGAGAGTATAGCATCCCCAATTGGAGAATGTTGTTAGGCTGAAGGTAGTGGGGAGGGGAAGGAGATAGAAAAGAGGAAGATTGCGAAGTACCTGGCTATTCAGATCTGGCGATGATGCATGGCTTAAGCCATTTCAAGCAACGTTTCAATTCTGAATGGTGGTCTTACACCATGACGATACAGAGAGTGTCTTCCGTTATTTATATAACATTTTAAGTTAATTAATTGTAAAATAACACAAATTAATCAAATAAAATTTATTTGCGCACGATGGGATTTGATCCCGCAACCTTCGGATTGCGAGTCAAGAGCCTTACTCCTTGACCATGGAGGCCGTCGAATCGAGTGAATGTTTGCAATTTTTTTTTGCGAATTTATTTGTTACCTAGACAGGGTCTCTGAAAATCTGTTTTTGAGATCCTTAGAAAAATCATCCGCAAATCATGGAAAAATCGAAATAAATAATAAGGTTTATTTATATTTTATTCACAGCGATAAACAAGCAAAATCACCACCCTCCAGAAAAGCGAATCACAAGCCTGAATTCAAAATAAATTCAACATGAATAATGAACACTTTATTACATCATTTTTTTATTATAATAATTCACTTTGAATTATACTTTTTAAGATTTTATTAAAAAATCACACGAAAAATGCGAAGCATTCTTTGATCGTTTTTTACCGAAAACAGTACTTTTAGAGAGTGGCGTTTTTGCTTTTATGGTCCTCCTCATGTGGTGTTATATAGCTTATTATTAGCTGGCTAGCACTCATTTAAGCTCTTTTCTTGTTGAAAAATGTAAAAATACGCAAGAAAACATAGAATCTTTTTTTAAAGTTTCTTGAATAATTGCTCTTACAAATCAATATGATATCGTGTTTAATTACTGGAAAAAACTTGGCATCTTGTCTATTTTTACAGTTTCAGGAATATAAAGCTAAACACAGATGTCCTGCTTTATTGTTCACGTATATTATAAATCCAATTTTGATATTTGATAATGTTTTTGCTTTACTGAATTAAAGATAAGATAAAAGTCATAATGGGCGTCATCTTGTTTTAGTATTTTCGGCGATCGAAATTAGAAGTGGGTCTTTCTAGCTATCCTCTGGTGTTTGCGCCAATTATAAGTGACAACCTGCGAGTTGTTTCTGTTAGGAATTTGGATTATTATATGGCAATGAATAATTTCTTGTTCGCTTCCGCTCTCTCCTCTACCCCGCCTCCCGGTTAGTTCGCGATCAATCGGAACGAAAGACAGTCACGTTGTGAACTCATAAACCGCATATTAAAAAACGCAATTGAAATGGCATCGCAAATGATATTAACCCTAGTGAAATCGTTTTAATAACCAAGTGAACTAATATATCGTAGAAAAACATCTGCAGCAGAGGAACAGATGACAAGAATACTTTATGTAAAAACTTTAGCCGAAACATTTAGAATTTAGAAACCTTCTTAAGCAAACTGCTGAGGGAAGTGATGATATTATCTACATGTAAAATTGTACTCTACAATTATTGTATTGCAAGTGCTTTCATTCGACCAATGTTCTACTACAGAACCATCGTTAAAATTAAATTCGGACATCAAAATCCTTTTCATTGGACGCTGAAATGAAATTGGAAACCACGAGAAACAACTGGTAGTTATCACACTGTATTGGCAGGGTGAAGATATAACCTAAATGGCTATTTGATAAATAAAAGTAACGATCTCCGCAACTGCCAACAATTAAATTAACCAAAAGGGTGAAATAAAGGGTTTCCCGGGGACCCTCAGCGCCCTATTTGTCTTCAAACCCGCACAAAGGACAGCGGTATATTCGTCTTTGGAAACGCACAACATTCCCAATCAAAGGAATAAATATTCCTAAGCCCATTAAAACCACGGCTGGAATGGTTTCTGTTACTGCACAACATCATAATTAATAATTGTTATATATTTATTTGTAAAGCGCCGCAGTAAAAATTTCAAAATGAGACAATTGAAGTCCTTTCAAGCAAATAAGTTTTAATGTTTTAATTAATAAAGATAATATTAGCGAAAGTCAATCGAAAATCCGAAAAAGAAAAATCAGAAAAAGATACGGATACATCTGGGACTTGAACCCATGACCTCTGGCAATCCGGGCTAACGCGCTATCCACTGCGCCAACGTATCCCTATCCGATTCGGTCATTTTTAACTGTATCATACTTCGACTGAGAACCACCAACATTATTTTCATTTTTCTTTATTTAACCACTCGAGCGATTGGTGTTCAGATTTTGATTTGGCCATTCGATTTAATTAATATCATTCCTCAAAATATTAATATGGAGACATATAAACTGTTTACTACAGTTTAAAGCTATTGAATTCACCTAGAATTCACCGTTTATCCTATATTTGTAGGTTTGTTAAATGTGGTTTATTGGGCCTCACCTGGTGGATTCACAATTGAAACGTTACTTGAAATGGCTTTAGCCGTGTTCAGTGACTAGATCTGAATAGCCAGGTACTTCCCCGCCTTTCTCTTCCCATCTCCTCCCCTTACCACTTACCTTCAGTCTCCTTCGGAACGCAAAATTATAATTAGTAAAAAAAAATTGTATAGCCGATATCCACTCAAGATATAAGTATTTCGATATACTATCCTCTTTACATACCCATTTGAATAAAGAATCCCCAAAAATAATATTTTAAGGGATGAAATGTCTGAGGTATCAAATGTCCGACGGATGAACTGTCGGGGGATGAGTTGTCGCCGAAAGAAGTGTCGTAGAACCGAGTGGTATATAGTAAAATGTTATTTTCACATAGTATAATAGTTAATTGGACCCTAATTGGACCGGTAGTATTTTGGAAAAATATACAAAACATCCGAACACATTTGGTAGTTTCAGCCCATGATTAGACGGTATATGGAAAAAGTAACAACCGGCTCAGTCCGTTTTTCGTATATTATGCCAGTCGAGCGACATAATTTACAGTACATATTCGAGACATGTTTGTTCCTAACTAGTTACACAGTAATTTTATTATTTACTAACCATTATATATCTTTCAAAATGATGTTGATCTTTTCTAAAAAAGGGCTACAAAAAATCTGTTTGACTGGAAACAAATACAAAGAACCATGAATGCATCAATTCTACTTATAAAGAAGATATTGTCTTTGAGTGTGTATCAATAGGTAACTTTTTTAAACATTAACTCCACACAGGAGGTCCTTAGGAAAATAATTCCCCCCAAGGCCTATCTCATCTTTGGGTTTATTGTTTGGAGGAGCTTTTGAGGAAAGGAAGGATATGAAATTCTGTGAAGGAAAAAGATATGAGGGGTGGGTAGGAACCTGGGAGTCAGTCTCTAGGAGTGACAGATGCAAGGTGACGTTCCGAGAGTCTTGCTGGAGAGGTCTCTATTGTTATAAGCAATAATTATTAGCCTGAAACACTCATCAATATTGAAACCTCTCCCGAGAAAAGATATATGTCGCCGACGGGACTCGAACCCGCACCCCTCTGTTTGCCGGACAGGAGCTCTCTCTACCGATACAGCCCCCCTCCCCCTTCCGCCACTTATTTTTCAAACAACTTGGAATTTTTTTTTTCAAATTATATAACTCCAGAATTCACCAATACAGAAATATTGCTATTAATGAAGAACCTTAACGGGCTCCCCAACAACTTACCGATTTTATATCGCAATCGGATGAATAGTGTAAGAAATATATCTATAAATATATGAAATGCGCGAACTGTCAAACGTTTAAATTACAAAATTTTAAGGGATGAAATGTCTGAGGTATCAAATGTCCGACGGATGAACTGTCGGGGGATGAGTTGTCGCCGAAAGAAGTGTCGTAGAACCGAGTGGTATATAGTAAAATGTTATTTTCACATAGTATAATAGTTAATTGGACCCTAATTGGACCGGTAGTATTTTGGAAAAATATACAAAACATCCGAACACATTTGGTAGTTTCAGCCCATGATTAGACGGTATATGGAAAAAGTAACAACCGGCTCAGTCCGTTTTTCGTATATTATGCCAGTCGAGCGACATAATTTACAGTACATATTCGAGACATGTTTGTTCCTAACTAGTTACACAGTAATTTTATTATTTACTAACCATTATATATCTTTCAAAATGATGTTGATCTTTTCTAAAAAAGGGCTACAAAAAATCTGTTTGACTGGAAACAAATACAAAGAACCATGAATGCATCAATTCTACTTATAAAGAAGATATTGTCTTTGAGTGTGTATCAATAGGTAACTTTTTTAAACATTAACTCCACACAGGAGGTCCTTAGGAAAATAATTCCCCCCAAGGCCTATCTCATCTTTGGGTTTATTGTTTGGAGGAGCTTTTGAGGAAAGGAAGGATATGAAATTCTGTGAAGGAAAAAGATATGAGGGGTGGGTAGGAACCTGGGAGTCAGTCTCTAGGAGTGACAGATGCAAGGTGACGTTCCGAGAGTCTTGCTGGAGAGGTCTCTATTGTTATAAGCAATAATTATTAGCCTGAAACACTCATCAATATTGAAACCTCTCCCGAGAAAAGATATATGTCGCCGACGGGACTCGAACCCGCACCCCTCTGTTTGCCGGACAGGAGCTCTCTCTACCGATACAGCCCCCCTCCCCCTTCCGCCACTTATTTTTCAAACAACTTGGAATTTTTTTTTTCAAATTATATAACTCCAGAATTCACCAATACAGAAATATTGCTATTAATGAAGAACCTCAACGGGCTCCCCAACAACTTACCGATTTTATATCGCAATCGGATGAATAGTGTAAGAAATATATCTATAAATATATGAAATGCGCGAACTGTCAAACGTACAAAGTTAAAATAGTCGTTAAGTTTTCTGAAATTAAACAATTTTCTTTATTTTTCTATCCGTAAGAATCTTCTTAAAGTATTAAAAAAAATGGAATGAAATAGGTAAAGTCGTTTTGAAGTTATGGCGTGACCAAGGGAAACAGGGATTCATTTCTATATATACAGATAGATAGATATTTAAATTACTTCGAGATTAAAATAAACACATATTTGTGATGCCTAACCTGTTTATCCAATATATAAATGTACAGTTTTGTAGAGTAATAAAATATGATAAGAATCATTTACTTACGTTATGGTAGTGATTTTGGTTCACGATGACCCTGTTAGGGAAACGTACGAGCCTTTTAAACTTGAAATGTTTCTCGCTCGCACATATTAAGGCGAACAAGAGTAAAGCCTTCAACCCAAAGGAACTTATTGCCAGAACCAAATCTCGACCCTCGTTTAACGTAACGGACTAGTTTTTTCATATAAATTCCTACTTTTCTCGTATTCAATTTATATTACGTTTCTTCAGAATGGTTTTGAATACATTTATGGAATTTCCCTTCTCGCAGCCCAAATATTATCTGATTTACGTATGAATTCGGAAAGTTCCGCTAAAAAAATACATTTTATGGTCGTCCTTATTTTGAGACAAAGGCATCATTGTAGTGGTTTCTCCAACCAATATTTGAACAAAAAAGCAATGGCTTTTTTCCATTGACATACAGCACACATATGTACCCTCCTTCAGTAAACAAGCTACTACAATTTATTTATTGAGGCCATTGGACCTTATTTATAGAAAGGTACCAAGGAAAACAGAAAAAAATATTTTTTAGTCTTGGTTGAAAGTCTTATTTTGACCACAGCAATTATTTGCGAAAGTCAATTACTTAGTCTTAGTGTCTTTATGTTCAGTTGAATTGTAACGCATTTGTGTAAGTATGCAATTAGTAGATCTTTTACATTTTACAATGTACAATATTATGTATTAATAGATATATGTTTATTGAAGGTAGAAAGTTTATTTGCGTGTGAAAACAATTTAAATATTCTTCATCTTTTTCCTTGCACTGTCCCGAGTCATTGCCTAGGTAGGCTGCTGGGGTCGGCTCTTCTCGTTCTCAGGTTACAACTTCTCTTTGGTCTTCCTCTGGATGACTTTCGAAACAATTTAAGTAATAATTTGTAACTTTGAAAACAACTTAAGAAATAATTATAACTCGCAGTTTCACAAAAAATAAGTGATTTATTTATATTAAATTTGTTAAACAAAAGGTGATTGCTTTCTACAACAATATACAGGACTTACCTAATGACCTACAAAATAACTTTAAAAACATTATGACGGTTTTTTGGTTTATGGTCCATTTTCATATTGACCAATCTTGAGCATTCAAAATCGTTGAATCGGGATATCGATGTAATGTGCGGTTATTTCTTTTGGGTCGTGGGTGTAAAACAATGAGTAATGATTTATCACACCACTTCTTCCCATTAGGGGAGTGAAAATAATGGTAGATTCAGACTGGGTCGACGTACGTGCCCATCGCTACGCCTAACAATATCTGGACTGCTTAGCAACCATAGATTTTCAATGAAAATTTATGTTTTAGAATCACATTGGCCACACGCATCGCGACGTGCGATGTCTGTGGCCATTTTCATAGAAAATGTATGGGTTGCTAAGCATTGTTTGAGTAGCGATGCGTACGTACGTCGTTCAGTCTGAACCTACCATAAATGTGATGAGCCACGTAGGCTCAACAATGAAGCACGGAATTGTTGGACTAAGGGATATAGTTTATTGCTTTTACAATTATATTTTATTTAGATACGTCTATGTAAACACACATTTACATAGTGTACATTTTACCACAAGAAGTGTTATGGTAGGTTCAGACTGGACGACGTACGTACGCATCGCTACTCAAACAATGCTTAGCAACCCATACATTTTCTATGAAAATGACCCCAGACATCGCACGTCGCGATGCGTGTGGCCAATGTGATTCTAAAACATAAATTTTCATTGAAAATCTATGGTTGCTAAGCAGTCCAGATATTGTTAGGCGTAGCGATGGGCACTTACACCCAGTCTGAATCTACCATTAAGGTACTAAATAATATTTAATTATGCTTAATTAAAGTACCCATTAATTTATGGATGACTGAAGGATTTTTCAATTGCTTCGTTGGTTGGGAAAAGCAGCAAAGCACACCATGTCTCGGAAATATTCTTATAGTATGTTAAATAAACTAGGTTAACAGATACCTTCCATAGTACCGCAGATCAGATCTGAATAGGAATAATACTAGTGAACGGTGTACGTAGGAAACTTTTAGTGTGGGCGTAATTTTTATCCGCGATTAGCAGGGGCGAAGACTCAAAAGACAGTCAGTAAACGTATCCAAAGTGCCCATGAGAGAGGAAAGAGGAGAAGTGGGGGGCAACTAATCTAGGTGCCAAAATTATTACGCACTCTTTGAAATACATGTGGATAAAATGCGAGGATTATTTCACCAATATTATTGTTTTTAACACACAAAGGAACTATAGAAGGGTACAGCAGACAGTGGCCCGGTCGGTATTTGCCGAAATTTATTTCTCAATGTTGCTGCTGAATTTATGCTGAATGTTAGATCCGCCCTTGGCGAGTGGACAACAGTCCAAGACAAGAAAGATTACCAAAATTTAAATATTTTAGGTGTCTTTTGAACTTGGTACCAGGGTTGTTGCGGATGCAAAATTTTTGACATCTGCGGTTCCGGATTATTAGAGGTTCACATCCGCGGATGCGGATGCGGATGCGGATGCGGATGCGGATGCGGATGCGGATGCGGATGCGGATGCGGATGCGGATGCGGATGCGGATGCGGATGCGGATGCGGATGCGGATGCGGATGCGGATGCGGATGCGGATGCGGATGCGGATGCGGATGCGGTTGCGGATGCGGTTGCGGATGCGGTTGCGGATGCGGATGCGGATGCGGATGCGGATGCGGATGCGGATGCGGATGCGGATGCGGATGCGGATGCGGATGCGGATGCGGATGCGGATGCGGTTGCGGTTGCGGATGCGGATGCGGATGCGGATGCGGATGCGGATGCGGATGCGGATGCGGATGCGGATGCGGATGCGGATGCGGATGCGGATGCGGATGCGGATGCGGATGCGGATGCGGATGCGGATGCGGATGCGGATGCGGATGCGGATGCGGATGCGGATGCGGATGCGGATGCGGATGCGGATGCGGATGCGGATGCGGATGCGGATGCGGATGCGGATGCGGATGCGGATGCGGATGCGGATGCGGATGCGGATGCGGATGCGGATGCGGATGCGGATGCGGATGCGGATGCGGATGCGGATGCGGATGCGGATGCGGATCGGATGCGGATGCGGATGCGGATGCGGATGCGGATGCGGATGCGGATGCGGATGCGGATGCGGATGCGGATGCGGATGCGGATGCGGATGCGGATGCGGATGCGGATGCGGATTTCAGGAATTTTTAAATATATTTCAATTTTAAGTACATAAATGAGTGAAAATCGATTTAAATTTAAATGTGTTTTATTTAATCACATTTTAAGAACAAAACTGAAACAGTTTTTAGTCTTACTTATTACCATTATAACAAATGAAAACATTGTTTAATAATTAAATTTAAAAATTGAAATATTTCTGAACGCATTATTTTAAAATTTGTATATATTTAAATTTAGAAAGCAAACATAAAAAATTGTAAAAATGACACTTCTGTGATTTTTTCATGTGAAAACGGTACCAAAACCACGGGTTAACGTAAAACTTACGTATTTTATCATACAAATGAACAATAAACAATTTTTTCAACTCACTTTTTCATTTCATAAAAAAATTGAATAAAAAGGTCTGAGTGGTGAAATATTCATCAACCACGCAAAAAAAAACTCGGATAAACACAATAAACACTTGAAACGATTGATTCACAATGGGAACAAACAAAAGAAACAAAACATGTAGAATATTGTCACCAATGTGTGCCTTTCTATTGGTCAGTTAGCGAATGAACTTCGTGCTAGTTGCTATCTTCGTTGAACGAATAATAATAATACTAGCAAATACGCGCGATGCAGATACGAATCCGCTTCCGTAAAGCTACGGACACAAATGCTTATTTGAAGCCAAAGAGCATGCTACCTAGTAGCAATTGCTACCTAGTAGCATGTGTGTCCGTGACGTTGCTAGTAATGAGCATGCTCATTTGAAGCCAAAAGAGCATGCTCTCAAATCAACAGCGGTTTGATTTGTGAGCATGCTCATTGGATTATCGGATGGAAGGGGAAGCTTCTAAGCATGTGTGAACAGGCTAGCTTATGAGCATGCTTATTTCAATCAGATCTCAATTCGGAATAGCAGTCCGCATTTGAGTATCTCGTTTTTGTATGCATTTCTAGATATTAGCTCGTCAAATTTCTGCGGAAGCATTCGTAAATGATTCTTATATCCATTGACATATTTTTCTTGCGTTTCTACTAATAAATGATTGATCCAATTACAAACCCAAATCTATCTTTTTATTTTCTTAATATAATAAAATCTTGTACATATAACCATTATAATTTTGTAAAAAAATTAATAATTGCGTTGCAAGCAATAAGATATTCTGGGCGAACAGAACTGATTCTATACGATGACATTTATTATTTGACATGAGCATGCTCATTAAAGAGCATGTGTGTTCAATTGTTGGCTTTGAGCATGCTCATTCATAAGAAAGCTCAAGCCAAGCCTGTTCATTTATGAGCAAGTGTGTACAGTTATGTGAGCATGCTCATTAAAGAGCATACTTATAAGCCGGCTTGTAATAAGCAAGTGTGTCAGTACCATAAAAGCTCAGCAATAAAAGCTGATGCGGATGAAGATGTCTGAGTTATTTGCGGATGCGGATACGTATGCGAATATCCACAACACCCCATGCTTAACAATATGGTTAATAAAAATATCAAAAATGTTTTCACTTGGTGTACGGTTGGATAAAATTTAAAAAAATATATAATAATCTAAACATTTTCATAAATAATATTTTGACATGAAGGTATCGTTTAGGCATCTACTTTTGAACAGTGAATTTTTTAATTAAAAATGTCGATATTATTTGTATTTAAGTTTGCTTGGTGAGCGAGTTTGCTAAATAATTTGTTTGTGTCGATGACTATGCCTAATGTGTCAAGTAGGTATTCTTAAACTAACTGGACTCGGGAATAAGCAACAGTCGAGCTTTGATTTTTTAAAAATAAGCATAAGTCCCTTCTTCGTTTGTTCTTGAGAATGTTCAACAAAAAAATAATAAACAGTAAAAACTTCCGTTGAATTCTTTCGTCATTTTTAATGTGATTTTAATGTTTTAATTTGCTACTGTGTGTGTTGTAGAATATTAATACTATATTTGTCAGTTTAAAGTGCAAACAATTAAAACTTCAAATCCCTTTGGACGCCGTGCTAGTGGCCCACGTCTAACTGACAGAATATGTAAATAAACAAATGCGTAATGGGAAAAGTTTAAGTGTTCATTGAATTAAGGGTGAAATTGTCATAATTTGCTTATATGTAACTTGTAACTTCTGTAAGAATTGTCTGCACCAAATGAGTCTCTCGAGGAGGGTTAACCTTTTTAGACCCCTTTGCGACTCTCTCAATCAGGTTTTTCTATTCCATTTGAAGATGTGTTGAGAAGGGCGATATAGCTCAAATCTGTGGTGTGCCTTTGCGTGACTAGGTCATCAGCCCCTTATAGACGAAACTTTAATCTCTCAAAAAAATATCTAATTTTCATCATCTGTACCTAAATGTGATTTATTGCCATCTAAAAAAGTTATCTTAGCGATAGATTCAATTAAAAAGGATTTACATCCATTCCAATATTGAAAACTTTAAAAGCCATATTTTTTAATTGAAAGCAATAACTTTGTGCTTTGACATATTCAATAAAATTAAACTAAGTGTGTTATTTTTAATGATAACTTTTAATAAGGTAATCATTTTCCTTTCATCTATGTTTCTATTTTAAAATAATTTTGTAAAATATAACATAATATTAAATGCTTATAACATAATTTGACTGATAAACATAAATATTAAAAACGATATAATATATTAAACCCGCATTTAAAGTTTGACCTCAGAAGACTGATCAATACGAAGATGACAATAAAATTTAACATTTTTAAGAAAATAAACAAAAGTCGTTTATCGTTTTTCAAAAACTAATGATGTGTTCAAATTGAAAGAAACTTACAGATCACACTTCGGCTCTGTTGATGGACACAGTAACGCTGTCTGAAACGTTGGATAAAGTAATGTAGTGCAACACGTCATAATAACCCAAAAAATAAATAACGAGAAAAGAGACTTACAGACTCTAATGAAACCGAAAGAGAGAAAAAAAATGTAAAACGCAGTTTTATTGAGGTTTTACCATAAGGTAACTTTATTTATCACAATTTCTAAAGCGCGACTTCAAAAACAGGCACAAAACCACGATTAATACTATTATTCTGATTGTTTCATGTTCAAAGCGAGCCCTTTTTACTCAGTTATCGCAACCGCATTGATTAACAAGGAAACAATGTTAGGAGAGCCCCATAGAAAGTAATAAAACTATAACGAGTCCCCGAAATCCGTCATTTCGAGTAGAACACAAAAGTGTAGATTTTCGCTGCGATAAAAAAGCTTGCAGGCCGTCCCAAATAATTAAGCTGGAGGCGATGTCCCACAATAAAGGTTTAATTTTCATTTTGGACAATCCGAGTCGAAACGCTGGCATTTTTTCCGTCGTTAATTACGGTTTGCGAAAAAAAACATGAAAAGTACGATGTCGGTTTTCTAGACGCGAAATGAAGCAGTGCGCTCAGCGCGCGTTGGGAATTTATAACAGTAGTGTATATGGAATATTCGTGTAAAGGGAATTCCCTTTTGGAGCATGATTCTTGCAGCGCGATTTGAGATAAAACGTTTTGCTATTTTTATGTTTTCTTCACATATATTTAACTGAAATTCTAATACAGGTACTGTCAAATCTATAATATAAAAATTAATGTTTGTTTACCTTATGCGCGGCCCTACCGATTATGATGAAATTTTGGGAATATGATGACCCGGAACATACCCATGATAGTTATAGGATAGTGAGCTCTGGCGTTATAAAATTGTTTCTTATACTATTCATACGATTGCGATTAAAATTTCATCCGATTGCTATTAATTTTTTTTGAATTGTTGTGAATGTGAATGTTAAATGAGTTGTTGGAAAAATTGGTGTATTTTATGGAGTTAGGAGACAGGGAAAAAAGGCTGGGTGGAGGGGTATGCGAAAGGGTCGGTTCGGGAATTAAGGTGAGGGCTTCGTGGGAGGGGGGTCGAGGGAGAGGGGAAGGCGAAGAAGGTGGAAGCGTAATGCGTGAGGGGGGGGGGGGGGGGGTCGAAAGAAAGGATAGGGGGAACGCGGGAAGGGGAACAAGGAACGCGGGAGGGGAAGGGGAAGAAGAAAATGGGAGACATAATTTATTTATTTAATCAGCATTGCAACGCATGTCGGGTATCAGCTAGTAAATAATAAACATTCAATCATTGAAGACAATATAAGCGACCCAGAAACGAAAATTTGAAGAAGAAAAACCAGACAAAACATTCGGTTGCATTTATAAATTAAACCCAGGCTTTCCGGGCTCTGTTTTAACCACTGAGCTAATTTGACCCTATTCCCTTCAGTCATATTTAACTATATCATACTTCGACTAAGAACTATAAACTTTATCTTCATTTAAATATCCAAGATACTATATAGAATGCATTTAGTTTGGGAATAATCTTACAATCACGCATAAAGATAGCAGTCAATCAAATTATGCGAAGAAAATTAAGATTAGCCTGCTAGTTCTTAGTCGAAGTGTTTTTTTATATTAATTCAACACAGCAGGTACTGAGGAAAATAATTTCCCTTAGCGCCTATGTCATCTATGAAGATGATGTGTGGAGTTTCCTTTTAAGGAAAGGAAGAAGTGAACATGGGTCTTGAAGAGACCCTTGTCATAGGAGGGAGGAAACACAGAGGCCGGCAAACCACTCCACAGCCGAGCTGTTGAACTCAAGCCGTAGAAACGACCCGTTCTCATGTGACAAATGTCAATCGTGTACATATGTTGGGCGCGCGTTTGGCGTGTTTCCCGACTATGCACCGGTACCAAAGGGATCAATGACGCTAGTTCCTTGGACCACCTTCCATTAAAATACTGGTAGTACATGGATAGCATTCCCACCCGACGCCTGTGCTCTACAGATTGCAATCAGTTTGTTAAGACGGGAGAATCTGTCAAACGGACCGCCTGTTTCTGCACAGAATCGAGGGTTTACTTCTAGTATTGTGGGGCTCCCGATCAGAGGTGGCGGCCAAATTCAACCGTGGGGCGCACTTGCGATTTGTACAGGGTTAGCAGTTGTATACTATTAAAGCATTTGCGGGCCTCGTACAGTACGCCCAATTTTTGAGAGGCTAGCTTGACTCTGGCTTCGATGGAGCCCCTTTACTTACTCACTTAGAGTTACACCAAGTATATCAATGTAGGACCTGCTCGGAAGATTGCTTCCGTTGAAGGAGACAAGATTTTCATTTCGATCCCTTTTAGTTGTAATCAAACATGATTGGGTCTTTGAAACATTGAATTCGAGTATGATATAGTTATTCATTCATTGTTTTTATTTCTTGCTAGAGCAATCCCGATGAGTTACAAAACTCATTTTAGGACAGGAGGAACTTACAATTCATAGGTAGGAGGTAGTAGTTACAATTTTACAAAGGTATTTTGATATCATAATATAAGTTTTACATTCAGTACAGCATAAAAATAAAAATAAAGACAGGTTAAGTAGAACAAACAACAAGAGAAAACAAGTAAAGAGAGGGATATGACCGAAGGGGATTAGGTTGAATTAGCTCAGTGGTAAGAGCAGAACTCCGTCAAAGCTTCAATTTCTAGATGCCACGGAATCTTTTTCTGATTTTTCTGTTTCAAATTTTCGTTTGACAGTTGATATTTTCTTCAATGCTTAGATATCGTTGTTAAAAAAATATATGGGTATACATTCAATTTTAAACCGCAAAAGCCCGCTATTGTTAAACCGAAGTGATTTTATTTACTCGCATATTTTCCTCACCAATGTGTATATTAAGAGTTTATCGGTTTTGTTGTGTGCATGGCGTTCTATGGGTAGTATAGACAAATGCCATCTGTTGTATATTGAGATGGTTGGGACCATAATAAATGGAGAGTCACTTGGACGGGTATTTGAACATGTAACAAGTCTACAATAAACATCTAATAAAATAATTTTAATCATAAAATTCAGACACATAAGTTTTTTGCTAAATTCCCTAGCAATTCATACCATCTGTATATAAGTAAAGGCAGAGATAATAAATTGTCAAACAATCCATTTTTTAATTTCAATTAGAGGTAGGCTGGTCTGTTGGTAATGAGAAGGGGAATCTGAATCTTTTGCGTTAGCCTAACGCGTGTTAAGTCGACCGTATATTACACATTTTGAATGTTTTCTTATATGCGGTATTCCATAACGCGCTAGCAAGCTAAATACTGTGCTTGTGTTAAGACATCAAATCATAAAAGTAGTAAACCTAACGCCTGAGTTGACGGCGAGTTTGCCGCGTAATCCTCGTTAAGAGATGTCAGTCGAAGGAAATTTTGCGAATCGAATATAATCGCACATAAACATCAAAATAATACGACAAACGGATAGTCATTTATGAACACCTATTCGGCTTATATGTACACAGTTATAATAACTAATAATAATTCGTGTTGTTAAGTAGCCAACACCTGACAAACATAGACAAGCCATTGAAAGCCATAGAAAATCACAAAAGTTTGACAGCGGGTAACGCACGAGGGACGCCTTTCGACTTCCGACAGATTTTTCATGTTTAAACATGACTTAACACAAAATATTTAGAAACCCCCTTCAGGTTATTTTGACCTGGTTACTAAAGCCCTTTGATGGAATGTTTCGATTCTTTATTATTATGACTTTTTACTCCTTGCATATCTGACTAAACTAATTGACTAAAAAAAATCGTCCTATTTTAAACTGCCTTTTCAGATACCCCGCTCTATGTATCAAAATCAGTGAGCAATGTGAGCATCCATTTCTAACTTGATTATTACACCGCATATTACCCTGAAAACTATAATTCCGGTTACACTACGTCTTATTTAGGTTGAGTATCGTTAAACGCGGTTTATTTTCCCCGCAGTTGACGAGTGATAGCCGTACACAAATTCAACAAAGTTCCCACAAAATATCCCAACAATAGCGGAACGAGCAGGCTGATGCGAGGACGTTTTAATATAACGATGATTGCGCGATCATTATTTGGGGTCCTTCATTTGCGTAATTCTTTATTTTCCACGGGAATGTCACGTTTGATAAAGGACATGAATCATTCATGAGTTTAAAAAATAGCATTTGCACGTCGTGAATGGTGAACGTTTTACATTTCTTAAAATATTCGGGTTTCATTTTGTGGACACGCCTTTTGGCCTTGTGAAAGATTTTTATTAGGGTTTATTTCGGAGTTCAGAGATCATCTTTATTCGTCCTGTCAATTTATCTAGAAAATGGATGTTGGCTTGTCAGAACCCTTTTTTATGGTCTGGAGATCTGAATGTTTTAAAACATTTTTTTACTAAACGGAATTACTTTTTTTTTCAATCATCGACTATATTTTTGTATTTATCAAAAATGAAAATAAAACATTTGTAAACAAAATATCAAAATTCTAATCAAAACAGGCAAAATTTTGTGTATTATTTTTAATTAATAAAATTGTGAATTAACATAAAATTTATTTATGCAATACGCTGGGATTAGAACTTGCGTCTTCCGGATTGTTAGCCGAGAGTCTTGCCCCTTGGCCACGGAGGCCATATTTTACATTAATGTTAAATGTGACTCGTGGCCAAAGAATAGAAAACATATAGATACACACTGACAACCAGTGGCGGTTCCTGACTTTTGGTGTGCTAGAGTGCTAATATTAACAAAAATGGCATTATTGATGTCGTTGTAGCCGAAATATACATTTTTTTTTTTTCGAAAATTTATTTTTTGTATGAAGATTTTCAGGAAATTTCAGTTTTGCCGTACAGATTTCATGAAAATTTTCATACAAAAAAAAAATTTTCGAAAAAAAATAAATATATATTTTGTCTACAACGACATCAATAATGCCAGTTTTGTTCATATTAGCACTCTAGCTCACCAAAAGTCACGAGCCGCCACTGCTGACAACTAACTATAAATATAACATTTGGGCAAAAAGCTTCTTATAGCTCTGCAATAAAATCCTATTCTCACTCAAAAACCACAACACCATTATAACACTGAAATCTCTGGATAAAAAGCTGGACACAAAATATATGGAGATCAGATATAGAAAATATACTGACTCCAAATACAGACTGAAACAAAAACCACTAAACTGCTCCAAAACAACACTTCTAATTAATTTTTAAATTATTTTGGAAAATATTATGATTACTACATATAATTAAATTTCAACATGTAATTGAAATCTTCAGCACGGGAGATTCGAGTGAGAAAATCAGTACATCTACTTGTAACAAAAAAAGGAAGCTATTAAATTGTTCTCTACTCTATGCTCGAGGTCCTGTCCTTCTTCATTTCTACGTAAGTGAAATGATATAATTCTGAGAATTGTACAATAAAGCAAATCTACCTATCTGACATTTACATATTTGATGAAAATTTGATGAAAAACATGTCAGTTTCAATCCAGTATATCATTTATGGGCGACCTCTGTAGTGATATTGAAATTCCAATGGTCACATCTGTTTAGCTATGCTGCCTTTTAAGTATTATAAATTCTTCTTCATAAGTTGGTTCCTCATTGCTGAAGATCGTGAACCTTCATCTGCTTTATCTGCCAGTTACCATGAGTTTCTCCATATATTTCGAGTCCTCAGTTTGGCAAACAAAGAATCCAAAGTATCTTAAGATACGTTGTAGGCAGATAGTTGAGAGCCTATGCCGAGCTCTTCCAGAATGGACACATTTGTGTGTGTTAGGGATTATTCCTACTACTATATCCTTTCTCTTCCTAACCATACCTGAGGCATAAAAACTATATCACAAGTTCAAACAGTTGACAACCGTATTGTGAAATCATTTCTATTATCAGATTCACATCTGTGATTAAAATAAGAGTTTTCGTTATGTGTTAAATTAAAAACTGTCAAAAATGGAAGGTGACACAATAATCCTACTGGTACTTTATGTGAGTTTTATGCCACTCCACGTTTCATCCAATTCCTGAGAATTTCTAACTGTCTGTTCGAGAAATCCTGATTTCATCCAGCATCCTGTTTCTAGTGGGTATATCCCAAGTCTATCCACTTTTTGTTGCTAGTTTAGACTATTTAAATTTAAACGTGAAGGTCGTGGGAGCAGAATGGTCTACCATTAATTAGCTCAGTAACAACCCATAAATCTGATTTATAAATATATCCTACCAATGAAAATGTTGACATGTGTTTTAATTACACTCTATTCACTTATACTTTCATTTCCATATTCAAAACACTATTTCCCTGAATTTAATTATTTCTGATAATCGGTGTTTTACTGTTCCAGAAATATCTTTATACAGCCCATTGAACTGTTGGAAAATACTAAGCTTTTTGTTCCGCTTTCAGAAGCTTTTCAGTTAATTGCCTCAGGGTATGGAAATGTACTCGTTGAATGTAATAATGGCGGCCGCCTGCTTAATGCACATGGTGCGGCCTTATAAATAATAATAACGGAACATCTGCTATGGTCACTGCAATGGAGTGCCGGAGTTGCCAGAGGGTGGGACGCCCTAAATTATGATTATCATAGACAATAATACTTACTAGTAGGTACCTAACTACATTCCTACCGAGAGGGTTTCTCTTATTAGAATAATGTTATTTAATTAAATCGGGTCGCTTCGCCACAACATGGAAAGTTTTTAAATCCTATTCTTATAAACATTTTTCTTTTCACTAATTTCAATCAAGTCTGGTAATGATTTAGGCGATCCGCCCACTGAGGCAACTGAAAACTCTCAACTGCCAACTGTCTTTGTATGACAATGTGATGGCCCGCACTCTACACAATCACCCAAAAACCCGTTGTCAATGGTAACTTAAGCAGTGACTCGCGACTTGCACTGCTGATTGCCGTGACCGGCCGTTTCTAGTTGCCAGATGTCAGCTGATTGTTCGTCGTCTATGGTTAAAAAGCTTTTTGACCAATCAAGACATAGAAACCAGCCAGTTTTAGTTTGGTTTCAGTTGCCTCGCCAGCGGAGCGCCTTAGGGTAAAAATCTTGTTCAGGGAATTTGAGTGATAAATTTAAATTTAGTAAAATAAAGATTTATTAAAACATTTAAAACGTTTATATTCTTTTTAAAGTTTGGCCGGTATAAACCTATCACGGTCATCTGCAAATTAGTATAATTTTTGCTATCTATAAATGTGGTGGTTACACGGAAAGGACGGCAAGAAATTAAAAAAAAATAACAAAAGTATTTTGTTAAATTCAAAAATCCAACACGTAAACAATACCGTACTTAAGTGTCATCTTTATTTTCGTCTTTAGCTAAAATAGTAGAGAAAATTATTGAAGGCAAAATGAATGTTTAAGATCGACACTGCAATTGCGGGGTTTCGGCAACTAGAAGAGACGTACTTGATTTAATTTAACCAGTGATTTCTGGCATTATTTGGAGTAAAAAATATTATTGAAATTTTGGTCTCCGGTGACTATTTTGAGGTTTCTTTTCGATTTATTTTCCTCTAAACCTAACCCAAAACAAAATATACGTACATGTTATACTCCAAATAATGTCAGTAATCTCTGGTTAATTACTTCCCTTAACGCACTATAAAATATTATAAAGTTTCAGAATAAGGTTTTTGTGAAGTCACTTCACAGTCGCTGTGTTCGGACTTTTTAAAAATATATTATGCTGATAAATTGATTAGAAATATTTGCTAAATAACAAAAGTGCTCATGTGATATGTTAAACATCCAAAATGTTGAATTTATTAATTGCGATCTGTGTACGGTTCTGACAGCACTTTTTTATTCGAAATTATGTTTTTGACAATGAAATAAGTTAGGACGAAATTATTTATCGTAATTATTTAGGTGAAACAACTATTTTTGTAATAATGAATATATCATATATAAATTATGTACTGCATTTTTTCCATATTTATTTGTATATTGTTATCAGTTATTCTTAACATTAATAATGTATGCATGGTCCAATTATGCATAATCCGTTATCATCGATTGATGTCACAACACATGGACTTCAGCATTGTATAATAAAATAAGTGAAAGTACCAACAAAATGGAGATATCACTAATAATAATTAAAATTTGAAGTCATCTCAAGGGCACTGTACAATTTATTATATAATTCTTAGGCAATATCGAAGTTTATTATTTACAAATGTATACAGAAACATACTTACCTGGCCGGTAACACACTTTAATTAGAAATTTTATTCTTGGAGAAGAAACCAATTTGCACGCGGAGGGCATTATATTGAAAACACTGGACATTGCATGGTTTTACATTTACGCCCCCCATCACTGTTGGTATTCATTTACAAGAAGATTAATGCCAAAGGTGAGTTAATATTGATTTTTTAAGATTTGAGTATTTTAGGATTTTTTAGGACTGGAGAATTTTCATGAAGTGACCGTTATAAAAGCTTAGAAATAAGAATTAGCTCAAATTTTTTCGAAATTATTTATTTACAATGTCGCGGGCAGTGAAGGTGAAAGGTTTTTTTCCTTAATGGACAGTCTGAACAGATGAGCTTTAACTAAGTGACTAAGTTAGAAAGGATAAACACCGTTTAATTTTCTGATAAAATCTACGCACTTTAGTATTTTCAAGTAATTTCAATCGGTATCTTATAAAGTTAATCATTAATATTCCATTAGCTAAAGACTTGTATTATTCCAATCTCTACTCTAATAATATTGTTGAGTAAAGATAATAATTACAAGCAGGACTTGAACAGTATTAAAAGAGCATCAGTTCGTTTTTTTCATGTCAATTACTTGGCTGTGAAGACATTGCCAAAGGCGGCAATTCATTCCGACTAGTGCCTTTCAGGTTTTATAGTACGCTTGCGTAGTTAAATGAGACTTGTGGCGACACATATTGCCAATATATAAAATATACTAAGTCAGTGAAAATCATGATATCTGTGGAAAGGAGGTGAAACTTCCACCACTCTTTTTCACCCCAATCATTTTTAACACCGCATTCGGAACAGGTGGAAATAATGGCTTGTTTTTGATTTTTTTAAATACTCGTGTCGAAATGTTAAATATCTGAATAATTGGGTTTCTTATTTTTAATAGGGGAGTATAAATTATTCGCCGTATTATTCAGACACAAATACATTTTAGGAGTATGTATTAGAAATCAAGAAAAACTTAAATAACTGCAGAAAAATAAACAATTACATAATTTAATTTTACATCAGAATAAACTCCCACACAAACCTTTTTACTAAACCCACTTCAAAGCTTATTATATTAGGTTCTATTATTTTTTGAAAGTATAAACCTTTCTTGAGCATTCACACAGAGCTGCTCCGGTTAGAAGTCTGGCAAAAAATAATTACAAATTCTCAAGTCCACAATATACAGGAACTTTATTTAAAAACATTTTACATAAACTAAAAAAAACATATCTGAATACCCCACTGTCCAACATAAATACTCAACCAGGGCAATAAGCCAAAATATACTGGTACCGAACCAAACCAAAAAATAATGCATATGAATATATATTAAAAACAAAAGTAAAAACATGGCTGAGAGAGCAAAGTGATAATCAACTTACAAACACCATGAAGACGAGGTAAAGGCATCCTGCAACTATATACAAAAGTTTAAAAACTTCAGCCAGGAGATCTATGAAAAAAATTGAATTTATACTTTATACCTACACCATGTACCAACTTTGCGATTGAAACTAATAAAAACTACGAAAATTCTAAACTTCAGCTTGTTAATTTACTTGTTATAAAATATTTTTAATTTAATATTTTTAGTCTACTGGTGCTTATTTGTCTATTCTCATATGTACTATTTAAAAAAAAATAATAATAATTTTAATTTTTTTTTTCTTTATTTATTTATAAGATAAAGATTTTACATTACAAGTGATTACATTATGCAAAGTTATAGAATAATTATACATTATTATTCTACTACTCCATAAGTTGAGCTCTAAGAGCTCGTGTTTATGGGAGGAGTATTTACATGCAAAAAATAATGTTCTAATTAAATTTGTAAACAATAATCAAAGACTTATGAGATAAATACAAACATTATTTAACATAGGTTTACAATTTAGAAATAAATTTGTGTTCAAAGATAACAATATATATATAATATATATATTTTTTTACATTGAATAGTACAGATTAAACTAAGTGTAAATTAAGGTTACAATATATCATTATCCAATTTCAGGGACTTAATTTGTTTTTTGAATTGTTCATATTTCAAAGTTTCGGTTATACTAATTTTGTTTTTGGACAATAATAAATTGTACCATTTCACACCTAAATACAGGTAGTGATGCTGAGCCGTGGTGGTTCTAAGCATAGGGATGGTTATTAAGCCTTTAGTTTTGAATCTATTGCTTATGTTATCTGAGGGGTGAATTTTTTGAATAAAATATTATTTATAAATTTGATATAAGGCGTTTCTTTTATACAATTCTGTGATAGATGGTACATTAAATTCCCGAAGTATCTCTACAGTAGGGAAGTCGTTTTCTCAGGATGATTTTTATAATTATTCTTTGGATTGTAATTATGGGCTGTAAGGAAGCCCCCTCCCCAACCAATAATGCCGTACTGTAATATGAACTGAATTCCTATTATTATTATTATTTTAGTACCTATGCTTTATATCCTGTTGAAGAAGCCATTGGTTTTGAAACGTGTCAATTTTTTTTCTCCATTAAATAGTAATGTAAACAAAGTTAGTTATTTTATTATATTAAAATGAGGCCACACAGTGATTTTGCTATTAAAGAAGAAATAATTATTTGCCTTTATGTAGTTTATTAAACCACAGAGAGATGGGTTATTAAACCATGGGGAACATGAATCTGTCGAAGTTAATTCGTTTATACGAATACAAATTATGCAATTATTTTTATTATTATTACAATTACCGACCTCGTAAGGGTCGCTGTCTTCGATGCAAAATGCATATTTTATCAGATTATTTCCAGTTACTTCTAAATAATTACGGACTACCAAGAATTTTTATGTTTAGAAGGGCGGGAATGGGTACGGCCGCCCTGTATAACCAACACTTGCCATTGGACATACCAAGTAATTCGCTACGTTTGGTGACTTAGCAGAGGTGCCCGGGCTGAACCCCAGATGCATAAGCACCCTTTATACCTTGATATATCTTATTTTTCCCACAGATGACAAAGGTCATAAGGGAAATTATTTTCCTCGGAGCTCCACACAGGAGGCTATAAAGAAAATAATCTCCCTGAGGGCCTTGGCCATCTTTGAGAGTTCTGTGTGGAGGGTCTTTAAGATGAGAGGTAGGAGTGAACGTTTGTCGCGAAAAAATCCCTGTTGTAGGATAAATGACACTCAGAGGCCGGCAAATTGTTCCACAGACGGTCTGGTGAAGTCAAGAACGAGTTGTAGAAACCACCAATTTTAATGTGATAAATATCAAATGTGTACGTATCCTATGCGGGTATATATTGTTTTATCATAAAAAATTTAAAAAATATAATAAATTACACTTTCTGTATTTCCCAATACAATAAATTATACGTAAGTAAATCAAATTAGATAAGAAAATTAATATTTTCAATTTTTTATAGATTTCCAAGATATAAGCAAAAGTTTTTACCTAAATCGTGATCTCAAAAGATTTTGAGTGTAAGTAGCAAAAATGTTCCATTCATTGGCTTTTTTATTCTCTCCACTGAAAAACCTGATACCTTTTCTTAATAAAGAACGGAAATACAAACATGCGATCAAAAGCTGGAACGAAGTACTAAGTGATATTTCATTAGTGAGATCGATTTTTTTAACATGTGTGTGAAACAATCCTTTTTGTTACATTTCAGATACTGCAAGAAAAACTTGAATGTTCCAGCTGGAGTCCTTTGATCGTATCGTGTTCCATTAAATATAATTGGTCCATTCGGACAATATTTTACCTCACCAGTTCCCCACTAGATTGCTTCTGAATTGAGTTTGAGGAATAAATAAAGGAATATGAGCCGGGAATAAGTGTTTGGGGGTGTGAAGGCCTATTTTCGTGAAATTTCAGCGTCGTTGACCGTCAGATGTACGAGCTGATTGTTCGACTTTATTAGCCCGAAACCTCGAACCGAGGTCGAGGTAACGAATACAATTTTATTCTTACCTTCAAGTAGGACAAAGTCAAAGGAACTGTCTTGTGCAACCAAAATAACATGTATTTATTTATTTAAACGGAGTTTTACAAATGTTCCCACTTTCGTCAGAATAATCCTGTAATAAAAAACTCAGTTAATACCCAAATAGGTACACAAAATTATAAAAATCTACTCAGTCAAGGGAAACATAATATCTCCATAGAAATTCTTATAATTATACATAAGCTCTCTCAAATTACAAATAATATAAAGAAAAGCAAGTGACACAAGAGACAGAGAGAGACACATAATATAAATAGCTCAGCATACTGTTTAGCCATGGCAGAAGATTATTTTCAGAGTCTGTATACATTTTCAAAGAAAATATCTACTTCAGCAAACTCTATCTTTTCTTCTTTTTATAATACTATAGTCGACAAATTTGGGTAAGAATGCTTAAATATACCATATTATTTTTAAATACGAGTATATTCGATTGGGGAAGCGTTATGGGTGACGCCACCCCGGGAACCAACACCCCCGCCATATGTCACCATTATTTGTTGGCTTGACATTGGTGTCCGGGTTCATGGGATGATATGTGTCTAGATATTGCTACTGTGTGGCGGGCTGGATTGAAAGAGATTGGATGAAGACGTCTGCTGACTCTCTCGACCCATCGCCTTGCACCGCAGTGGGAAGGATGGATTCAAAGTCCATTTTTATTGGACGCATTGACCCCAGAATCCATCACACCCCTCATAACTTTACCTTCGTACAGCGTACTAAAAGATGACACAGAACTTTTTTTCCTCAAGGCCTCCTGGATGGAGCTAATTTGAAAAAAGCTTTAGCATCTTAAACAATAGGAATTCGAAACATTTATTTCAATATTGCCAAGACAGAGAATATAGTTTAAAAATGTAGTGAATTATATTACATAAACATAAATATTAGATCAGTCAATTGCCTTCTAATTTTACGTGCATCAATCTTGAAGTATTCAAGACGTACGTCGTATGATCTAAAAATATGGTCATGCAGACCACATTTGAAAGATGACTGTCTTAGCTATTTTTTAACAGATTGTGCAGTGTTTTCATATTTGAAGTAATGTGGATTCTCCGAATTTCCGATTCCGATTGCGAATTTTCTGATTCCTTCAATCTCATATTGCCCGAAGATTCTTCCAGAATATAAAATAAAACATTCTTCAATGCATTTTGTTCTAGCTTATATAATACGTGTGAAACATGGTATCACTGCCGAATCAGCTCAATAGAACGATTCCAGATCCAATATAATAACGCCAGCAGAATTATATTTGGATGCATAAGGTACATCCGTGCATCGACAATTTTTACGGAACTCGATGGATTCGCTGGCCTGATGGGACACCTGGTCACTGGAGTGAGGATGCTGCTAATGGCCGTCGACAACACGCGGTGGGCGATGGGCCCGAGCTCACTAAGATCACGCGCTGCATAATTGAAGTTATAATTTATAATTATAAGTTTTGTTTCTTGTTTTTTACTTATTATTTTAATTGTACTTGTTTCTTATTTCTTCAAATCTACTATGTAAAAATGTATTATTATATGGGACGGTGGAATTGCACTATCCTTCCCACATCCTGGTATAAAACTTTTTTATTATTATTGTTACAGTAATTCCAAACCCGAAAGGCTTATTCCGCATTAATTAAAAAAAGTGGTACGATTCTTCGTCTTCTTCTGATACCCTTTCTACGATTTTTTTTGCAGACTTACTGCCATTAATTTTTTTTAATTGGAAAAATAATTCCTTAAAAATTTTGGCACGTAAATAATTATTTACACGTCTACCTGGCCAGTTAAATATTTGATTACTAGCCTGATTTTTAATTAATTGACTGGCAACTTTTTGGTTACTGCATCCGGCGGGAGGGGGCAACTTTTTCGACACACGATAACTGCCGATTACAATATGCAGTCAGACACAAATGCCGCCATCACATAATAGAATTAGACTTGAATTTGACAGAACTTCAGACAGCCTTTCCAAAGATATAAATTAAGAATATAATATAATACAGATTTGATGTGATTATTTTATTATATTCCATGACAATTTCACAATTTACAAAGAGAAAATTTTTCAATTTTATCGCAAATACCTACATAGAAGTGAAAAGATAATTTATATCTGACACTGAGAGGTCTTTTCTTTAAAATGCTTTAAGAAAATTTTGATGAATTTCCACCTACGATAAAAAAAAATTATATTATTTCTCGTCCCAGACAGATTCGATTAACAAAAAAGATCTCAAGGTTCTATCTAATAAAAGCTCCTTACAGATTCAGTCTCTTACAGAGCCTTCCATTACAGCCATAGAGCCTCCCAACAGAAAAACCTGAGAGTTATTTCCCCTGAATCCTATCTGAAATTAGAGACGTGATGAGTTCCTCAAATAAATTGCTTTCTCATACACAACACCGCGCCAGGCATGTTCCGTCCTATGATTTATCCCTCACTATGGAGTATAGAGTCTGGAGTATGGACTGATAGTAGGTACTGCCAATATGCCAAGAAAATTGTTTTCTTCGTGAAACTTTATTTTCACGTGAATCTTCATGCGTTTTGTTGACAGACATTTCAGAATTTTATTTAGGTTGTCAGTAGTTTTTTAACATTGAAAACAAATTCAGTGTTAAAGAATTTATTTCATATTTGATGAGTTAGTTTGAACACTTTATAGCTTTTTTTATATGGCATCCTCAATTGAAGGCAAGCAAGCCGTGGGTATAAAATCTTCGCAATTTCAAGTGGGGCAACATGGATTTCCAGTTGGAAGGAACTTTATTTACATTAAGGAAGCATTTTATTTTCCGATAAATATCACCCAAGTCTTAGGGTACGTAAAACTATTCAACAAATTGATATATGAATCATTTAGTCGCCTTTTACTGTAATTGTTTGCCCCAAAGGCTCAGTGACAAATAATGCATTTATGTCACTGAGCCTTCGTTTTTTATCTGTTGCAGTAGGGAAGTTGAGTGAAAAATATTGTGACTTATAAAAAATATGTTCATGTATGTAGAAAACATGCAAACTTAAATACAAGTATTTATTTTTATTTTTAAAGTTCGTTTTCATAATTAAATTAATTCTACAAGTTTGAATTTTATTAAAGCCCTTGAAAACGGCCGGTAAGAAACGGGAGAGTGTGTGACTTCGTCTCACGTCATCTGGTCCCTTGTTTGTGTGAAATATAAGGTAAAATATTTACAAAACCGGGACACACTTAATATAAACAAAAAATATATATTTAAAAAGTTGTAGTACCTAGTTAGATATTAACTAGTACCTACTAATCAATTCAGTTACCGGAATTTCAAAAAAAGTGTACTTTAATGTTTATTTTTTAAATTTAAAAACACGAAATGTAATTTTTCACCGACCGTTATGTTAGGAACTGTTGCAAGTTTCGGTGAAAAATGACGTTTCCGGTAACTGAATTGATTAGTACTAGTTAATATCTAACTACTACAAATTTTTTAATTTATTTTTTTCGTCCATACTAAGCGTGACCCGGTTTTGTAAATATTTTACCTTATATTTCACACAAACAAGAGACCAGATGACGTCACGAACTCTCTCGCACGGTATTATTCTCTTAGCGGGCGTTTTCGCGGGCTTAATAAAATTCAAACTGTAGAATTAATTTAATTATGAAAACGAACTTAAAAAAAAATACTTGTATTTAAGTTTGCATGTGAACATTGATAAAAAAAAAATAAAAAAAGGACTCCAGTTCCTTATTATACATTTATCCACGGTCCCAAAGAACGATGTCGGATCTGCTAAAAATCTTTTTGATAGCTTATTCGATGGTTTATTTTGTTGATTTAAATGTAGGTTTTTTTCTGAATTTTTAATGAAATGCAAAATATCAAAACAACGCCATATTTCTTTATCCCAAAAATAGCAAAAATTAAGAAGCGAAACTATAAACAACTCTACAGCAAAACTACAAAATCGCACACCCGACTTTGTGCCTCGTACCGTCAATGTAACTTTTTCACATTACACAGGAGACCATGAGAAAAATAATTCCCCTCGCAATTAATTTGATATATAGGAAAGGAAGGAGAGGAATTTCTGTGAAAGAAAAAGTGGGTAGAAATCCAGGAGTCAGTATGTCAAAGAGAGACAGATAATTGAATCTATCCCTAACAATACGGTGCAAAGTGATATTTCAAGAGAACCCTGCTGGAGAGAGGTCGAAAGGTTTCCCTCAACAAGACCCTCCCTTTTTCCGGCCTGCCACGTAGACACATCCGCTGCCAAGATCCGGACAAATCTGACCCCATGAACCGGGCACCCGGGCGAATTACTTCGGATGACCAATAGCAGAGGTATTATCCCAATAAATACTCGTAGTTCGGCGGGGTGGAGGTACTCATAACTGCCTCCCAAAATGATATTTAAAATGATTTGTTTCAAATCTTTAATGTACTTCAATAATGAATCTGTTGTCAGAAAAATGTTAGTACATTTTACTCCAAAATGTACTAACATAACATGTGGTATATGGTGTTGCTTTTTGAAGATCGTTTAAATCATTCTTTGCGAAAAATGATGCTTTTTTTTTAACCAAAAAAGGGATTTACCGAAACCAAATGGTAATTTATCATTTAGGCAGGTGGCGTCTACATTAAGGAAAATAAAATCTGGAGCGGAAGCACGACATGAAATGAAAATTATTTTATAAAAATGAAAAAAGGGCTAAATATTAAATAAATTATATCATCACACGCATATTTTGGTACCTATCTATCGTTGCTTTTTATTAAGATGATATTATAATAAAAAAAATATTCACTCCGAATTAGATTGTTGTGAACTTCTGCATCTCATCGATTTCAAGGTACCTAATCAAGCAACTAGGCAAATTATATTATTCTGCAACAATAATTCTGGGACCAACTACCATACACACGCACCTATTCCTCTCTTTCACTCACTTGGGAACAAATTCACCTCAAAAATGGGCATATCCAATTTAAGGTTAGCATTGTTTAAGAGAGATCTGAACGATATTTTAATGTAGCACTTCTTTTTTAATTAAAGAGCTGTTGCATATATGTTTGTATTATTTCTGTTTACCTACAATGTAAAAATTTGTTCCACTCTTTTCTTTTTGTGTATCTTGCACTTTGTCATGTATTATTCACCTATAAATTCTTCTATTAACCTACACTACGTTATTATTTTTGGGACATCTCCAATTTAAAAATTGGTTCATAATTTTTTTCTTTCTTTTTTTTTCGTAATATATTATTTTCATTTAAATTAACCTATTTACCTTCCATTTACATTATATTTATTTCTTTAGGTTTATCTTTGTTTTTCAAACATAGTTTTTCTATTTCATGTGTTTAAAAGCCCATTAGGGCATTGAAAATTTATAAATTAAAAATAAATTATGAACATAATACAAAAATTATACCTACACCTTATTGAATAAGGTCCATATATCGTAGTTCACTAAACTAAGGTATTTACTTGTGTAGAGGATTTATGGATCTAAATTGAATACATCCGAGATTATTAATATCGCGATTACTATAAATAATGCCGGTATTGTGTGTATAACAATATTTGCGAAGGGAAATTTCGGTTAAACCGCCATAATTCAAACTGTTATTTATTCTCCATAAATTCCATTCATAGCATCAATTTCTCTTTGCCCATTCTTGTCGCCTGTTTGTCTGTATTTGCCACAGAATAATGAAACCCGGAGAAAAGAAATAAATAAATGTTTTATTATTTTAAAATGGAAAACAGAAGAAGGGTTTATTTGTAATAGTGTTATATGTGACAACGATTCTTCCATATATTCTTAATACCACACAAGATGATCTAGTACTTGCCCAGTGGCTATCCGGGATATGATGAAGTAAGCAAGGGTCCATGACTACAGTAATAGTATTGAGGTAGTTATTTGCAAAGCGGATTTTGTTATTGAGTTTGTTTCGGTTCTAGAGTTTATTAGGTAATTATCAAAAATAATTGGATATTTTTTACAAATATGGCTAAAATGTTGTGAAGTGGTTTTAAAGCTAAAATGTTGTGAAATGGTTTTAAAGCAAAAAAGTAGTTAAGTAGTGGATTATTGGAGGGAATACAAAGTTTGAAGAGCAGAACGTGGTATGAAAATAGAAAGGATGGGAAATTGGTGTTTACATTAAAAATATGTTATGAATTTTAATTAGAAAAAAATCAACCAGTATTAAAAACAAAGTTTTTACCATAATAGATCATTCAATTTTCGGGCCATTTCTTAGGCCGGCTAGTAGACAATTTCAGTGAGTGGCACCCAAAGTTTATAGAATGAATTGGCATCGACAATACGGTTTCAGCTCGATCGGTTATCGGGAAGTAGGTTAATTTCCAATAATTCATTGATTAATTTATATGAAAACAAAATTGAAATTCAATAGATGTATTTAAAAAATACACTTACATACGCTGGAGAGGACCAGAATTGAAAGTGGAAAATTGTTGGCATGAAAATTGTTGGCAAAAAAATTGGCATCGACAATACAGTTTCAGCTCGATCGGTTATCGGGAAGTAGGTTAATTTTAATAATTCATTCATTCATTCATATGAAAACAAAATTGAGATTCAATAGATGTATTTAAAAAATACATTTACATATGCTGGAGAGGACCAGAATTGAAAGTGGAATTATTTTATTAAATTATAACCGGTGAAAATAAGAAGATAAAACATGCTCTTGTTTAACAACTGTAACTTCTGTTTGTTTTTCAGTTATGTGTGACTTGTATTTGAATTAATTTTAATTATGCAATACATTCGTATTGACATTTTCCAGAATTGGTTTGATTAGGTTTCGTAAATACAAAGAAAAAATTCAATTTAGAAGTGCCTTCCGCACACATTTGAATAGAAACAAATGTGCCACAGACGTATTTCCTTTTGGTTCTAGATAATTCAGCACGCAATCTGTCTCTGTTACACTTGCCTGAAATTGTACATCGTCATCCCATTTTGAATTTCGTAACCATATGAAACACAATTTTGAATGGAAATATAGGCTGAAATTAGGCCTATAAATGGATCACAAAACATGCCCACAAGGCACTTCCTATGTTATTCTTTACTGTATGATTTGAAAACCCATGTGTTTCCATGAAATTTTATAGTTTTTTTTTATAAATTCGTAATAATGTTTTTTAGAATTGGATTGAACGAGTACTTCAAACCTACCAACCGCCAACAATATTTGATCTAAGCTAAAGAAATTCCACCGCAGGGTTCATAAAAATCCAATCACTGTTGGTCCTATCTCAAAGTTTGCAACTTTTACTTTTGCAACGTTACTATATCCGATCTCCTCGCGGGCGCCATCTTTATCTTTACACGTGCAACACCTTCGAAAATCCTTTGTAGCATGTTTAAAACGTTTATCCCTTTGTGCCGCGTATGAAATATTATATCCCTCCGACGCTATCGAATTTCCGAAAAACAACAAGAAAATAGATACGCACGTAATTCTTAAAAGGGATTTTCTCAAAACCTAATCAATTTGTTAGGAAAACCAGGTTACCTTTTTTCAAAGGTGACGGAAATTATTTACATTGTCAATTTATTACAGGCGGAAATTTAAGTTGAACAACACCTTTCTGTAGTACTTAAATTATTGTAGGTTCCTTTCATTTTCTTAAACTTACAGGAGGATTATTAGAGTAAGTAATTTTATCATACGTTTTAACATGTGAAGAATGTTAGTCTTAACAAAGCAGCTACAAGAACAATATGAAAAATGGTTGTGTTTTTTTATTTTTATTGTAATAATAACTTTGACACATTTTACAAGTTGACTAAGGATTTTACAACCTCAACGAGACTAGAACCTGTTCTAGAATTTTAGGAATTTGTATGCATTAAATTATAATATATAGTTAGGTACTACAATTTTTTTAAACTACGTTAAGACGATGCTAAATCGAAATCAGGCCGCTAACAATAACACTCCCTTTGTAAGATGGCGATAAGGATTAAATTCCCGTTTAACACCCGCCGCCTGTTTAGATTTAACAATAAAAAAATTGCATCATCAAAAAGCGTTTTTATTTTATTTTGTGAAGCTATGCACAAATATTCAATTTTTTTACGAGCATTTTCTAAAGCACTTAATTTTAATGATTATGAACTTTAATGCTACTTTTATAGGCCCGATTTTTGTTGGACTTATAAAAAGACTCGGCCAGTGAGTAAATGGCCAGTTTAATTAAAGCATCTTACATAATATTTCAAACCATACACCCGTGATTTTGCGTAGTGCTTCACAAACAAGGGATAAACATATTTGTTTTTTTTACTTTTAACTTTGTTTTGTTCAATTATTTTTAAAACGCTGCTATTAAGAATTGAATTCTTTTGTGGGTTGTATCTATTAATTGTATTAGACCATTAGGTCAAACAGTATTTGGTTAAATCAATATTTGCAGAAACCCCCATATAAACTGCTGATGAAAATAGAAAGATAAATATATTCTCCCCAAGTCCACCCTTGTTAAATTCAACAAACAAGTTCTTGAATGCAAAAATAAAACGTTGCTGAAATAACTGCCTGAGGAGGATCCGAAAACATACCATGAGAAGTAAAAAGTGCTCATCATTTACATTTTACCATTTCTTGCATTTTTTTTTTCTTTTCTTTTAAAAGAAAGACAAACATTCCCGGGTTACGAATAACCAAACAACATTTGAAAATCTCCTACTACCATCACACTAAGCGGAAGATATTGCTTGTGTTGTGATGGAGGACTTAGCCAGCCGAGGAATCGAACACGGAACGTCTGGGTGGGAGCCAAACGCGATGCCCACACAACCACTGACCATTGCTGTTGTTATGTCAAGGAAATTTTGCACGAAATATAAGCCTTGATTTTTTGGCGATAAATACATTAATAGAAAATATCAAAGTGTTAAACAATAATCAATCAATAAAAATAACGCTTTGAATTTAACAATGTGGTGTCTCGTTAGTATTTACATTTTTTCCTTTAATTTAAAACTTTAAAGTATACCCACCAATACTAAGGATTACCAATTTAGGGGACAAGTACGGGTACCGCCGCTCCGGGAAACATTTATTGGATAACCAACACCTCTGCCCATAGGTCAACCCTAGTGGTTCCATATGTTTGGTGATTTAGCAGGGATGCTCAAGTTCTTAGAGTGAGGTTGGTGTTGCCACCAACAGCGCGGAGGTCGGATCGGAAGAGACTGGTTGAGAGAAACCTTTTGACCTCTCGAGCAGGACTCTCTCGGAACATGGCCTTGCATCACAATGGTAGTGATAGATTCACACGTCCGTCACTCTTGGACACACTGCCCCCCCAGATTCCAACCCATCCTTCATTATTTTTTTCTTCCCAGAACATCCTATCCTTCCTTCTTAAAAAAGGTACTTAGGGTAAGTTTTTTGTGTTGTATTGTACTTTTAAAAGGAAATCGCTCAAAGCTAAGATTTTTCAAAGACCCTTTTGAATTTCATGCCACTTATGTAGGTATACGAGTTGCTTTGTGTTCTTTATTATGTTAAAAAGGTAATAAAAAATAGGGCCGTGATATTTGAGCTTCGTTCTTTCCACCGTTAGTCAAGTATTTAGCTTAATTGTAGGGTGCTGTAATTTTGATCCTAATTGCGTGGGAAAGTGTTGTAACTTTTTAATGCAAATGTTACAACACTGTTACAAACAGACATTATTTTAATGTTTAAACAGACATTATTTTAATAATGTCTGTTTAAACATAAAAATGATAAAAAATAATATGGCTATTACAAAACTTTTACGAATAAAAAATAAATAGTTGAGAGGGAATACCGGAATTTTTAAATCAAATTCTACACGTATTGACTCTTTTTTTTACGAATTCGAGGGATGAATTCATACATTCGTCAATCTTATACACATTGACCCCCCCGATTCAAACCCACCGTTTCACCAGTTTCCTTTCCAGAACTTCCTCTCCTTCCTTTCTCTGAAAAAAACCTTCCACATGGCATCCCCAAAGATGACATATGCTCTGATGGATTTTTTCCTAAGTGCCTCCTGAGAAATAAACATTGTTTAATTTTAACATTAACATATTTAACATTTTAGAAAAAAAAAACATGTACGTCCTAATGAACTACAGCGGGTATGGTGAGATCTTTGTCTCTAGATCACGAATTCAGATCCCAACCAGTTAAAAATTGTACTCAAGTAAACGCTATTAATTTATGAAATTTCCTTGCGGATATCTTTATCGATCGATACATAGATATGGTAACACCTACAATTTTTTTGTTTTCTGAAATTCAAATGCAAAAAGACGACTACGCCGTACATTTGTATATACTTTATTAATATATCTCAATAGTTACTTTTCAACTAGAACTGGATTGATCAATTATTTTACAGGACCCGGATCGTAACCGCCCCACTGGCGAAGTGATCAAGAGTTTCCGCTCTCCTTTTACACGACGTGAAAAAAATGCCTAAGGGTCGAAACACAGAGAAAGCGGGTTTCTTATTTCAGATTACCGGCGCTCAGCGCTCGAGTCCGCCAACGGCAGTTTGTACCGAGTTGTGGAAACCTGAACCTGGCTTCACTGTATGCGGTTTTATACGTTTACAATGTTTACAAACATTATTGTCTGCGCCTGCGTTGGAAACCCGCGTTCTACGTGTTTCGACCCATAGAGAAGAAAGATCGTTGCGCTGGCCGCGCTCGTAAGTCAAAACCAAAGTACCAGTTTACTTATTTATTTATTTATTTATTTATTTATTTAAAATTTACTTTCGTTTGACGTAGGGATGTGGTTGTGGGTATTGTAGGTAGACTGGTTACTTGCCACTTTGGTACCGGCATGATCGGGTATTTTACGATTGACCTACGATTGGTTTCAATGATCGAGTAGTTCACGATTGATTCGCGATTGGTTTAAATGATCGGGTAGTTCATGATTGACCCAAGATTGGTAATAATAATAATTGATTATAATAAAATCGTTTTTTTTTCATGAATAGATTTTTCTTTTACAATATTACACATTTTTGATTACTCATTGGTTCTATTGACAAAAAGCTGCAATTCAGGAGTTCTCCTGGAATGCAGCTGGTTTTCAGCAGTGCCTCCAAAATAAGAAAATTAAATTTTAAAAATTAATGTAAAATACATACAATTAAATTAAATTACATAAAAAAATAATCAAACCAAATCTCTAATTTAACAAATACAATGTAAATAATAGAAGAAGAAAGAGAAATAAAAATAAAAATATATTGATAATGTAAATTGGAATTCAAATTAAAGCCAATATTCTTATTATAATAAAACAATTCAAATAAAATACAATGAATTCAAATTTAGAATAAAATCATCGGGTAGTTAATGATAGACCCACGATTGGTTTCAATGATTGGGTATTTCACGATTGCTTATAAAGATCGGGTAGTTCATGATAGACCCACGATTGGTTTCAATGATTGGGTATTTCACGATTGCTTATAAAGATCGGGTAGTTCATGATAGACCCACGATTGGTTTCAATGATTGGGTATTTCACGATTGCTTATAAAGATCGGGTAGTTCATGATAGACCCACGACTGGTTTCAATAATCGGGTAGTTCACGATTGACCCACGATTGATTGTAAAGATCGGGTAGTTCACGATTGACTCACGATGGGTTTCAATGATTGGGTATTTCACGATTGCGTGTAAAGATCGGGTAGTTCATGATAGACCCACGACTGGTTTCAATAATCAGGTAGTTCACGATTGACCTACGATTTTTTATTTTTTTATTTAACGACAATACAAATTAAAATTAAAATACAATATTAAATAAATTAAGAATACAAAGTGAAATATTTTATCATCAGTCCTCCTCACTAGGTATTCCTGTTCCGAGGTGGACTGCAGGTTGTCGTATGGTGTTGATCATGATTTCCCCATCAATGTTGTTTGTTTTTGTTGGTTTTCACGAAATATAAATAAATAAAGCAAAAAGTGTTCATGTTTATTATTTTGCGTTGTTTTGAAAAGTGTTTATGTTCATTATCTGTAGGTTGCATTTGGGTTATTTAATAATTTTAATTAGTTCCTCATATTCATGTTTGATTGTAAAGATCGGGTAGTTCACGATAGACCCACGATTGGTTTCAATGATTGGGTAGTTCACGATTGACTCACGATGGGTTTCAATGATTGGGTATTTCACGGTTGCGTGTAAAGATCGGGTAGTTCATGATAGACCCACGACTGGTTTCAATAATCAGGTAGTTCACGATTGACCCACGATTCATTGTAAAGATCGGGTAGTTCACGATAGACCCACGATTGGTTACAATGATCGGCTAGTTCACGATCGACCCAAGATATAGACCAACCATTCCCTTTCCTCTTCTCCTTTTCTTCGACCTCAATCTTCCCCACCCCACAACATTCACTGATTTGGAATTTTATTTTCACCTTATCTAATTGTTAGATACTCACAGTATTGCCCCGTTGAAGACCACCATTGATTACCGTAATATTGCTTGAAATTAATTTAGCCCAGGTTGGTGATCAGTTATGAATATCCAGGTATTTCCTCACCTTCCTCTTTAACTTCCCCATTTCCTACCCCTCCCCGTACCCTTCAACCTTACAACAAACCCTATAGGGGATGCCCGTTGTATACAATTATACATAATACATAATTATTCTACTACTCCATAAGTTGAGCTCTAAGAGCTCGTGTTTATGGGAGGAGTATTTACAGCAAAAAATAACTATTTCTAATTAAATTTGTAATCAATAATCAAAAACTTATAAGATAAATACAAACATTATTACATAGGTTTACAATTTAGAAAGAAATTTTTATTGAAAGACAACAATACATATATATATTTTTTACATTGAATAGTGCAGATTAAACTAAGCGTAAACTAAGTGTAAATTATGGTTACAATATATCATTATCCAATTTCAGGGACTTAATTTGTTTTTTGTATTGTTCATATTTCAAAGTTTCGGTTATACTAATTTTGTTTTTGGACAATAATAAATTGTACCATTTCACACCTAAATACATGTAGTGATGCTGAGCCGTGGTGGTTCTAAGCATAGGGATGGTTATTAAGCCTTTAGTTTTGAATCTATTGCTTATGTTATCTGAGGGGTGAATTTTTTGAATAAAATATTCTTTATAAATTTGATATAAGGCGTTTCTTTTATACAATTCTGTGATAGATGGTACATTAAATTCCCGAAATATCTCTAAAGTATTGAAGTAGTATGGTTTTCTCAGGATGATTTTAATAATTATTATTTGTATTGTAATTATGGGCTGTAAGGAAGTCTTAAAGGCCCCTCCCCAACCAATAATGCCGTACTGTAATAAGGACTGAATTAATGCATAATAGACGATTTTGATAGTTTTCTTGTTTAAGATGTTTCGTATGTTATAGAAAACGTAGATAAGTTTTCTTACTCTTTCTACGGTGAGATTGATATGATCTTTCCATTTAACGTTTTGATCTATTAAGATTCCAAGATATTTTACATTTGATTTATGATTTAGCTTAGCGCAGTCCGAATTACATGTACCGTCATTTACACAATTTTTGGAATGAATTGTTATGTTAATTAAGTTATTTGGCACTTCTTCTTGTAGAGAGAATGGAATATAATATGTTTTTTCTGTGTTAAGTGATAATAAATTGTTATCGAACCATTTTTTTATAACCTTCATGTCTTGATTGGCTGCATTGGTAATATCGTTCCACGTCTTTTTTTCGATAATTATTGCAGTGTCGTCAGCAAAAGATATAAGTTTACCATTAAGTGGTAACTTAAACATTTGGTTAACGTAAATTATAAATAAAATTGGTCCAATAACAGTCCCTTGTGGAATTCCAAATTCTAGAGTTTCATCTACACTTAGTGAATCATTTAATTTTACTTTTTGACTTCTTTGAGTTAGATAGCTTTGTAGCCAATAACTTACCTTACCAATAATACCAATATCATTTAATTTGTTAATTAATTTTGAATGGGAGATACTATCAAAAGCCTTTCGTAAATCAATGAAAATACCAAGACATTTGTTTTTTTTATCCAATGCATTATATATTGTTGAGGTTAGTTCAGCAATGGCATCGTGAGTGCCTAGTTTCTTTCTAAAACCAAATTGGTTAGGACTTAGTATTTTATTATTTTCAATATAGTGCATGAGTTGCTTTTTTACGATTTTTTCAAAAATATTTGCTATGTTTGAAACAAGAGATATGGGTCGATAATTTGATATTTCTTCAGAGTTGCCTGATTTAAAAACGGGTGTTATGATAGTTTTTTTATAAATGGAAGGGAATATTCCACTATTCAAACTAATATTTATAATATGTGTAATTGGAATGCTTAGTAAATTATTGTATCTTTTCAATATTTCCACTGTGACTCCATCAAATCCTGGTGCAGATCCACCTTTTAAATCATTTATAACATTTTTTATATAGTTTATTGTTACTGGTTGAAAAATTGACAGATTATTTTGTCTATGACAGTCCTTCTCGAAATTATCTATTTTATAATTTTCCTCAATCCGTGTAGCTAAATTTTGTCCGACGTTAGCGAAATATTTATTAAAAGCATTAGCACATTTTATTGGCTCCCTTATGGCGTTAATAGAGTTTTTTCCGATATAAATTTTATTAATTGGAGTTTTTTTGTTTTTTCTACTATTTATTTGATTTATTGTTTTCCAAATATGTTTTACATTTTGTTTAGCCAGGTTAATTTCATTTTTGTAAAAGTTTTCCTTAGTTATTTTTATTAAAGATGTTAATTTGTTCCTAAACTTTTTATAATACGTGAATATTTTTTTATCCAAGGGAAATTTCTTTGTCAAGCGATATAACTCTTCTTTTTTTCTAATAGACACAACTAAGCCATGTGAGATCCATGGTTTTATTTTTTTGAATTTTGCTTTAATTTTTACAGTTTTAATATCAGTTGATGTTGTTATATAATTGCAGAGAATTTTATCAAAATTATTTGCGCATGTTTCAGCACATGTGGATTCCAATACGGGTCGCCACGTTTCCGTATTTATTTTTGTACTTAATTTATCATGGTTTAATGATTTTTTTATGAAAGTTTTGCTTTCTGATTTTGTGTGATTATTAATATTAAGTTGTTGTATAGAGATGCAAATGTGATGGTCGGTAATATTATTTTTTAATACAATCGTAAGTAATTTGTCAGTATGTTTAGTATTACACCATATATGATCAATACATGTTGGACGTTGACCCGTAATTTCTCTAGTATAATTTTTTATACATAATATAAAATTCATTTCAGACATAAGATTGATAAATTCTGTTTTTATTTTGTTATTATTTTCATTAGAAACGTCTATGTTAAAATCGCCAATTACAGTTATGTTCTGTTTATTTTTTTTTGATAAGATAATTACTTTTCAACAGAGGGCGGCATTCAGATAGGATGCGCAGTCAGGCTGCGCCGTCAATACATTCTCACCTGAACGTGACTCACCTCACGTATTTCAGTAAAATATCCTATATTTGTTCAAGTCATTTTATAATTACTTTTATAATTATTATCGTATTATACCATGTTACTGCTCTCACTGTCTACTATGTACATATAAACTTTACATTTCTTTATAGCTAAATTACGTTTGTTAACCTTAGGAGTAGGCACATTCTTATTTTTGTACAACAGGTTTATACCTACAAATAATCATCTTATGCATTACTAGTTACTTGCTGTTATAATATGTTAAATAGATAGATTATACTATGTATTACTACTGTAACTGTGAACTTACAATTTTATGAATATTTTTTATAACTATGTATGTAAAAGCCTAATAGGCGTATAAATAAATAAATAAATAAATAAATAATGAATTCATATTTCATACAAACATCCCTTTTAGTTATTTTATCCACCATTGTGGTAACTCATATTATTGGGAAACTATTATTTTCCTTATTTTGTTACATATTCCTCCCTGTATTTTTATTTTGCGATTTAGGAGCGGCAAAAAGAACCTTCGAATGTATCTACCATAGTATTTCTTAAACATAACTACTAGGTGTATGAGGTACTTCACCATCCTCTTGATAGCTTATCAAAAGGATTACGTATATTAATAAATATATACTCGCAATAGGTAGAAAACTGGGCTAACTTACCCAATGTAATATAGCTATTATTCATACGTTATTATTCAAACTACCCAATATTAGCAAACTCGGACTTAGAAAATATATAAATCTAATATCGTTTATCGAACATATACGATATCCTATGGAAAAGCTATCAAGAGGATCGTGAAATAACCCCCCCCCCCCACCCCCGGTCATTTGAAGCCAATGTTTTATACAAAAAAAAAATCATACTCTGTGGGCGCAAATATACTTAAAAATATTCTTTTGCACCTATACATCAAAATAATAATTGAAAGACCTGTAGATTTTTTCACGAAAACAACATTTTTATGAAAAATCACCCCAAAGGCGCTGTACACTTTTTTATTATTTTTATTTTTCCATGGATCTATTCTAGTAATTTATTTGGTTAATCTTAAGCTTTTTAAAACACAAATTATTATTATTACTTTCAAACTAGGAAGAGAAGATAACGTGTTTCGTATTTCACAATTTTTTGAACCCCGCGGGATTCGGGTTCAGAATCAATGTTTTAAAAACTTTTATTAGTTAGGTATATTCTAAATCTTCAATTGTGATATTAAACAAATTAATTTTAACGTACTAAAGATATCCATTCAATAAATCAAACACCATCTGTGAATGAAACTTCCAAACTGAGTCGCATGGCTTGCGGAAGTTACGCAGAGATGGCGCCGTATTGCACCGGCCATTTGTTTACTAAATTTTACAGCAGATGTCGTCGACCCTTCCCCAAAACAACTTTCCGAGCGTGAAGGGTATTGTGATGGATTGTGATACCATTAATCATATTTCCAGAGACCACCCTTTTGCTTTAATATGTCTGGCAGAGAACAGTCAGGGAATTCGCAGAGAAGGTTGTAAATCCAACACGTAATAATGATGTATGTGAGGTATGTTTATGCTAGTTCTGCTTCGCCCAGTCGTTTAATTTGTTCCTCCGTAGATTCTGAAAATTCAGTATTATCCGAACATTTTAAACCTGTATTTTTATTGAATGGTTTAAAAATATGTTATCTTGTCTACAGCATTCCCAAATGGAGTACCTTGTGGGGATAAAGGGAGTGGAGCAGAGAAGTAGATAGGAAGAAAGAAAGGTATTAACTATAAAAAAAAAGTAACTAAGTATTTACATCATCAGATCTGTTAACCAAACTCGACTAATGTCATTTAAAGCTATGTGAAACGTTTCGATTCTGACTGTTTTGGTTAGACCACCTGGAGCCAGTGAAATTATGGCATTCTCAATTGGGCTTCGTTGTTAGGCTGATGGTAATACGGAGGGGAAGGAGATTGGGAAGAAGAAGGTGGGATGTACCTGGCTATTCAGATCTTGTCACAACAGATGACTAAAACTATTTCAAACATTGTTTCAAATCTGAATGATGGTCTTATACAAGGGCGGTACTGAAAGTACCTTCCACACAGAAATGTGTCGCAAATATAATATACATGATTTTGACTTAATTAGTTGTGAAATAATACAAATTAATTAATTAAATTTATTTTCTGACTCCAAGATTAGAACCAGTGACCTTCGGATCGTTAGTGGAGAGCCTTACCCTCGACCACAGAGTTTGTCTGTAAGCGTGCAAGTAAACGAAATGTAGTATTACAAAGCTTTACATGAGGCTCAGTGATAAATGAGGTCGACGGCCTGGTGGGTGGAATGCTCGGCTAGCAGTCGGTTGGATCAAATGTAAACTCACAGCTGATTCCGCCCTAACCTCATTGGAGGACAATCTAATTTATTTGTTTAAGTATCAGGAGTCATAGTTTATTTTATTTCAGTTTTATACACAATTATCTACACATTAAATACATATTTTATAATAATATTTAATTTATTAAGTACCTATTTCGAGATATAGAGTTACATACACAATATCCGCCATGTATTCAGATATAATATAGTTACATACATACTATCTGTCATGTATATTTACTACGACGTATTATATTTGACGTGGGGCAAGGCTTTAGAATCCCAGTCACGGGTTCGAACCCGACGTGCGCAAATAAATTTTATTTGATTAATTTGTGTGATTTCTCAATTAATTTAAAAAATAATATATAGTATATATTGCGTATATATATATAATTTATATATATACTATATATATTTGCGGCACGATCAAAAGTGGAAGGTATACTCAGTATCGCCCTGGTGTAAGACCACCATTCAGAATTGAAACGTTGCTTGAAATGGCTTTAGCCGTGTATGGTGACTAGATCTGAATAGCCAGGTACTCTTCCCCACCTCTTCCTATCCTTCCCCTCCCTACTACCTTCAATCTCACAACATACCCCATTTTGGGGATGCCATTGTCTCACTGGCTCCAGATGGGAATTCGATTCTTGTGTGGTATTCATATAAAAAATAAAATTGTCTAGAATTTTCAGAATTTTCACCACTGGAGACGCATTTATTAAAATTCACAAAACACTTTTGGAAAAACACGGCATTTCAAATGATTGGGACTCAATATGACACCGCACTTTTATGTAAGGCACAGAATTTAAATCACACTCGGAATTATACCACCCACTAAACATATCATGTTTGTAGATATTGTAGTGCTGTTTTTTTATTTGTTTTTATTTTTAATTATTTCATAAAAATTTCAAAGTTTTTTGTCATTTTTTTTAACTATTACACCAGGCTACATATATACATACATGCTTTCATGTACACAGATATTACACAGTTAAATACATACTATCTGACGTGTATACATACTATCTGTCGTGTATATATACTCTACTCGTATGTCACGTATACAGATACACTTATGTCTCTGCATAAAATACATTTTAGTAAGACAAGTATTTTTTCTATCGTATTAAACCTACACTTTATAGTAATAAACATGTGCGCATGCTAAATAAGTAAATATAACAATAATGATAATATCAGCATAAACCAAATGTCAAGTGTGGGAGTACATATAACAATGATATTAATACCACCATAAACCAAACATAAAGTGTGAGAGAAAATATGGTAATAATACCACCATAAACCAAAGCTTTTTTATATAAGCGACACCGAGCTTAGTTTCAGCAAGAACAAGACAACGTTAATGAAATAATACAACATATACCATAAAATTCATTGGTAGATTACATCTATCAATAATATTGAAAATATATTTACCTTCCATCGTACGCTCGTCCATCCAATGCTGAAATTAGTCCTTATCTTGAGAACTTCCACCATAATATACGTGAGCCACTTTAGCAAGAATACCCATTACACGTATCCACTGTTATGGTAATTAATAATCCAATGAATTATTTATATTACTAGGTAGGACGTTAATATTTTAATAACATCTGCATAAAACAAACGAGATTATTCACTTGAACCCTGAGTAATTGAATATTAATACATAACAGGATAGTTCACGAATCTATACTCTGGTACGTATATATATATAAGTCTATAGCTGTGGGTGTAATGTCAACATACCTCTTAACACATGTACACAAACATTTTCCGTCACAGAAATCCGTCAAAACTCGGCCAATTTTTCACTGCGATACGTCAAAACGTAGAGCGAAGATAATGTCACGATAATTAACAACCTTTTAGAGCGGATTCTTGCGGTTTCGCCTTCATTTGAGCCGAGAAAAGTGCAGTGACGTCGCCCCCGTACGAGTTCTCTCCAATACTAAATGCTTTTAGCGTGGAACCCACCAATGGAGGCTGCGCGAGGGGGATGGAGCTAGGGGCTGTAGCGCCGCGTCCCCCTCGCCGGCAGTAGGGATTTTGCACCCAATATGATGTTAAGGGTGAGCCTGGAGCGCAGAGTACCAGGCAACAACAGTGACGTGGATTTTCAATTGCAATTGAAAAATTCAACAGGGCAAAAGTAAATCATAGAAAGCACTAACCGTTTCTATGGAATAAGATTCTTTGGAATGTTTGACTTGCAGTGATGAATTGTTTGTATTCTACTCCTTATAAAATACAACGACGAAATACAAATTTACAAAAGCTTTTAAAACATTTCAAATTACAAACTAATCGATTATTTCAATTTCTTTGCTTTGTTGTCATATAAGGATGTAATTTTGGAGTGGGAATGGGTACCGCCGCCCTGGTAACCTTTTATTGGACAACCAATGTATCTGCCATAGGTAAATCCAAGTGACTTAGTCCATCCCTCATAATTTTTTCCTTCCCAGAACTTCCTCACCTTCATTTCATTAAAAAAAAACTTCCACACAAGATCCCCAAAGATGACAGGCCCTGATTGCAATAATTTTCCTCAGGGCCTCTAGAGTGGAGCTAACGTAAAGATAAAGTAATTTCGGCTGTGTGTCTGCTTTGTAACTCTGGCTTAATTAACAAGAATTTGTTTTATATTTAAGTGTAATATTTAAAATTGAAACTGATTGTACGAAGTATTCATCCAAACTATATACCTAGGACACCAACCTTTAATATATTTTAAATCAAAATTTATTTTAATTGTCTTTATCAAAATTGGAACTGATTTGTTTAGAAATCAGACAATCCCGTGATTTTTAACGGGAATATGTTAATTATTAATGAAGAAATTTCGTTAACAAGGACACACATATTATTATATACAAACATATTTTAGAACCACCCTCATTGTATTACACGCGTTTGCAAACAAAATAGCTAGCAATACGTAGTTACGCAATCTCATCTCCGTATCCCAGGGGTGTGTGTCCGAAACGGTACACGCTAATACTTTTCCTTTCATTGTGTTGAAATGAACAGTGAATACCCTCGTATTTAATAGTTTTTATTTTTTGTTTGTAAAATTTACAGAGTGTTAACATTTATTTCATTACTGATAATGCCTTTGGAATGTGCACACATGTTAAAACTCTAATTTAAAATGTTCACAGCATGCGTAATCAAGTTTATTTGTTACTAGACGGAGATTCTAGAGGTGAAAAAAAAAACAGAAATAATAATAATCAAAATGAAATTTAAAACATGAGATATAAAACTTAGTAAGTGTACATTACCTACAAATAAAGATAAGAAATAACGAAATAAAAAAAGAACGAAAAAAGAAAAAATAAACAAACAAAAAAATTATAATAAAGCAAGTAGGTATATACTGTTCTCCATAACATCATGGTGGAAGATTGTTGATTTGGTATTTAAATGGTAAATTTGTCGTTTTATGTAGCGTAGAGTTGAGTTACAAATGTCAATATATAATAAAATAAGTTAAGACCGTTTTGTCAACCAGGAGTGCTAGCATGGTCGATCGATAAGGATCGGTAGGATAATTGTCGGTAACTTCTCATCGTTCCCTTGGACAACTGCATATCGCACAAGAATAGGTGACAGTTCACAATGACTAAGTGTCCTTAATATATTCGATAATCAACTGTTGTTTGTACCTTTGCGATCTGCAGTTGTCCTAGGGAACGATGAGAAGTTACCGATAATCGGTCGGTAACTTCATATCGAGCGACCGTGCTAGCACACCAGGTCGCAGTCAATGTCAAATTAACCGTTTTGTACACCAGATGACGGCAAAGAACAATTTTTTGCCCGTTTTGTCTACCAGGTGGCAGCACAGAAAAAAAAACGTTTTTTTTTTTAAATAGGTGGCAGCAAAGTATTTTCCGTTTGAAAAAGTGGCAGCACGGAACAATGTTTACCAAATTGTTCACCAGGCACGTAACAAAATTTGGTAAATATTGGATATACAGGGTGTTAAGGAACGTACTTGAGTTACTTTAACCAGTGATTCCTGACATTATTTGAAGTAAAAAATGTAAATGAAATTTTGGTCTCCGGTGACATTTTTGATGTTTTTTTTTTTTTTTCTACAAAAACATAAATAATAGTAGGTGTTGGGTAGTTGGGGGCGGGGTAAGTGGTGGGGCGGTAACTCGGCCAAGTGACCAATAAGGTCATGTGAAAGAATTTTTTTTTTGTTTGTTTTTGAAGAAAAAATATTTTGAAAAAAAAAAATTGACATAAACACTTTGCAGTGGAAATATATCATTTAAAATTTCAATTAAGTAACATTAAAATTAGCTTTCGTTCTGTGAAATGTGACCGACATTTTCAAAAGTTTTTGTCAAATGTCATTTTGTTATTGTCACATCACTACTGTAATCACATCACTAGTGAAAGTACTGGTGATCATTATATCTATGGTCTAACCTCTCTCTCTGTCGAGCTCTGGTCACGTCAAGTCATAAATAAACCTTCATTATAAAATATAATCAAAAGTATTCTCAATAAGATCCTCAACAGTTTACCCAACAAAACATGGTGTCAGAAGTCGGATGTTAATTTTTACAATAAAATACATTGAGGATCAAAAATAAATTACGAGATGTCAAAAGATACAACAATGTCACATGTACAACATGATTTCAGTGCTTTGCCAAATCTACAAGTGTTGTCGAATAACCCAAATAATAATGGAATATGGAGAAATTGGTGGCAAAAATATGAAATATATTTGGTGGCATCAGGTCTCGAAGAAGCTCAAGAAAAAAGGAAAATTGCAATTTTACTACACTCCATTGGCTCCAAAGGTATGGAAATATTTAAGTCTTTCAACATAAAAATGGAATCTGTCTCGGTAAATGAAGTAAAGAAAAAGTTTGATGAATATTTCGCACCGCAGAAAAATTTAACTATGTTAAGAAACAGATTTTTCACAAGGAAACAGAAGAATTCAGAAGATATTAACAATTTCCTATTGGATTTGGAAAATTTTAGTTTGGAGTGTGAATTTGGGAATCTGAGAGAATCTCTTGTGAGAGATATATTTATTGCAAACATGAGTGCAAATCTAAGTCACATTCGTCAGCGCTTATTGCAAGATTCCTCATTATCATTACAAAAAACTGTAGAAATCACAAAATCAATACTAATGTCACAAGACAATGCAGACAAAATAAATCAACAAGAGCATACAGATAACATCCTTCAAGTCAGTCAGCAGAAAAACACTTCAAGACAGTCAAGAACATCATATCATCACCATCAACATCGTCATCGTCTCCGAACATCACCGTCAAAGTCATATCAACATGAACATACAAATCGTCATGATTCACCGTCATCGTCATCGTCGCAGTCAAGGTCAAATCAACATGAATCTTCAAGTCGTCATGGGTCACCGTCATCGTCATCGTCGCAGTCAAGGTCAAGCGGTCATATTTCTACATGTGGAAGATGTGGTCAGCATCATCGCTACAAGTGCCCAGCAGTCAATGTCAAATGCAGGTCATGTAATTCTTTTGGTCATTTTGCTAAATATTGTTTCAAAAATAATTATTGTCACGGTAAAGTCAGAAATTTAAAATCAGAGTCATCAAAACCCAACGATGACAGTGCTAATTGCTCTGAGGGTCATTTTATCTCAACAATCAGAAACATTAATAATAACAATTACTCAAGTCAAGCATGGCACATAGATGTAACAATAAATAATAAAATATTAGACTGTATTTTGGATACAGGAGCTGATATAAACGTCATGTCAATGTCAAATTTTAAAAAATTGAATTTATGTAATACAATTTTACAAAAAGGTTTTACAAAAGTGTCAGGTTTTGGAGGTGATAAAATACCTATTATTGGTAATTGTGATCTTGTATGTCAAATCAATGGAAATGTCATAAATAATATAATATTTTTTGTCGCAAATATAGAATGTCAATCAGTCTTAGGTCTTCCAACTATTAAAAAACTTGGAATTATAAAAAGAATATTTAATGTTCAATGTGATCGTTACACCATATTAACTGAATATAATGATGTATTTCAGGGTCTCGGATGTTTACCACCTGTCGTTCATCTCAAACTTCGCCAAGATGCTGTTCCTTGCGTGGATCCTCCGAGGAAAGTCCCATTTGTATTACAAAAAAGTCTTCAGGAGGAATTAGATCGCATGGACAAGATGAAGGTCATTGAAAAGGTTACTAAACCTACGTCTTGGGTAAATTCTGTCGTCATAACTGTCAAAGAGTCAGGTAAATTAAGAATTTGTCTTGATCCTAGAAGATTAAATAATTCCATAATGAGAGAATACTATCCTTTAAAAAATATTGATGAAATCAGATCAAAACTTATAGGAGCTGCCTATTTTTCTCATTTAGATGCTTATTCTGGATTCTGGTCATTGAAATTAGATGAAGAAAGTAGTGATTTATGTACTTTTCAAACTCCATTTGGAAGGTACAGGTATTTAAGACTACCTTTTGGAATAAATGCAGCAACGGAAATTTTTTATAGGATAATGATAGATTTGTTTGGAGATCTGGAAGGTATATTAATTTTTGTGGATGATTTTCTAATTTATGGAGAAACTGAAGAAATTCATAATATTAGATTAAGAAAAGTCATGGAACGGGCTAGAGAAGTCAATTTAAAATTAAATAAGTCAAAATGTAAATTTTTAGTCAAGGAAGTTTGTTTCCTAGGTTATATTTTTAGTCAAGAAGGGGTAAGAGTCGACAAAGAAAAAGTCAAGGCTATATTAGAGTTGCCGTCTCCAAAAAATGTCAAAGATTTACAAAGATTTTTGGGAATGGTAAATTATTTAGGTCCATTCATTGAAAACTTGTCTGAAAAGTCACAAATTTTAAGAAATTTATTAAAAAATAACGTAATTTGGTCATGGGATGAAAATTGTGAAAATACTTTTAAAATTTTGAAAGAAGCCATTTCAAATGCAACAGTTTTAAGTCATTATGATTCAAAAATACCGCTTACTCTATCAGTAGATGCATCAAAGTCAGCTATAGGTGCAGTTATTATGCAAAATAACCGTCCAATTGCATATAGTTCGAAAACAATGACACAGTCGCAGGAAAATTATGCTCAAATTGAAAAAGAATTATTTGCTATACAATTTGGTTGTAATAAGTTTCATCAGTATATTTATGGTAACAAGGTGACAGTACAGACTGATCACAAACCTTTAGTCTATTTATTTAAAAAACCTTTACATGATGTACCAGCTAGATTGCAACGTATGATGTTAGCTCTTCAATCTTATGATTTAAATGTAGTACATGTCCCAGGTAAAGAAATGTATATATCGGATACTTTATCTAGAGCTGCTTTGAAAGATCATTATATACCCGATTATGAGTCTGATCTACATTGTCATGTAAATTCAATCTATATGAACTTAGCTATTAGTGAAGAATATCGTAAAAAATTGAGTAATGCTACTGCTTTAGATGAAACTATGCAAATATTAAAAAAATATTATTATGAAGGTTGGCCAAATAGCAAAGATAAAGTCCATTACACTTTAAAATGTTATTATAATATTCAAGATGAAATTCATGTTATTAATGAGTTAATTTTTAAGGGTAATAAATTATTAGTACCTCAGTCTATGAGAAAAGAAATGTTAAACAAAATACATGAAGGACATCAAGGAATAAACAAATGTCTAAGATTAGCTAGGGATACTTTATTTTGGCCTAGTATTTCTGTGGATATAAAAAATTTAATTGAGCAATGTCAAATATGTAATAAATTTAGAGCATGTAATCAAAAAGAACCACTGATAAATTATGAAATAAATAAGTTTCCATGGCAACAAGTAGGAATTGATTTAATGTATTATGATAATCAAACGTATCTTATTGTAACAGATTATTATTCAAAGTTTATAGAAACTGCTTTTCTAAATAATGATTCCACTGCAAAAAATGTCATAATTCACTTAAAATCTATTTTTGCACGTCATGGAATACCAATGTCTTTAGTGTCTGATGGTGGTCCACCTTTTCAATCTATTGAATTTAAATCATTTTTATTTGATTGGGATATAGAACATGTAGTTACTAGTCCATATCATTCACAGTCTAATGGTCAGGCAGAGATTTCTGTTAAAATTATAAAAAATATTTTAAAAAAGTCTAAAGAAACAAAAACAGATCCTTACATAGCTTTATTACATTATAGAAATACACCTAAAGCTAATTTACCGTCACCTGCTCAATTATTAATGTCTAGAACTTTGAGAATGAATATTCCTTTAGCTCAAATTAAATTAAAACCAAAGGTTGTAAGATTCTCAGATTACAAAAAGTGTGTTGAAGCAAATAATTCGAAAAATTCTAAATATTATAATGTCAATGCAAAACCTATGTCTTTATTACAAAGGGGGGATTATGTATACTTTAAGAAAAATCCAAAAAGCAATTGGTTGCCAGCTATTGTCAAAGATAAAATGAAATGTAACAGGTCTTATATTGTAGAAGATAACTATGGTAACACATACAGACGTAACAGAATACACTTAAAACTGAGATATCATGCAAACGTCAATGATCACCATCTGTCCATGCGATCCGATCCGGCACTTGAGGAGGCAGAGGCTGGAGATGAGGGACAGGTGGAAGAAAATAACTGGAATAATCCTTACGTTACCAGATATGGTAGAGTTGTCAAACAACCGGATCGTCTAATGTATAATGTCTAAAGTCTAATGTCTAATGTATAATGTCTAAAGTCTAATGTCTAATGTATAATGTCTAAAAGTCTAATGTATAATGTCTAAAGTATAATAGCCAATGTATAATGTCTAATGTCAATATATTTATAATTATTTTGCATTGTATAAATTATGAATATTAAATTTATTATACAATTAAAGAAAGGGGATGTCACATCACTACTGTAATCACATCACTAGTGAAAGTACTGGTGATCATTATATCTATGGTCTAACCTCTCTCTCTGTCGAGCTCTGGTCACGTCAAGTCATAAATAAACCTTCATTATAAAATATAATCAAAAGTATTCTCAATAAGATCCTCAACAGTTTACCCAACAAAACAGTTATGTTAGTATTCTTGATACTATACTAAAAACAACATGCGGCTTTATTTTTTATGTTAAAAAAATAAAATTCCGCCTAATTAGTACTTACCTAATACGCATGCATTGCGTGCGTTGTGATTAAAATTTATTAGCTTGAATTTTTTTTTAACCCAAAGATTTTTTTTTTTTGAGAATATTTCTATGATGATATAGCGCCTGCTCGTATCAAGGAAAGAAAAACATCCCGGTTTTCAAGTAGTTTAGCGGCTACGCTAGGTTTGTGTAACATGGTTTGTGATACAAAAAAGTGCCCCCTTTATGACGCCTGCTTGCGTCAAGGCAAGAAAAACATCCCAGTTTTCAAGTGGTTTAGCGGCTACGCTAGGTTTGTGTAACATGGTTTGTGATACAAAATAAAGTGCCCCCTTTACGGCGCCTGCTCACGTCAAGGCAAGAAAAACATCCCAGTTTTCAAGTAGTTCAGCGGCTACGCTAGGTTTGTGTAACGTGGTTTGTGATACAAAAGTGAATGTATTATTTAAAAAAAAAAAATAACTAGAAAAGAAAGCTTGTTTTTTACGTAATTTTATTTCCAAAACTCCGGTTCCTAAATTAGTGTTTACCTAATACGTCCAGATTTCGTGATATCTTCAAAATCCTCTAGCCGCTCGTTATATATAAAAATGTATCAGGAATACCAACATACCAAAGTGACAGTGCCGACGAAGCTAATTTCAATTTTACGCAATCGAAATTTAAAATGTAATATTTTCCACTACCCCCAACGCAAATAGTTTTCTTTGAATGTAATTAAGGCGAATCAAAAGAGTTTTATAAAAAAGTGCGTATTAACCGTTTCCATCTGTATCCAATAATTACCCAAAATTTTATCGTTGTATCCGACAGGTTAAGATCAATTTTGACCGATTTATGCAGCAGGGGGCATCACAAATTTAACTTTTAAACAGCGCACGGAGAAAAATGTTATTCTAAAATACGATCATTTTATTCATAAAAACGAGAGTGAAGTTCTTACGAACAAATTAACAGGGTTTCAATGTTTACCTCAATAAACGCCTGGGTTGAAATGAAATGAATGAAAATGAATGTTTATTGGCGGGAACATGTAAGAATAATTTGTTGGTATACGTAATTTCGTACGTATACCAACAAATTATTCTTACATTTTCCCGCCAATAAACATTGAAACCCTGTTAATTTGTTCGTAAGAACTTCAGTCCGTTTTTACGAATAAAATGATCGTATTTTAGAATAACATTTTTCTCCGTGCAAAATTTAACTTTTCTGTCCACTAGGCGCGGTGGCAGCACAGAACAATTTTGAGGTGTTTTGGTGTATACCGGTGGACCGACGGACCGGCGGACCGATGGACTGGTGGACCCTTGGAACGGCGTACCGGTGGATTGGGGACCATGGACCGTGGACCGGTGAACCGGTGGACCGGTGTACCAATAGACCGGTGGACTGGTGTACCATGGGCCTTGGACCGTGAGCATTTTGGTTTTGACCATTTTATCCACCAGGTGGCAGCACAAAAAAAATTTGACCGTTTTGTCAACCAGGTGGCAGAGAATGTCAATTTTCTCCATTTGTACACCAGGTGTGCAAAATTTGACTTTTCTTTTGGCCAGGTGGCAGTCAACATCACTTTTCACAGTTTAGTACTCCAGGTGGCAGCACAAAACAATTTCGTTAACCGTTTTGTCCACCAGGTGGCAGCACCAATTTTCTGATTAGGTCCGCCAGGTTGAAATAAATCCATTTTATCCACCAGCACAGAATTTTTTTACCAGTTTTTCCACCAGAAAGCCATCTGGTGGACAACGCGGGCAACAAAATATTCCGTATTGCCACCTGATGGACAAAACAGGCAACGAAATTGTTTTTTGCTGCCATCCGATGGACAAAACGGTCAACAAAATTGTTCTGTATCCACCTGGTGTACAAAACGGTCATAATTGATGTTAACTGCCTTGCGGAAAAAAGTCAAATTTTGTTCTGTGATTTATTTCTTTATTTATACGCCCATTGGTCTTTTACATACATAGTTCTTTAAAAAAATATTCTAAAGATTGTAAGTTCACAATAGTAACAATAGTAATACATATATAACCTATCCATTTGACATAATATTATAACAGCAAGTAACTAGTAAATGCGTACAATAATTATTTGTAGGTATAAACCTGTTGTACAAAAATTAAAATTTGCGTACTCCTAAGGTTTACAAACGTAAATTAGTTGTAAAGAAATGTAAAGTATATGTACATAGTAGATAGTGACAACAATAACATGGTATCATACGACACATAGTGTATGAGGCCTTTGAATTAGAGAGTTTACGAAATAATTGTTAGCGGTATTGTTAACATAATATAGATCGTTTGAACCATCAACCAAAGAAGGACATTTGGTCTTTGGTTTGAACGGTTATCGTGGCACGTTAAATCCAGGGCGTTCGGTCTGCCATTTAATATACATATTTTACATAGTTTATAAAAATATTTTGAAGATTATAAGTATAGAATAGTATAAGCAATAATTTAACCTTATCCTTTTGACATATAAAATCAAGTAAAAAGCAAATAAAAACATGATAGTTTGTAGGTATAAGCCTGTTGTAAGAAAATAAGAATATGCCTACTTCTAAGGTATAAAAACGATAAATGTTTATAAAAAATTACATAATATTATAATAATAAACATAATATCTATGCGACACATAAAAGCTAGTGTATATATTAATTTATTCATTCATTTATCAGTTTGTAAATTGATAAATAAATAAAAATAAAAAAAAACATTTTTACTAAATGGTTACAGTAATTACATGTGAAATAATAATGCAGTTGCAGTAATTGTAAGAAGACTACACTTATTATTGTGTAAAATTTGAGGAAATATTTCGGTCAGAGGTGCAATAGCTTTTTTTTTTATTATTTATTAACCAAAAATACATTTTAAGTACATTTTTTTAGGTATATGCCACCTCACTAGGCTGAGCCTGTTCCGAGGAATTTTTATTTAGCTATTGCACCTCTTTATTGTTTTACTTATTATTACTTTTATTGTTTTACTATAAAAGTTTTACTAAAAAACTGGTTTTAAATTTGGAAACCGATTGGAAACGATAGACATCGATTCCACTATATTTGTTTCCAAGTCTATGAAGCCTTTGAATTGGAGAGTTAACGAAGTAATTATTGGAAGACTTGGTAACAAAATATAGAACATTTAAACATGGTGGACAAAACGAGCAAAAAAGATTTCTGTCTGGTGGACAAATCGGGGAACAAAATTGTTCTCTGCCTCCTGGTGGACAAACGGAAACCAAAATTTTGTTTCCGCCACCTGGTGGATAAAAGAGTCAACGAAATTGTTCTGTGATGCCACCTGGTAGAAAAAACGGGCAACAAAATTGTTCTGTGCTGCCACCAGGCTTACATAACGGGCAAAAAATAATTCTGTGCTGCCGCCTGGTGGACAAAACGCGCAAAAAAAATGTTCTTTGCTGCCATCTGGTGGACAAAGGTAAATATTAATGTATGTGTTTAAATTTGGGGGTGGGTTTGGGTACCGCCGCCCCTGGAACCATTTATTGGACGACCAACACCTCTGCCACAGGTCAGCCCAAGTGGTTCCCTACGTATGGTGACTTAGCAGGTGTGCCCGGGTTCATGGGGTTAGGTTTTTCCGGGACTTGGAAGTGGATGCGTCTGCCGATCATCTGCATGGCAGGCCGGATCGGGAGAGACTGGTTGAGGGAGACATTTCGATCTCAACCCATCGTCATGCACCGCAGTGGGAGGGATGGCTTCACACGTCCATCACTCCTGGACATATTTATCCCCAGATTCCTACCCACCCCTCAAACTTTTTTCCTTCCCAGGACTTCCTTTCCTTCCTTTCCCTTAAAAAACCCTCCACACAGCATCTTCAAAGATGACAGACGCCCTGAGGGATTTTTTCCTCAGAGCCTCCTGTGTGGAGCTAATGTAAAAAAAAAAACACTACCACCTGGTGGAAAAAAGGTCAAATTTTGTTCTGTGCTGCCACCTCGTGGACAAAACGGTCATAATTGATGTTGACTGCCACCTTGCGGAAAAAAGTCTAATTTTGTTCTGTGCTGTCACCTGGTGGACAAACTAACCCCAAAATTTTGTTTCCGCCACCTGGTGGACAGAACGGTCAATGAAATTGTTCTGTCATGCCACCTGGTGGACGAAAAGGGCAACTAAATGGTTCTGTGCTGCCATCAAGTGGCAAAACGGGCAACAAACAATTCTGTGCTGCCACTAACTTGGTGTACAAAACGGGCCTTAAAATTATTCTGTGCTGCCATCTGGTGGACAACCGGTCAATATTGATGTAGACCTGGTGGAAAAAAAGTCAAATTTTGTTCTGGCTGCCACCTCGTGGACAAAACAGTCAACAAAATTGTTCAGTGCCGGCACCAGGGGGACAAACTACGGCGGTCCACCGGTCCAACGTTCGAAAATGTTTGTTTGCTGCCACCTGGTGAATAAAATGGTTAAATAACATGTTAACTACCACCTTGCCGACAAAAGTGGCAAATATTTGCTGCTTCCGGTAGACAAATTGGACAAAATTGTTCTGTGCTTCTAGCTGGTGTAAAAACTCTGTGGCGCCACCTGGTGAACAAAACGGTAAACGAAATTGTTCTGTGCTTCCACCTGGTAGATAAAAAGGGCAACAAAAAAATGTTCTGTGCTGCTACCTGGTGGCCAAACGAGCAACAATTTTTTCTCTGCTGCCACCTGGTGGAGAAAATGGGCAACAAATTTGTTCTGGCTGCCACCTGATGAACAAAACGGTCAAAATTGATGTTGACTACCATCTGGGCAAAAAAACACGCAAATTTTGTTCTGTGTTGCCTCCTTGTGGAGAAAACGGTCAACAAAATTGTTCTATGCTGCCACCTGGGGGACCGAATCGGTCTATCGGTTCGTCGGTCCATCGATCCACGAGGTGGCAGCAGAGAACAACTTTTACCGACCCCGCCACCAGGGGGCAGTGGACCATGGTTAGTGGACTTTGGACATTAGACCGCGAATCGTGGACCCTGGACCGTGAACCGTGGACTGTGGATCGTGGACCGTTAACCATGAATCGCGGACTGTGGACCGTGGACCGTGCACTATAGACCTTGGACCGTGGACCGTAGCACAGAACAATTTTAGTAGGTAGTACAGAAATCTTTCTTGTCCGTTTTGTCCACCAGGTAAAATTTGATTTTTTTTTTTGCAAGGTGCTAGTCTGCATCAATATTGACCGTTTTTCCACCAGATGGCAGCACAGAACATCAATTATGACATTTTTGGCCACGAGGTGGTAGCACAAAACAAAATTTGACTTTTTATTCCGCCAGTTGGCAGCAGGGGGCACGTCTGAACAAATTTGCCAGGTAACAGCAAAGAACAAAATTTGACTTTTTTTTGCAAGGTGGTAGTCTACATCAATATTGACCGTTTGTCTACCAGCTGGCAACACAGAACAAATTTGTTACCCGTTGGCAGGTGGCAGCACAGAATTATTTGTTGCCCATTTTGCCACTAAATGGCAGCATAGAACAATTTGGTTGAACTTTTTGTCCACCAGGTGGCAGAACAGAACAATTTTGTTGCCCGTTTTTCTACCTGGTGGCAGCATAGAACAACATTTTCTTTTTAGGTTCAGGTTGTTAATATTGAAGGTTGAAGTTGAGATCTATTTTAACCATTTTATCCACCAGGTGGCAGCTCAGAATATTTGCTACCAGTTTTTCTACTAGTATTCCTAATAATAAACTCGCTTCTAATCTTAACCTTATACTACTGACAAACAAACACCAATGTGTCGTAAATATCCGATTATCAGCCGATGCAGTGGACCGACGATTTGATTTTGAATTGTGAAGTTTAAGTTATCCACACCTTTGTTCTTTGCCGCAAGAATTGTTCGTTCACTCAACCAATTGTGATATTCGGGAACACTTTGTTGATGACGTTGTCCTTCGGTGAGACGGAATGTGAAAAAATTCGGCGGAAATTAGATCAATCCGTTTGATTCGTCGACAGGAACATGGCCGTTATCGATAGTCAGCAATGTAACTCGTGATAGCGCCGCAGAGTCAATGATTAGAGGCAAGCGTTTATTTCATCGGTGGATCTTAGAGTGACTGGTAGTGTTTGGTGTAAATCTCCAGATAGTAGAATCATTACGCCTCCAAAACAACTTGAGTCATTGCGCAGGTCTTTTATAGTTCGTTTGAGTGCTTCATTCATCTCAGATGATGATTTTACTTGCTACCAAAACTTTTACCATTGATGAGTGTTTCACAATCTCGCACGTCGGTTTTTCAGCCATTTGAAGGTTTAACTATGATTTCAATGCTGAATGAGCCGTTCGGCATCCTTCTAGCAAGGTGTCTGCTATCCCAGAAGAAGCAACTGCTACAGTAATTTCGGATCTCGCACGAACAGTGGCCAAAATGAGGAATGTTTTCCCAGTTCCACCGGGCGAATCGAGGAAAAATAAGCTACTATTTACATCATCAATTGCCTTCATTAACATATCATGCACTTCCTTCTGTTGTGGGATCAACATTGGAACATTCGAACTGATTGGTCCAATGGATATATGATAATTCTCGATTGAAAGCGTCGTTCATTAAACAATCTGGCATTGGCATTCCTAACACGACTAACAAACTGCCGCACATACGGTAACTCATGTCTTCGATCCAAAGCAAAGCCTGGTTATGTATCTCGTATTTCATCTCGAGTTCGGGATTCCTTGAACTGACACGAATTCGATGTAAAATGTCTTCAGATATGTAATAATTGTAATTTTTGTAATAATAGTTCACGTGGATTCGATAGGAAGCATATCGAAATAATGATAGCAAATAATGTTCGAATCTGACTTGGGAGATGCAGAAACAATTGCTTCAGCGATCGTCATGTCCCAATAAATATCGTTTTCAAGGAAATTGAGCTGTTGACATGCACCACGAAATGTTTGGCACACTACACTATTGACAAATATATGAAAAAAATAATTTTCATAATAATTTTTTTCCGTGATTTTTTTTTATGTTTTAATAGTTATTCTGCTATTCGGGACGGAGACAAATCCAACAAATCAAAAATCAAAAAATCGGTTTAGCCGTTCTTGAGTTATAAATGGTGTAACTCACCGGACTTTGTTTTATATTTTAAGATATTTAGTGTGCGTTGAATCTCCGCCTACTAAAATAAGTAAGTCTCATTGAAATAATAAATTGATTAAGCCATTCGACATTTATTTCACTTTCTACCCAGCCTCTTTGATGACAGGCTGCAATCATTCCCGGCGGTGGACTATCGAGTAATTCTGCCTTTTTAAGAGTGGACAAATTCCAGAAGCAGAGACCGAAATGATAGCTGTGGTGAGCCGTCCTCTTTCAGCAAAACTATCTAAGCCGACTTGCTTTTTTCCTCTCAAAGCGATAACTTTGCTTATTGTTTTAGGCACCGCAGTTATACACGTTTCATGCACGTTGAAGATTTTGGTTGGTACACGCTCCTCAAGCAAATCGAAGAATCTAGTTACGCTAACCATATTAAATTCCATTTCTCTTACCGCGTACTTTGGATCACAAGGGGATAATTCCGGAAATCGTTTCACGAAACCGGTAAACCAATCTTATCCTGCCATTTTATCAGTTTTGTTGAAATTATGCAGTTATTGGATTCCTTTAACTCGTTTGCTATGCATTGAATATCTTTGTAAGTTATCCCAAATAAGCGACGTTCCATGGTTAAAATGTGAGCAACTAAATATTTTTCCTAAAATTATGAAAATTTTGGATTAAAACGGCCTAGGACTTTTTTGTAGATAAAGCCAAATCTTAATTGTTTTTGTATTTATTGACACGGTCTTGTAACGTAAATCTCAGCATCCTTAGGTTGCTGCTGCTTTTAGGTATCCCAGTCTGGTCTGGTAGATTTTTTGGTAATTACGCGGCATGTTTGTAACGTGTGTAAAAAAAATTTAAAAATTCTCTAATGAAAATATTCCGGGTCAAAATCGTATGCTGGCCGGTTTCACCCCATACGGTTGTTCCCCAAGAAACTTGTATACAGACATTCTTTCACAAATTTAAAAAATGTTAAAAAATCACACAAAGATTTTACCTAATAAAAGTTAAAATATAACGATTTTAAAAATAATTCACTTTTTAAAATAGTTTAATCACTTTGTTTATGATGCTTGTCCATAAACAACACACAAATCAGCAGTATCAACAACAATCGTCCCGATTTGTAATCTATCGTTGTTCGATGGCACTGACTTGATCACGTGAAAGTACTAGGAGAGTATTAACAACACCCTTATTGAATTTGGATTGCGGGCGAAAATAATTCAGAATTAAACTTCTTCCGTGGTCAAGTGCTGAAGGATTCGGAATAATTGGGAAATAAATAAGGGTAAAACGCACACAAGGTTAGTCATTAATAATACACGGACCCAAGTTAATTCGCAGGTTTTGCCAGCCCTGCGGAAGAACCCAAAGGTATTAGGTATATTGATTCCGCACAAACATCCTCGTAGGGGTGGCCCAAAAATCCCGTCGATAGAGTTTGACCTACCTAGGGCAGGTTACGAGATTACTTGCGTAGGTACCAACAGGGTGGGCTTACTCTAATACAGTGGTTGTCAACCTTCTTGAGCCTGCATACCCCTTGACTCTTACCACAAATTCGTTTTATCCCGTACCCTCTATCTATCTTCTGTACACTTATAATGAAAGACATGTTTTATTTGTAATGTTTTATTGCATTTGAATTAATTTTTTTTTTATTTAATTACATGAATTTAACCATAAAAATACAATTAATGCAATTTGATAGAGAGTGCAATACGATTTCGGGCATTTTCAGCAGGGTTATACATGCAAAATTGCACACATTTTGTTTCACATATTTTTATTTCGAAGAAAAAAAAATTATGTTCTCCATACAAAACCCCAAACTCAATGTATTGAGAGGATAAATTTTTTAAATTCAAAAAAATAAAAAAAATTTCATGGTCAGTTGTTACAATAAAAGTCTATTTTCCTATTACATCCTGAATAATCAATCGTTCAATGCGTACAATCAATGTGACCTTTGAAGAGCAAAATTTTACAAATTTTGTTTAATTTCACATTGGTATAGCCTCAAGTCTGGTTCAGCATTCAGACTTTTTTTAACATACTTTATGTCATTCCTATGTATATTAAAGTCGTAAACTCGTAAACGTAAATTCAAGAGCGTAAACCGCCGAATTTTGAACACGTTGACCTGAGTTTTAAAACCTATTTTCGTGCCACGATATTTCATACCCCCAATTTTTGGTTCGCGTACCCCAAGAGGTAAGCGTACCACAGATTGAAAACCGCTGCTCTAATATATTATTGATGAAATAACTACGTGGTTGGTGGTATTGCCTCCTTTGATTTAATTAACAAGCAATAATTCTAAGTGTCTGTATTACTATTGTTCATAGCGTGCGTATGTGTACCTGAAGTAAGGTCAAGTTGAACTCACTTGAGGCGTATGGGCAGTAATCAAAGTTTGTGAATCAGTGTTTGTGTGTGCGGTGAGCTCTCTCTAATATAATATTGGTGAAATAACAATATTAAAAAAATTATTTAAAAAAATAAAAACTCCGACGGTAAATCCAAGCTTTAAATGAAATTGAAAAAAACAAAAATAAATTCCGAAACAAAATTACAAAATGGATTAAAGAACAAAAAAGACAATATTACCAAAATCTCATAGCATAAATTAATAAAACATATACCTAACACACAAAACCAATATAAAACACAATCACCCACAAACACACAACACATAATATAAATATACCTATTATGTAATATTATTTATTTTTAATTTTAAATCTCTGTTTTTAAGTTTAATTTTTTTTTATCTTATGTTTTTCATATATTTTTAAATGTATTGTGTAAATTTTTTTATAGATAAAATGGAGGTCTCAGCGCGTGTAACCACCTAGTGAAGCCAACATTATTGGATTTTATTATAAAATGTAAAAATATTGTATCAAATAAATAAATAAAATAAATATGTTTTTTTTAATTTTTTTTTTAATTTATTAACCAAAAAATACATTTTATGTACATTGTGGCTGAAGATAATACCTCTTTTGATTAAATTAACACGCTTATATAATTTTTAGAGTTTGTACTACTGAAGAGATCAAACCAAAATAAGTGTACCGTGGGCGTGTCAGTGTGGCCAAAGTATGCTCAATTTTTGACCTTACCATTGTACAAAACGTTTTTTTATAATATCGTTAATATATTTTCGACTGATCATTCAATTTCGTTGTCCTCTATGGGCCAAGGAGTCGCAAGGTATTTTGTGAATCAAATAAATCAAAAAAGAGAGGAAGGAGATGGGAAAGCGAAAGGTAAGTATTTATTGGTTAACCAACACCTCTGCCATAGGTCACTTCGAGTGGTTCGCAACGTTCGCAGCGCGGTTACCAGTGTTCGTAGGGTGAGGTTTGTCTGTAAGTTTACCAACCTATCACATGGCGGGCCGGATCAACTAATCTAGACCTCTCCAGCACCACAGTGAAAGGGATTGATTCATATGTCCGTCACTCCTGGGCACACGGACCCTCAAATTCCTATCCATCCCTCATACTCATAACTTTTTTCGTCCCAGAACTCCCTCTCTTTCCTTTCCTTAAAGAGACCCTCCACACAAAATATGACATAAGCTTCCTGTGTGGAGCTAACGTAAAAATTTAAAAATTGAACCCCCGTAGAGTAAATCCATAATAAATAATATAGAATGTACTGTTAGTACCGGATAGTATTATACATATGGCCGTGTAAGGTATGGATTTTCAGGGTATCGGAGACATGAAGAGATAAGTCGTATCTCTAGTTCTAGAGGAAAGCTTGTGAATAATTAATTCTTGGCATTTTAAACCTCGGAACCATCTGGGTAAGGCATTATTTCATTATATATAATTTTGTTTCCGTCTTTTAAATTCAAGAAATGGGAATACTTAAAGGAAATGTGTAAATTATATCAACGATCGAAATATGAACAATAAAATGCACATATTTTTCAAAAAATCGTTTGTTTACGTCGTTATAACCTGCATATTACATTTATATTATTTTTTTGTAGATACTGAACGTAACTATTGTTGTATCTACATGCGTGTGTAGTCTGATTAACGTCGAAAATTTTCTTCACATTTCGCTTCAAATAAATTTTCAGGGAAACTCCGCGAATGTTCGTATGCTGAATCACTTTTTTAGTCGATTCAAGAAACGAAAAAGTTTTCGATGGATGTTTAAATGATAAAAACCGATTCTATACTATTTTGGTATAAATATAATTATGTATAATTACATTCAATTTATATTAAGTTTAAGTTTACGTCATGCAAGAAAGAGTCCCATAAGTTATATGTCGGCTTGGCGGTAGAAAGAAATGCCGGAACACAAATGCAAGATGCATAATCCTTAGCAAATCTTGATTAGTTTCTTCAGTGAAATCAGCTTTTTATATGCCACGCTTCAGAATATGTATTTTCGTAAAAAATAATTGTAAATTTGTTTAAAACACAATAGTTATCTCCTTATATGGTAGTTCCATTATAAAAAAGAATAAGATTTATTTTTATTTTTTTACATTGGCTTTACTTCTTTGAGGATGCTGTGTGGACGGTCTTTTGTGGAAAATAAAAATTGATGAGTGGAATTATTATATATATAATATTATTATATATTTATGACCCCCAGTTATTATGGAATCTGGGGCTCAATATCTCCTGGAGTGAAGGCCGTATGAATCTATTCCTCCCACTGCGGTGAAAGGCGATGATCAGAAGAACCTTGCTGGAGAGGTCAAAACGTCTTCCTCAACCGTTCTTCTCTGCCACGCTTCTGGTGGGGCAGATTTACCCACCGCCGAGACCCGGACAAACCTCATTCCGTGACCCAGGCACCCATGCTAAGTCACCAAACACAGCGAATCACTCGGGGTAACTTATGGCAGAGGTGTTGGTCATCCAATAAAGGCCGTACCCAAAACCGCCACCCGAATTAAAAGAGATGAGGGGTAGATAATTTGCGATGAAAATACAGAAAACTTATTAGTATTACTTGACTCACTCCACTGCCTCCATAACGCTAATTAGTCTTAACGAATAGATTTATTGGATTTAGATAAACGTATTAGTTTCGAGCGAATGGGATCGAAATCTTATCAAATCTTCGCTTACATATACGGTAGGACAAGTAGATATATATTTAATCAATACATTACTATCATACTAACCTAAGGAACCTACTAAACTATTCCCTTTGGGGCTAATAGAGTTCGAATCGTCTCGGCTTTGTCATTTCGTACGGGGGCTAATTTAGAATTCTACGCCAGTGTTTGATCACTCCAATTAGACAAAGAAGGACTTATGTAACGGCATTCAGGAAATAATACAGTGTCACGTTGATATGTGGTAATCAATGCAGAGATATACGAGAAGATGTGTGTTGGGGGCGGGTCTGTGTCCAAAGTAAGGTATTTTTTTAAACTTACTTTGAGTAAAGTCAATCAAACATTTTCGAAAATTGTTGATAATCATACTTCAACAAATAATCAATTCCATTGGCGTGTCTGGGGCCTAGAAGTTGAAAGGTCTTGAAAGGAGAATATGCAGTAAGGTGGGTCATTTTAAAAAAAGTGTTAATTTCAAATTCTAAGAGCGATAAAAGGGTGCTAAATGGGTTGAAAACGACGTGTTTAAAATTTTAAAATTTTCTGATACGACCTTCTTCCTCCGGATTCACTTCAAAGTTTTGAAAATTTTCAATATTTGAGGTTATTTCTAGTGTATATAAAAGTTACTATGAATATTTTTAACCATTTTTTTTGTAATCTTCCATAGCAAATGTAGTATATATTTACGAAATCATTTTAAAAAAAGTCCCGGTTTTGATTAATGGAGGCGTGAGGTGAGGGCGGGGAGAGCACCGATTGCACTAATACCGGAGAAAAAATGGAGGAATTCCGCTGCAAAAGTAAAGCGCTGTTTGATATTTCGTCTTGCAAATGCAATGATTTCAGTAAATGTGACTATCCTAGACATCAAAAATACTTGTAAATGAATAGAGTTTCATTACTGACCAACGTACTACACGAAAAATGATAATAGGAAACGTGGATATCGCTTCAACAAAACAAATGAAAACTGGGTTGAAAAAAAAAACTCTTGAAGCAAAAATCATTGTGCCCGTCTAAAAATAAAAGCACAGGTAAGCCAACTACCTCTCTAATCGATATTTCCACGTATTCTGCATCAAATGAATCCGATTGTAAAGATGTTTTCAAACCTAATGTTGTACCTCAAACGCTTCAGAAGCAGGCTTCGGTCAATATTGATCACTCCACACTGTCTAAAACTTGTGATAGATATGGAGTGTCGGATAAGGCAGCGGCAGCTATTGCCTTAGCAGTTTTGTATGACATCAAGTCTAATATTCCAGTCATTGACAAGAGTAAACTTCGCAGAGAACGAAAGAAAACAAGAGGAAATATTAAGGGCACAACACATAGTTTTATAAAAACCCCCAAATATATTTTGATGGCCGGAAAGATAAAACATTAATTATCAGGGAAAGGGAGGGGACACAATTCAGAGAATGACGCATTGAAGAGCATATTTCATTGATAAAAGAGCCATACTCAAAATATATTTAGGTTTTATTGTACCAAACTTTGGCACTTCGAAAGTTATAAACCATTGCAATGGATAATTTTCTTGCTTCCCATGAACGAGTTACCATTTCGGCATTTGTTCGCACATCTTGACGGTAAGACATCTGGACCTCAAACATAGGACAATAGGACTAGCACAATAGGACTAGCTTTGGAAATCTGTGAAAAAAAGCCTATGGTTCATTTTCAGAAAATTGATGGAGAGTTGCACGAATTATTTACTAAAGACGTGGATACAGATCACTTATATTTGTATAAAATAGTATCTGCAGTTACGGTGGGGGAATTACCTGAAGATTTTTGCCACAAATCTCCTGGAAAAATGTCTCATGCCAAATAGCTTACGCTTGCTAACAGAATTCTTCGTCTTTATGTTTCAACGGAAGCTCCTTCAGAGAATCTTATTATTTTAGAAACGTATGTTGTTAAAGTGTATGCTCCGGCTTGGTTCAGCATTAAAATTCACACCACCTGCAATGATGGAGCACGTCACCTGTGGTAGTTAATCTCAGCGCCTAGATACTTATCAGCTGAATTAAACACTATAATTGATCCAGTTATAGCAAGAAACAGTTACTTCGCACACCCCGAAAATTTATTGCTTGCAATGTTGAATGACCCTCACAAGCATATCCGAGAATTAGCTGCGCATCGTTTTCTAAAAGCACGCAGTAAGAAACTAAGTAAAACAGGGCTGTTCCATCTTCCAAACATAAACCTCGATGCATCATATTATTTGGAAGCAAAATGTAACCGAACCCCCAATACTGAAGAATATATTGGATGAAGATCTTCAATTATTTGTAGCTCATGGGGGAGAAGGTAGATTGCCTCTTCTGCATCTGTCATGTCATACTCAAGCAGTTGAAAGAGGTGTTACGACTGTAATTGAAGCCTTGACTACTTTATGTACGAAGTCCGCAAGAGAAGGTCTTATTAAGGTGAAGATTGAGTCTCGCAAAATAATGCCGAAATTTGAGATTAAGAAGGATTTTGCTGGTATTTGAATACACTACCTTGAGATAATTTGAATTATATTCATATATGTTTTTAGTAAATAATTCGAAACATTCCCTCTATTTAGCGTTTTATTGAAAAATAGTTAATTTTAACTTGTTTATCTCATATTTTTTAAAGATTTAACAAGGGCGGGTTTTTCTCTAATATGTGAAATTTCAAAGTCAATCCGGAGGAAGAAGATGATATCCAAATATTATTTAAAAAATTAGGTGATTTTTCATCGTCATTTAGCACCCTTTTATCACTATTAGTCAAATAAAAACAAGATTTTTTTTTTCCCCATACATTCGTGACCCGCCTTAATATGCAGTCACCTTTGGTTCGGTGCCCAAAAAACCTAAAATGAATCTGACCGACCGGTCAGTGGTTGAGTGGGTATAGCGTTTGGGTCCCACCTAAGAGTATGGATATTAGAGAGACGGCATGTGAAGTGTGTCCGCGCGCTCCAAGTGTGCCTTTTCGAGAATTTTACCCAAACGGCTTACTTTGGCTGCTGGTTTTTGGCCGTTTAATACGTTTCGACATTTTTACGACAGCAGCCATTTTACATGGTGACAGCCAATGTCAGCCGTGTGGGTCGAATTCTCGAAAAGGCACACTTGGAGCGCGCGGGCACACTGCACATGCCATCTCTCTAATATCCATACTCTTAGGGTCCCACCCAGGCGTTCCGTGTTCGATTCCTCGGCTGGCTAAGTCCTCCATCACAACACAAGTGTGGTGGTAGTAGGAGATTTTAAAATGTTGTTGGGTTATTCGAAACCCGGGAATGTTTGTCTTTCTTTTTAAAAAAATAAAAAAAAAAGATTCTGTGCAGAAACGGGTGGTCCGTTTGATAGATTCTCCTAACAAATAGATCAAATTAATTTTAACAAACGGATTGCAATCTTTAAAGCATGGGCGTCAAGAAGGTATGTTGTTCTTATTTTACCGGTAGTACAATGAAAGATGCTCCGAGAAACTAGAGTCATAGATCCCTTCGCCAAACAAACACGCCAAGCACACGCCCAAAATTTAGACGGTTGACATTATTTATCACGTGAGAACGGGTCACTTCTACGACTCGTTCTCAAGTTCAACGGCTCGGCTGTGGATCTCTTTACCGGCCTCTGTGTTTCCTCCCTCTCAGACATTCCATGTTCCACTCCTCCCTCTTCAAAAATCACCTTCAAAGATGACGTAGATGCTGAGGGAAATTATTTTACTCAGGAATTCCTGCGTGGAGTTAATGTAATAAAAACTGTGACTCGAAAGCAAGACAAGATCAAATTAATCAAGCATGTCTATCGCGTCATTTCAGCGGTCAGAAAAACAGATAATTATATAATATATGAGACGATGTACAACTGTGACTGAAACAAGGAGTGGGTACCAAGTTGTGGGATGGTCTATTTACTGTACCTTTCGCTGCGAACAAACGGTGTGATGGTTGGTAAGTTAATTATTTTGATTTTTTTACTGCAGGTTGTTTCACACAATTTGAACGATTCATCAAATTTCAAAGTGAATATTCAATTTCTATTAAAGTGCTGTTATTCTTTAAGTACTACGATACAAATAGCCCGAAAAGGAATAATAACAGAACTTGATTAGAACAGAGCTTGATAACATAAATGATGAAATTAGATGGATTGATCTAGTTCTGTGATACAACTGGCGTTTTGTAGCTTAGTTTGAAGTAGTTTTTCGGGACCATGCTTCACATTCGTAGGTGTCAATCATGAGCAGTTTACTTTTATCAATTCGTGTAAAAGTCGGGATCAGGCCACTAACAATAACACTCCTTTTGTAGGCGGCAATAAGGTTTAAATCCCCTTTTAACGCCAGCCGATTCACGAAAAAATCAACTCCAAAATGCGTGTTTATTTTATTTTGCGAAGCTCGGACATAACCTTTGAAATGTTTTATGGTAATTTGCTTTGTAGTCATTGCTACGCGGATGACAGTACAGTCCATGATAGCTTTTTGTTTGACAAGCCCCCAAAGGGTGCACAAATTCGAACGTTCAACAAATTTCAACGGTTACCTCGAGAGTGTTTTCTCTTGGGGTAGGAATAATCTCGTCGAATTCAATGTTTCAAAGACCCAATCATGTCTAATTACGTCTAAAAGGGATCGAAATGACAATCTAGTCTCCTTCAACGGTAGCATTCTTCCAAACAGGTCCTCCATTGATATGCTCGGTGTAACTCGGTGTAGTGACCAGCTCAGGTACGGGGGCTCCATCGAGGCCAGAGTTAAGTTGGCCTCTCAGAAACTGGGAGTACTGTACAGGGCCCGCAGATACTTTAATTGTACACAACTGCTAACCCTGTACAAATCGCAAGTGCGCCCCACGGTTGAATTTGGCAGCCATCTCTGGTCTGGAGCCCCAATGTACCTGAAAAACCCCCTCGACTCTGTGCAGAAACGGGCGGTCCGCTTGATAGATTCTCCTGTCCTAACAAACGGATTGCAATCTTTAGAGCACAGGCGTCGGGTGGGAATGCTATCCTTGTTCTACCGGTATTTCAATGGAAGATGCTCCGAGGAGCTAGCGTCATTGATCCCCTCGGCACCGGTGCATAGTCGGAAAACACGCCAAACGCGAGCCCAACATATGTACACAGTTGACATTTGTCACATGAGAACGGGACGCTTCTACGACTTGTTCTTGTGTTCAACAGCTCGGCTGTGGAACGATTTGCCGGCCTCTGTGTTTCCTCCTTCCTATAACATGGGTCTCTTCAAGACCCACGTTCACTCCTTCCTCTCCTCAAAAAGACCCTCCTCACGGCATCTTCAAAGATGACATAGGCCCTGAGGGAAATTATTTTCCTCAGGGCCTCCTATGTGGAGTTAATGTAAAAAAAAAAAAAAAAATCAAAAATAAAAAAATTCCACATTTTACAATAAAACCATAACCGAAAACGGTTTCGTAAGCTTTTGAACTTTAAATGGTTTTTATAGACCTTATATGATATTTTTTCTGGGCTTACAAAAATAGTAATAAAAAAAACACTCAATTATTTCGCAGGCAAATATAATATATATTATACTCGCAGTATTTAATGAAGCGTCTAAAATATTTCTTAGGAATATAATTTTCACACCAAAATCACATGATTTTACATTACTTAGTATTGCACTTTATAAGCTTTCTACAAGTAGCGAACTTTAATAAAACCACAATGTATTACTAACAAATTATTCAAACAAATCTAACATCCATTCGAACCTAAAACAACTCAGAGAATCCTGAAAATGTGAATCTCACTTCCAAAACTTTTGCAAAGTAAGCTCCTACCTTTTTTAAATCCTTTAACTTTTATTTTTATTTATATTTTCTAGTGTGTAGTTAGAAGTAAGATTGTAGAAATTATTGAAATTTGTACAGCGCCCTTGAGGTGATTTTTCACAAAAACGGCGCTATACAAGTCATCCAATTATTATTATTATTATTATTTAAAAGGATACGTTTGAATTTGGGATGAGAAAAGTTAGAGTGATGAATAAAATTTATATATAGCCACCTTCTGCTCGGAAACTTTTCGTCATCGCGAGAAAGTTGGGGTTGGTTATACACAAGTACAAGTATGTCCGGTTTAATGTGAGTTCTAAAAAAAAAATTTGGCTGACGTAGTATGCCGCCGGGAATTTCGAATATTTTTCATAAAGTTTATATCGATACTAAAACTGAAATGTTCATAATAAATTTTATGATATCTACATAAATACTAGTAGTTACCTACCACTTGGCTTTTTCAGTATTTCAAAATTTAAAATACGGAAAAAACGATTTGACGTAAATTCTTTCTTACTTTTTGAACTCAATGGACCATGTGAACTAAAAAAAAAAATTGAACACCTACAGCATGGCGGGTCGGTTAATAAGTCCATCACTCCTGGCCACATTAGAACAGTTTGTTCTACAAGCCCCTATTTGACCGCATTTAAGTAAGTACCTGCCTGAGCGTTCTTCAAAATCATGCTGTTGGCGGGACTACTCTGTCGGTGTGATTTAGAATTTACGCAGCGCGGCTGGCAGTCTGGAAGCTGAAAGAAACAAGCTTGGAGTGAGTTGTTGCCTGCGGAAACCAGTCTGGAAGAAAATGTTGGTCTACATCGTTCATCAAAATCGTAATAGTTTAATTTAATAGGTTTATCTTTTTTTATTTAGCATACCTTAGCCGTTAGGTTAATCAACGAGCTTGGCGCCTATTTTCCATTTAAATTCACATTTTGAAATGCTATAATTAAATAGAACATAATTAAATCTGCAAGTTTCCTTGGGGCTTGCACATGACCATTATTTAGAGTCTAACTTAAATCATGCTTACCATTATCAAATTATTGTGTGTGTATTTATAAATAAATTTAACCTTGTTACATAAACTTCTCTTTATTATGTAGTTACAGTTTTCACGCACACATTCCCCTTGTAAGTCATACACCTTCTGAGCTAGCCAATCTTAATTAAACCTAAATTCCATTCAATTACAAGTCACAGTTTTTTAACCGTAACAACATTACCTTAGATTCCTAACCACCCCTCATAGCCTTTTTCCTTTCCAGAACTTCCCCTCCTTCCTTTCTCTAAAAAGATCACTTACATAGGCATAGACTGTGAGGGAAATTGTTTACCTCAGGGCCGCATAGGAATTTATTTTCTAGCCAGTAATTTTTTTCTGCACATTTCTTGGAAGATCCTATGCAACTGACCTGATTTCAATAAGTGAAGGGTGAGTGCAAAGAACACATGTATGTGCGTGTAGTCAGTTTATGCCTTAGTATTGGAGGTCGCGGTTTTACTATAATAGCATTTTTGACACCGAATTTGGTGTAAATTACCGGTAAAAAAACAACGCTAACATTCAGAGTTTACTCCCCCCCCCCCCTCAAACGGTATGGGTTTGGCATCCTAGTTCTAAATAGTTTCATTTCATTAACCATAATATGGTTATTTAAAAAAAAATTGGACTAATTAACTTTCTCATATAAAATATTTATTTATTTATTGACGCTCTATTGGGCTTTTACATATCGAATACAAATTTCATTTATAACAACGGTATAACATGTAGAAAAAAGATTACAAAGTATATAAATAAAGCATCAACACAATGTGATAAATGTGGAAGATACTCTCAGTATCGCCCTGGTGTAAGACCACCATTCAGAATTGAAACGTTGCTTAATAATGGCTTTAGCCGTGTTTAGTGACTAGATCTGAATAGCCAGGTACTTTCCCACCTTCCTCTTCCCCATCTCCTTCCCTTCCCCACTCACCTCCAGCCTCACAACATACTCCAATTGGGGATGCCATAGTCTCACTGGCTCCAGAAGGGAGCAGTTGGGACTCTTGTGAGGTTTCTCTATAAAAAAAAAAAAAAAAATAAGAATATATCTAATGCTAAATCCACATGGATGACTTTAGAATAAAAACATTAAAAAATAAATAAATAAGAAAAGAAAGAAACAAAAGAAAATCGAAATAAAATAAAATGATTTCTCGTTCATTATTTACATTTAAAAAATGGTGGACTAATTTGGCTTTAAATGTGGCGAAGTTTAAATTAAATATGTCTGCGACATCAGTTAGTTCATTGCCCTACCTATGTATTCTTTCTAATACAGAATTCATAGCGAAGTTATTGTTGTAGAATAAAATATTCCTTCTGGTATATTTTAGAGGTACATATATATATATATATATATTTTTTTTTTTTATACAAATACAGTTGTTCAACATTGTATATATATATTTTTAATACATTTTTTAAATATCGTGATTCACCTTTTTTTTTTGAGCAATGCTCGTGTAAAAAAGGTGGAGCAGCGAAAAACAATGTATAGATAGCATATTTATAGCGTCCGGGCAGTCCAACCATGAATGAACAATTTTATATAATAGAAGGAGATCAAATATTATTCGCCTTTCAGATAATTTCGATAAGTTTACTTTACTGCGTAATTTGACATAATTGATTTCAATAATAGGAAAACCAATTAAAATCCAAATTGGACAGTTCTTGCTCATTTCCCGATACAGCGGTTTCAAACTATGCGAAACCAATACTTAGGCGTAATTAACATGTTGTTGTAGTTTTGTAAACCTCTGATCACCGTACTTTTTATTTTTTGTTGCTTGTAATTTTATTTCATATACCTATGTACTTTTTTCTATCTTAAGTTTATTTGTATTTTTTTTTCTCATGTTTAAGTTGTACTGCCTTTATTTATTAATGTAAAAGACCTCTTGGCGTAAAATAAATAAATTATATTGTATTAGGTGTTAGGTTACAAGAATAAAACATAATTCACAGCTCTTTAAAAGCAAAACATATTTATCTTGACAACCATTAATGAAAAACAATAATCCGTGCTTTGGTGTGTTTTATTCGGTCACAGTATGCCGCGTTACCGTACAAATAGATATTCCTAGATTATTAATGCATAAGCCAAATGACTACATTTGGATGATGGATTATTACCCGTATCGATACTAGCGCGCATATCCAATAGTACACAGATACGATGCCATGGAGGCCAATATTATTCAAATCCTAATACTTTACACATTCGTAATAATAAGCATTAACTTTTTGGCTCGCCATAATTTACAATAAAAGTATATAAATTTATTTTAGACCATTATAAATTTTAATTAAACTCTACCGGTTTTAGAAGAACCCTTCATTCGTCAGGAGAATATTAAAACTAATCTATGATACAAAATATTGACAGAAATGTACCTGCAAAAAAAAAGTTGGTGTTTGGGTGGGAGTTTATTGGAAATATATCTAGAATGGAACTAATCGATAAATTAATTTGGTTATTCTTTTATTATTCACCAGATTTACAGGAACGGGTTTAGTTTTTCCCATAGGAAAAACTAAACTCTTTCATACACTTTTCCATATAAATGATCATCTAGTAAATCCACGTTATGCAAGTGTATTATATAAGTATAATTAATACAAAACAATACAAGAACAACACGTTAATCTACCAAACTATTAAATGGGAATATAATTCACCGTCTCCAGATATTTTCATATCAGAGGGTTCGGCTCTGTGTAATTCCTAATTTGACCGATAAATCCTACTGATCCCTCAATATAATTATTTAAAAAAATCTTTCGTAATTCTACATGTATTTAAAATGACTGATTTTTGCATTTTTATATACAAATTCTTTGACAAATCTAATATGCCTAAATTTTTAATAAGAGAGCTAGGTATAATGCCAGTAGCCGAAATAACAAAAGGTAATATTTTTATAGTCTGAGAATGCCAAATTCTTTTAATTTCATTTCCAAAATCTGTATACTTTCTTATTTTTTCAGAAACAGATTTTTGAATATTACAGGAATTTGGAATAGCTACATCAATAATATAAGTTATTTACTATTTATTTATTTATTTACTAGCGTTATTATGTAGGGATTTTTTTTAATTTCAAGTGCTTCCAAGTTATCTAATTGTTTGCTTTTGTTACTACGGTGAAGAATTTTAACCCCCGTTTCCTTATTAAAAGTATGATTGGTGGAAATAAGGTGATTAGCAAACTCCGAAAAATATTGTTATTTAAACATCTTAAATGTTCCGTGATTCTAATATTCACATTTCTGGTTGTCTTACCTATGTAGAACGATGGAAAATCATTGCAACATGGTTGGTCAATGCCTGAGTGGCTTAATTTATGATCTCTATTTTTATTGATTTTTAATAATTTACCTAAGTTGTTGTCAGTATAGAACGCGGGTTTAATGTAGTCAGGCAATTTTTTGTACTAATTGAAGAAAAATTTGATATATATATAAGATCCTACGCCATTTAAAGGGATTTGTGATTTTATTATTAGTTTCAGGTGTACCAAATAAAAATGTATTAGTTGAAATGAGCTTAAGTTTCTTATTTAGGATTTTATCAATTAAGTGTGTCGAATAACCATTATTTAGAGCAATTTGTTCAATTTTAAATAGTTAAATTGTGAAATTAACAGATACTTTACTTAATATTACTTTACTTAATATTTAACTTAATTAGCTATGAAATTAAACAATTTTTTCACTTAGTTCCACTTGTTTATTTACTACGGACATTTACAGACTGGTAGTTGAAATTCTTATGCTACGGAATTTATACAAACTTAGGCAGGTGTACACAACATTGTCTCTCTATGATGAATATTTCTATTTTGTTAATTTAAGGTATTATAAGTTATTTTGTTAAGTTAAGGTATATATAGATAATCATAAAGTTTATTATTAAAATTATGAATGATGATACAAAGTAAAAGGATATTTTTAATTGACATGAATCTATATGAATTTATATAATTGAAAAGGTTTATGATCAATGATATTTTATTTTGGTAATGTTGGGATATTCCCTCCTTGTTGCTTACGGCTTAATTAACAAATATCGATAGTACTATGGTAATTATTGTTATTAGGGTTCTCCATATATTTGGGTTATTACATTTTTAATTACATACTCAAATTACACCACTGCTCTCTGAAGTAAAATTATTCTAAGTGAATTATACTGGATATATTAATGGTGATTGAGCATTATGTTCCAACTGTTTATTCATGACAAATTTAAGATCAATTTTCTTTGTAAGGCGATTAATTTCTAGTGACTTCTTGTATAATTATCTTCCCAGATGTTAAGAGTGTCAGAATGAGAATATGTTAATGATAGTGTTGAAGCACCCCAACTAAAACTTTTATAGATATAATTAAAAATATTTTTAATTTAAGTCTGTCAATTCTAAATTAAGGATATCCGTTATTTATCCGATGTTTATACAGCCAGTGGATTAAACGCAAACTGCCATAGGAAATACGCAACTCATTAGTGCAATGAGAGTTTGATGGATTCAAACACGTAACTGTGACCCGATATCACTAATCTTATTGATACAACGTTAATAATTCAATTACTAAATAGCTATCTAAATCCCCCAGTCATTTTCTTAATTAGTAATAGACATAGAATAAATAATAAAACCAGAAGAGCCTTCCATACAAATTCGAATGGAAAAAAATAATGTTCCATTTAGCTTATTAGTCCAGATCTTCAGCTCACTTGACTGACAGCATATATACTTGTCCGAGGCAGTCAACCCTTAGATCAGCAACATCATCAGCTTTAGGCCGACTGTTAGAACCTAAGCGCAAGCCAAATACTAAGTTTAGAGATCGCGTTTTCGGAGTAGATACTAGACCTAAGGCTTGGCATAAACTCCCGCCGGAAATAAGATGCATAATCAGCCCAACAGAATTTAGGTCCAAACTAAAAATCGTCCTTTTTAGGCTCTCATACCCTGAAATTAAATATACCTATTTGAGAGAATCATTATTGTATTGTCTATAATGTTCTTATCTTTTACGGGGGACGACTCATATTTAGGAAAATAAATATTCTAATCAAATCCTTGTATTATTTTACCGCCCATCATAAAAAAATATTTTGTTTTCCCAAACACGCTTATTAAAGAACATAATATTATTATCTATTAAAATAAATACCAGGATTAAATCATGGCATTTTCAATAACATGTGTTCCAAGTTATGTCATCTACCAGTAAACTGTATCTAAATTTCTGTAAATAAACAATCAAAGGTGCCTCAAGCGACTTTCTCCAGGTAAGTATGGTCGTGTATATGTTCTGCCTGTACAGAGTATTAATAAAACAATATACATTTTCACACAGCATCGCGTTTATTGGTTACATACATTGTACATATAGTTTTGTATCATTGACCGATGAACCGGTGGATGCAATTTTTCAGCCATAAGTTGTTATAATGGTTTGCCTAGTCTGTAGTTAGAAGTAAGGCGCTCCGCTGACGAGGCAACTGAAAACCAACTAAAACCGACTGTTTTCTCTGTCTTGATTGGTCAAAAAGCTTGTTTAACCATAGACGAAGAACAATCAGCTGACAGCTGGCAACTAGCAACGGCCGCTCAGGGCAATCAGCAGTGACAATCGCGAGTCACCGCTTGCGTTACCATTGACAACGGGGTTTTGTCTGATTTTGAAGTGTGCGGGCCATCACATTGTCATACAAAGATAGTTGGCAGTTGAGAGTTTTGAGTTGCCTCAATGGGCGGAGGCGCTAAGATTGTAAAAATATATTAGAAATTTGTATACTTTTTTTTATTTTTTATTCTTCATTTTAAACACCCGCTAAACTGCCAAAGCAGTTTGTTTACTTGGTTACGAGGCGATTTTTTACAAAAAATGGCACTATAGAAATCATCCAAAAATATTATTATTATTACAGGTCTCCATCTAATTTCAATTTCGTAAACACAGTTTTATATTTGAAATTTAATGCCCGTTTGGATATATATTTTGGACATGAAATACGTCCACAGGGCAGTTTTGTGTTCTTCCTTAGTACAGACATCTCCAAATACTAAGTTTTGATATAATGAGGAAAGGGATATTCGATACTCCTGGAAGAAGGGGGATATCGTGGCTGAAAACCTCAGACAGTGGTTTGGCCAGTCTATTGTAGAGCTGTTCCGGACCGCAGTAAACAAAGTTCGCATAGCCAATATGATAGTCAATGTCCGTTGAATGGACAGGACACGAAAAGAAGAATATATTCGAGGGCTCACCATAAATCAAATAAGATTTTCACGTGTCTGTACATATTAAATAAGCTATAAAATAATACCGGGAGGCAAAACAGTCCGGTTCATTAGTATGACATTTTGAAATATCTTACTAGCGAAACATAATACATCAACATTTGTTTAATTTATTCACTACAATTTTTTCTTGCATCATAATTTATTTGGTGGTGTTTATGAGTAATCTGAGTACTGTACAAGATGGAGGGTACACTTTTACATAAAACGCATACTCATCTCAATTTTCGATTTTTCGGAGATGTCTGCCTAATCAACTGTACGATAGATGCGGTAGGTATTAAGTAACTTAGAATTAACTTAACCACAATTCCCACATAACCAGTGCTTACTGGATTACCTTGCAAACCATGCAAAATATTTATTTTGGTTTTAATTACCCTTTGTGAAAATATGCGATAACGTGGTGAATTTATTCAAACCGTTATTAATTGAATAATTACCGTCATATATTTTATGCTAATGAATCAACTAGTTAATATTAAATGAAACTAACGTGCCCGTAGGGCATAGACCATCAGAATTCATTATTTTAAATTTTAAATGTTTTTTTTTTGTGGGGCAATCAGGAAAATTCCCAGATTATGGTAAACATCCACTTTTTTCGTAATTTTTTTTTACACTAGCTTTACACAGGAGGCTCTGGGCTCTGAGAAATAAATCCCCTCAGGGTCTGTATCATCTTTGGGGATGTTGTGTGGAGGATCTTTTTGATAAAGGAAGAAGATGAAGTTTTGGAACGGAAAAAGGTATGAAGGGTGGGTGACTCTCTCTACCAATCTCTCCCGGTCCGTAGTGCCATGTTGCTGGTGGCAGACACATCCGCCGCCAAGTCCCCTCACCCCGTGAACCCGGGCACCCCTGCTGAGTCACCAAACATTGCGAACCATTTGGGGTAACTTACAGCAGAGGTGTTGGTATATAAATGATTCCCGGGGCATTTTTCAACAGAACGTAAGCTTAAATTAATGAAGATAATATTAGCGAAAGTCAATCGAAAATCCGAAACAGAAAAATCAGAAAAAGATACGGATACATCTAGGACAGATGTATCCGTATCTTTTTCTGATTTTTCTGTTTCGGATTTTTGATTGACTTTCGCTAATATTATCTTCATTAATTTAAATATATAATTTGAGGTTTAACTCTTTAAGTTAAAAAGTTAAAAATAAAAATATAAAAAACGTATGCTGTTTTCTGACATTTTAAAGACTTAATACCAAGATTTTCGTTAAATATCAAACTCGGGGGTTTCACATTTAGTGAGACGGAAATACGTCGGCGCCGGTCACAAATGTATATAATTATAATTTTTCTTATATATATGTCTGTGTGGAAAAGACATCTCAACGTACTTTGAGATGTGCTTACACATAGACATAATATGTTGAACTAGGTCATCCTTTTATTCATGATAGTGACCCAAAAGGTTTTTGTACACGGAGAAAAATCTTATTCTAAAAAACGATCATTTTATTCGTAAAAACGGTTAAAAACGGGACTGAAGTTCTTACGGACAAATTAACAGGGTTTCGATGTTTATTGGCGGGAACATGTAAGAATAATTTGTTGGTATACGTAATTTATAACAAATTGTTATTTTCCCGCCAATAAACATTGCAACACTGTTAATTTGTTCGTAAGAGCTTCGGTACCGTCTTTAACCGTTTTTACGAATATAATGATCGTATTTTAGAATAACATTTTTCTCCGTATACTTTCAAAATGAACACGCGATTTCATCGAATTTTCAGTGAAGACTTTTGTCGGGATCAGGTACCATGGACACTACCAGTTTACATCAACTATTCTCCATTGAATAGTCACTAGGTCAAGCCTCACCTGTGGATTCACACAGTCCTAACCACTCGGTTAAACCAGGTGAGCTTCAGAAACGGTGACTACTAACAACGGACAGCAATGCTGTTAGTAATGCCCACATGCCTACAGACAATGCGGGTGAACAGATAGGGATCAGTTTAGATGGAAACCGCAAAACAGTACACATTAGACATTTTGCTTTTGGATTTTGATGCATTCAACTGTCCATCAGTTGGTAAAAGAATGATCAATACAATAGGTAGTAAGAACTTAATTAATGTAAGATAGAGGATTTTAATGTATGTATTATTTGAAATGCTCCATCGAAATGCCTGGAGTAAGTACTGGCTCAAGTATCAGGGCTCCACAGAAGCTCGAGCAAATCTGGCTTCCAAGAAACTGAGCTTTTTGTAAAATAGGCCTAACCATAACCAGCTGCTAAGCCGTTACAAATCACAAAATTTATGAATGGCGGTCCGTCTGATTGACAATCCACTTTTTTATTATTTTTATATTAACTCCACACAGGAGGCCCTGAAGAAAACAATTTGCCTCGGGGCCTATGTCATCTTTGAAGATGCTGGGTGTTGGAGTTGTTAACGGACCGTTTGCCGTATCCAATACACAGGCGCAAAATAAGCATGCTGAGTCTGATCTACAGGTGTATTAATGCAGCTTGCTCTAAGGAGCTAGCATCATTGATCCCCGGTGAATAGGTGAATGTGCTTGAAACTCTATGGACTCCCATTCACAGTTGATGTTTGCTTCACGAGAATGGGTCGTTTCTTCGACTCGTTTTGTGTAAGTCGGCTCGTTTGTGGAATGAGCTACCGGCACCTGTTTTTCCTTCTTCATATAATCCGGGTCTCTTGAATATCCAAATTAATAATTCCCTGCCTTAACCTGCCTCACAACGCTGCCCAATAGGGTGGTTCTTAGTTCTTCGACAAGTCGCCTTACCTTTACCCTTTACAGGAAGGGACACTCTTGTGAGGTGTTACGTAAAAAAATATTCGTATTAACAAACTGATGGGTTTTATTCTTTTTTATTTATTTTATTTTATTTCTAACAAAACACTTAACAAAATTCATGAATTACAATTAGTAGGCTGTCCCGCGAAACTGCCACGTGGCTGCTTGTCCACAGAATCTACCTCAATGTACAATAAGAATACGATGTCTCCTTATATACAAAATAAATAATAAACTCATATACACAAATACAGAATTCATTAAAAAGTCCCAAGTACACAAAAATTATACACGACAACATAATAACCTACATTTAAACACCATTCATACTACTCGTTACTACTTGTAGAGACCCAGCAGCATTTAAAAATTCGTTGAGAACGCTGTGTTTACGATACAAATCGATTAAAAACAGTTTAACGGAGGTTTTTTTATATAGGTAATAATCTCATATTAGAGGTCTATGTACTCTAAAAATATAAATGTACTGTAGATAGTCTATGTACTGTAGAAATAGAAAATAACAGCAAACATAGAATAGTGTAGAAACAAAAAAAAATATGTTTTCACCTTTTTGTTATATTTTTGTTTTATTTTGTTATTCTATTGGTAAACAATGATTTTTATTTATTTATTAATCTTCTCACATATTATGAATATTTTTTATTTTTTTTACATATAAATTAACTTCACTAGGACAATAATAGCCTGTATTGAGGTTAACTTTAATACATTTAAGCGAAGAAGCATAATTTAAATACAACAAAAAAAAACAAAATTTACACACATAAGTTAAATTAAAAAAAACACAAAAACTGCATACACACTAAAATATTACATGGAGAAAGAAAGAAACATTACATTGTGGCCAGATGGGTAGAACTTGAGGATGGAATTGTAACAATGTTTAAACCATAAATACATTATTAATCACTATACCCATTGAGAAGCAAAGTGACAGTTCAGCACAACTAGGGTGACACTCTGATTTTGGCAGATGGAATTTTAATAAAATCTTACTACTTAAAAATCTTATTATTTAAAAAAGGACAAGGATGAAAAAATGGTATGCCAATCTTCTGTCAACATAAATATCTTAACATTATTTTTAAATATAGCCAATGAATTGGAAGACTTAATATAATCTGGAAGAATATTAAACATAAGTGGAGGATGTTTTAGTATGTACTGCCACAAAATTCATTGTAGAACCAATTCAAGTGGTATGGATTTGTTGGGTTCTTTCTGCAGATTTAGTATTGCTAAAAAATCTACAAATTATTTTAGTGATGTATAGCTATTTTATACACATAACGTTGGTTTAAAATTGTTAATTTTTTTGTATAAAAGGTGAAATAAATTGAAATAAAATAAATAAAAAATAGTCATCCCAATACACGCACCAAGATTAGTAGCCAAAAGAAACAAAGTTCTTAATACAATTAACTCAATTCGATAAGTATTCCTTTTACATAATACATAAGTAAAGTTTACCGTAGAAGTTTTTAAGATAACAATAAAAAAAAATAGGTTAAGTATTTGTCAAAGTATGGCCTCAGCACGGGTAAACCACCCATTGGGCCAACATTATTGGATTGTAACATAAAATGTAAAAATTTTATATCAAATAAGAAAAATAAAGTATTTAACCTTATTAAGGGAAAAAACGCTTACGCGGTGAAACATTTTCCTCCGCCAAATACATTTGAAATTTGATGAAAGCTTGGTTTTACACCTAAACCAGTTTACGTAAACTCATCGCATTAAAGTGCAGCGCCAAGTACAATACTTTGTTGTTGCACAAACTTTGATTTCGAAATCACGTTCCACATTTGTAGTTGCGATCTTCCACATACTTTCAAACTGCAATCGGATACATTCATTATTTAATAGCGAAGCTTCAACTGATCGCTTTTGTAAATCCATTTCAAACTTTTACAAAGTTATCTGTTAGAACTTGGAGTTAACATTTTTATTTCCACATTGATTATTATTGATTATTGCATCATCCATTGAGTAATATCGCTTACGTGTTTTTAATATTTTTATTTGGGAGTTTCAGGTTTCTATATCCATCCCAAGTCATAATAAAAATTATTTACTTTGAAATATAAAAAAAATTATCGAACAAAGTAGGGAGATAGAGCTATCTACATGAAACAAAGTCTTCACACAAATTACCACAAACCTATTACGGCGTGCGTCTACCTAAAAGACGTAAAACTTTCGATATTGTTAGAGAATGGACTGTTTTGATGATGGTGTTTTAAAATAAATTATTGAAAAATCCTCTCTTCAAATATTGCTTTTTGAAAATTGCATTTTTTGCGACCAGACTCATCGAAGTAACCAACATCTGTGAAACAGTGCAAAGCAGGGTTTTTAAATATGTGTTGAGGTGAGGTGAATTAGTTACAAGACAATGCCTCTAATATTAATAAATTAAATTCTTTAAAATAACATCTTCTGGCATGTATAGGTACTCTTTGTCTCCCAAATCAGATAAAACAAAACAAACAAAGTGAATACATTTTTTTCATCTTTAAATAAATAATAGAAGCTTTGAAAAGGTAACAGAATGAACGAAGTACACACATAATATTATTTTCTTGAGATTCTCAGATGCATTTCCAAGTTACCCGGTAGTGAAATTTTCTCTCTTTTTAACATAACATTATTCAGGAGTAACAACATTGCTTGAGTAAATTCATGGTAGTTTCCATGGAAGATTTAACTTGTGGGAATTTTCCAGCGTAATTTACTTTCGAAAAGTTTGAAATATTTTGTTTGTTACTGTAACATGCGGAATAGTATAATAAGAATAAGCATGTAGGTAAAGATATTTTGTTTAAATAATTAATAGCTGTGTTATATGCGAGAACGTGCGTTAATTAGTAAATGCCGCTATATCGCGATAATAACCTACTTTCTTGATTAACGGACTTTCGGTTGATTTTGTTGATATTTTTAGTCAATAGATATGTACAGCGTTGTGGTGTGCTTTGCACGATAAAATATTGATCAAAATTAATAGTTTTGAAATTAAACGTCAACGTAGTTTCAACGACCTTACTTCTAAACAGGACCTCCATTGATATGATTGGTGGAAGGAACACTAAGTGACCAGCTCTGGTACACGAAGCCAAAGTTAAGTTAGGCTCTCAGAAACTGGGGTACTGTACAGGCCCGCAGATACTTTAATAGTACACAACTGCTAATCCTGTACAAATAGTGCACCCGATTATTAAATTTGGCAGCCATCTCTGGTCTGGAGCTCCAAAATACCTGAAAAATCATCGACTCTGATCAGAAACGCGCGGTCCGTTTGATAGATTCTCCCAGACTTAACCCATGATCGAATTCTTTAGAGCACAGGCGTCGGGTGAGAAGGCTGTCCTTTTTCTACCGGTATTTCAATGGAATATGCACGGATGAAATAGCGTCATTAATTCCCTCGGCACCGGTGCGAAACACGCCAAACGCGCGCCCAACATATGTACACGGTTGACATTTACTGTACTGGTCACTTCTATGACTCGTTCTTGAGTTTGGCTGTGGAACGATTTGCTGGCCTTTGTGTTTTCCCCCTATCACATGGGTCTCTTCAAGACACATGTTAACTCCTCCCTTTCCTCAGAAAGACCCTCTACACAGCACCTTCAAAGATGACAAGGGCCCTGAGGGAATTTATTTTGCTCACGCCTCCTGTGTGGAGTTGATTTAAAAATATGTCTACAAGTACCTATTTATTTTTACTGATAAAACTTAACTTATAAAACTTTTATCTAGTGCATTTGGGTTTCGAAAAGTTCTTCATCGAATGACCACAAAAGTTAAAGTACCTAACTAAGTCTAAGTACAAAACGAAGAAAACTTCCATAACCGTTGTCATAATATAAGGAACGATACAAAAATATCTGATTTATAAACCAGGGAACACCGCACTTCATGATTTCGAAATCTAGGTGAATGGTAAGGGTGTTAGTCTACAGACTTGTTTCCGGCTGCTTGCCATAGACGATTATCCTGATGATAGTCAACCTATCCAATAGCGTAAGGCATCAGAAGAAGGTAATTTAAAGTTCAAACTACTCAATAGTTTACTGTGCTTATGTTATAATAATCAGGTTTAGGCAGCGTGGTTGTAGGTTATTTAACGGGTGTAAATGAAATGTTGATGTTTTGGAATTTTTTTAAAAATTATTTTTACATGGAATGATATAAAAACGAGCTGACAATTATATTTGTCTAATAAAATATTAAGTGTTGTGACGACTTCAACATTACTTTCGAAAGAGAAAAAAAAAGCATTTTCTTCATCGGAAAAGCTCATACAATTTTTTTTCCCACCCAAACGAAGTTCAAATCGGACACTATAGCGACACCTGCGATAAATCAACAAACTATTAGAGAGATCTGTAAAACAACAAAATTATGGTGATTTCTCCTTCCATCGAAAGATGTCGATAAATAAAAACGTGATATTTAAAACTTTAAGGGAGGAGTCTCACAGAAAGGTTTTATCCAATCGGAAACAGGAGGCGTGACAATATATGAAAGACCACTTTGAACTTTGGACTTGAGACATAATTCAAGAAACTAATGGATCCAACCTTGAGATTTATTAAAATCGAATAAGGGTTCATGCCCGGAGAAATAAACAAAGTCACACGATCGGTGCATTCGGAACGATGACCCTAGCAAATGTTTACAATACGAGTGCAGTAGAGGGATAATTAACCATTGAAGTACGGGAAGAAACTGCCTCCGAGATGACAAAAAAGTTCACGTAAAATGATTATGAAAATCAGATGTATAAAATGCGTCAGTACGATAAAGGAAAAGTTACACACAATGATTGAGGTGTTAAAAAACTTACGAACATTGATGAAAATTGACGTAAAAGGCGAGACAGAACGAGAATTCCGAACTAAGATTTGTATAAATCAGAAAACGGGAAATATACAATTATGAGAGTTGATATGGTATAGTGAGTCGAGAGGAACGGCAAATCGAAAAGAAAATCAAGGAAAATTCGTACTTTATCGACAGATGGCGGATAGCTTAAAACACTGAAAACAGCTTTAATCTTAATGCGAGGGTTATAATATTATTGAAAACCGACAGCCAATTTTGTTGGAAAATAGAAGGAAATGGTTGGACGTACGGAATCATGAAATTTAAAGGAAAACCAGAGTATAGACACATGTGATTTAACAAGGGAGAAACTCGGATATGAAAGGTTATCGGCCGCCGACGAATTCAAAACATAAACACATCAAAATTTGAACATGATTTCTAGCAATTAAGGACCCTTTTATAGCTTTAGAGGTCGTAAAAAAATACATTGGTCTTATGAGATAATCTAAACAGAGGAAACACATTAAAATAATACGTAACGTAAACAGAGACAGCGGAATCCTGGAATATAAACAAATCGAATGATAAACATAGATATTTAATGAAGATTAATGCTTTTCCCAGAGTAAGTGAAACAAAAACTCTTACGTACTTTGAATAAAACAATTAAAGATGACATTTAAACGGGGTTGAATTGGTGATACGATTGTAGTGAAGGTGCAAGAAAAGTGAAGAAAAAATGCTTTGACAAAATTAAGTTCCCCTTAAATTAAATTAAAACAAATAACTTTGTTTAAACCACTAATATAATCACAATTACCTACATGTTTCAAAACCGATGGTTTCTTCGTCAGGGTAGTAATGACATTAATAACAAAATAAACAAAACAAGTATAGACTAAAAAGAACTATGGACAAAAATATTTTAGAGAGAGGTGATTAATTAATTAAAAATATCGTAAAAAACAATTATTTTAAATTAAATATAAAAATTATTTATAAAAATTATTTAAAAAATATGAAAAATTACATTATATAAATTATCAAAACATAATAAAGATGTTTAAACAACTAAAATAAATTATTTTAAATATAATTATTAATAAGAAAATAAATTTAAGAGATGGCTATTTTTAAAAAATATTTGGTTATTAATAATATTTAATTTACTATTAACACTTTTTCTAATTTCTAAAATTTCTAAGTTTGCTAATTGTAAATCTGTTGAGTTTGTGTGTAAAATTTTTAACCCTTTATTTATATCAAAAGAATGATTTGTTTCTAAAAGGTGATTGGCAAATTCAGAATAATTATTATTATTCAAACACCTAAGATGTTCTTTAACTCTAATATTAAAATTTCTAGAAGTCTTTCCGATATAAAAAAAGTTACAATCATTACACATTAATTTATAAACTCCAGATTTGTTCAAATAATCACCCTTATCCTTGTTATTTAAAATATAATTTTTTAATTTGTTATTTGTGTAAAAGGCTGGGTTAATATTATCTGGCATGTTTTTAATTAATAAATTTGAAGTATTATTATTTAAAAATAATATTTTTCTCCAATTATTATTATTGTCAATCACATGTGGATAAACATAAGAGTTAATAAACTTTTTCTTATATTTTTTGTTTAACATATTGTCTATTAATTTAGTATTATAACCGTTATTGATTGCAATTTGTTTTATAATATTTAATTCTTTGTTAAAATTATCAAAAGATAATGGAACATTAATTAATCTGCTAAGTAAGGTATGAAAAGCTGCTAATTTTTGTGAAATTGGATGGTTCGATGTATTATGTATAACGATATCCGTATATGTGTCTTTGCGATAAATATTAAAATCAAATTTATTATTGATAATAGAAATACTTAAATCTAAAAAATTTAAGCTATAATTTTTTCCAATTTCTAAGGTAAAATTTTATTTTTTTGTGAAGTTTATTAATGAAATTTAAGAAAATATTTAATTGTCTAATAGTGCCAGTCCATATACAAAAAATGTCATCCACATATACCCCTTAAATTATTGGAAAGCGTTTGAATACATGGCAAATCACTTTGGAAAGAGGGAAAAATGTTTTATAGAACGGAAACCCTTTTTAAAATCAGAAAATGGTGCCAAAAAATTAAATCACATCGAAATTAGCACGATTCGAGGGTGAATAGAATGCACATAATGACGAATATAGGTATTCTACCGGTTTCAGAAAGAAATTTAATACATACATAGATGGGTATGGCGAAAGCCATTTTTGCAGTAAAAATTCAGCGAAAAACGAAGGAAAAATGTGCAACTAAATGATCGATTATAAAGTTGAAAGAGTTTGGAGGTATTTCAGTTAAAATTTGGATCAAAAAATTTGAAAGTGAAGAGAGATGTACTCAATCAACGGGAAAATAGAGTATTTGCACCCAGTGACAGGCTCGCATTGTGTCCGCGATCATGGACATATTCGTTTACAAAATAAATTTTATATGTATAAATAAAATATCCACTTGATCTGTATTCTCAGAAAGGTTGGGCGAATAGTTGATTATATTTACCAGTCCGGATCCGAATTCCCGAGTGAGTGAAATAGCTTAGGGGGGTTGCAACTAAAAAATATTTCTTCACGAAACAAAATGACTTAAGTCAAGACAGTCGATAATAATGTGTCCATTTCAAAAAATTACGAGTTGATAGGAATCATTATTTTATGCCAGGACAAGTGGAGTTAAGATGTTCTGGAATTGAGGGAGGTATAAATGCTGATGACGAGCTCAGAATGGGAGTTGATTCGACAACGGAAGGATTATCTACAATAACGCGACATACGTACGGCTAACTTTCAAAGTGAAATTTACAGATCAAAAGTTCTAAGTCCAGTTACATAATTGAAGAGTGTTGTTATAAATTCGTTCAAAATAATTTTCAACACTTAGAGTTTTCTTTAGAATTTGGTTTTATTCTTATCAAGTGAAAGTAAAAGAGATGAATTAAATAATAATTATTAGTGCTAACAATTAACGTGACTTGCATTTAAACGGAAAAGTTTTAGTAAAAATAATTACCTTATTAATTTAGTTATAAAAAAGAGTGATTAATAAAAATAAAGGGTGTTGTGAGTGTAAACAAATTGATTATCGTGGCCCAAAATGATCAACACTTCAGTGAAGTTTATAAAATATATAAAAATTAAAAATTAAATAACAAAAGTGATTAGTTTTTATAAATATTAAACAGTGCCTAAAAATAAAGTTTAAAATAAATCCGAGTTTAAATTAAAGTGTGCGTACATCTAAGTGTAGAAAAAGTTTATTTAAAGTTTAAATAAAATAATAATCAAAGTATTGATAGACAGAGTTCGGTTATTATTGTGAAATAGGAAGGCGTTCGGAAAAATAATAATTATCTAATTTGATAAATTTATGTGAAAATTAAAAATTATTCGCGGTTATTATTTAAATGTGATTGAAAAGAGAAAAATCCCAAATAATTAAAATAAATCAACAGTAAACATCGTGCATTATTATAACACAAGGTGATATAAAAATAAAGGAAGGAGGATTAAGTTCACGAATTAAATAAACTTAAATAAATATACTACAACGGATTTGAGAGGAAAACGGACTCCATTTTTTTGTTCGAAAATTAAATAAATCCTTCACGTTAGATAACTTTAAATAATGTCATAAAAAGTACGGAAAGAGATATTGCACAATTTAGAAAACTTTAGAATTTGAACATTAAGTACAATGAAATCAGAGGAGATAGTCACTTAGAAATAGTTATATTTTACTTAGATCAGGGAGAAATATTGAGAAATTAAATTCACAAATTTTGTAGTTTTAGGTTAGATAAACATAGTGAAATATTGCCAAGCTGTTGTATTCCCAGTGGAAAATTGGTAATTTGGAGAAATCTCGGTAAGTGCTCAATATTATACATTTTCCAGACCCCGGAGAGCTTTGCTGCAGTTGTACGTGTCTACGATTTTTTTGCGAAATAGCATGATTGACACTAACAAAATGTAACATTTTATAGATCGTTTTTCCACAGGTTAGCGTGATGTATGTTCAGCCGCATCACAAAGTACCTAACTAGAAATTGGGTCAACAAAAAATACCTAACTGAGAATATAGGTCATCCACCAAAATACCTATACAGGAAGTAGGTCATTCTGAAATACCTAACCATAGATTTCACCTATCAACGGTACTTACCATCCGGCACTAGGTCATCCCAAATATACCTAGTACTAAAATCATTTCGTCAATTATGACCTTCACCTTCCAATCAAATGAAAATGCCTAACTGAGAATATAGGTTATCCATCCAAGTACCTATACAGGAAGTAGGTCATTTTGAAATACCTAACCATAGATTTTACCTATCAACGGTACTTAACAGCCAGAACTAGGTCATCTCAAATATACCTAGCACTAACGTCATTTTGTCACCTGTGACCTTCACCTCAATAAATACAATGCAAATATATACGAGTTTCCCTAAAACGGCGCTCTGTAAATCATCTTATTATTGATATTATCACTATCGAGATCCAACATGAATATATTAGAGGTACCTCACCTTGAAATCAGAATCCTCCGATCTAGGGCAGTAGGCCAAACCAAATGTTTTATAAACAAACAATTAAATGGGCCTTATATAAACATTTCTCGGGTATCACATTCCGCCAGAGGTTAACGAACCAGCATAATGTATTCAACTTCGGTTTAGTATTATGATTCCAACAGACATATACTTACCCTCAATCGATTACGCTATTAATATTATAGAGATTTAAATTTCAATTTTAAAGGATTCCATTGGACCCACAATCATAAGACAGATAGTTACGTAAGTACCTATCACTTTCGGAGTTAGGCAGACTCAGGAAAAATTACGCAATTCAACCATTTTTCCCATTTCATACCTTTCTGAACAGATGGGTAACATTACCTAATTCCTTACACGAGGGGTCAGTACCTTCAATAAAAAACCACTGCAAACAACAAGATCAGACAGTCCACCAATCCATATTTGCCCTGCGAAATTACACTTCCTCGGTGAAGTACGCAAATATTTTCTGAATTAGACAGCCCACAACTGTTTCTTTGAGGAGTGATTTTGATTCCTTCGACGGTGTCAAAGATACGAGTTACACGTGAGGAGGAAGGTGTAGTTTGTATTGATTTGATACGCTGGCGCGGCATTCAAACAATCGATCATTTGCGTATTTGTCATCGATGTCGACCTGAAAGCAAACATAGTTTTTACGAGGTAGAAGTTATGTCAGCTCTCGGAGGCGAGGAACGCAAGCCAATGATTATCCTACGAAGGAGACGAAAGGATCATCTCAAACGGCTCCGTACGCACTCAACGCGAGTAGAGTCATGATAAGGGAAGAAATGGACATACCCCTTCTAGAATCAGTCGAGTTAAAATCAAATCTGGAGGAAAGGAAGTCGGAATAATACTGGAAGTAACATGAGGACTCTGCGTTCTTTCATCTGGCGTGAAGGGACCCTTTCGTAGCAATGAAGTTCATGCAAGAGAACAAAATCAGGACTTAAGGACCATCCTAGCAAACGTAATGATTGAGTCTTTGTCTGGAATGTTGGTCACCAGTATCTATTTGGTTAGTGGAGGAGCCGACTTATTCAGGAAACAACATTCCCCAAAAATCCACCTATCATCCATCCTTCCCCTTCCTCTTCCCCAGTACATGTAGTGTTTACTAATAACAATTATAACTTGACCATTTAGGTGCAGTACAACGACACTGAGAGCTTCGCAAGGATCCCGACATGTATTTCATAATACACACTGTCCACGTAATGTAAAAATAACCCAATGTAAACCTATAGACAGGAAAAAATCGGGTAAGAAAACTACGACTTTGAATTTTATAAACCGGGTGACAATTTACTGTAGAATTAGCGTCAATGACACACTCCGTTCAAGTTGAGAAAAGGCGGGTAATACAAATATAGGTTTGAAAATAAAAACAAAACAATCTAAAAACGGGGTTAGTTTATCAAACGGGATACTTTCACACTTTCCTCTGAAAGAATCTGAGGTTACCACACACACTACATTATTTCCTCTACATGTGTATGCGTATTAATTTACACATAAAAATGTAATTACCGAAACAAAAAATCACACAACGTGGTGAATAGGAATAATGTGCAATAAAATCTTAAATCTTATTTACTGTGAGAAAATCGCAGGGGTTTAAGGAAAAGTTAGGTGTAGCTAGATACAAGGGTATATTGATCGAAGGCCAAAAGATAAGGGTAGCGTAGCCAGTAGATCCCGACAGTTAGTGTTAAAGGGAAAGAATAGAAAAACCAAGGGTAGACGACTACGGATCATTACAACGGGTGCCGGGTAGCCCCACAGGTACATTACAACTGGTCCCGAGACCCATAGAAGTTAGTAAAGGCAGACGAGACGGTTCACCACAGTGTCTTGTCAGCGAATTTTCAAAACTTTTTTATGTTTTCATACAAAGATTATTTCTTTATTTCGATACATAAAATTTGAAAGCGTATTTTATCACATTTCAAAAACAGTTTTTAGTTTTCAGATACGTTCAGAAATATTCCAATTATTTGTATTTTATTGTACAAGACAAATAGGTACTCGTATTTTAACCCGCTGACATAATATGGTCAAGGCCTGAAGGAACGTTCTAAACTTCCGATACAAAATTTATAAATATCGTATTTTTTAAGCAATTTTGTTCTGTTAAATGTACAAGAGTAATGAGAGTTCCTTTGAACCAGGGCATAAACCTTTTGTGAGCAGTTTTATGTAGGTAATTTGTAAGGTTTTAGATAAAGCATTTTCCCTAACGAGCGTGAGGGTGCAACATTCACCCTTATCACCAGAGTTGACCCCAGTTTGTTGGCTTGATATCGGCCACAGCGGTCAGACACCCGCGAACTCTCATGCACTCCGTGGCCTTATAAAAACTATTTTTAAACTTTTAAATAAGTACTCTAAGCTATTAGTAACCGAGCACCATTCGAAATTGAAACGTTGGCTATGAAATAGTCGTGTTTAGTGATCAGAGTGAATAACCAGTTGGGTACTCCCCATCTGCCTTGATGATGGACACTGTAATGTTGTCCGAAATTTTGGCTAATGTAGGAAGTAGCGTAACACGGCATAATACCCCAAACGACCATAAAATTAGGTACTTCTCCAACTTCTTTAACCCCAACTCCTTCCTTTTCTCAAGTCTCAAAAATACCTCAATTAGGGTTGCTGTAGTTCCACTGACATTGGGAATATAAGACATTTTTCAGTACCTATTTAAATTAATGTTGTCACTTTTACACCAATGAAAGTGATATTAATAGAAAGTGGTCATTTTCATAGAACAGACAGGAACTATTACTGTACTAAAGATATTAATTTTATATTTTAAACAATGACTATCGCCCAAATCACTTATTTAATCAACTAGTAATTATCGACCCACGTAGATCAAAGATCTCATGATATTTTTTCTTACTGATTTAAAAACAACAAAAAATAACGAGCCAACACGTCTTATCCTTTTCCAAGAAAAAGTTTCCAGTATCCAGAAATTCATAGTACTTGTGGGAAACTGGTAAATTTACATCATATAGAGAGCCCAAAATAATATATCACATATTATTTTACTTTATGCCAGGTCTACTCTTCAACGCATTTTGAAAGGCATTAAACAGCTGTTTTTTTTCTAATTTGGCCTAAAAAAATTCCAACTTTAGACTCGATTTACTCGAAAACGAAAGCTTAAACCAAAAAAATTTACCTCAAAATATGATGTAGATTAGGGTGGTCCAGGCCCACATAGTAAAAAAAATTTATTCAAATATAGGTGTAGCCCCCTTGATTTGTTACACCTACAATTCCTATTATGTGTAAAAAATTTCAGACCCCTATCTTATATAGAAGGGGGTGCTCATCGAATTAGAAGTTCTGACAAAAGTTCAGGATTTCAAGTAAATCACGTAATTTAAGGTTTACTAATATTACAAGTATTTTAATCAAATAAGTATTCAAAGCATTTAAATGTGAACAAAATTTGGAAAAAAGCAATAATTAACATAATATTAGTCGCAATCTTTCAAAACTGTGTTTGTCAACTCCTTTTTGGATGTTTCAGTAGAAGCGATTTTTCTGTTTTGTTGAACGATATGAAGTAAAAATTGCTTTTCTTCCTCATTCATAGTAAGTATCGTGCTGTAATCTTCAAATAGTTTAACACCTCTCTTCGTTGTATCATTAACACGCAAATTTTTGACGCAGCTTTTGCCTTGAAGATAATCAACATTGTCATTCCAAGTCTCAGGGGGTAATTGCAAGAAAGAGTCCTTGATATCAAAAACTAAGAGCGTTTTCAACGTTATTTATGTTGAAAAAGCTTCAAATGTAACCTCCAAGGCAAGCTTAGCAGAATCACCTCACATTGAACGACTACCGCCATCCGTATTTATTTTTTGAACAATGGTCTGTTTCTCAGCATCAGACAGCTTGTCAGAAAACAAGGCAAATGCAACTAGTTCATCTGACAAATACCTTAAGTGACGCTCTAAAACACCCCTGATACTAATTTTGGAATCAATGGCTTCGTACAATTTTAAGCTCTTACAAAGTAGTAAGTCATTTACTAGTGCATGTGCTGACAGAGGCGCTTTGATCCAAACTTTGGTGTAGGTGAGCACACCAAAACTAACAAATCGAACAATTTGTTTTCTTCTCTCTTGATTAGTTTAAATGCTTGTAAATTATTTCGAAAGACAAAAATCTTCAAAGCATACAGCAATTTTGCCATCCAACGAGCATGATGAATCGGACCTGGAGCGTGCCAATGTATCATCGCAGGTGGTTTGTTCAAAACAATCATGGTGAGCTCTATTAGCTTTTCGTAATCATCACGAACTTGATTCTCTCCAGATAGAGCGGTTGTAAGACTGTCAAGAGTATTTTCAGCGAACAGTATTTTCAGTATTTTCGTTATTATCGAGGTCAAGACGATCGTAGTGCTCCTTCGGTAATGTTTCCCAAATATCGCTGAATCTTTTGAAATGTGGAATTTGAGGAGAGCTTGATGACCCAAAACACAGAGTAAATATTTTTGAAAGCATTATTTCAAATACGTGATGACGACAAGCAAGACACAAAAGATCACGTCCTGTATTTTCTTCTAAAAGAGTACAAGCTCCCTTTTTGCAGTAGTGCCAAAACTCATAGCCCGGACTTCATTTGTGACATTCCACTGTTGCATTGTGTCAAAAACAGCATCAGATATTTGTTTCCCCGTTCCTGAAGTTATCAAATTCAAAGCGCTTGTATGAGCAAATACTAAAAAGTTTTTTTAGTTCTTTAGAATTTCTTCCTCTATTTTTCTTCAATAGCAGCCAGTTCTTATGAAACTTAATCAGTTTTTCAATGGAGTGATTTTGTTGTGCGGTCGGAATACTAGATTTACTCCATATTCTATAAGTACGTATGTATCGTTCACATTTTTGGATTCATTATATATGTGGTGATAACGGAGTAAAACATGCCGAAGATGTTGGATTGAATCGAAGAGTAGGAAGTTGGTAAAGCCTCATCAATGGCTCAATATCTCGAACCCCAAGTAGAAAAATTTCGTCTTTTTTTCGAGTAGATGAACATATTTTATTACACTGATTCACTTCACAGTCCACTAAATAAGTATCAAAACTGTTTAAATTTGTCTATAAAACTCATCAGCAGTTTATTTTAATATTTATTTAATAGCTTAACACAGAAAACTGTCCTGTAACAAAAAGTAAAAATTAAGCATTTTACACAAAAAAATCAAAAACAACACTCGATTGAGCACCCTTTTCTACTTGAGCTATCTCGCTGAAATTTCACCACGTTATTACTATGATTACGTGTAACAAATTCACGGGGTGGCCAAATGAAAAATACAAAAAAAATATTTTTGGACCACCTTAATGTAGATACACCAGTTTTTTTTTCAGTATAAGTACACGTACCAGAAGAATTTTAACCAGCGATTCCAGAGCATATTGTCACGAAAATAATTGTTTTTGTCAGAAATAATTATTTTCCTGACTTTACCTGGCCAGTTAATCAATTAATTGCCCGCCCAACATTTAATTGATTGGCTGGCAAGACTGTTGTACTGGATCCGGTCAGTTTAGCGACTTTTTTGGGTATCCACTTCTTGATTCGGCACCACAGAAGGCGGTGATGTGGAATTAATTTGTAAAAGTTTTAGATATGTAAAATCAGAATAATGATTTAAAAAACGGTATGGATCAGTGCAACAGGCCCTCTAGCACACTCGATCGATAAGGATTGATAGGATAACTTCGGTAACTTCTCATCGTTCCCTAGGACAATCGATGATCGCTAACGTACCACAACAGTTGATATCGAATATATTAAGGACACTCAGTCATTTTGAACAGTCACATATTGGTTGGCAATCTGCAGTCATGCTGGGGATAGGTGAGAAGTTACCGAAAGTTATCCTGCACGGAGAAAAATGTTATTTTAAAATACGTTCATTTTATTCGTAAAAACGGTTAGAAATGGGACTGAAATTCTTAAGAACAAATTAACAGTGTTTCAAGGTAAGAATAATTTGTTGGTATACGTAAGAAATTACGTATACCAACAAATTATTCTTACATTTTCCCGCCAATAAACATTGAAACACTGTAAGAACTTCAGCCCCGTTTTTACCAATAAAATGATCGTATTTTAGAATAACATTTTTCTCTGTGTGTCAATCCTTATCGATCGAGTATGCTAGGAACCCAGATCGTGTTTTGTAATAATCAATAATTTCGGGAGTTTCGGTGTAATTCCCGATTCGTATAGTGGTGGCTGTTATGTCCGATCTTTCCAATCGTAATCGTAGATTATTAATGACATCCTCATAAATCCGCGATTGGAAAAATGCAATTCACCACCCCGTAACCTCAGTGCATGTTTATACGCCGTTAAATCTAGTCTTTCAAGAAAACCCGTTAAACATCAACCACATGGAGAAAATGGAGCCTCGACAAATAGTCGACTCCTTATTATCAGGCACCATCCATACAGAGAAGAGGACGGGATTCTTGGATTGAATGACTCTTGTTGCAGCTGATGATGGACGCCGAAGGCTGGTAAGATTCCAAAACCTCTGATCGAATGCAGAAATCCGAATCGCCAACATAGTTAGTCCAGCTTCGATTTAATAAAATGGTCCTCAGGTGTATCTCTTCAAACTATGTATGTTTGTAAAACTATTTGGTCAAAATTTAATATTTTTTTAATCATATCTTGTTCTCATTGTAACCATTTCCTTTACAGCAGAATCCTTACCCCACAAAAACCTGAGATGGTATTATATAAATTACTCTTGCTCTACAAATATCTACAAGACAATATTTGGAGAAAAAAATGTAGATGTTATTTTGCTGCCCGATTATTTTTATTCAATTTAAAAACATAATTTTTTTTTCCATTACACGTCGCAACTGAGTAGTCGGGTATAGCCTCGCATGTCACGTGATAAGCACTCCATCTCGTTCATGCAGTGACATAATTCCGGATAGAAAAATCTGTTCAACTTCGTGACGCCTGAGTTCATCAATCGAATGTTGTTTTTCCTTCACACACAAACATTCTGATTAGTGGTTAAGTTCCCTAATTATTAATTTCATGTTCTTATATTATCCAGATAAAAATTTTCAGCACTTAACTACATGATCAGCTGTAAATTCATTATTGAAAGGAAAATCAAACATAAAACAAAGGATTTGTCAATGTATGAATATTAAGGGGTTTTACAAAAATAAGTAACTTCAAAGATCTCATTATTTTCCCAATCAATAAATGGTGGGAAATTAAATGGATTCTTCAAAATTGTAACATTTCAATCAAAGAAATCTTATCTATAGAAGGTATAAAGCCTCTATACCTATATAATACTTACGTCACTAATAAACCTCTTTTCCAATATCAATTCTATTACGGTAGCTTCTAAGAAAATGTTTTGGAAATAGATTTCAATTATGAAAGGTTTAATTTCGGTTACAATTTCTACCAGGCTTAATGTTTTTGTTAACATTTTTTTATTGCCATTTAATAGCCTTGTTTGCATTGTTATTTAAAAAGTTTTTTTTTTTTTTTTTTGAGTTACATTTGAGAGTTTGGCGGCTCTGTCATAGTTTAACGAAGTGTTTGATAGACGTTAGAGCTGTCACGCGCAGTAAAAAGGACACAAACCAAAATATAAAAATGTGTTTTATGAATCTCAGAGTATATAAATTTTCTGGTGTCGTCTCCGATAAAAAAAGCTGACAATCGTCAAAGGAATTTATCATTGAAGAAGAAGATAACAATAATAATCTAATTTTTTTAAATATGAAAATGAACAAGACACAGAAAAATAATAAAAAATAATGGTCGCAACTGGGACTCGAACCCACAACCTTCAGTCTTACCAAATAAAAAAAACATTAGTCGAAGATAATATTGTTAATTCTGAAATTTGAAAAATGAAGTTGACAATTGAGGCAGTCTCATAATAGATCGCAGTGGCCCAATTGATAGAGGTGTATATCCCGGTAAGATGTAAGGTTCTGGGTTCGAGTCCCAGTTGCGACCATTATATTTTATTATTTTTCTGTGTCTTGTTCATTTTCATATTTTAAAAAATTAGATTATTATTGTTATCTTCTTCTTCAATGATACATTGATGGGAATAACCATCAAAAGTTAATAAGAGAGTTTTTCTTATAAAAAAATGTCAAAGGAATTTTTCACCTAAATTATGTTAAATGTAATCATAATATATTCGAAATGGATATCGTAAATCTTAAAAATGATTGATTTGTTGATTTATATATTAAAAATTATTGAAAAAAAAACCAAAAAAAATATTCAAAACTCGAAAAGTAATCGGCTGGTAAAGTGGGTGATCCAAAAAAAAACGCGAGGCCCTGGCGTACATGATTGCAACCCGTCTGATTATCTAAAAAAAAAAATCGAACGGGTTCTTAATCAGTAAGAATGTCGCAATCGCCGCAAAATCGGAGGAATAAAAAACACCTTTTTTCACAAAATGGCGGCGGTGTCTGAAAAAAACATGTTTTTTTGGTTTTTTTCAACAGTAAATTTTTTTTTTAAATAGTAAAAAAAAAATTTAATAATAATTTCTTTTTTTACCTGATTCTGCCTGGAGCCATAAAGGGATATGTGGAGAAGGTTGTTACCAAATTTCAAATAAATCGGTTAAGTAGAACTCTAGATATCATGTACGCCAGCATGAAAAAAGTAGTTTCGAGAAAAACGCGTTTAAAGTTTTGAGTAAAATTTCAGGCACTTTTATTCATATAATGGGTACGGTGTTCTTACGTTACGTTACTAGGATTCTCACTTAAAAATACATTATATTTGCATTATTCATACATTATATAGGTATATTTATAATATAAGAAAGGTTTAATGGAGTAATCCATCTGCAGGCGGTCGGGCAACGTCTACCATATATTGTCCAATTTGTTCCGGCCAGACAAAAAGAACTATAACTCCAAAATTAATTCTTAACATTGAAAAGAATAAGATTTTTTTCGAAATTCTAGACTAGAATACCTCCTTACTCTAGACCTCCTGAGCCGGACTCTCTCGACCCATCACCTTGCACTGCGGTGGGAGGGATTTATACGTCTGTTACTCCTGGACACATTAATTCCTACTCACCCATGATACCTTTTTCCTTCCCAGAACTTTCTCTCCTTCCTTTCCCTAAAATAACCCTCCACACAGCATCCCGAAAAATGACATTGGCCCTGAAGGAATTTTTTTCCTCAAGACCTCCTGTGTTGTGGAACTAACGTAAAAAATGTAATCTAAAAAAAATTGTAAAAAAGAGTAATGTTTTTTGGATCTTTTTTGTTTATGTTTTTAAATATAAATATAAATAAAAAAATAAAATGTGTTTCCTATGAAATGATAAAAACTTTATAAACTCCGTATCCATTAAAGAATAGTATATTTATTTTTTTGTAACATTATTTATTTAAAATAACAAAAACAAACTACCCAAGTTGGGAGGTGGTCAACATTTTTACAATAAAAAGGGGTGGTTATTTTCCCACTTTGTTTGATCCATAGCTTACGGAACAGTGACATCCAGTGTATACAAATGAAACGAAAAAATATACCCGTACAATTTATCTTTGAGCCAAGAATGCTTACGTTTGTAAATACAAAATATATTATATTGAAGGACCGAACATATTTTTTGTAGCTTAAGGAAATAATATGAATTTGTGTGTATTTTTCTAATTTAATAATAGTTTATGAAGAGTTTATCCTCGGAAGGTTTCTTCTAGCAGTCCGATGATCCATCAAGATTATTCTCTCAGAGACTTTTCTTGGCATCATCTCATATTGCGGACAATTATTAAAGATTTATGGTTTGTGCGGTGGCATCAGTTTAATACATTTGCTAAGTGTTCTTCTGTCACAGAAAACTTGTGTGGGTTGGGCGAAATGTTATGGCATTATTTTTATACAATTTTATGTAGGTTCATAACTACCTCACGTTTTACTCACTCGTAATAAGCAACTCTATTCTTTTACAGAAGTTAAAAAATAGCTATTTGAATGCTGAAATATTTTTTCTTCAATCTTTGCAAAATTACTTTGTAGCATCGTTTTAATTAAATGAAACAAATTACTTTGTGTATACCACTATATATTATATTTTCTTATGTTATTTATATCTGTGTTATTATCCTGATGAAGAAATCATCGGTTTTGAAAAATACACAAAGTAATTTGTTTCATTTAGCTGAAATATTTCATCAATACGTGCATTACTAAAAACTTAGGTATTAAACATACATTTTAAAACGTTTAAATAACATTGTTGATATCAAAAGAATGAAATTGGTGCATCGTGCATTGGTGGTATAATCAGTATCTTATGGAATAATTAGATTAGGGATTTTTATAAAACCCACATTAAGCCTCTAGAAACCACTAAAAAATTAATACTAAAATAATTTCGCACAAAGATATTACCTACCCCTCTCAGCAATTTTTCCAAGAAGCTTAACTCTCGTGTATACAAGATAAAATGCAATGCCAAAAATATAAATTTTCTGGAAATATTATGATTACAAATAACGAAAATCGCTTTAGCAATAGAGTAAAAAATGTACTTTAAGTTCCTCTGTGCAAAACTAGGCTTGCGCAGAGACATGCTTTTTTCATTACACCAAAAATGTATCATGCATTAAGTTTATGGAAATAAACAAAATGTAATAAAAACTTTAATCACAAGCAATGATACAAATATTTACCTGCTGTAAGTTCTTATCTCGTGTAATCTTTCAATTGTAATTATGTAAATACGGATTTTTTTTTTAATTTTCTACCAACATAATGTATTTGTGAGTAAATTTTAACTGGCGATGCATATGTAGAATTTTTTGATATCATACATTCTATGTAAATCAGGCAGGTAAAAGAACAGAAAATTGTAAATTAACCAATTTATATTAAATAAACGTCCGGGTTGCCGGCACTGAAACTGAACTGAACTGTTTATATTTATATATTTTTTGAAGTGCTATTTTGATTTATCTGTTATCTAAATAATTTTATTGTTCTTTCATCTTCTATTATTTATATGAAAAAAAAACCTTTTTTGTAATAAAATATATATGTAACAAAAATCACAGTCAATTTTTTTTTTAAATGGGTCATCCCCATTTAGAAACAAATATTTATTACACTAATACTATTAATACAAAAGATTTTGTTGCCATTTTCTTAAAATCCGCTTTAACAATCGAGCACCAGATATGATTTTAGATTTTCACGGCGAAAGGGATTTTTGTTATTTGTTTTTGGTGTGTTGTGCCGATTTGCGCTACCTCCTTCTTTAGCCAACGTTAAACTTTAACTTTCGTTTAAATCAACGATTAACTTTCGGACAACGTTACAGTGTCCATCATCAGGGCAGATGTATGTATGGGCAGATGGCAGATGTAAATAAGGAGGTAGCGCAACATGGCATAACACCCCAAAAATAAATAACAAAAATCGAGCACAAGCACAATCCGAACATTGAATTTTCAAAAATGAGTCTGGAATAATTCTCGACGGTATTAACTTATTGTATTCCGGCTACGTGCAAAGGATCTAATTCGCCTCGGGAGCCGGGAGCCGGGAGCCCGGGTTAGTAGTTAGTACAGGAGCCGGCAAAGAGCGCAAAATGAATCCTCTCTACTCATTACTTATTTATCTCCTGTCGCCGTTCGTTATATTAATACAATTCTGCGGCTCACACCTGTTTTATCCCAAGGCACGTGAATTTCTTACAAGCACATTATACCGAGGCATTATGCAAGGCGGCTTGAAATTTGTGGAATAAAGATAGAATGTATCATTATCTTATTTAATTTTTTGTATAAAATTGTAAATGGTATACATACCTGATTTATTCAGCCTAATTACATTCCTTATACCAACTAGAATAGACTAACTAACAACAACATGAGGACTGCGTCATGTAGATACTCGCTTGTAGGTATAGACGGCATGCAATCAGTATACTTTTTCAGAAATAGTAGATATTTTCAACTATATGAGATTTTGTTACAATTAAGGTTATTAGAATAGACTAACTAACAACAACAGGAGGACTGCGTCATGTAGATACTCGCATGTAGGTATATACGGCATGCAATCAGTATACTTTTTCAGAAATAGTAGACATTTTCAAGTATATGAAATTTTGTTACAATTAAGGTTATTAAATCGTAAATATTAATAATATCTAAATAGTAAATAAATCTTAATATTATTATTCTTTCGAGAGTTTTCCATTTTATATTTTCTTTAAAAAAAATTCTTCTTCAATACTGCTCCTATAAATAATTATAATGGTATACCTACCACATATTTGTACTTCCGTATGGGCGAATAATATTAATAAATAAATAAATCTTGCATTATTCAAAATACTTCTTTTGACTTCAATGGAATTAAATATTCCATGAAGATTACTATGTAATGTTATTGTTGTTAAAAGTTCCTAGTGAGACTAGCACAGTACATCAGCAATGTGCTGTAATAAATAAGGTTATTAAAACAAGTCTAAAAACAACATGGAAATTATAGTTTAGTAAACACAAAGAATTTCGAAGTAATAACAACACAACAATGTGCAGTAAATAAACATGAAGATGAGGTAATCAATAAACATGAATATTAGGTTTATATGTCTACAAACATGAAGGTGAGGAAATCAAAAAATAAAATCAACAAAAAAAGAAGATGAGAACATTAACCTATAATTAATAGAAAGGGTGTAAATGCAAAATTGAAAGACGGTAATAAATTGGGAATATTTTTTTTTATGAAATAGTCTGAACACACCAGAATCAGAGGGACTACAGCATCGCCGATTGAGGTATATTATTGTGAATGAAATGCGGAGGGGAAGCAAATAGGAAAGTAGATAGATGGGAAGTTTCTGACTTCTTAGATTAGGACGATTCGTATCGTGATGTTTTACCAAAGCAATATTAAGAATATCTACCACTCCAAATCGTGCCAAAAATAACATGCAATATTTATGTAAAAATAAGGTTATAATTATTATTGTAGTAAGATATTTATTTTGCGCATGCCGGCGGTCGGGGTTGGAAAGCGGCATCTCTTCTACCGGAACTAATGATCCCAACCGCTCGGCCACGGAGATCGTTTTGGCTTAAAACCTATTCGAAAACCGGACCGGAATAAGTGCTCATACTTTCCTCCGTACTGTTGAAAACCAAAAGACTCTCACGACGGTTGTCGCTTTTAGGTGAACTGAACGGCCCTTCATACAATGTTACTTGTTTTATTTGTATGCAACCGCCTATAGGTACTCCTACATATATTTCCTAATGTGTCTGTTGAATATAACTATAGCTACACCTTTTTGACAGCTGCAAAAGGCTTCAATAATTTAGCCTCATTCATAATGTTAAATAAAACCCCTGTCAGATTCCAACTAGAGTATAACTCTACGTTATGGTCTCCACTCTTTCATTTTTCAATCCGTCAACTTTGAAAAGATTCATCATAAGTTTCTGAGGTATATACATTGCATATTCTTGTACAAAACATCGATTATAATTACCTCCTGGATAAAATATCCCCACAAAAACTATTACATAAAACACTGCATTAAAAAATTAATTAACATTCGTATACCCAAAAGATCAGACCGTCATGTATTGTATTATCATTTTAATTTAACGACACCATTTTTAAAAATGCATTTTATTTTATGCTTTTGTTGTTACACTTAACAGTATTTACAAAAGCAGTGATTTAAAAGCCCACTGTGCCATCTTAATTTTTGTAAATATTGTTATTAAAAGTTTCTCCTTTCTCACGGTTTTCCAGACCCGACGTATCATCACCTCCCGAAACATTATATTTCACATATTTGCTTGAAAAACTGGAGGTGGTGAAATAGTCAATTTTGACAAGCCTGACGAGAAACCTAGTTAGGGACCTGGAAAAATACTTATTGAAATGAATATATTCAGTGGGAAAGGTTCGCAAGAGAGCGAAAGATCGCCAGGGGAGGGTGGGAGAAAAGGCTAGAGATGTGGGGGAACACGAAGTATTAGCTACACCGTATTATTTGTTTAACTGAGTGAAAATAGAATGATGAATATTAGTTTTATCTCGGCCTGTCGGATTCAGGCGTATGTATGCTTTTATGATAAAAGCGGTCAAGAATTGCAAGCAGGGTTTATTATTTTATATGATTGAAACATTGTGTTAATTGTTTTCTATTATTTTTGTTTATTTGATTAATGAAAATAAATTACGGTAAAGAAATTTTCTTAAAACTATAGAACATATTGTATCGGGATGTTCTGTATTAGCGCCGTCCGAGTATATATTTAGGTACAATAAGGTTTTAAAAATAATTCACCAAAGTTTGGTAATTAAACAAATCTTGATTGACTGCGATAATATGGTACCATATTATGAATACGAACCAAATTCATTTTTAGAATTTTATTTTTTTTTATAAATATAGTATAAAATTTTCGTTGTTTGTTTTTGGGGTGTTATGCCGTGTTGTGCTACCTCCTTCTTTAGCCGACGTTTCGGACAGCGTTGCAGTGTCCATCATCAGGGCAGATCCGACAGATCCGTCGATGTGAATTTGTAGTGTTAAGTGTGTGCTTATTTAGTTGGAAGCGATACCGTGCCGTTAGCATTATTTCAGAAGAAAGTGAACTACTTTGAAAGGGAAATTTGGTGAAAGCGCAGTATTTACGTTAGCCTGGGGCCCGTCCACGGAGAAATGTAACGAAATTTCCAAACGAAAGTAGTGTCATCTTGTGGCGAATTCTAGAAATAGAAAAAACCAATCTGAAGCGAATGTAGCCAATATCAAGGTATAAACAAATGGTTTTATACTTTTGTATTGAATTATTATATGTTGTTAAAGTATACTTAGACATGGTTTTTTGCGATTAGCTTTGGTGTAGCCGTCAATTACCGGATACCAAGAGCTGTTGAGCTTAGCTCCGTCGTCTCTATTAATATTAATTGGATTTTTGTAGATTTCAATTGCCTCCGTAATCAGGCGTGATCTATAAGTTTTAGGTCTTCCCAGGACCTCAGGAACAAATCCAAAATAATGGCCGGTTTCAATTAAGTGCTCGGCGATTGCCGATTTATCAGGATGGCCAAGTTTACAAGCACGAAAGTGTTCTGCTATCCTCTTGGAAATCGTCCGCTCTGTTTGGCCTACATAAACCTTGTCACATCCGGAACAGCTGAGTTTATACACTCCGTCTGCTTCCAGAGGAAACTTAGTTTTTGCAGACCTCAGTAGGTCTTGGATTTTGGTTGTGGTTCCGAAGACAGTCTTGATGCTTTCTTTTCTCAACATCCTGGCAATTCTGTCTGTCACATTGTGAACGAAAGGAAGGAAAGCACAGCCTTTTGACTCTTGTTCAACTCTGACTTCCTTCGGTGTAGATTTGGCTCTTATAATTTGCCTTGTCTGCCTTGTCGGGTAACCGTTGCGTTCCAGTGCATCGGTCAGCTTTATAAGTTCTGTTCCGAGTTTTGTTTCTTCGCATATTCTGGTCGCTCGGGTCACCAAAGTATGGATAAGACCTCTCTTCTGCGCTGGGTGGTGATGCGAATCGGCATGTAGATACCGATTTGTGTGCGTAGGTTTTCTATATACTGTGTGTCCTAGATTACCATCTTCTTTTCGCGTCACCTCCACATCTAGAAAAGGCAGGATTTTATCGTCGTTTTCCAGCTCCATTGTGAACTTAATTTTACTATGGAGTGAATTTAGATGATCCAGAAATTCGTTCAATTTCTCTGTTCCATGAGGCCAAATGGCGAAGACATCATCGACATAACGCCACCATACCTTGGGAACAGCCGAAGCTGTGTCTAGTGCCACTTCTTCAAACTTCTCCATGAAAAAATTGGCTAGTACTGGCGACAATGGACTGCCCATCGCAACTCCTTCCACTTGCTCAAAAAGTTCATCCTGGAATGCAAAATAACCCGTTTTGATGCAGTGTTCAAAAAGTTTGCAAATGTCTTCCTCATAGATCTCCCTGAGCATTGTCATGGAATCTTCTAGTGGCACATTTGTGAAAAGGGACACTACGTCAAAACTGACTAGGATATCTCCTTCCTCAGTCTTAACCTTTTTGAGCTTGCTGATCAGATCTGCGGAATCCTTAATCCAGGATTCAGTTTTTCCAGTTTGCATCTGCAACAATCTCGAAAGATGTTGGGAAAGTTTGTACGTCGGTGCACCTATAGCACTGACAATTGGTCTCATTGGGATATCCTTTTTATGTATTTTTTTATAAGTAGTATAAAATTATTCTTACAGACAAAACAATTAGTCATAATAGACCCGATATAGTTTTACATGACAAAATTAAAAAAAAAACTTATATCATTGATGTAGCTGTTCCAAATTCCTGTAATATTGAAGAATCTGTTTCTGAAAAAATAAGAAAATATACAGATTTAGGAAATGAGATTAAAAGAATTTGACATTCTCAGACTATAAAAATATTACCATTTGTTATTTCGGCTACTGGCATTATACCTAGCTTTCTCATAAAAAATTTAGGCATATTAGACAAAAATCAGTCATTTTAAATACATTTAGGATTACGAGACATTTCTTAAATATTTATGTTGAGGGATCACTAGGATTTATCGGTCCAGTTAGGAATTCTACCGAGACGAACCCTCTAATATGAAAATATCTGTAGTCGGTGAATTATTTTCCCATTTGGTTCTCCGGTAGGTATTCCTGTATTGTTTTGTATTAATTATACTTATATAGTACACTTGCATAGCGTGGATTGACTAGATGATTATTTTTGGAAAAGTGTGTGGAAGGGTTTAGTTTTTCCTGTGGGAAAGATTTGGGATTTTCTACCTCTTACAACTTGTGATGAAAATCAATCTGAAATTTGCATGACATTTTATTAATTTTGTGATTTTTTTTTCTCAACACTTTGGAAGTTATTGTTACTTTTATTTGAATGAACATGACAAAATGAAAAATCACACACCGTAGGTGTACAAAAAATAAAACTTACATAAAAAAAATTGCAAAAATTATGCAATTAAATATTATATTAGAAACTTAAAAATTTAAAATAAAATGATGTGGAAATCGAGATTAAACACAAAAATTGGCTGTCCAAATAAAAACATGACTTGAACGAATATCTAATGAATGAATAAATTTAAAAAAAGTAAGTATTGCTGGCAATTGGAAAATGAAAACCGCAAATTTAATATTTATTCGTTCTACGTAGGGACAAAATCTGACAACTATGTATTTTCATATATGCGTACGGTAGTTGAAAGAAAATGATGTACGCAAAGTTATTTTACTTGAAATCATTGTCTAATTATTTGAATAAATTTTTTAATGAAAATAATAGTTAAAAAATTATTATCAGTAAATCCAAAATCATGGTATCGAAAACTTAATGCAAAATATTAATATATTCACGTTGCGAGTTTCGTAGTGAAGCTGCCCATCGACAAATTCGATACGGCCGGAGTTTCGGTCTGCATCAGTTTCAGTACACTAAATTGATACGTGTTTAGTTTACCAATGATGAACATTTGAAATTAATTAATAATTTGCTTGATTTTGACTGACCCGGGATCAAACAATGATGCAATTACATCAAGAAGGTAACCTAAATATATTATTCATACACACAAAACCCACATATCTCATTGATTAGATGAAATGATTTCCAAAGTTTCCAAGTTCATAGTATCGGACAAGCACGGAATTAGTTACTTAATAACTTTATATTATTGAATTGCAAAGAACTTTACCAATCTGCAAACACTAATTTTGCTATACATTATTTCATTCCATTTCCAATGCCTGTAAGATCACAACATGGTTTTTTACTCAGTCATTTGTAATCCCCAATACCAAACTTACATTGATCGCATAATTGTTAACATTCCAAAAACATTTCTCATGGCCATTTATCACCTTGTGAATTGGTCATTTATTCACATTTTATTGTAATTAGTTTTCAACGAATTTTGATTTATTGGAATTGAAAAAAATATGCGTTTGTGTCCAGAGGTACATAAAGTATGTGTTTCTACCTTTGGACAGGGGTTATTGTTCTTTTGGACATACTAGTTTCTTGCCAAGAAAACAAAAATGCATATGTATTAAATAACGTAACAGTTTAGTAAACTCTGAGCGGGAATTGAATATATCAATAGAATAACGGACAATTTTCATTGTTTCGGCATCACTTCGGTATGACTTTTTTTGGCATGCACTTTTTGTGAACGTATTTCTTGCAGAAATTGTCCAAAGTGACCGGTCTTTATTTGTAATGCGTTCACAGATAAAGCAAATGTGTTGATATATTTTTTAACATTTTAGAAGCACTCAGCGCAATCCGATTTCTATTTAAAACATTTCGGCAATTTCATTTTTCTTGGGCGTATCTTGGTTACTTACCAATAATTTGACAATATGTGAAAATCTCTTACTCCCATCATTATAAACAAAATATGTTTTTTGTGCAATGATGGAGAACTTGGCGATGAAGGCACCTGGGAACCCGATGGATTTGTCAACACATTCACTGACCGGCTATTACATTACCTACTAAGCTTGATATTGAAGTCTAGTTTCGGACCTTACTTACTTTTATCCAAAATATAGTAATGCTACCTTGAAGAAAAAAGGAAAATATTGCGAAATACTATTGTTGACCATTTTGAGGTGCCGCAGACTTGGACCTAATATTTTGTAACCCCAACGCAACCTACAGACAACAAACATAAATACTTTTTGCTTTATTTATCTTTAATTTGTGGAACCAACAAACTAACATCAAAGATGAGGAAATCATGATCACCACCATACAACAACCTAGAGTCCGCCTCGGAACAGGAATACCAACCGAGGAGGACTGAGAACAAACAACTTCAAATTAATTGACTTAATATTTTAAAAAAAAATTATTTACATTGTCGTTAAATAAAAAAATAGATGAGAAAATGTATACGTTTATAATTAATTGAAGCTGAACATAAGCACACTCTTTGGATCATTCATTGTTACTGGAATATTATCTTTCAGGCTTCACGTGAAGGTGCGTATTATATTTTTTATAAATAAATTAATTAATCTTCATCAGGATTCATGGCATTATGACGTCATTTAAAAACATGCCCTGCCTAATTTGGGCTGCTCTTGTTAGTCTGAAATATTAATATGCGGAGGGCGCCGGCACAGGATTCCCGGGATGAATTCGGGACAAGAATATCACGTAGGTTCAATATTACAGCAGAAATTACAATGAGACTGGAAGCTGCACGTATATTAGGATGAACGAGATTGTGGCCGTTGTGATATCAAAAATGGCTCTATTTTAATTAGTCTGGTTTGGTAATTAGTTAAGAGATCTTCATAAAGACAAACATTATCTATTAAATTGGTTCGACAAAAGCCTCCTCTCATTAAATACTGAAAAAACCAAATTTATCCCATTCTCTATCAATAAATTTAGATTAAAATCAGAACTAAAAATTATAATTCATCAACTTAAATGTAACATAACAAATTACAATCAAGCATGTTCAATACTTAGTCCAACTTCTGAAATTAAATATCTTGGTATATATATAGATCAACATTTTAAATGGAAAAAACAAATTTGTGAACTTGTCAAAAGAATTCTAAAATGTATTTATATATTTATAAGACTAAGAAATATTCTAAGATTAGAAAACTTAAAAAGAGTGTACTATGAAATTTTTCAATGTATATTGCAATATGGTATTATTGGTTGGGGAGGAACTTATAATAATATTTTAAATCCACTCAAAATTGTTCAAAGATTGATAATTAAAGTAATGTTGATAATTAAGATAATTAAAGTAAAAAACCATCCAAACTTTCTACTGACATTCTCTTTTCAATATTCAATGTACCAACAATAGACAAAATATATAAAAAATATTCAATACTACAAATTTACAAAGAAGTACAGTTAAATAACTTACCATTCCATTCATCAGCAAGATATCAGAATACTATCAAAATCTCTAAATTTAGTACAAAACACACACAAAATACTTATCTCTATCTAGGTATAACATATTATAACAAACTACCATTATATCTGAAAGTTATCGAAAATATTCAGGAATTTAAGCAAAAATCAAAAAAAATACCTAAAACTACTATAAGAGTCCATATCTCACTATTATTATTATTTCTTTCAAATCCTTTATTAATAAATCTTGCATTTTCTTAATTATCCCTTGTTTTTTGCCATATTGTATTATTTACGTTCACAAATGATATTATATAAACTAAATGAACTAAAATTCCCTCACCAAACACAAGAGCCTTGTCTCTTTATGGCGAGGAAAAGCTATTCTTATCCACTATTTTACCACTGTATAAAATGTAAATATTGTGTATTTATTGTAAAAAACCTTTAAATATTAAATAAATTTAAAAAAAAATATTATTTTTATTGGAATTACTCTTATTATAATAACTGTGAACCCATCAATGAAGATAATTCTAAATATGAGATCGACGAAAATGACGCAACACGCGAGCAAGCAGTTACTTTCTTAGAACATGCACTGCCTAATTAGTTGTAAAATAATGTTAATTGGGCCAAAATGTATTCGCGCCTGAATTGCAGGTTATCCTAGACATACTTGTCATATTATTATATTTATAATAATAATAATTGGATGACATGTAGAGCGCACGCCAGGTTCGAACTCGTGACTTTCGAATTGGGAGTCGAGAGCCTTACCCCGTCATTTTCATTTTCTATAAAGTACATAAATTTTGCTATTAATGGTAGCGTTTACAAAAAGAAACATAAATATGCAAGAATTTAAGTTTCCTAAGCACTCTTGCTCGTTAGCTTCTTTACCTTAAAACATAAAATAATATTTCCAACGATTTGATCGTGTTCATAAAACCTGCTTTAAATGTCAAAATCTCCTTGCGAAAATGGGCACTGTGGTGCATCGGGTCATTCCCCATACCATGAACAAGTTCAGCACCAGCTATAAAAGCTTCTCCGTTCATATCCACTCTTACCCGTAACTCGCTTTTAAGATCTCAGTTCTCTCCTAGCCAAACGCTAAAGTATCGCTACTAAGAAGTCTTTTCTACCGAAGCTTCATTTCCTAACATCGCGTCTGACACTTTTATTGTTTAACATAAAATTTGTCTTAGTAATAATCATTCGGTCCACTTCTTCTGATAGCACCATCCAGCGAACGACGAATTCTTATGCCGAGGCTTTTGCGCACAAATTTGTTTGTTTTTTGTAAAAAAGGATTTACATGTTTTCTATTGGCCATGGAAAGTAAAAAATATTGTGTGCTAGCTAAAGTCTCGGGATTTATTCTGATTTAAAGGATAGAAAAAGGGTGTGGGAGTGGATGTGGTTTTTTTGAATTTCATGTAGATTATCAATTTAGGAGGGGGGTATACGTACCCCCCTCCCCCCCCGGGCACCATTTATTGGATAATAAACACCTCCGTTACAAGTCACCCCAAGTGGTTCGCTACGTTTGGTAACTTATCAGGGGTGCCCGGATTCATGGAGTGAGGATTGTCTAGGTCTTGGGGAAGACGTTTCTGCCCACCAACTGCGTGGCTAGCCGGAGAATGGTTAAGGGATCTTTTGATCTCTACAGTAGACTTCTCTTGGAGTTTTGAGTTTCGCCTTGCACCTCAGTAAGAGGGATGGATTCATACGTCCGTCACTCCTGGACACATTGACCCCAAGAATCATACCCACCCCTCATTCCATTTCTTTCCCAGAACTTCCTAACTTCCATTTCTAAAAACAACCTCCACACAGCAGCTCTTCTTGTGTGAAGCTAATGTAAAAAAAATATTAGTGATGAGGCATAATGAATGGTTGAAAATGCAAGAGAAATGTGTAAAATATATCCATGGAATAATATATTTTTTTAATTATCTCCATTTTCAATTCGCCGCAAATATTTCGATGCAGAAGTACGGCAGAAACGTTTAGTTTGTTATTTGTTCGGTACATTTAGTCCCTTTGCAACACGTGCTAAATATTGGAAAGCCATCAGAGCGGGCCAGAAACTAGTGATGCGTTATGATCAAAAAAGGTCGGAAAATGGGAAGGAATTCGAACTCGGTCCGAGCCTCGGGCTAAAAAACTACGTACGAATTCAATGAAAATATTTAGCTTCTAGGCGGATGTTTTTTCAATAGAACGGAAAAAATGATAGCTGTTTGAAATAAGAACAAGTTTTTTCCTCGTAAAACGTCAAAAACGACCATTACTGTGTGGTCTTGGCGAGGGAATCCATCATCCAAGCTCGCGGTTCTCTATAAAAAGAGATGAATTATAAATTTATTATTTTTACATGAATCGTTTTACTTCGTGTTTCATCGGGTTTCTGAATATGTATATGCATAACGGATATTTATACTGTCTGGGCGATAATATCCTCCGTTAATAAAATCATAAATATTGTCACAAAAACGGCGCTATACAAATTGTCCATTTATTATTAATCGTTTATTCAATGGGTATATTTTACATTAGTTATTCCCGAAGAAGAGGACATCGTCAATACAACACGTTGATTGTGTACCGATATTAAGAACGATTGACCAGAGACTGAGAATAAAAGTTTAAAAATGCTTGCAACTGTACAGGGAGGTTCCAATGAGAAAGATCGATTATTCCACGTATCTTTTTTTTTAATTTCATTCAAAACTTGCTTTAATATATACTTACATTCAAGTAAGCAATAAAAAAACTCAAAACGCACGATTATAAATTATTAAATATCGTGTACTTTTTGTAAGTATTTTTTTATCATAAGTATTTATGATTTTGCAATAATTGATACATTTTAGTTTGTAAGACCTTAAATAAATAGATAAACTGGGGTATTTTTGACACAAAACACGTTCTCGGATTTATTTTGTAATGATTTTAATTTAACTAAAATTAAAATTATGAAAACTCTGTTTACTAGATTATGTATTGATTTATTTTGTTGTATGATAATATGATTTGAAATTTGTATTGTTTAATAGAATCTATCGTTTGAAAATTTAACAAATCTGCCAATGACCAACGGTGAATATAAAATAAACTAAGTTTTTGAAAATTTTAAAACTGCCTTTACCAGATAAAGTAACAATCTTTCAAAATCAATTTATGTTTTTTTTTAATATTTTTTTTTTCAATACGTCATGAATTTGATTTAAAAATGACTAGTTTCCAGTATTCTCTGGTAATCCCTCTTAAGTGGTGTAAACGTAGTAATTAAAATCCTAAAGCCATTTTTATAAATAAACAAAAAAATATGATATACCCACCGCTTTTAGATATGTTCAAACCAATTTTAAGTATTTCATTATGATGGGTAAGAAAACCATGATTCATCATTTGTAAATGACTAACAACATTATTAGAGCGCATGGCGACCTTCAGTTGAATTTTAACAATGCAACTTGAGAATTTATAATTAGGGAAATAATAACCATTAATAATTTCAGTCATTTTACTATAGAATTAGAAATTAGTCATCGTAAATATCTATCTAGATTTAGTATAAATTTATCGTCTATAAGTGGCTTTGACCACAGTTTGATAATGCCTTCAGAGGGCGAAACGGCTGTAACGCATAATAATAATTACGACGCAGAAGTTGTTAATAATAAACTGTTTTTATACATTAAATAATAAAATTATTGGATATATAAAAGTTTAAACGTAGTTATTTGTAATTATTGTATTTATAAGTGTTAGAAAGAAAAAAACACCTCGCTACATATTCAAATCAAAAAATTTACCTAAAAATAATTAAAATGATCACCTTCATAAAATCCAAGTTTCCGAACGTGGTTTAAAAAAAAAAAATACTTTGGGAATTTTGTATTAATTATTTTTACATTAAAAGACAAAAAGTGAGGTGACGATAACGTTTTTAATACATTTATCTAATAAAATACTTGTGTTTTTTTTCGTTAACAGTAATTTTAGTTAGAATAAACGTACATTTAAAAAACTTTTTTAAGTTTTCATTAAAAAATGTTATATTTAAAAAATGATATAGGTTTTTGTATCGAATTATAAAATTTGGAAGCTTATTTTATCACCATTCAAAAACAGCTTTTAGTTTTCTGAAAAGTTCAGAAATACATTTATGTTCAGAAATATTCCTCTATTTGGGTTTTATTGTAAAGCGGTTATATTTTGACCTTCTGACAAAATATGCCCGATGCCTGAGGGTTTAAATATTATTAATAATATTGTATAGTTAAGTGACATGACTATCTTAGATCATACGACGTACGTCGTGATTACTTCAAGATTGATGCACTTAAAACTAGAAGGCAATTGACTGATCTAATATGTTTACATAAAATCATCCACGGCCATCTTGATACTACACTATGTCTTAGCAATATTGAAATAAATGTCCCGAATTCCCATTGTTTAAGACGTCATAACATTTTTCACCTGAATACATTTAAAAATAATATCGCTCACTTTAGCCCTCTGACCCAGATGTGTCGACTATATAACAAGATAGAGTGTGCTGAAGTAGATATTTTTGTCGATAATCTGTACGGATTCAGAAAAAAAGTTCTGGCGCTGTTAAAAAATATGCTAAACTAATTATATTGTGTCATTTGTCTCTCTATGCATGCCTCTCGTGTTTCATATGTCTCTAGCCTCTCATTGTAATATCTGTTACTTGAGTGAGCTTGTATATAATTTTGTATATTTTTTATTGGTGATGTTTCTGTTTTTCTAATTGTTTGTATCTGTATTTAATTGTATGTCCCTATTTGTACAATAACTGAGTTTTTATAACTGGATTGTTCTCATGTAAATGCGAACATCTGTAAAACCCAGTATAAATAAATAAATAAAGTGAAAGCAAATATTGTACTTTCTTTTAAATTGATAAAAAGAATTTTTTTTAAATCTTCATTTACGTATATTAATTAACTATGACGCCATTTCCGTACCTAGTGCAATCTTACTGAAAGAGACCACAGTTAAAACCACGTTAAAATCAAACCTTTTCATTAAATGATTGTGCTTCATTTGTATACTTCGATACAAAAAATTGAAGAATAAATCGCATAATAATGCGAAACCAGAAACCTCATTCGCGAGTTATTAAAACAACGATATTGTCCTTCGTCGGAATACGAACTCGTTGAAATAAGCAGTTTTACTAAGAATCATACACATAACATCATAAGTAACATAATAACATTTTTATATTAGATATAAAATTAAACAATTTTTTTCACTTTGTTCCACTTGTTTATTTACACCAGGACCGGTTTCGTCCTATTACGGACATTTTCAGACTGGTAGTTGAAATTCTTATGCTACATAATGCTCAATCACCATTAATATATCCATTATAATTCACTTAGAATAATTTTACTTCAGAGAGCAGTGGTTATGTTTATTATGTTATTGGTGATGTTTCTGTTTTTCTAATTGTTTGTATCTGTATTTAATTGTATGTCCCTATTTGTACAATAACTGAGTTTTTATAACTGGATTGTTCTCATGTAAATGCGAACATCTGTAAAACCCAGTATAAATAAATAAATAAAGTGAAAGCAAATATTGTACTTTCTTTTAAATTGATAAAAAGAATTTTTTTAAAATCTTCATTTACGTATATTAATTAACTATGACGCCATTTCCGTACCTAGTGCAATCTTACTGAAAGAGACCACAGTTAAAACCACGTTAAAATCAAACCTTTTCATTAAATGATTGTGCTTCATTTGTATACTTCGATACAAAAAATTGAAGAATAAATCGCATAATAATGCGAAACCAGAAACCTCATTCGCGAGTTATTAAAACAACGATATTGTCCTTCGTCGGAATACGAACTCGTTGAAATAAGCAGTTTTACTAAGAATCATACACATAACATCATAAGTAACATAATAACATTTTTATATTAGATATAAAATTAAACAATTTTTTTCACTTTGTTCCACTTGTTTATTTACACCAGGACCGGTTTCGTCCTATTACGGACATTTTCAGACTGGTAGTTGAAATTCTTATGCTACGGAATTTATACAAACTTAGGCAGGGGCGCACAACATTGTCTCTATATGATGAATGTGTCTATTTTGTTAATTTAAGGTATTATCAGTTATTTTGTTAAGTTAAGATACATATAGATAATTATAAAGTTTATTATTAAAATTATGAATGATGATACATAGTAAAAGGTTATTTTTAATTGACATGAATCTATATGAATTTATATAATTGAAAAGGTCTGTGATCACTGATATTTTATTTTGGTAATGTTGGGATATTCCCTCCTTGTTGCTTAGGGCTTAATTAACAAATATTGATAGCCCTATGGTAATTATTGTTATTAGGGTTTTACATATATTTGGGTTTATACATTTTTAATTACATACTTAAATTACACCACTGCTCTCTGAAGTAAAATTATTCTAAGTGAATTATAATGGATATATTAATGGTGATTGAGCATTATGTAGCATAAGAATTTCAACTACCAGTCTGAAAATGTCCGTAGTGGGACGAAACCGGTCCTGGTGTAAATAAACAAGTGGAACAAAGTGAAAAAAATTGTTTAATTTCATATCTAATACAATGGAATTCCACTATGAATTAACAGTTAAAAAACTGGACTCATTAAAATCAGCAAACATTTCTATACATATATATGACACATATCGAGGCTAATAAAACCATACACATATGTATATGAGGTATATCCATATAACCATACACATAGCATCGTAAGTAACATAATAACATGTTTATACATAGGTATATATGAGGCAAATTGAGGGTTATAAAACCATACACATAACATCGTAAGTAACAGAATAACATTTTTAAACATATATTATGAGGCATATCGAGGTTTATAAAACCATACACATAACATCGTAAGTAACATAATAACATTTTTAAACATATATTATGAGGCATATCGAGGGTTATAAAACCATACACATAACATCGTAAGTAACATAATAACATTTTTAAACATATATTATGAGGCATATCGACGGTTATAAAGCCATACACATAACATCGTAAGTAACATAATAACATTTTTAAACATATATTATGAGGCATATCGAGGGTTATAAAACCATACACATAGCATCGTAAGTAACATCTTATACATAGGTACATATGAGGCATACCAAGGGTTATAAATACATAAATGTAACATCGTAGGCGGGAGGGAAGCGGGTATCGGTACCGCCTCTCCAGGAATCATTTATTTGATAACTAACAACCTGCCAAAGATGACTTAACAGGGTTGCCCTGTTTGTCTTAAATATTGTGTCGAAGTCGCTTTAAAATACTTTAAAATACTTTGTTTTGTGCAGACCCATACAAGCTGCCGATCAAACTTGCGATGATATCCATACATTAAAAAAAATACTCAATTCTCATTAGAATAACTCTTCTTAGGTATGATGACGTTTGAAGGTTTTCCCTATATATCATTCAAGATGAAGATAATAAATATATCATTTAAGATGAAGATAATACTAAAAAATCTAAACGAAAATATGAAACTGAACAAGACACAGAAAATAAAAAGGTATGAATCGCAAATGGGACTCGAACCCAGGATCTCTTGTCTTACCGTGGCAAACGCTTTCACCAACTAAGCCATTAAGACCTTTTATTTTTAAGTCATTTTTTTCGATTTCATATTTCAAATTCAGAATTAACAATATTATCTTCGACTAATTTTACTCATAAAAATATACTACTGCTAAAAGAGAAAACCCATATATCAAAAAACCAATAGCTCACTGCTTAAAAACAAAATAATAGACAAATAGACCAAAAAATACACAACTTATCCATTGCACAAAATATTGTTACTTACTTCCCATGCAATTGTGGAGTGACAATGAAAAACATGGATAATGCATTCCTAAGTGATTGCTACCGTTCAAATTAAATCGTTCAGACTATTAATTTTTATGACTACCAGATCTAGTGTTGGCCATTTCAATGCCGGAACCGCATTTCCCTGTCCAATATCCCGTGATAGGTGTACCATGACAAAGGTAAATTAAAAATGTGCCCTCAATTACTGTCAAAGCGATACCGACCACCACAAATGAAATGCAAATACGTATTTTGCATTCAGAGCGCATTCTTCTTTATTTGTTTTAAATGTTTGCACTGGTTTAAGTGCTGCAAAATGAGGCATTAATTTTTTAAATGACTTTCGATGGCTAATTATGAAGTAATGTATGCATTGCGTGGAGAGTGAATGCGTTGACATTTGCAATTAATGTGTATTTATTAATATATTAATATTCCTTGCCGCGGGCAATTGGCCATTTTTTTAAAGTATGTAATTACAATGGCGTTAATAATAAATTTTGAAATTGTTGCAAAATTATTACAGTTTTGTTTTTCTTTTTTTGTTTTTCTCTTTATTAATAATTATTTTTCTTTTTTTGTTTTTCTCTTTATTAATAATTATTTTTCTTTTTTTGTTTTTCTCTTTATTAATAATTAAAACCTGCTGAACTACTTTTGTAATCTCTCAACAGGTTATTGACAACATTATTCCCACATTTAGAATATTTTTAGGTTTTTATTATGATAAATTGATAAATATGATGATAAATTAAGGCGCTCCGCTGACGAGGCAACTGAAAATAAACTAAAACCAGCTGCTTTCTATGTCTTGATTGGTCAAAAAGCTTGTTTAACCATAGACGAAGAACAATCAGCTGAGAGCTGGCAACTAGCAACGGCAACTAGCACGGCAATCAGAAGTGCCAGTCGCAAGTCACCGCTTGCGTTACCATTGACAACGCGGGTTTGTGTGATTGTGAAGTATGCGGGCCATTTCATTGTCATACAAAGACAGTTGGCAGTTGAGAGTTTTCAGTTGCCTCAGTGGGCGGAGGCGCTAACAGTTAGATCAATAGGTTAAATTAAAAATATGAATAAACAATAAATATAAATGAATAAACAGTAAATATAACAATATATGTCTCTATTATACAACAAACAAGTATAAATGAGCAGTTATGCCAATTATTTCACAGATACAACGATAGTCCAGTTTTGAGATAATGAGGAAAGCATTATTCGAATGCTCACCATAAATCAAATATAATTTACACGTGTCTGCGTTTTACATATAATATATATGACAAGATACTTGCAGTGGTTTAGCGGGTATAATTTTCCATTATATGCCTTTTTTATACGCTATAAAATAACACCGGGAGGCACAACGGTCCAGTATATTAGTATAACATTTAGAAATATCCTACTATTGACCCTTTCAACATCTTGTTTAATTCACTACAAGTTTTTTCTCCATTATAATCGATTTGATTGATTGTATGAGTAATCTAAATATTGTACCAGATAGGGGATACCTACACTTTTACAAATAACTGCACACTAAACTGTCACTAATCTGCTATTCAATACAGAAAAATTGCTGATAAAGTAGCCGTGACATAACAATTCACATTTTTTTTTCAGGAGAAAGATTTGCGAAGACGTGCAATCGACCGTCCAAGACCTGACTTGAAAAAGCAATTCGAGAGGTTGTACGAGGAGACTGGATCGGCATAGGACAACGATGACTGGTGGCGCTTTTGAATCCGAACCGACCGAAAATTTAAAAAAATAAATCCAAAATTCATGTGTACGCTATGCAGTTGTGCACCCATCGAGTCTAACCTAACGCCTAGAAGAAAAGCTCCGGTGCCTCGCATTGTAATCGAAATATCCAAGTTTAAAAATTCATCAATAGTGTAGTCATCACGTTCACGTTTTTCTTTATTTGGTACAACCCTGGACAATGGGCAGCGGTTTTTAACCCATTCCGCGTTAACGTACCCGAGCTGTGGAACCCCTTTAGGTGAGCTAAAGATACATGAGGCACTAAATCACCTGTAAAGATCTCTCTGATGGAGGATGAGGAGAAAGGAGATTGATTACGAACTGGTTTAGCTTAGACCACCACATGCAGAGCTGAATCAGCAGTGTGCTTAAGTACTGCAGTGCAAAAAGAGTATAGAATATTCCTACTGCAATATCCTGGAATAATTCATTCTAGCATACAGCTTAAATACATAATATTGTAGTTATATCGTTGAATGGCCCCTAAAAGCTAAAGGTATTGTTTTGTCCTCAACACTATTTCAAGATTCCATCATTTATAATTTCCAGTTGGCGAACGCACAAAATTTCTTAAAGCATGAAGCCGAAAATGAACTGTGGAATTTTTTGTATTTCTTGGGCATTAACAATGTAACAATTTCTAGACATTTTGTTTTGAAGAGTTTTAATTTTTAATGTACTATCGTTTAAGTTTAGTTTTAAGTTTGCTAGTGAATGGCACGGATGTGTCGAAATCGGTAGCAGAAAAATTAAAATTTAAGTAACGATAGTACATTGAAAATTAAAACTCTTCAAAACAAAATAAACTGTGGAAGTTTTAATCATAGAAATATTAATGTTAGTTAAGTTTATTATATCTAAGATATATTATTTTATAAAATTACTAGATATGATACCAACCTATCCAACCAAATTAAATAGGCAATAATGAATAAGCACAGAAAAATATATTTTAATTACACGGGCAATCGTTAATCGATTTACTTCTTTTCTGATGGTTTTTCAATGGAAGCCGCTCCACAGAACCTCGGGACAATAATCCTTTCAAGACAATTGCATAGCCAGAAGACACGATTGTCGTTTTTACGACTCGTTCTTGAATTCAACAACTTATTTTTTTTTTTTTTTAAAAGAAAGACAAACATTCCCGGGTTACGAATAACCCAACAACATTTGAAAATCTCCTACTACCACCACACTAAGCGGAAGATGTTGCTTGTGTTGTGACGGAGGACTTAGCCAGCCGAGGAATCGAACACGGAACGCCTGGGTGGGACCCAAACGCAATGCCCACTCAACCACTTACCGGTTTAGGGAACGATTCGTCAACTTCATTGTTTTCCTCCTACGAAAAGAGTCTAATGACATCTTATTTTCCTTAGAAGACCCTTCATGCAACATCTGCAAATACGACAGGCCATGAAAAATAAACTTTAGGGATTCCTGTGCTCTTGAACAAAAAACACGTTGAAGCCTGAACTTTATATCTTGAAAATGAAACGCTTTGTTTCAAATGTCCTAGGCTCCTCTCAGATTGAAAATGTTGTGCTTATTTAAAAAATATATATTTTTGATTCACCATTATATCAAAAGCAATGCGTTGATGAAACTATGTTAAAATGGAAGCCGTAATATAACATCGCTCCTAAATACGCATGAAAGACTTTAAAATCCATGATTGCATTCATCCAAATAAATTATTCTGTCTATTGTACTGTCAATATGAAAAAACGATTAATCACTGAATGGTTTATACGGATAAAATATTCAATTGAGTTGGTTTTCGATAGCCATTTTTTTTATGATTGTGGGTTAAATTAGTGTCACGATTCAGAATAAATTAATGTCACAAATAAAATGCTATTTTTTTTGTCTGTCCGTTTCAATATATTTTTTCACGTAAACTGTCACCCTACAAAAAATATTACGCAATAATGAGACTTTTTTCATTTATTTTTCACTAGCGGTAATAATTACAATACTTGGATAAATAAAGCGAACTCTATGGTAAATTTCACTTCAAGGTGCTGCTTTTATATAACACCAGCTGCAAGGGACTATCTAGCTGACATTAGACATAGTAGACATTCGTGTACTAAATCAAGGTTTCTCATCATTGTACTGTAGAGTTTTTTCACTTTATAATGATGCCAAATTTTATATCACACATTTCACAACTCAATAAATACATATATTTTGTAGCTACGTCGGGTTTCGAACCTGGGACCTGATACACCCGTTGTAGGGCTAAGGAACTAAGAAATCTTTAAATTTAAGCTTTTTACAATTACGGTTCAATCTACAATGGTCTTCATAGGAATCTAGATGATTTTGGTTGCGGGTTCGATAAAGAAAAAAATGGCTTTTTTGGTGATTGTAAGATGAAACTTATAATGACGATCGCTCAAATGAACACATGAGAAAAGTTCTATACAGAATCCTTTATATTTTACGGTCACAGAGAAAATATACCTATTTGTAATAATACCCGACAGCAATGACAAATTTTCTAAAATAAACAAATTGTTATGCCCGACACGCAAATGAATACCGGAACAAAGCAAATAACGAACCCGAATAACTTTCATTAACTTCTCAAATGAAGCCCCTATGTGTGTGAGTTGTTTTATTGCAACACATTTCATACTGAATATAGCAGATTAAAGTTAAACCTCCATGGCTGACCGAACTTTCGCCTACTGCGGATTCTAACACTATCGCGAGGGCTGTTAATGGATTGTAACTTATTTTATAGTTAATAGAAGTTAAAACATTGAATACTAAAGGTAGCTTTCGACACGAGTTACTTTGTAAAATGAATATCTGATAAGCTGAAAATATGTATAAGAGGAAGGAGTGTGTGAAAAAGACCCTAGTTCTAAAATTGCCTACAGACAACCGTTTTCACCCGTGACAACTGGAGTCACCTTTCTAAGTCAAGTCCATTGTTCGATCCCCTCCCACATGATTTCATATGGTGAGAATAAACATGGCTTTCTCAACTTTAGTATAAGCTCCAACAGTTTCTGTTTAGGAACTTCTTAGATTATTAGACATTTTTTTACCAAATCGAGAATTTTTTTCACATATTTATAAAGGAGTCTCATACCAATGAAGTCCCCCCAACAACGAATCTCAAATATACACAGTTAACAATAGTTTAATACTGTAGTACTCAAATACTCTGTTTAGTACGATCTACTTCCCAGAGACTTGCTTAAATCTGACATCAATTTATCCCACAAGCCTGAATTGATCATTTAGTGATGCACCTTGTAGGTAAATCAATGTGAGACTCGACTAAGTTGCTTACATTCTAGTATTCCAGGATCGCGTAAACAAAACCAACTTACCACATATTACAGTTAATTTGACTGAAGAGGTAAGCAGATAACTTTTAACGCGACGAAACGTTATTTTTGCTTATAGTCCTTCCTTTATATGCATTCAAACTTATTCTCAATTATACTCTTCTACTACACTGACTCAAATATTGGTTCACTTACATCGTAACATGTAATCCTGGGCGTCCACAGTTCCTTGTTCACTTATTTACATATCCCTTTTATAAGCTTTTCTTTGCACTGAAGCCTTACATTCTTTTCGAAACTACTCAAACATACTTCTTGTTCATTTTTTATTATTTGTTTACTACTCCGCCTCACAGTTAATACGGGATATTTTTTAGTCAAACAGTTAGATTAAACTTTATTATTAAGAAAGGTGAGTTTTTTATGTCGGGGGAGATGAAAATACATGCAAAAAATATACGTTTAACATTTTAATTTTGTTTAAATTAATTCACTTACGCGGTGTACAAAATCTTCACCATATTATATTTATATTTTCATAGACAATCAATCTTTCACATTTTCAACAGTACCACTAGCTATAATATTAAAAAAGATTGCCATACTGCAAAAATCGATTGTTAATAAATAATACATTCACTTTTGTATCACAAACCATGTTTACTATCGTAGCCGCTCAACTATTTAAAAACTGGGATGCTTTTCTTGCCTTGACGCGAGCATGTGCTCTAAAGGGGACACATTCTTTTGTATCACAAACCATGTTACACAAACCTAGCGTAGCCACTAAACTACTTAAAAACTGGGATGTTTTTCTTGCCTTGACGCGAGCAGGCGCTATAAAGGGGGCACTTCCTTTTGTATCACAAACCATGTTACCAGCCAATAGCCGATATACTACTTAAAAACTCAAAATCTAGATTAGGTTAAGTATTTAATTTTACGATTATAATTTATTAATTAACTCAACCCGAAAGTCGGTACTGTACCTACACCCGTTGACAAGACTTTATTTTATATTTTATGGTACTTTCGGCCAATATCATATTTGATTGGGTTTGATTGTCTATTGATTAAAAAGGGAACGCTCCGTATTATCCGTGCATCGAACTTCGACAATAAATATTCCGTATTATCCGTGAGGCGAGCTTGTAACTTTTTACCCCTTTTTTTATATTTCCCAGAATTTAACACAAATGAAGCGATGACCGTTTTCCAATTTTTTTAAGCTTCATTAAAGTTGAATCATAAATAATTAAGGATTTTTTAAATCTTATTATTAAAAACCCTTTTCCTAGTATTTTGAGGGATTCTGGGTATCGTGTTTTTAATTTACCACTAACAAAAAATATATTATTACAAATGGAGGATTAAACCTTTAAAGGGCACCTAAAAATAAATTTTATTAATTGAATCTGATTCCGAATATAGCCGGGTATAATTTGACCGCGACCGCACAACGAACTGGTCCAAAGTTGAAAATGTGAAATGAGTCAGCAGTCGGCATAGTGGCAAAAAGTTTCAGATGCGAAGTTAAAGTATTAAATGATCAGGCAATGGAGGCCAGGAATTGCTGACAGCGGAGACAGCTGATGTAGATTGCGGATTGTTGGAAAATAGATTTCTGCAAATTACAGAGAGTGTTCCTTTTCAATCATTACTTCTCCGTTAATAGAAGTAATTAATCATTTGTTTAATGATTCGTTGGACAATCATTTGAATATTTCAATAAATCGTCAATCCAAAGTACTTATTTTAATAATCGGTAGTTCACTATTACATTTTTAATATTTTTTTTTCATTATTTACACACAGCAGGTCCTCAGGCCTCATGCAATTTTTTGGGTTGCTGTGTGGAGGGTTTTTTAGGAAAGGAATGAGAGGAAGTTCTAGGAAGGATAACGGTACGACTGTTATAATTATCTGGGCTTAACTATCATATTTATTCCTCTTTGACCAGAATACTAATGGAGGGATATTCATATTTAAAAAAATTAGATTATTATTGTTATCTTCTTCTTCAATGATATATTACATTGATGGGAATAACCTTATAAATATGAATATTCATTAAGACTTTTATAAAAAGTCAACAGGTGTTCCATAAAAATAAAATCGGATATATTTTTCCGAGACACTATCTAGGTAACAAATACATTCTTTGAATACTTGTTTCCAATAATAAAGATAGCTGCCAATAATATGGAAAAAAACATTAGTCGAAGATAATATTGTTAATTCTGAAATTTGAAATATGAAGTTGACAATTACGACAGTCTCATATAAGATCGCAGTAGCCCAATTGGTAGAGGTGTATGTCCCGGTAAGACGTAAGGTTCTGGGTCCCAGTTGCGACCGTTATCTTTTATTATTTTTCTGTGTCTTGTTCATTTTCATATTTTTAAAAATTAGATTATTATTGTTATCTTCTTCTTCAATGATACAAAATGTTGTTATTGATGCAGTTCAGTTGTATACAATAAATTCTGTACAATTTTTACTATTCATATGTAAAAACCCCTAAAAAGGGCGTTAATTTATACATTTAAAAAATGAGGGGTGTTTAGGAATCTAAGGGTAAGTGTGTCCAGGAGTGACGGATGTATGAATCCGTCCCTTCCACTGCGTTGAAAGGCAATGTTCCGATAGGGTCCTGCTAGAGAGATCAAAAAATCTCCCTCAATCGGATAAATACATCCGCCCGAAGATCGGGACAAACCTCACTCCACGAACCCGGGCGCCCTTTTAAGTCCAAAACATTGCGAAACACTTAGAGTGACCTATGACAGAGGTGTTGGCTATCCAATAAATGGTTCGTGTACCAGTAATTTTCACTTCTCAAATTTAATCTTATGGGCGTTTCACAAATCAATAATAAGCAAAGTTTAAAAAGAATAACACGATATTTCGATATTGTGGGTATGTTCGTGTGCACGAAGAGATTCAATAATTGTATGTTTCAACTTCTTGCGATTAAATTTTGTTCAGTTGTCTTAGAATATTGCAGAAAAAAACTTTAAACTTTACACATTTTCATTCGAATATTATTTTTTTACAAAGTTTCAAAAAAATTTCGAAAGGGCGAAATGTAGTAAGTAGTATAACCACATTTTTATTCACATGTTGGCCAATCTGTAAATTGAAGATATATTTTCAATTTTTTTTAAAAGTTATTTCAAAAGTTCCCGTGCTTTGTATAGGTACTTAGACTAATCACAAAGAAAACATAGTATTTTCATTAAGATGTCTCGCATCTCTTGTTGTTGATCGAAAATATTGAAATATTTTTTTTTACAAATCATTGATCATGTGTTACAAATTAGTTTTGAAAATGTTGGGTTTTGTAATAAGAATATGCAGCCAATTTAAAAATATTCAAACCTATAAAAAATGCATATGTCATTAGTTAGGAGTCAAATCGAGTAAAACTCGCCAGTGTGATCACCGAGTTACGCTAGTCATTCACTCACGTTAGAAAGAATCCAAAATAAATTCTCAAGATTTATTAATTTCAGAATGGGCATTACAAGAGAATGTGTCAACTGTGATTATCTACTATGTCAACTTAATTTATTAAAATCCGAACGTAGAATAGTTAATGACTTAACACGTTTGCATAAGATGGTAAATTCAATAATTGACAGTCCTGAACTCTTACACTTGATTTCTTTCCATATACCTCGCAAACCAACATCGAGGCAATATCTTCTGTTTTATTGTGAAAACTCCAACACAGAATCACAATTGTGTACCCCAATTCGGGAATTCGGAATTTGGGAAATGATTATAAGGACGTTGCGGATATGTTTGACACGTCATTTATTAAGTATAAAAAGATCAATAATATTTAATTGAATATACCTTATAGTTCTCCTTGGCTCAATATTTATCTATTTATTTATTTATTAAAGAATTTTATACATAGTGTACATATTGTGTTATTTCGCCCGCCATGCTAGGGATGTCCCTGTGTTATGGCGGGTGAAGTATGCAGATTATATGGGTAATGAAGTACGTTTACTGATAATATAATAATTATGGTAATGAGGTTTATAGTTAATGCAGCAATGAATTTATGATAATGAAATTTACATATAATATAGTAATTGATGATAATGATGTTTACAGGTAATAAATATAACAAGGAATTTATGACAATGAAATTTACAGATAAAATAATAATTGATAGATGAATTACTTATTATCTACGAATTGTACTTATCCCACTATGTTGTCTCTCTATCTTGCATGGTAGGGTATCCTGCTTTTATCTAACTCGTATTTGATTTTGTTTTAGATTATGTTGTTGATTTTGTTTTTGATTTTGACTTTGATTTTGTTAATGATTTTGTTTTGGATTTTATTTTAGATTCTGTTTATAACTTAATTTTATGCTTTTGTGTGAATTGTTTGTAGTGCTGATTTAAATGTACTTTTTTAATAAAAAAGATAACATGTAAAAGCCCAGCAGGGCGTGAAATACAAAATAAATAAATTATATGACCGCTCAGTGGTCGAGTTGGCATCGCGTTTGGGTCCCACCCAGGCGTCCCACTTTCAATTCCTCAGCTTGCTATGTCCTCCATCACAACACACGCAACATGTAAAATTACTTATTCAAGTCAGCGATTCAAAATTTAGCGACTTTTCATTACCCCAAGGTACAGTTTTGGGACCATTATTATTTATTATATATGTCAATGATATATTCCAGATTTCCAAATATGGAGACATTATCGTTACAGTCATTACAGTCCTACTATTAAAAGCAAACACCTGGTCTGAATTAAATAACATGGAAAATACAGATATCAATGAACTAAAATTATGGTTTGATAAAAACCTATTGACTTTAAATTCTAAAAAAACATTTTTTTTACCATTTTTTTTCATTAAAAAGCAAGAAACACCCAAAGAAATAAACATAATAATCCACTCTGTAACAAATACAAAAAACCACAAATGCAGTATATTATGTACAAAAATAGAAAGCAAGACCGATATTAAATATCTTGGCATAACAATAGACCAACGTTTAAAATGGTCCCCACATATAAATATTCTGAACGACAGACTAAGGAAACTAACATATATATTTAGATGTTTAAGAGATATTTTAAACGAAAAATTACTTAGAACCACATACTTCGCATTCTGTCAATCAATTATGCAATACGGCATTAAAGGATGGGGCGGTACATATAAAAATCAAATACAAACAATGTACATATCACAAAAACTAATAATAAAAACCATTTTATAAAAACCCTATTCATATTCCTCAAAACTCTGATTCGAAGAATTTAAGGTCAGAAAATTAAGTGAATATTTTACCGTGCAACATTACAAATTTACAAAGATAATATTCAAAATAAAACTGCACCCTTTAAAAATTACAAAAATCTTAGATAAACATCAATACTTCCTGCTCCAAAATGTAAAAAAACAATAAGACAATTAAATCATAAATATCTCGGAGTAAAATTCTTTAATTCATTACCAGAAAATATTAGAAACATGAATACCAATATAAAAAAATTAAAACTCACCTTAAAAAGCACACTCAAAACCTGAACTAAATCATAACAAATAAAAACTATATAATAACACCCCTCCCCCCCTCCCCGCCATACACACAAGCCCTGCTTTTTTATGGGGGTACATCAAACATATATATTATATAATTAATTAGTGTATAAAATGTATTTGTAATTTATGTATCTTTTTTGAATTATTAATAAAAAATTTTTAAAAAATAATGTTCCGCTTGGTGTGGTTTTTTTTCAAAAAAAAATTTTGGTTTTAAACTTGGTTGTTAATTACGTTACTATTAATGTTTATGACTTTCCTTAATTCTAGTGCTTCTACTCAAATTACTTCCTGCACTGGCCGAGCCCATCCCATTTTTTCCCAATTCACTGTGAAAACAAAGTATTATAACACATGTTACTAAAATGTTAGATATTAGAAGAGTTTATATTGCCCTGAAGAAGCTACGTTGGTAGCGAAACCCGGTCGGTATAAAGTATGTAAATAATAAAAGTGTTTACAAAGTTATTGTTTTATTTAAATTATAATATTTACCATCAAGCTTGCAGCATTTTCATGGTAAGAGATGGTAAGAGATTTCTTAACCACCTCAAGATCGAAACTCTGAAACTAATTAGTTATAAAGCAAATTCAATTTCTGATACGATCAAAGGCTGCCAAACTAATTGACTCCGACTTATAATTTACGTAAATGCAGTTAACTTATGCACTTATGGTGTTCCCATGTGCTTTGAATATTCATCCGTCGATAGATTGCAATGCGCCAATATTCATGAGAAATGCACATAGCTTTACTTGCTGAACCCACTACCCATACTACTTATTTAATGCAGCCCTGGGAGTCAACACATACACTACAGTATACGTTCTTACGTACATGCAATTTTGCAGGAAACTTCTTTGAGCGTCTCGATCTACCCACAGGTAATCTTATTTATTATTTTTTTTATGTTAACTCCACGCAAGAAGCCCTGAGCAAAATAATTTATTTTAATAATGTGATTTTTTGGTGAGGTAGATTGTGAGGGTATTTTAAAGGAAATGATGGAGAGGAAGTTCTGGGAAGGAAAAGGGTATGGGGATGGCTAGGATTATGGGGGTCCATGAATGAATCCATCCCTCCACTCGGTGCAAGGCAAGGGGTTGAGAGAATCCGGTTGGAGAGGTCAAAAACTCAACCAATAGTTGGGCCCAAGCATCTGCGGCCAAAACTCAACCCATGAAACTCAGGCAACTCTGCTAAATCGACGGACGAATGAATCGAACCCTTTTCACTGCGGTGCAGAGCTAGAGTCCGGCTGTAGGGTCCAAAAAATCTCCCTCGCAAATGATACGTTGGTGGGCAGACGCATCCACTGCCAAGACTGAACGAACCTCGCTCCATGAATCCGGGCACCCCTGCTAAGACAACAAACGTATCCAGTAATTTGGGGAAACTTATGGCAGAGGAGTTGGTTATCCAATAAATTATTCCCTGGTGGCTTGACGGTACCCATAACCCTCCTCCCAAAGTGTTTTTTTTTTAAATCCACATTCACATTGATAGTTAGTTATATATACAAGACTAGCAGTAATTTTCTAAAAGGTAAATGCATGAGAAATGTTTAATCATTCTATGATTTACTTAATATGTTTCTCAGGACAAGTTATAATATAATACCATTCTCCGGGTATGCAGTAAAATAGAAATTAAGTATGCAACATAACATTGTCAGTAATAATTTAATAATTTAACATTGGAAAGGTATTAATTTTATCCAGAAGACCATCAGAAGACGAAATAATTTACATGTCTTGCATCTAAGGTCCAAGATGCGTTTTTGTTATTTTGTCGAAGGTCGCGGATGTAAAAACCGTCGTGCGCAAGTAACATTCATGCAAGAGGGCATTACCGGAGAATACCTAGAAATTAGTCCTTTTTAAATCAAATTCTAGACGAATTGACTCTTTTTTACAAAAAAAACATAAATTGATTTTTTTAAATTGTTATTTTATCTGATAAACGCATTTTTTAAATTTTGAAAAACTAAGTTTATTTTTCATATACTTACTAAGGTTATTCTGTTGGTCGTTGGCAGATTTGTTCAATTTTCAAACGAAATATTTTATTATACAACTCAAATTTCAAATCATGCAATTATAGAGCAAAAAAATCAATACATAATCTAGTAAAGACACTTTTCAGAATTTTAATTTTAGTTAAATTAAAATCATTAAAAAAATAAATCCGTGAACGTGTTTTGTGACGAAAATACCTCAGTTTTCTATTTATTTAAGGTCTTACAAACTAAAATATTTAAGATTTTTTTTCACACTCAATTTGTTTATACATGATTGAAAAATCATAAATATATATGACAAAAAAATACTTACAAGAATTACACGATATTTAATAATTTATCATCGTGCGTTTAGAGCATTTTTATTGCTTACTTGAATGTAGATATATATATTAAAGCAAGTTTTGAATGAAATATAACGATAGTAAATTTTTAATTTATAAAATTTGAAACGGGGAATAGTCGATCTTTCTCATTGGAACCTCCCTGTACAGTTGCAAGCAATTTTAAACTTTTATTCTCAGCCGCTGGTCAACGGTTCTTAATTTGTGTTATTTCATATTTTATATAATTACCTGGTATATTTGCGGCACGTTCCAAAGTGGAAAATACTGTCAGTATCGTAATGGTGTAAGACCATTTTTGAAACGTTTCTGATAACCAGATCTGAATAGACGGGTAATTCCCAACCTTCCCTTCGCCATCTCTTTCCCTTTCTCGCTTTTTTTCTCTCACTACTTGAACCTCACAATACACCCCAATTGGGAATGCCGTTGGCTATCTGGTTAGGGACCTTCAGGAGCATTTAGGATTATTATAAGGTATTCACGTTAAAATATATTGCACAGTAAACAGAGAAGCACAAAAATGATGTTAACCAAATACGAAACCTACGCGTGACATTTACAGTTATAAAGTAATATAAAATAATTCGCCTACAATCAGAGTAACATACATTTCTCTAATTCTAAGAACTTCTCTGAGAAATATTTACTTAGAATTTGACATAGAGTCAGGTATTTTCAGAAATTGCTTTTTAGCTCTGAATTCAGGCTTTCCGGAACTTTGCCCAGAATCCTGCAAGAGACGCTCGTTTGATAAAAACAAATTAGAATTTTAAATTTTCTGTCGTATGTCAAATTACAGTTGGTACAAGTAATTGCGATTTTCAACCTGCAAGTGAAGTCAAACGCGGTGCATTCATGTACCTGGTACATACCTGCCTAACTGACTACTTTAAGTGCAGCTCGCATACATTATGGGATCCTATTCACACTCTTTTGAAACAAACTTAATGCACAAGTATGCAATTCGAAAAATCCAGATTTTCTTAAAAAATGTTACAGTACCTCCTCGAATGAAATTTTTTCAATTTTGCTGGTAGCAATTCAGGCATCAATATTATCATCGATTTTTAGGTCTTGAAAAGACTCGTGTTGTAGGACGGAGGAAACATAGAGGACATCAAATTGTTCCAAATCCCACCTGTTTATCTCAAGAACAAGAACGACCCTTTTTTAATGTGACAAATGGCAACCTGTACATATTTTGGGCGCGTGTTTGCTGTGTTTTCTGACTATAACCCGGTACCGATGTGCTTTCATTACATTAAAACAATTCGCTTTGTATACACCACTTATTAAATCAAAATTATTAACCTTGTTTTATACGTAAGATTCACCAAGAGGCCTTAAGGAAAACAATTTCTCTCAAAGCTTATGTCAAGTTTGGGGATGTTAAGTGGAAATTATTTTTAAGGAAAGAAGGAGAGGAAGTTCTGGTAAGTAAAAAGATATGAGGAGTGTGTAGGAATCTGGGGATCAGTGTACCCGGGAGTGCCGTTCGTATAAATCCATCCATCCCACCACGGTGCAAGCCGATGAGTTCGGCTGGACAGGTCAAAAGGTCTCCCTCAAACCGTTTCTGCCGATCCGGCCCGCCACATAGTAGGTGGGAAATTCGCCATTTAAACCTAGACAAACACCCCCCCCCCCCCTATGAAATCGGGCATCCCTGTTAAGTCAACAAACGTAGCGAACCACTCGGGTGACCTAAGGCTATCCAAAAATTGGTTTGCAATAAATACCCACCCTCCAAACATGTATCGAAACCAACGATTTCTTCGTCAGAATAAAATGAACATTTTTATTTCCGTTTTATTCTTAATTTCAATAACGCTTAAAGTGAATTTGCGATTATTGAAGAAGTTATTTATATACATTAGAAGATATTTTTTACAATTTCAAGTGTAGAGAACTACTGCATATCAACACAGATATATCCTAATGAGATAAGCATCAGAAAATTGGTTGTAATTAAACTTTTTATAGAATAATAAATAAAATTGATGGTGAATCGGAACCCTTCTGCGAGTACCAGGCACCGGGTAGGTGGTGGGTAGGTGGCCTCATGCAACCACATCGAAAAATGGGAATTCTTCAGATACCGCCTGAATTTTCACTCGAGATGTTTCAGTAAGGAATAAATACGTCCTACCACGAGGAATAGTATCGCTGAAAAGTTGTGAAAGAATATTGACATTCAACAATATTGGGGTAGTTAAAAACCGAATAACAATTCAAAACAATACATTTATTTATTAATTTTTTTCAGTAATTTGTACATCAAAGTTAAAAATTTACTAATGAATTATAAAATATATACTATATTTTTTCCTGCTTAATGAGGCTTCTACAATACAACTTGAAACTACCATTTGCTTTAGACCCAAAAGTTATAATGACAGAGCATTATAATACTTCATCTCTTTGCATAGTAAACGATTTTACGTATTCGCGTTGTCCATCTTGTTACCCTGATTCCATTGAACTTGAATGTTTGTGAATGTGCTTGTTGTATGCAATTTTATTTGTAAATTATTTTGCGAGAAGATTGTTTATAACTTTATGTAGAAATATTATCAGTTCAAGGACAGCATCTGTTTCACTGTTAGCCAATTAAGTTACTTTAATATTTTATTTTCCTTTGCTAAGTATTATTCTCATTGCTCTATTTTGGAGAATTTATTATTTTTCTTTGGTTTTGTCCAAGATTCCTAATGCGAAGAGAGAGAGAGGAAAAACAATGCTTATTATAAAAATGAGTTTTTTTTCTGTTAAGGTCTCCTGTGAATTGTTCCTAATGAAACCTCCGAGGTACATTATTAGTAAACAAAAACGTTATGTTTTAATCCAAAAAAAGTGTTTTAAAAAAATTATTGGCACTAAGATAGTAAATTTTCTCGATGAGAATATAGTTTTGCATAGCTTAAGTCTTCTTGATGATTTGTATACTTGAATAAACACTTCATCAAAATCTATATATTTTCCCTCTAGATGGACACCGTGACGCTGTCACCGTAGATTTTCTAAATAAACATTTTTCAATCGGGAAGCGGGTGTGGGTACGACCGCCCAGCGAACCATACTGGAAAACCAGCTCCCCTGCCATAGGTCACCCTAAATGACTCGCTACGTTTAATGACTTAGTAAGGGTGTCCACGGTGTTCATGGGTGATGTTGATCATAGTATAGATCTTGGCTGCGGATGCGTTTTCCCAGATGCGGCAGAGACTGGTTAATGGAGAACTTTTGTGGACCCTCCCGACCCATCTTCTTGCACCGCAGTAGGAGGGATGGATTTATATGTCCGTCACTCCTGGACACATTGAACCTCAGATTCCCGCCTTATCATTTTCCTTCCTAGAACTTTCTCTCCTTTCTTTAACAACAAAAAAAATTACGATACCTAATTAAAAGCTTTTCCTTTCTTCTGCCCCATCCTTTTTTCTGGCATACTTTCTGTTGCACAAGTACATTATTTATTCATACATCGGTTTACACTCGAAATGTTCCACTCTCAAAAGGGGGTGGGTACCTCCTAGAAGACTTCCATAGAATTCGTGGGTTAGCGCGGTTCAAAGGGAACCTGTGACTGCAACTTGAACCTGATTGAATCTGCTAGACGTTCGATTATTCGTTTATTCGGGAACTATTTTCAATATACGTACATGCAAAATAGAGTCAAGCATTTCAGAAGCGCAAAACAGAAAGTAATTAGGTCAAATTGCATTTGACCATTTTCAAGGAACGTAATATTAGAAATTTATAAAAAAATACCTTTGGTGTTTTTTTTTATGTTGAGAGCATGTCTTCGTCTACCAAGCCAAGGGTTGTGAATTTTGAAAATGGTTTCACAGAAATTCAAATGCATCACTGTCATCAACTGACCATTCAGTGTACTTTTTATCATTTAACAGATATCCTTACTTGCAAAATATACTGAAATTTTTTTTTTTTTTTTTACTTATTTAAAAAATTGGATTTGTACGAATTAAACGCAATAACAATTTCATTGTCGGCAACCTGGGCGTTTATTAAGGTAATATAGTATTTTATAACAAGTAAGTTACCCGCCTCACTAGACGTTGTCTTTTCTGAGACGGGTAATAATTAGAATATTAAAAAAATAAAAGGTGTACAGGAAAATAGTCAGAAAATAAACATGAAAATACAAGTTGTATTAATATGAATAGCTAGATACTTCCCAAGCCTCCCCCTTCCTTTCCCAACTCCCATCTCCTTCCACTACACACAAGAAAATAGAAGTTTTTGCTGCAAAATACCAAAATCCTAACAACATCAGGTAGGTACTCTTCAGCAAAATATCACTGCGTTTGTTGAAAAATATTATCAATAAAATATTTTTTTAAATATTTTTTTTCCAAAAATAACGCGAATTAAAAAAAAATAAAGATAGTTTTTATTCAAATATTACCAAAAATTAATCGATTATCCAGGAGAAGATTGGTGGAAGATACAGCAGAGGAAGACAATACTTGAGAAAAATTAAAAATGAATATGGCAAATGTCGAAGAAGGAAACACTCGAGGACAAAGGAGGAAACAAAATTGAAAAAAATAATAATTAAATTGAAATTTTTATTTTTTTTATTTCGGTAAAATAATTTAGTTTTTATAAATTATTTTGTTAATAATGGCCTCGCTAGGTGGCTTCCCCATGCTTAGGCAACCATTTTATAATTCAAAAAACCATTAAATTAAACTAATGCAAAAGTAACGTAAAATTCAATAAGTACTAATGTAAAGTAATTAATTTTTATAAAATATATAAATTTGATTTTTGTAATAATGGCATTGTATGTTAAGTGCGTATGTTTTATTATTTTTTATATCATAAAAAAATTGTAATATTGGTTTTACGTTGTTTAACCCTTCTTTTAATTTCTGGTCTGTTAGTGATAGTTAGTATTTGTTGAAATTTGTTTTTTCTTCAAAAAGTAATTTAGTATTATTTTAACGTATAATTGTCGTATATTTAGTTCGTCAAACTTGTTTAAAATTTGGTCTCTAGCTGGTGTGTCAGTCTATGTTTTACCTTTAAGATGGTTTTCTGTGCGATTTCCATTTGACCGATAACTGAATTTGTTGCTCCTCCCCAAACAATGATTCCATATTTTATTACGAATTATAATAGAAATAAAACTTTCCTGGTTTTATGATCTACGTAATTGGTGCTTGTGCAGTTGTACGGGTGAGCACCTAATTCCGGACTACAGTCTATTTTTTTATAGTGACCTTACAAGAGTCCCAACCGCTCCCGTCCGAAGCCAGTGAGACTATGGCATCCCCAATTGGGGTATGTTTTGAGGCTGAAGGTAAGATGGGAAGGAAATGAGATGGGGAAGAGGAAGATGGGGAAATACCTGGCTATTCAGATCTAGTCACTAAACATGGCTAAAGCCATTTCAAGCAACGTTTCAATTCTGAATAATGTTCTAACACCAGGGCGATACTGAGAGTATTTTCCACACTGGAGCGTGTAGCAAACATATTATTTTTTAATTAATTAATTTTGAAATAACACAAATTAATCAAAATAAAAATTATTTCCGCACATTTATTAGGTAAACATTTTCCTGATAACAGTCGACCGCCGATAGGAGAGTGCCCACATAATAATTACCTGATTCTTGATAAATCATGAATATAAATTTTGCTTTCAATAAATGTTTGTATTTCCACTTATTCTGATACGTTTTTGAAAATATAAAAGTTGCGCAAAATTGGAAAGGAAAATCACAAGCGTAGCGCTCCTTTGTCAAATCGACTGTTGGATTTAGCGAAGTCAAACACAAAATCGCGTTACTCCATCAAATTTACATTAAGCGCGCTACGTTAGGTTCCACGTTGAGTCATTCCATATTAATTTAGTGCACGTTCTTACTCGGTTTCCTTGCAAACGATCCCCCATTTGCATGATGGCTTACAATTAGCAAGCCTGATTAGACAGGTACTGCGCATGGAACTATTAACTAACGCCGGGTAACGCCGGGTAATGGCTAGAGGTACTTATTAAGTGTGGACTCCTCCTCCTCACCCCATCCTCGTGCCCTCCCATCGGCGGTCTTATCTTCGCGCTTGGATAGCGATGATTACCGTAATTAGCGCCATCGGGTGCGTCGGTGCATTTTCATTGAATTCGCCCGTAATTAGGATAGACAGCCCTGAAATGAGCATTCACGTGCGGGTATTACTTGAACCTTCACTCCACTAAATTATTCTGTGACTGCATATATATTATTAACTGACTGACACGTGGTATCGTGGTAAACAGACTGAAGTATCTAGAATGACTGTATTAGATGAACATATAAACAAAAACTTATTTTACTGCTGTACCAAAGGATAACACAAGATATGCCATGTGAGCGTGTTTCGTAATCAAAAGTCTGTCTGATCGGGCATTAAATTTAAAATTTAGAAATTCGATCTCTTAATACAAATTCTAAATCAAATGTAATGGCGATATAGGCTATCATGCAGTATAAAAGAGACAGAGAACGCATTGTTGATTGTCTAATTGATCTAAAAAAGGGCTCATTGTCGACGAGCTTGTCCCCTGCGAGCATGACATCACAGACGAACGACGAACATTTTTGTATGCACCTAGTACCTCTATGTCCGCTCAATAAATTAATTCACCCGTGCGAATATGCTCGCACTGCTCGCCAAGAACATGCTCGCCCGTTAGTAATCCGCTGTAGTCAAAAGGTACTAGTTCGGTGGCGGCGTATATTCAAATGGGAAAAAATTATAGATCTTCTTCGTAGAATTACCAAAAATGTTGACAAAATTGTTTAAGCCCAACTTGAACACGTTTTGGGGAACACTAAAACAAGATCACCCAACTGACAGAAGAAAAATGTGAGAAGAGTTGAGATGATAAATGCGTAGATTGAGACGCCGCACCTTATGGCTTTGAGTCTTTCGTGACTGGAATGAGTGCAGTTTGTCGGAATGCAGTCTGCTGAATAAAGGATGCACGAATGGTATGCAATGTCAAATAGAAAAAGGCATCATAAGAATTTTTCTGTGAATAATTTACCAACATAACCACCCAGGGTGAACTACCTACTTATTATGTGAGTGGGTACATTGAGATACTCCCAACTGTCTGGAGCCAGTGAGACTTTGGCTTTCCTAGTTGGGATGTATTGTGAGGCTGTAGGTAGTATGGATTACCAAGGAAATAGGGAAGAGGAAGGTGGACTGCTATTCAAAATTGGTCATCAACACGACTTAAGTCATTTCAAGCAACATTTCTATTCTGAATGTTATTCTCTCACCAGGGATACTGAATCTATCTACTGCTCTGGAACGTGCCGCACATAATGTTTACATTATTTTCGATAACAAATTATTAATTTATACAAATTAGTGGGTTAATTAATTCACTCAAATAAAACTTACCAGAATTGTACCCGAGGATCATAACCACTTACCTAACTAGAAGGCCGTCAATACCTCAGCTGGACAAGATTCAAACCGACGTATTTTTCAAAAATGACCTTTGAATGCAAAACCATTTATTTCTAATAAACTTCTAATAACCAAAATAATTTTCAGATCCATTTGGGTTGTCTTTCCGTAGATACATGTATGACGAAGTTCTAACATCAAGTTTATGGAGCTTTCATTTATTTTATTCGATTCTATCATCACCATTTTGCAATTACCATTTGTTTGTATCTGACAATTGAACATTTTTACGAAGCGCATTATAGTTCTATAGTTGGATAGGGTTCTTACTTCACCGTAACATATTCTGAGTTATCAAAGTTTGCGAAAACGAATTTTCATAATCCATTTAACAATTTCTGATTTTGAGGTTCAATCTCAAGATCCATTGACTAGCGGCTAAGAATAAAAGTTTTTAAATGCTTGCAACTATACAGGGAGGTTCTGATGAGAAATATCGGTTATTGCCCGTATCAATTATTTTAAATTAAAATTTAATATTGATTTATTTCATTCAAAACTCATTGAAGTAAGTAATAAAAATGCTCAAAACGCATGATAATAAATTATTAAATATCATGTACTTCTTGTAAGTATTTTTTAATCATAAGTATTTATGATTTTTTAATAATGTTTAAACAAATTAAGTGTGTAAAAAAAATCTGAAATATTATAGTTTGTAATATCTTAAATAAATACAAAAACTGAGGTATTTTGGTCACAAAACACGTTCTCGGAATTATGTTTTAATGAGTTTAATTTAACTAAAACTAAATTTTGGAAAAATGTGTTTACTAGATTGTGCATTGATTTATTTTGCTGTATGATCGTATGAATTGAAATTTGTGTTGTATAATACAATATTTCGTTTGAAAATTTAACAAATCTGCCAACGATTAACGGTATAACCTTAGTATATTAATAATAAACTTAGTTTTTCAAAATTTTAAAAATGCCTTTACCAGATAAAACAACAATCTTTCAATATCAATTTATGTTTTTTTTGTAAAAAAGAGTCAATACGTCTAGAATTTGATTTAAAAATGACTAATTTTCGGTATTCTCTTGTAATACCCAAGTAAGGTATTTTAGTTTAACATTTTTAGAAAACTAATTAATTTGAACATGGCCCTAACTTAGAATAGCACAAGGGATATTTAAATAGAAACTTATGAAATGAATTATTATGCCCTTGTTGGTTGATTATGATTATATCTGCGCGGTTGGGTATGTTCTAAAATGGTTAGTATAAGTCCTGTTTAAATGTTTTCCTTTCAAATACGTTAAAATAAAATACTTTTCACAAAATTCAATTCAGAAATCGGTGTACAGATTATGTGAATCAGTATTTGCAAACTTTGATCTATCTCGGAACACGTTAAATTGAAGTTAAGTTAGTTACCTACTACATACGTCTTTATTTACCTTTACTACTTTTCAAAACAAAATTTTAAAAGCTATTAAACAATTTTTGTAAGAACTCTCAAACTATGTTCCCCTTTCCGACAAAATTTGTATAATATATATTGTGTTAATATTGATATTCCACTTTAGGAAACACACGTTTTATACTCTCTTGTCATGATCACATAACAGCTTTAATACGCTAACAATGCAGTGAAACACTGTAAAATAAATATTATTATTGGATAAAGTAGTTATGAGAACACTGTAACTAATGTACACCAGGACTGGCAGTAACTAGCCCCTAAAAAGCTGACGCAACTAAAGTGAACCCGAGTTAGCTTCCGACTGGAGTAAACATCTAGGTTTATTGGCTAAATTTCATCAAATTAATTTGTTAACTTTGTGGTGAAACTATCGATGTTTTCAACGTCTTTGTGTTTACAGGATGATTATTTAAGTTTTATTAGCTTTCAGCATTGACGTAACTAACTTAGCATAATGTTTTTGTTCACATTATGTAATTATCAACTTTCAATTGGTAACTGAACAAATATAAATATTCCAATAGAGTGTTTTCCTAACATTTCATGAACAACTATTGTTTGTTTTTATATAATTATGAATTTTAGTTCTATATAAATCCTGGCTTCTTATTTTATTAAAATGTCATGTATGTATACGTACTTTTTTCTATTAATTCTATTCATTTCTTAACACAAGGAGTTAATCTATAATTGGTTGTATAAAAAAAATCGGTTTAGTTACACCATATTTATATAACTCAAGAACGGCTGGACCGATTTTTATGATCAGTGATTTGTTGGATTTTTCGCCGTACCGAATAGCAGAATAATGTGCTCTGGCGTTATGAAATGTGCATAAAAAATTTTAAATAGGTCAAACGCGAGTTGTTTGAAAAGTGGGTGTATTTTAGTATAGCAGCAGGGTAAATAGAGGGGAATTAAGGAGGCGCGTTTTGCGGAAGGGGGTCGAGGGAGGGAGACGTCGGAAAAGGTGAAAGGGGAATGTGTGACGGGGGTCGCCAGAAGGGTGACAGCGGGAGAGGAGAGGGGGAAGGTGAAAGTGGGACGCCTTAGGGGACGGAGGGGAACGGGGACGAATGGGAAAGGACACGCAGGGAGAAACAGTTTCTTTATTTAAGTTGCATTCAACGCATGCCGGGTGAGCAAGTAAATTAATAAAAATAAAAGAAAACTTTGAAAAACACTGTAATGCATTAGTACCTTAAAAACTTCGTACTTTAGTAAAATATACTTTATTAAGTTCAAATTTTATTATGCTAAATAGTTATACGTACTTTTAATAAATATTAATATTTTTTTATTAACAGAACAACAGAGTGTTTAAGTGTAAGTATCCCTAATCGATTTTGTTATTACATAAACCTCAAAATCCGCGATGTTGATAGACTTAATCGCAAGACATTAAGTGACTTTTTTGTGTTTATTACGAAAATACAATAGCTTTTGCTCAATTATTTCAATCTGTTTTTAGCAGTTCGTTATATTGCCAAAGTTGGCATCTCATCGAAACTTTTATTGCCAAGCCAACATTGCCAACTACTAGCTGAGATAATCAGCGAGGTCGTTATGAACTCATTCCGTAACTTGTCGTAAACATTCATTGAGACTGGATTTAATTGGCCCTTTCTAATTTGAAATAAAGTTCTTTTCTATCTGATTACATTAAAATATATTTTTTATTAATATCTATCTTCTATCTGAATACATTGAATTCCCGGTACATTTATAATCAAATAAAATCAGTCTCTACATCATAATGAGACCACACCAAACCTACCTATCTGTAAAGATAAAAATTGACTAGTAACGCTTACACCGAATTTTTTTTTGTTATTGTATAATAAGGAAGTTTTATTATTTAATTTTTATTTTTATTTAAACATGTTTAGTTTTACAATATTTACAACTTAATATAGTATAAAATTTGGGTCACTCTCCTAATAAAGCAGATGCTTGTGTTTAGGACAGGACAACTATATATTTTTCCATCTATTTAAATTACAAATATTATTATAAAAACTATTAGTAGTTTTATAAGAAAATACAAGGTGAGTTATAAATGATACAGACAAGAAAATATACAAAGTAATAAAAAAGGTAATTTATAAAAGACACAAAAGGAAATAATAAGCAAAACATAATATCAATTAATATGAAAAATTATGAGGTGGTATTAGAGAATTTTAATTTTTAGTGAGTTAAATATATGGTGATGCTGTGCTGTTGAAGTTAGAGGTACGGTAATCCCTCCAACAGAAATAATTATTTTGCTAATATTTAATTATGGGATATCATTTTTATAAAATAATTCTCTTTATGTAATTGAAGTTCAATTTTGTCATAAATTTTTGAAAGAGGAGGAACCGGGAAATCTTGAAAAACATTTTTTGTTGGTTAGTAATAATGCTTTTTTAAGATGATTTTTGTTAATATTTTTTGAATTATCTCAAGTGGAAGTAGCGTAGATTTAAATGCACCCCCCCAAGCCACAATTCCATATTTCTATTAATCAATGGGATAGTTGCCAATATTATGTCGGCCTCGAACGACAGGTCTGAATATGAAATCAATACCAGATTTCCCCAAGGTTCAAATTTTGGACCTCTCCTTAGTATATTATTCATCAACGACATTGGCGAGGCTTTCGGGCATAGCGTCGCAGAGCAATGTTCCTAGAGAGTCCTGTCTAGAAACTTCGCCATGCACCGAAGTGGGAGGTTGGATTCATACATCCATTCCTTCTGGACACACTGACCCCCAATTACCAAGTTCACCACGAAATGGTAGGTAATTTTTTTTCACAAAATCAAAAATTATCTAAATACCATATGTGGTGCGTTTTAACAGGCACAACACATTTGATGCCACTTTGTACTTCCCCACCTTCCTATTCCCCATCTCCTTCCCTTCCCCACTTACCTTCAGCCTCACAAAATACCCCGATTGAGGATGCCATTGTCTCACTGGCTCCAGACGGTATTAACTATAAAAATAAAAATAAAAGAATTTGATTAATTTGGGTTACTTCACAATATTTTATTATTTTAAAATAATATATAGTGTATTTGCGACACGTGAGTGTTGTAGATATTTACTCCTGTGAGGTATTCTCTATAAAAAAAATTAAAAAAAAAAAAAAACAGAGACAAGAAAACCATTTCTTCAGAATTACTTAAAAAGGGAAGTGCATATAACTCCGCTTAACCATGTTTATATACTTTTTGCCTTTGGGTCTCAGAAATCCTCGATAAATTTAAGAATTTTTTTAAACCAATTAATTCTGACCTTAAACGTAATAGGAACTCATTAATAGTGAAGAAAATAAGCATCACCTGGTATTTAACATATTTTATCGAATACTAGCGAGTACCCGGTATGCGTAGCAAAATTCAGTCAAAGTGCCACTAGTGTTTTATTTCTTTTTATAGAGGCGCTTCAGAAATCACAATATTTTAGGTTTTTTTTCGTCTAGGGCGTACAAGAATAAATCAGAAGGTAGCATTGTTTTCCAAATTTACACCCAACTGTTCCCTACGGGTACTACGTCTTATTTGAAATTCCTCCATCTGCTCCTCCCTCGTCTCCTAAAACACACATAACTCACGCGCCTCGTATTGTAAATTTTGTATTCAAATTTAATAACGCCAGAGCTCTTATATAAAGAAATCTTCGCGGGCGTGCCCACAGTATAAAATATCAATATAAAATGTGCCCACATATAAAATATCATTATCTATATTATTATTACGCTACCAATAATAATCCTCCATTTCCTGCTCACTCTATTATACTTACTTTGATTTTATGTATTTTTTTAATTGCATACTTTTTATAATCTTTCATATATATATATATGCTTTTTATGATATATACTTTTTTTAATTTACTATATTCTTTCATAATCTTTTATATTACTCTTTTATATTATTATTTATTTTTATTAAATATTTTTTCATATTATGTTAATTTATATAACTTTATATTCTTTCACATTATTTTATAGTTCATTTTGTTTTTTTTTTTTAAGTTAAAAGAAATATACATATTTCGCTTTGTTAACTTAATACATTGATACAAATAATATTAACAATGATGGTTTACTACCTAATACCAAGTAACACATTTTTTAAAGTTAGAACATTTTGATTTTGCTCATTAATTTTGAGAGCAAACAGTTTTTTTTTAAATATACTTATTTTATTTTCGGTTGTTAGGCTATCAGGAAGGAGATTATATATGTTTATACCCTCATAGCCTATGGTTCTTTTGCCACACTCTGTCTTTGTTGAATTTGTGTATAATTTATTACGTTGTTTTGTGTGGTGTTCATGTACTTGTGATGTTTTCATAAATGTAGTATTTGTGTGTATAAAGCCATTTTGAATTTTGTAGATTAATAAGCATATGTTGTATTCGTACAGTTTTCTGATTTTCATTAAGTTAGTTTCTTTATATACTCTTTTGGTGGGGGTATCTGGTCGATAGTTAAAAAGTTTTTTTATAACTTTATTCTGAATTATTTGAATTTCGTTTAAGAGTGTGATATTTGTGTTTCCCCATATTTCTATGAGGTAATAAAGATGGGAATGAATTAAACTAAAGTATAATCCCCTCTTTACTTGTATTGGTAGAAGATGGGCTATTCTACCAAATACACAAATTAGTGGGATAATTTTTTTCTTTTACTTTTTGTATGTGGTGTTTAAAAGACAAGTGTTTATCGATATAAAGTGCCAGGTATTTTTCACTATCTGAAATTTGTAGGTTTATTCCTTCTATTTGCAAAGGTTTATGAGACGGCGTTTTTCTTTTTTGTGAACTTAAGATCATGTAATTAGTTTTTTTAGTGTTAATAGTTAATAAATTTTTAATTAGCCAGTCATTTAATTTATTAAGATCCAGTTGAGCTTTTTCAAGTAAGTTTTCTAAGTTTTTGCCAAAGTAAAATATAGCAGTATCATCTGCGTATAAAAAAATTTCCCCATTTAGATTTAATTGACAGATATCGTTAATATATATTTGAAATAATAGAGGTCCTAATATGGATCCTTGAGGAACTCCATAGTTTATATTATTGTGTTGACTGTTTTTGTCATCTAAGCTGGCATATTGCATTCTGTTATTTAAATACGACTTAATGAGTTGGAGAGCAGGGCCGATTACACCTATTTTTTCAATTTTTTTTAGTAGTATCTCATGACTTACGGTATCGAATGCTTTTTGGAGGTCTACGAGGATTGCTATAGCATAATTTCCACTGTCTATGCTTGTTCTGAGTTTGTTTATTAGATCGTTAGTTGCCGAAAGAGTATTTGATTTTTTTCTGAAATCGTATTGTTTATTATATAGCAGTGATTTATTTATAAGAAAATTGTTTAGTCTTTCATAAATTACATGTTCGAAAATTTTTGATAGAATAGGTAAAATTGAAATAGATTTAAATAGATTAATGCACTCTATAGATAACTGACCACCACAACACGGACATGTGCCTTTCGTGGTGGTCGCAAAATTCTCAAAATATGTAACTAGCAGTTTAATAAATAAAGAAAAAAAAAAAAAAAAGTATCTCACAAAAGTTTCTGCTCAATCCGATTAATGGTTTAGGAACGCATAAGGGATAAACAAAGAAACATGATTTTTTATATATTATGGTTAAAAAATATACAATTATTTTTCCATGTACAAAGTTATCTTCCCCGCCTTTTTGTAATCGAAAACAATAATCGAACGACTCATCACTAGTAAATAGTTAAGCAAATCCGGGAACAATCACAATATACCCGAAGCTGTAGGTACATAAGCCCGGATCCGCCAGTTGATTCCGATACGTACTGGGTACCACCAGACGAGCATGTCCGTATTACGTATCGGTAGTACGTATCGGAATCAACTGGCGGATCCGGGCTTATGTACCTACAGCTTCGGGTATATTGTGATTGTTCCCGGATTTGCTTAACTATTTACTAGTGATGAGTCGTCTCTAATCAGGATCGTTTGATTAAAAAAAACTACGCAGTCACAATCAGACTCCCGAGGGATTCCGTACCCGACTCAGTGTCAGAAGTGCGCGGATCGGATGACCGGGATCGCCCCTCGCGGGCTTTCTGAAACGAGAGCTTTTCATTTCGAAACGACAACATACAAGTGCTTATTTTCAACCCAAAATACATTTAAACTTTGGATTTTGACGTAATTACAAACGCGTAACTAAATCCTTTTCCATCGTATCTAATCTAACATTGACAAAATTTTAAGCAACTTTGTAAATACACCATAGTAAAATCACCTGCTGTAAGATCACCATTCAGTATTTAAACGTTGCCTGAAATGTCTTCGGCGGTGTTTGGTGACCAGACCTGAATATCCAGATTTTCCCCATCTTCCTCCTTCCCATCTCCTTCTCCTCGCCACTAACTTCTGCCTCACAACATATCCCAATTGGAATTTTTTTTACATTAGGTCCACACAGGTGGCCCTGAGGGAAAAATTCCCTCAGGGCCTATGTCATCTTTCAAGATGCTGTGGGAGGGTTTTTTAAGGGAAAGGAAAGAGAGGAAGTCCTGAAAAGGAAAAAGGTTTGAGATGTGGGTAGGAATCTGGGGATAAATATATCCAGGAGTGATGGACGTGTGAAGCCATCCCTCCCACTGCGGTGCGAGGTCTCCCTCAACCAGTCGCTACTGATCCGGCCTGCCACGCAGATGTTCGGCAGACGCATCCGTCCCCAAGTCCCGGACAAACCTAACCCCGTGAACCCGGGCACCCCTGCTAAGTCACCAAACGTAGCGAACCACTTGGGGTGACCTGTGGCAGAGGTGTTGGTCGTCCAATAAATGGTTAATAAATAAATGGGAATGTTAGTCTCACTGGCTCAAGATCTTTAGGAGCAGTTATATTGGTTTACGTATTTGGCTTTTCTTCAAGGTGATTGCTTTTGCTATCTCCATTGCTAAATATATACTAAGATATGAATGTACTCCCCAGCCAGGAGCGTTGAGATGTAGCAGATTCATCAGGGGTCACTGATTAAATCGTCCGGTATACGTGGCAACCTAATAAGCAAATATTTTAATTTAGAATGGACAGGAATAAAGGAATTGATTGAGCGTTGTTTTACTTCTTTATGTCTTCCTTCTTCTTGTCCCTTCTTACATTTCCTTGGCTCTTTTTGGCTCTTGTCTCTTTTTGACTCTTCATGCCTCTCATTGCATCTTCTCGACCCTTCCAATCTCTTCTTAGCTCTTCTGGTCTTTTCTTGGATCTTCATGCCTCTTCTTGCCTCCTCTTGTATCTTCTTGCACGATGATTTATTATGCTAGACAGCACAATCCATTGAAATACTAAACTAAATAAACATATCAACCCATTTGATGTTTATGTTCCAAGGATTTCAATAATTAGGAGAATCTAAAAATCTACTCTTAGGTAAATGTCCATTTTCCAATGGCCCAAATGCATAATATAAATTGATATTTTCCCAGTCTTTGGACATTCTTGTTGAGATTTTCACAATTGTTACTCGGTTTGTCCTGTGATTTCTCAGCTTTCTACGAAGTACCTGGATTTCAAAGGTTTCAAGTTTCTTCTTTGTTGCTTTTGCAAGGATTCACGCTCGTGCTGCTACAATAGAGTTTAAACAGGGTTCGGAGAAAGCATAGCATCTGATATTCTCAAACAGAGTTGAAAATTGATATTTCTAGGTATCCCATTTATAAAGTTATTAATTTAAAGACGTACTCACGTCATATGTTTTTCAATTATGTTACAAACAAATATGGTTATCAATCAGAGCCTAGAACCAGAGTTATTAATTACTTTTGAGTAAAAAAAAACAAATTAAGTTGTGAACACCACTATATAATCTCAATGAAACAAATAAATTTTTAAACACCACTGTAAAATAATCTCAAGGAAACAAATAAATTTGTGAACTCCACTATACAATCACAATATCGACATGTTTTGAAACCGAAACGATTGAGAAGTAAAATTAGTATTACTTTTTTCTTCAAACTTCGCAAAATTCCTTCTTCAATCGTTTCGGTTTCGAAACATGTAGAAGTAATACTAATATTTTAATAACATTTTCTGAGAAAATATTTGATAACAGATTGATTTTTTTTAACAATATTGAAACGTTTTTGAACAATGTTGCTGAAGCAATTCACTGTGTAAATACTTAAAGTTAAGGGACGAACTAGCAGTAAAAAAAATTAATGAAATTTTGGTTTCCGGTGACATTTTACATGAAAAAAGGGTGAAATACATTAAAAAAATAGTAGGTATTGGAGCAGGTGAGGGGTTGGGCGGTTACTCGGCTGAGTAACGATGCGAAGATTTTTTTTGTTTGAATGTGAAGAAAACAAAATCAAATAAGTAACTTGAGACATTTAATTTTTTACTCCAAATAATGTCAGAAATCACTGGTTAAATAAAGTAAGTCAAGTAAGTCTCTTAACACTTAATTGAGTAATCTTTTCAAAATTGGACCTGATATTAAAACAAGTTTAATTATGTTTAAAAATAATATTTTACAAGCCAGGCAATAATGTGCAAAAAATATCAACCTATGTTCGAAATGTGTATTTTTTTTATTAGATAAACATACACTATTTTCAGTTTTAAAATCGAGAAAATAAAGTCTAGTCGGGTAAATCCTGGATTTTTTTCTCTGGTAACAACGAGTAAGTTAAAACAAGTAGGTTACATCAACTAGGCAAAAGCAAGTAAAGAACAACAAGTAACAAGTAAGTAGGAAACAACAAAAAGCCTTGGAGCTTTTTAAATAATGAAACAGTGTTTAGTGCGGTCTAAATCTAAATCTAAAAGGGAAATGTTTATCTTTTGAATGTAGTTTGTTAAACGAAACAAAAATAGTAGACATCGAATTGGCTCCTGGGAAATACTTTTTCGTATGAGTTATTTCTTCACTCTGGTAAATGAAGCAGGTCTGAGTTGATAGAAAATAAATTGTTGGTAAAAATATATTGCCGTTGTGTCAGAGAAGGAAAAAAAATGCTTTCCAGTAAAATAATGTCTATTACTTTGTCAATTACTTGCCTATTTTGTAAATACGCAACATTATTTCTCGACGGAAGTGGGTGGTACCAAACATTTTAAAAAAATAAACGTATTTTTGTTATTTTTACTGTTCTAGTATTCATTTTGTTTATTTTTTCTTTGGTTTGTTAACATTTAAGTATTTATGAATAATTTGTTTTTAATGAAACTTAAATGTTTAATCATGCCTACTGTGTTAATTTTACAAATAATTCAAAATTAATGTTTGTTTGTTCGTACCTTATTCGCGGCCATACCGTTCATCCGATTGCAATGAAACTTTGGGAATATGATGTGCGCATACCCGGGATGGTTATACGGTTATAGTGAGCTCTGGCGTTATGAAATTATTTCCTATACTATTCACACGATTGCGATTAAAATTTCATCCGATTGCTATTTTTTTTTTTTAATTGTTGTGAACATGCCCGTGAATACTACTATATATATCTGGTGAGCTCTGGTATGATGAAATTTGCATAAAAAATTAAATCGGTCACGCGAGTTGTTGACAAAATGGGTGTATTTTATGGAGTTTGGCGGCAGGGAAAAAAATCTGGGAGAGGGGTATGCGGGAGGGTCGGTTGGGTTAGGGAGGTTAAGGAGGGGGGCTTCATGGGAGGGAGGCTTCGTGGGAGGGAGGGACGAGAGAGAGGGGAAGGCGAAGAAGGTGGAAGCGGAATGCGTGAGACGGTTGGAGTTTGCGAGAAAGGGGAGAGCGGGATAGTGGAGGGGGAACGCGGGAAGGTGATAAGGGATCACAGGAGGGGAAGGGGACGCGGGAGGAAGAGGAAGAGGAGTCGGAAGGGGAACGGGGACGAATGGGAAATGACACGAAGGGAGAAACAATTTATTTATTTAATTGGCATTGCAACCCATGCCAGGTATCAGCTAGTACCTTATAAATAACTATTTTATTCTTAAATGAGCGGTCAGTGGTTCAGTGGGCATCGCGTTTGGGTCCCACCCAGGCGGTCCGTGTTCGATTCCTCGGCTGGCTAAGTCCTCCCTCACAACACAAGCAACATCTTCCGCTTAGTGTGGTGGTAGTAGGAGATTTTCAAATGTTGTTTGGTTATTCGTACCCTGGGAATGTTTGTCTTTCTTTAAAAAATATATATATATATAAATATAATAAAATAAAATAACAAATAGATATTGCCTATTCTTCCTGACTCTCTTCTTGCATGTGTGATAAAATGAGGTCTATTGAAAACCCATAAATGTATATCAAGCAGTCCACCGTCTTCATCATTTATAATGCAAGCCATTTTTGCACAGAACTTGACCGACATTTAATAATTTTAAAGTTAATGCTCAAGTTCTGCGAACGTTCTATACATTTTGCGCTATTATTCAAGTACTGTGAAGCAACTGGCCATAAAGGAATAATAACAGAAGTTGAATAGAACTTTAATAGAAATTGATTATTAACCAAAACAAGGAAGCCATTTAAATTTATGTTGTCATTAAAAGAATTATTATTTCAATCGAGAGAGGAATATTATTTTAACAATCTGATTCTCTTTTGTGTTGGAAAAGGAAATTAATGCAATTGAATAAACTTAATTGCACATTTACTGCGTACCACGGTCGCGCAGCTCTGAAACAAGTAACACAATTATTTCAAAGCTTCCACAAACTTTATTCCTCTTAGCGTAAATTTAACATTTATATCAGAACTAAGTTATTTAGATACTCGCTTATGCGGTTGGTAATATTTCCACAGAGGTAGCTGAATTATAAGATCGAAAACTGAAACTTGCCGAGAATAAGTCCTTCTATCAAGTGTGATGGAGATAGAAACAGCCCAACATAAAGCGAACATTGACATTGTACATAACGTACATTCAGTATTTCGGTCTTACTAATACACTGTTTTTTTTTTCTAATTTTACACAGCCAGTAAAATTTAAAACACGCTTAGTAAGGCCCAATAAATTAATCCAAATAGATAGAACGATGTTTGTGTGCACGAAACCTAATGCCCCGTTCTGACTGGGCGAGAATTTTAGTCGAGTAGCAGTATATTAGTATCCGAACATCACAATTTTAGTAGAGTAGGCTAGTCAGCTCTTTAGTAGGCACTGACATGCGCAGTTCATTCGTTGACGCAAACACTCGCGAAATGTCGTCCCGTTGGAGCGAAAATGCTCCTCTTAAATTCTTTATTTTTTAGTGTATTTATTTTCGTCTCACTAATTTATTATTCCACGCCTTCTAAAATAAGCATTATAATCAGCTTATTTAGCGTACTTACTGTATTGCGTTGCAGCCCGTCATGTAGCGACGTGTCGTTTGCTAATGAACTCTACTTGACACTTTTTGGTGAGTAGCGAGTAACTCGGCACTCGACTTACTACTTGTCAGGTCCGAACAAGGCATAAGCGATCAGTTTTCTAGTATAATATTGTAATTCTGGTTTCTGTAGTTTTTGTTGAGTCAGAAATTACAATATTATTTTTAAAACTATCTCAGACCTTCGGCAGGCTTCATCAAACATACTAATTTCGGTTGTGGTTGCTTATAGTAAACACTGGTTCACTGAAATTTTATTTTTTTAAGTAATTTTTAAAATAATAATGTCGGTAACTTGTTATCGTTCAGGAACACAACTGTCTAATACACAAATATAGCTCATGCTGAAGAAATAAAAATAAAAAATCTTAGTCTTTGTGAACTGTTATTTGGAACAATGACAAGTTACCGATAAATCCTTTATCGATCGACCGAGCTAAATACCCTGATTATGTCAAGATTTCAGACTAGCGATAAAGTAGACTACCTACACACATCTAAAATAATATTAAAAAAAAAAAATTTAATGTCATTTTCAAAATTGGAACTGATGTATTAATTTCAATCAACCAACCTGTAATGATTTTTTACGAGTGTGCGCTGGTGGGCGTTTTTCAAAAAAAGTGTACATAGATAAAAGTCAGTGTCCCATCACTTTCAGGATCAGTAACTTTTGTTGTGTCGGTTTTAATGACCAACCATATATTTTACCAATATAATAACAAATAAATACCTTTATGGACTAAAAATAATGAATAAATCTATTAAATTTCGATATTATTTTAAAATAAGTAAGACTACAGGTCACTGTTTCTGGTATGTCCTACACCTACCACTACCAGTAAGAGTTCAAAAATTAATGTTATTTAATGTTATCCCAGTATTTATTTCTAATTCTACTAATAGTATATGATAATATTTTCGATTTGCAACCATAATATAGATTAATTATCGTGCAAAATAATTTAAATACCAGATATTGAGTTGTCCTACGAAATAGCGTATGGTGGAATTTCCGCCTACGCCACCACATTATTGACGTCTTCCAATAAAAATATTACCAAATTGATGAATATTTTCGAAAATAGCAACCCTATTTAGTCTATGAAGGGCGGCCATGCTTGGTTTTTTACAGCCAGTTTGCCAAGAAATCGTAACAAAAGTGGTCGTTCTCGGCTGTACTAAAAAAGTGTTCCACCAACGCTTCCGTATTTCTCCAGGTAATTTACCAGAATGTATTAGACTCTACTTTGTATTAAATTGATTCATTTATTGTTTTATGAAATGTTTAGTTAGAACAAACAGAAGTTTCATAATTTATTGATAAATACATTTCGAAAAAATATTGACGCGATTACGCTACTTCTCTTACGCAACGGTCTCGTGAATGGAACTTAAAAGTGACGTAATGGAATTCTAAAGGTCGGTTCACTCTGTCCGTCTTTTAGTGTATTTGGGTGTGTTACAATTTTCTAATTAAATTTATATTTTGCATGTATCTTCAAAATGTAACTATTACATGTAGATATGTGGGTTGAGTGATATATGTAGCATTGAAAAAAAAGAACAGCATAGCTAAAAAGAAAAAATTATTTGATTTTTATGTGTATAATTTTTTTTCTTTTCTTTATTAATTAAGATTATTAAAGATTAATTCTGAAAGAGTCGAAATGGTGTCGAAGTACTAATATAGACAGCAATATGAGCAACTATTACTGTAGAGGCAACTCTGAAATTCAGTATAAAATCAGCTGGTTCATACAATTTTGATTAAGTAAGTATAAAATGTAGCATGATTTATGTTCCTGTGTGTTTTAGTTAATTCTGTACCTAATTAAAGTTGTGTACATTAACAAGTACCTTAAAACCCTTTCAGCTTAGTTACCTATTTCAGGCTATACACGGTATGCACGTGTAGCCCATTATTACCTATCTAATTATTTGTGCATTTTTATAAATAATTTATTTTAATTTTATGTTCAAATATGCCGTTGAAAGCTGCAGAAAAATCAAAAAGGTACAGAGACAAAATTAAAAACGACCCTGAAAAATATGAAGCCTTTATGAAAAAAGAGTTACAAAGACAAAAATAACATCAAAATATAATCAGAGAGCTAACCAAAGAAGAATAGAAAAAAGAAGACGTTGGAGAGAACAGAAACGAAAATAAAAAGAAAAGAAAAAAGAACAAGTGGAAGAAAAAGTACTTGCGCGGGGGGCCCTCCACGGTGGCGGTAGTACGTAAAATCGCCCTTTTTTATAGAGAATACCTCATATGAGTCTTAACTGCTCCCGTCTGGAGCCAGTGAGACTATGGCATCCCCAATTGGGGTACGTTTGAGGCTGAAGGTAAGTGGGGAAAGGAAGGAGATGGGAAGAGGAAGGTGGGGAAGAGGAAGGTGGGGAAGTACCTGGCTATTCAGATCTAGTCACTAAACACGGTTAAAGTCATTATTAAGCAACGTTTCAATTCTGAATGGTGGTCTTACACCAGGGTGATACTGAGAGTATCTTCCACTCTTCCCATACCAGTCGCTTGTCGCGCCTTCAGCAGTGTAGCCACCACGTGCGTACACATGCGACTGATATTTCGCGCCCGCTGTCGCTACCGGGCAAGCCTCTCAGTCTGGCCGAGGCCTTAGAATTCCTAAACGTTACCAAATTTTTCCCCTTACGCCTCTGTCCTGTTATTGCTGTGATTTATTTTCTAAGATCAATTATTATATCTCAAAGAAATTTGTTCTTTTTTTTATTGATATAGTTCATGATTAATTTTAAATTTGTTATAATTAAACATTCGTAAAACAAAAACTTATATTCGTCTTTCTAGAACGCAAAATATACAGTACAAAGTGTCCAAAAGTAGCGTAAAAGAATATTTTTATTGAAAAACTTAATATTTAATTCAATAAGCTTGATTATTCATATTTTTTAGGAGACTGATTGTGTTTTCAATTCGTAAATAAAAATCTGAAATAATGAATTTCTTTTAATTTTCTTTATAAACTTTATGATAAAAGTGACGTAAAAGAATTTCTTACCAATAGTATTAAACTTAAATTGCAATTATTTTCGAAGTTTATTGACATTATCTATTTAAATACTTTTTGTCATGAAGTTCATACTTTCTTTAATAAATTTACGTATATTTTTAATCGAAATGCAGCATCTCACTTAAGTGGAATTCCTATTACGTCACCGACATCTTTTTTGGAAAACGCCCTGGTACATCAAAACAACTGTAATGATTTACCATCAGATATATACATGAATAAGTAGGCATAATCATTAAGTTGCAGCGTATTGGAACTTCAAACCTCGAAATCGACACGGCAACGTGCGTCGCTACTCTGTATATTGTCGATACTCTAGTTTCTAGTTGACCGCATTGGTAACATCTCGAAGACTTCAATGGCGTCAGTCATCGTCAGTCAGCGTCAGTTTTTGACAAGCGCTCCCGGAGGAGGATTCAGATTTGCAAGATTCTGCGGAGGTGATTGTGATGGCGGGACTTTACGAAACAAGATATTAAAACATGGCTGGTAATAGATTTTAATTTTTACTTGTTTTACCTATCGTTAACCTTTATAATTTTATCATCGATATATAATGATAATGGCGCCCATAAAATCAATTTACATTCAAATATAGAGAGAGTCCATCTACTTGTGGGTGTTGTAATATTCACAAGAGTGAATGCATTTTTTTTTCAATTTTGGAGTTGGGCGTAGTAAGGACCACTGCCCCGGAAACCAAGTATTGGATAATACTTGGTTGAATTTGAACTCTTAAGTGTAGTCATTTTAAGATTACCTACCCACCTACTCGACTGAGAATAAAAAGGTTAATAAAAAAATAAATAGACATATTCTCATATATGATATACATAACTACGTAATTAATAAAAAAACATACATTTATTAAAATGAAGCGAAGAAACGCGGACGGCACATATTGAAACAAAAGCGACTGGAATACCGACGGATTATGAGATTAGACGGGATTGCATAAAACAAACCAAAGTTTAGATAAGCTCACCGACCACTTCAATATGAAAGGGTCGTTGCGGAAGAACATTCACCCCAAAGCTCCTTCCTACGACCCCTGTCTCTCCCTCACATCATGTGGGTAGGATCAAAATAAAACTATCCAAAATATACTATTTTTTTTAAATCATATTTGATAAAAGTTAGGTGATATTGTATAATTCATTTTTCTAATGAAATGTGTATATGTTTTTTTTTTTTCATTATCGGTCATTTACGTCAGAAAAAACGTAGTAATCGTAAAGTGAGTCATTTTTAAAACTTTTTACAGTTTTCAACCAAAAATTATTATATTCTTGGCTATCAGATATATTTTATTTTCCTTTATAATCATATTCGCCTCATATCTCCCCTCAGTCATAAGAAAACTATTATGTGTAAGTAAATTTGTGATGGGTAGAATAAGAGTAAAATAATTATGTGAAAAACCACACGCGCATGCGTTGGGTCCACTAAACGCGAGGTTGCCAGTTCATTCTCTGCACAGTTTCTCAGTTAAAGAAAATTTTTATTAGTTTTTTCAATGTCTAACTAAAATTCCATCTAACGGTTGGGAAGTGTTAGTTTTTATTAGTAAGACTGGTAGAGTTTAGTTATTTATTTGGCCTAGCATCAATCGATAGCTAGAAACGATTAATCGCTATAATAATAAATGCATTATTTAATCCTCAAGCTTTCTATGGAAGGGAACCATTAAGGGAAAAAAATATAAAGTATTCTATTTAAATACATTAGTCCATCCCGGAGTTTTTACATCGGCCGCATTCGCCGCGGAGCTGAGTGAAAATGCAAATGAACCGGGAGAAAAGGTTTAGTGCTTTTATGGCAAAAATCCATGTGAAACTTTGGGATTAATTAGCATTTTTTAATGTTGCAAGTTTCAAAACTTAATATTACCTAACTACTTTGAATTGTATTAAAAGCGCTCCGGAAAGTAAAACGGGAATATTGGACGGTTGAAACATGCAAATATTCAAATTTCCACGAAGAATTAAAACGTATAAATTAGTAAAAGTAGATAAAAATTTTAACTTACGATATATCATTGATGTACTATTATTAAAGAATGCTACTTCCCTTAAATAGTTATTGAAGATTAACTATCTGACTGTTTATTGACATAGTCAATATGTTTCAAGATAGGTTTATTTACTTACATATATATTTTCAAGTATCTTTTAGAACACAGAATACATTACTTTTATTAAAAAACCAATTTTATATATGGTGTTAACATTATAATGTGATTATATTTTTTTACGGTACACTTAGGTACCTATTAATACGCTAAAAATATTACAAAACAATTAAAAACAGCGTAAATGTACATTGTGTAATAAAAAACAATATAAAACCATTGCATATCTACTAATATGATTCAAACTTCTAGGCTACAGAAAACAAAATGTAACCTAATAACTAATAACTGTTTTCAAAAACCAAGTAAAATTTTTTTTGGAAGTTAAGTTTTTGTTTTTTGGTGCTATTACAATATCTATTTTTTTTGTACGACCGACAGGTAAGTCCAATTATTGTACAATTTTCTTACAACTATCAATACATGTAAATATTTTTTTTAACATGGTTTAATGATATTAAACACATCTATATCCGCTGGTAGGGCATTAAGCAATGTCATACCTCCTGTCATGCTATGTTGAGCCATGATATCTGTCCGACCCTGCGGTATGCAGAATAGGTCATGGCTACGAGTTCGACAGTATTTATATTGGTTCAAGATACCGTAATTACGTACTAAAAATAAACTCCTTTAAATTCAAATTCAAGTCAAAAAAGAAAGAAGGTGTGGGAGAGGAAGGTTTTGAAATATCTGGCCATTCAGATGAGAGGTCATAAAACCGAAAATCTGGCTAAAGCCATTTCAAGCAACGTTTCGATTCTTAATGGTAGTCTTCCACCAGTAGGTCTAGCATAGTGAAATTGATACTATTTTATTCAATTCTAAGAGCTTAGTTAATTAACCTCCATTTTTTTGTTTTTTAAATAGTATACCTCACAAGAGTCCCAACTGCTCCCGTCTGGAGCCTATGAGACTATGGCATCCCCAATTGGGGTATGTTGTGAGGCTGAAGGTAAACGGGGAAGAAAAGAAGAAGGGGAAGAGGAAGGTGGGGAAGTAACTGGCTACACGGAGAAAAATGTTATTTGAAAAAACGAGCATTTTAATAGAAAAAACGAACATTTTAATAGAAAATACGATCATTTTATTCGTAGAACGGTTAAAAACGGGACTGAAGTTCTTACAAATAAATTAACAGGGTTTCAATGTTTATTGGCGGGAACATTAAGAATAATTGGTTGGTATACGTAATTTCGTACGTATTTTACCGCCAATAAACATTGAATCACTGTTAATTTGTTCGTAAGAACTTCAGTCCCGTTTTTAACAGTTCATTTTTCTCCGTGTCAGATCTAGTCACTAAACACGGCTAAAGTCATTTTAAACAACTTTTCAATTCTGAATGGTGGTCTTACACCAGGGCGATACTGAGAATATCTTCCACTTTGGAACGTGCCGCAAATATAGTTTATATTATTATAGTATATAAATAACACGAATTAATAAAAAAAAAATTATTTGCGCACGCCGGGTTCGAACCCGCGATCTTCGGAATGGGAGTCCAAAGCCTTACCCCTGGACTACGCCGGCCGTCAATTTTCAAATTAATAAGCCAGATATTTTGCATAACGAACGTCATTATTTAAAACGATTTGCATATTGACTGCTTATCCCTTATCGAAATATCTCTTTTCAATAATTGTTGACCGTGCTCGCAAATATCGATAACAGATAATGGATGACTATTTAGTTAATATCGTTTTGATATAGGGTTTTATCGATCGTTCGAAACTAAGCTTATCTACCATGGTGTACCACCTATAATGGTGTAATGTAATGGGTATAGCAAACTTAATATATAAGTCATCTTACAAATTAAGAAACATCAAAACTGTCCCTTATAGGATACCATAGACAGTATAGACACCGAGTCAACATTTCCGGCAATTTCTTCGGGCCGCATCCCGAAGCAAACATCGCAGCGTAGTCCTGAAGTGTTATGAAAATATAAATAACGTGAAAGCTTTTCAGGGCGCGAGTTCGAGTCAGTCATGTCACATCCTCGGCAGTGTATCTTCTCGGGAAGGAAGTGCCAATAACTCTGCGATGACAAACGCCGCGCCAGAAGTGTAAAATATCACTTTGAGGCAGGATATTCAGCGGTGACGTTTTAAAATTGGCTCCATCACGTTGACGTTATGAAAGTATACCAAATCTGTTCTAAATTAACTAGCGATTCGTTCGAGCCACTGAATAGAAAATTCAAAATAGAAGTATAGCCATGACTTAGTACCTTTTGGTTCTAGTCCATTTAGCGTAGGCGCTCTACCTTTCTTACCCTGTGTGTCATCTTAGGTATATCGTCATTCCATTTGAGCGAAATGAAAATTTTAACACAAGAGGCTTCAAGAAATCTTTGGAGATGCTGTGTGGAGGGTCTGTTTAAGGAAAGGAAGGATAGTGTAATGTGAGATATTATTAGTCTATGTTCAGTTCTATCATTACGAATTGTTCCCGTCGCTCGGGTCATATATAATGTGTTATTATTGTGTATGTAATTTAATTTAAATGTATTATTTCATCTGAATTTATTTTTTTTTATTTTAGTTTCTATTATTATTTAATATTATTTGTATCCTAATTTAATTTTTTAATTTATTTTCTGTATTTTATTGAAGGCACTGCTGAAAACCAGCTGCATTTTAGGAGAAATCCTGAATTGCAGCTGAGCAGTGACCTTTTCGTCAATAGAACCAATGAATAATCCAAAATCTGTACCTGTATTGATTGTAAAAAAAAACTATTGATGAATAAACGATTTTATTTTTTATTATTATTATTATTATTATATGGTGTCGGTTACGACGTGTGCCGAAGATAGCCGATCAGAGACAGACAAGTCATTCTAATTATGAGAACTCGGCAGACAAAATCTAGCTAATGAGATACAAGGAAGTGTGTCCTCTTAAGCCATATTTGTATATTAGATACATAATAACAAATAAACTTTGATTGTGAACTTTAGACAACTACAAGTCTTACAAAACTACAACTACAAGTCTTCCCGGGCACCCCTACTAAGTTGCCAAAAAAGTTGTAATTACCTTTATTTTTGATTGTATTGAAATTAAAATGTATTTAACCTTTATATTCATGTGACTATGTTTGTATACAGTCGTGTACCTCTACGTCTGTCTCGACACAGGTATATCCTAGTCACAAAAAAATCACATGTAATTATACTCTATGAATATTTTTCTTTTTAAATATCTAATTTTAAAAATTTATACATATATTACAATAGCTACATACAGTTTCAAAGTAAAGTATTTAGGTGTATCATTATCACACCACGTAGCATGAATACGTCTCCATCAGAGTAAATCCCCACTACTCTTAATACGTAAATCATTAGAATAATCGCCTACAGTCTATTACACTCTGCTAGTTATAAGGTATAAGACGATACAATGTAAGCGGATTAGGTAACTAGTTAACGGGGTGTGGGGAGAATGTGCGTGACGTGTTTGCTCATCCTCCTGGTATTCTGGTGTTTAAGCAGCCTCACGTCTTCCCGCTGTATTCCTCTTTGCCGGTTATAATGTGTCTTATCCTATTATGGTGTGCACACACCGCTTGCAATATTACACGATGCACACGAGAATAGTCATTTACGCTGATCCACTTTACCGGGTATTGTAATTAGCTGTCGTCTACGGCGAGTTTTACCCGATTATTAATAGTTAGCGAGTTTACCGCGGAATTCTCAAACATTCATCAAAGTTAAACTGAATTTATTTACAATAAAATATATAAATTTGTTCTAGACCACTTTAATTTTAATTACACTCTACTGGTTTCGGAAGAACCCTTCCTTCGTCAGGCCGAAGGAAGGGTTCATTATATAAGGAAGGGTATTATATAAGGAAGGCCGTCTGACGAAGGAAGGATTCTTCCGAAACCGGTAGAGTGTAATTAAAATTAAAGTGGTCTAAAACAAATTTATATATTTTATTGTAAATTATGGCGAGCCACAAAGTTAATGCTTATTACGAACATGTGATTATATTATTATCTGTATTCGGACAAGACTTCAAGCACCAGCGAAATTAGCACTGCTCTTTTGTCGTCTATTGTAAATTGGACAAATGGCCAACGTGTGTATTGATTGTTCAGTTATTTATACCTCCTCTTTCTTGCGCTTGTCAGTTGTCTTCCCCTTATTAGCGTCGACCTGCAAAGTGGTCTAAAACAAATTTATATATTTTATTGTAAATTATGGCGAGCCACAAAGTTAATGCTTATTACGAACATGAATTTATTTAAACCATTTTATTTTTAATATCTACATCACGTTACGGATTTTGTATGAGCCCCTCCTTCAAAAAGAGAATTATAAAACAACAAAAGATTCCAAATACTGACACGCATAAGCAAAACGTAAACCGCTCTATTCTCCAGATAAACTCACACATTACCACACCTTTTGTTGACCTCTCTCACCAATACTTTATTTTTATTGTGAATACCGCACAAGGGTCTCAACTGCTTCCGTCTGGAGCCAGTGCGACTATGGCATCCCCAATTGGGGTAAGTTGAGGCTGAAGGTAATGGGAAGGGAAACAGGATAAGGAGGGGAAGGTGGGGAAGTAACTGGATATTCAGATCTGGTCACCAAATACTGATAAAGCCATTACAAGCAACTTTTCAATTCTGAATGGTGGTTTTACATCGGGGTACTCATACAGGGGGTCATATGAGAATTGCTGCTTTGCACCCCCGAAACTAACATTATTTTAACAAAAAAAATGCATAGACCTAACCGATTTGAGACAATTGGTTACACAATAGTACCCATTTGGTAACATTTTGCTCACTATAATACTTGCTTACTCTGTACTTTGGGCTCACTGTAATACCTGCTTCAAAATGACCTAAATCGATAAAGATTTGACGAATGACAAAGGTGAATGACGAATATCTCTAAAACATCGCCGCGTACACTTACCCACTATTTACGGTTACCCCACGTGACTGTATGTGACTTGGGGAAATGGAGGGAGGCAGCAGTAGTGGAACAAACTTTTAACATTCGATTGATCAGAGACCACAAGTCAAATTATACGTATAATGTCTGTATCGACCCAGTGAGACAGACATAAAAAATCGCATGTATTTAAACTTTTTATAGATTAATAAAGAAGAAAAAAATAAGAACTGGTGGATGCAATATTTTAGCCATAACTTGTTATAATGCTTTGTCTAGCCTAAAATTAGAAGTAAGATTATAGCAATATATTTATATTAAAACAAATAACTTTGTATTAAACCACTATTATATAATCACAATTACCTATATATTTCGAAACCGATGGTTTCTTCGTAGAAATTTTTAAATTTTTTTTTACTTCGGTTTCGAAACATGTAGGTAATTGTGATTATATAATAGTGGTTTAATACAAAGTTATTTGTTTTAATATAATTGAAAATGACGCCACAAAGTGATTTTGCGAAGTTTGAAGAAAGAAATATATTTGTACAGCGCCCTTGAGGTGATTTTTCTCAAAAACTTCGCATTAAGTACTGACAAGTAATCATTATTATTATTATTATTATTATCAGTTATGTGTTATTACACAACATAATAGCTCAACACTAGATACTTTTAAAAAATCCAGTTTACACTCCTTCCACATCACAAATTTCCTAAATTGAGTTATTCACATAAAAAAATAATTGTTTTTTTTTATGAACAACGTCAAACCCCAAAGTGATTGCTTCGTATGAAGAAACAAATCTATATAAAATTTATGGAGGTTCACAATAAGCCAACAATCTGCCAAATGGGTGCTCGTATCGGAATAGTTACACAATACACCCTCTTAGGATTTCATCCGCAATTTTCTTTCTAAAGTCGTTTTCTCATTTCTTGCCAAACGATATTTTATACCCGTATATCAGCTAATATAGAGCCGTTCTTAGTAAAAATGGGCAAGCAAGATTTTGAATGAAATATATTGTTAACCAGATAAAATTTGTAAAGTTTATGTCGATTTTTAAAATCTCAGTATAACGCTGTTTTTATTAAATTTGTATTGACATCAAATAAAAATATGTTAATTTATCCAAGACACTATCTAGATAGCATTTAGTTCGATAAGAATCTTGCAATCATGGACATATAAATATATTCATAGACCAGAAAATAAGGGAAAGGGGTAAACACCAACTGTAGCGGGACGCAGAGGGATGAGTTGACTGTAACGGTATGTGATTCGTTAATAATTCAATCTGACAGTATACAGGCATCTCGCATTATAATATCACCATTTAGTTCTTTAAAGTAAAATCTGCTTTTGAATGAATAGACCTTATTACATGGGAGCGCGAATTGTTCGCCCGGTTTGAACAAACTTGAGTAATCCATATAAAGCGAAGAAAGGTTCGCTTGTTTTGAGAGACGAATATTTTGTTACCGTATTTAGTTAAGACATTTTTACAAATGTTTCATAATTTACTTACCCCAGTAAACAGCAACATGCATACGACGGGACCGGGAATTTCGGTTGGCAACGCTCATGTTTCTCGGTGTGATAAAACTGATCATATTATATGATGTGAATAAGCTTAAAATAAAGACAAATAATGCCTACCTATGGAATTTAATACGATAATTGGGTTTATACTCTTTTTCACTTCTATTTTTACACGTTTTAATAGCACAGTTACCATTTTTGCCATGTTATTTCGTAAAATGTACCGATGAGAGCTCGACGCTAGTCCGCACAAGAATGATGACGTCACATTTTCTAGATTCACGCTAACCTATACGCCAGCCCAGCCGGTTCCATGGAACCCGTATTAAGGAGGTATTATCCCTAAAAAGACCCTCCACTCAGCATTCCCAAAGATAACATAGGCCCGAGGGAAATAGTTTTCCTTAGGGCATCCTGTGTTAAGCTAATATTAAAAAAAGGTATTCAAAGAATTTCTTTGTTTTTTTTTCCAAATTGTACAGGAAATTACATAAGAAAAAACATCAACAAGGAGAATCATCTTCCCTTTTGGAATAGATCACAACTGGTTTCATCTGACTGACGCCTCCTGGTTCATAATCCATACCATTTTGTACATGTTCAATATCCATCTATTCCCTTCCAATTCCGCGCCTCCTTGCCAAAATACATTATCTTCCGTATCAGAGCATTAGACTGTTAGCCTCGCTTAACACAATATTGTAAAGCTCCTATTATTCAGTTCAAGAAGCCGTCCATTCTGGCACACCCTTTTGATCGGCAGTTTCAAGTTACCATTCTCGGGGCTGCTGAGTCGCAGGTACAGTCTCGGCGAAACCATCTTCTCTCCACTCCGCACACAATGGGAAATCCGAGACCGGATACAGCCACCGCTGGACTTCCGGCGAGGCCGGATATTAACTACGAAAGCCTTCCTCGAGGTATCCAATAATAGATTTCGTTGAAGGCACGTTATTTATTTACGTGGTGTAATTTAAATGTTTTGTTTGTAAACGTGATTCGAAGAAATTGTGTTAAAATTTTATGACAACGCTTAAAAAACGCATAAACCTAGTTATCAATTAAAACTAAATTAAATCGTTGAAAACGAATATATGTTTTATCTAAACGAAATATAAAACAAAAAAATACAACAAGGTAACGGTTGACATTGGAATCTCTAATGCACGGACATAAAGTTGGCATGCTGTGTATGTTACAGAGGTATTTTATTGGAGTCTCTTCAAAGGACACGAGCGGGACACTCATTCACAGTTGATGTTGGCCTCATGAGAATGGGTCGTTTCTTCTAAATAATCAAAGAATTTGAATAGTACTTTCACGGAGCGTGAAAAGTAACTTCAAATATTTGACGAATTGTTAAAAAAAATTTGAAAACCAATACTTAATTTGAGGAACTCCATTTTATTTTCCTTTGTTACTGTTAATAGTAAAGCAAAACAGATGTCACGTGAAATAATGATAACACATTAAATCTTTTCTTTATAAACAAACGGTTTTTATACATTGAATAATAATATTATTGTATAATTAAAAAACAAAAATTGAATATACGATATCAAAAAAAGAATGACGCGCCGAAAAATTACAGAAATTTTATTTCAAAGTTTCAAAGAAATGGTTTTTCAGAAGTAGTAGATGTGTTCAAATTATCTTCATTAATTAAAATATTTGAATTTTACTGAACTGTCAAGGTAAACAGTTATTGAAAGATCTAAATACTAGATTTGACAACTTCTACTAACTTCACAATGTACCCCAATTGGAAATGTCCCACTGGGTCCAAGGAATGGTGCAAAAATAAGCTAAATAACAATACAAAAAAATGCACGCATTAAAACTATAATACACCTGTAAAATAATTCTTGATTCAGGTTTGTATGTAAGTCGGCTATCTCAGTCTGACACGATGTTGTGATTTACGGCAGTCCAGTTTCGTGAGTGCGACTTATTCGAGAATAATATCCAGAGTTATAATTCACATTTTTTGGTTCACAAATTCCAAATTTCCTCAGTTCACAACGTTTAAAATATGGGCGCCAGGAGGAGTAACGTAAATAAAATTAATCTTTCCATAAGCGTCTGCTAGGTAGTCTGTTTCAGTGGGTATCCTGCGGGACAAAGCGCTCCTTTGTCGTTATAAAGATTTGTGGACGGGTTCGGGCCAATGAAAAGAATCTTCATTTACTCGCTAGAAAAACGCGGAATGAAAAACAACTTTGTGAATTTTATCACTTATCGTGTTTTGGTATGAATCACAATTTGCATTATTATTTATAACGTCTTAAATAAAAGCTTTCCTTTTAGAATGTAAATTTATCAAGGAAAATTTATCTCTATGAGGTTTTGTTGTAATCACAGATAAGAGAAACAAAGGTTGTAATGTTTATTATGTTTTTATTGACAATATTTTCATATTCAAAAAGTTTTGATTTTTGAAGTAGTACGTGGTATTAAAATATAATGAAGTCGATTGCTGCAATTTCACATATGTTTGTTCGTATCATCTCTACCTGAGGTACCAATGATTATTTCAGTTGTGACCTTTACACATTACAAATTTTATTGATCTGGAAAATTTTGAGATTTCTCTCATTACAATTGAAATAAAATGTAAATCATCACTAATCAGATTATTTTCATTTATGATATTTACGTGATTTTGGAATAAATTTAAAAATTTTAAACAAATTGTTACGAAGACTAAAATCCTTTTCAGTTCACAATCTGAAAGGTTTCAGGTGTTTCGGTTTCGGTTACAGCTATCGGTTGTTTATCATAGATTTTATCTCGACGTCAGTTTATTCCGTCACTATATTGCACTACCAAACAGAGAGGAATTCATTTCCCGAAAACTGGATGATTCTTTGAATGTTCAAAGGAGAATAAATCATTTTTAACTATTTCAAAGAATTCATTTTTTATTTATTTTCATATATACCGCACAATTTGTGCAATTAACATAAGTATGCACATTAAAAGTATGACGACATGAAAAAAGAAGTGTTAAAAGTTAATACATAAAAGTTAAAAGTTAGAAGTTAAAAGTTAAAAGTTAAAAATTAAAAGTTAAAAGTTAAAAGTTAAAAGTTAAAAGTTAAAAGTTAAAAGTTAAAAGTTAAAAGTTAAAAGTTAAAAGTTAAAAGTTAAATGTTAAAAGTTAAATGTAAAAAGTTAAAAGTTAAAAGTTAAAAGTTAAAAGTAAAAAGTTAAAAGTTAAAAGTTTAAAGTTAAAAGTTAAAAGTTAAAAGTTAAAAGTTAAAAGTTAAAAGTTAAAAGTTAAAAGTTAAAAGTTAAAAGTTAAAAGTTAAAAGTTAAAAGTTAAAAGTTAAAAGTTAAAAGTTAAAAGTTAAAAGTTAAAAGTTAAAAGTTAAAAGTTAAAAGTTAAAAGTTAAAAGTTAAAAGTTAAAAGTTAAAAGTTAAAAGTTAAAAGTTAAAAGTTAAAAGTTAAAAGTTAAAAGTTAAAAGTTAAAAGTTAAAAGTTAAAAGTTAAAATTTAAAAGTTAAAAGTTAAAAGTGTGGTGGTTGCACTGGTGCCACGGTGGAACTCGTACTCGTAAATAACGCGATAAACTAAGTGACGCAAAGAAAAAAAACAATTAAGGAAAAAACAAATTAATTATAATTTTCAAAATACAAATACATGAGTAAATAGCTGCATAAATTTGAATTTGGAATTCCTAACCAAAGAGAAGATATTTGAGATCAAAGTTGCCAGTACGGCAAAATGCCAATTTCATATGTAAGTATCTAATATTACTCTCCATTATGTTTTAGGTTCTGCCCACATTAATAAAATGTATACCTAATGTATTCCAAAAAAGTAACAAAAAGAGAACAATCACCTCGTGAATTAATAATTTATTCGAGATTATTCCATTTGCACTTTGGTCATTTATTTTCAACTGGATTTAAAAGCAATGCGAGCTAACTGTACCGTTAAAATATCAAGCGCTAATGAGGGGTGGACGGTTAAATGAATCTTGTTAGTTAATTGCGAAAATTTTGGGTTGGTAAATTTTTTTAATGCAACAAAATATATTTACTTTGGAAAATGCTGCAACACATCATATTACACGTGTACTTTGATAGCTCACGTGTTAATCTATAATAATGGTTAGTACGCGTAGTAAGTACCGTAGCTACGGTACCTTAGATACACCATTATATTCATAATGGTGTATCTAAGAATACCGGAAATTAGTCCTTTTTAAATCAAATTCTAGACGGAATGACTCTTCTTTACAAAAAAAAATATAAATTGATTTTGAAAGTTTTTATAAAGATTGTTATTTTATCTGGTAAACGCATTTTTAATATTTTGAAAAACTAAGTTTATTTTTAATATACTAAGGTTATACCTTTGGTCGTTGGCAGATTGGTTCAATCTTCAAATACACATATTCTATTATACAATATAAATTTCAAATCGCATAATCATACAACAAAATAAATCAACGAATAATCTAGTAAACTCATTTTTCAGAATTAAAATCATTAAAAAATAAATCCGAGAAGTGTTTTGTGACGAATATACCTCAGTTTTTCTATTTATGTAAGGTCTATATATTTCAGATTTTTTTACACACTTATTTTGGATAGACATTATTGAAAATCATAAATACTTATGATCAAAAATTACTTAAAGAAGTACACGATATTGAATAATTTATCATCATGCGTTTTGAGCATTTTTATTGCTTACTTACTTACTTTTGAATGTAGGTATATATTAAAGCAAGTTTTGAATGAAATAAATCGATATTAAATTTTTAATTAAAAATAATTGATACGGAGAATAATCGATATTTCTCATCGGAACCTCCTTGTACAGTTGGAAGCATTTTTAAACGTTTATTCTCAGCCTTAATATTGGGAACAACTGGCTCTTAATATTGGGAACAACTTCTTGGACCTTCGTGACAAAACGGTGAAAAATATCTTTGACATTTTTATCCAAAGGGCTTAAAGACCTGGTGATATGCGAAAGATATTAAAAAAATAAAGATTCTTTCAGATTCGTCTTTGTTAATCACAATCATGTCTCAATAGTGACTAAAGCCAAATTTACAATACGCAATTAGTTGCGCAGAAATTGGTGACATGACATTAGTTGCACTTCTAGTTACACGTGTAAATATAGTTGCATGCATTCGTTGTATGCCAATGAATCTGCACCGCTAGTGGTGTGCAACTAATTTCGGATTTCTAAACATAATGCAACTAGTGTCGTGAAAGCAGCTAAGCGGACGTACCTACGTTTTCTTGTAACTGTTTGAGAGTTTAACGTCGAAAATGGTACATCAACTCTGGAATGCTCAATAAAGTTTTAAAAAGAGGTTCATGCATTCGAAAATAGTTTTTGTAGCTGTCAGGATATTCATCTGATAATTCAGAGATTAATTGCATTGCACCCAATCGCTTTCTTGACAACCACTCTGTCAACATCGTCTTTTCTTTCTCGAGTGTCTTTTATTTATTTTGTACACCGCCATTGTACATTTCAGAAAAACACTTTCATGTTGATGGTGCCATTATTGTGATACTGACGATTGCAGGATACTAAATTCGCGCTATTTACACCATTTTTTAAATGAAAATTGAGCTTTTTTTATTTTTTTTTTATTTGAAGAAACATTTAAAACAAAGAATAATACATACATATCAAATAAAAACATAATACAAAAACAGAGAAAAAGTCCCAATAAACCATTTTTAAGTAGTTTGTCAATGGGTTTTTTTAACTTAATGGATTATAACAAAAATTAAATTAATTATTAAGATATAATTGTTTACATTCATAAAAAAATATATATATTGTATACACTCATACCATAATAAATATAGCCTAAAGAGATGTAACATATTTGGAACATGCATGCTACTAGTTGCGTTATGTAAATTCGGCTTAAATTATCATTTTTTTTCATACTAATCATTGTCATTGGCCAACAATGGCTTCCTTTAGGTAGGATTTAAGTATATTAAAAGTCTTGTGTTATAGACTCAATATATTATTTTAATTAGTTTTATGTTTAGTAACAATCAAAGCAATAAAGTTAACATTAAAGACATTCACCTGATAAAAAGCGTAAATCTAAAACACAAAATACATACATGGATAGTAAACAAGGGCATTGTATACTGCGGACATATTATAACTTCTACAATATAATAGCTACCTGTATTAAATTTTACTTCTCTTCTTTTCAAATAATTTAATTTCTTTATATCATCTCTTCTCCATTTTTTCTTTTCTATTTCTCTTATTAATTTTCAATTTATGTTTATTTTTCCAAATTCTATTTATTAATTAATAATTAATTTTATTCTTTCTTTTAAGAAAATGATATAAAAAATATTAAATTACTGCCACCTCGAAACAGGCTCAGCCTAGTGAGGTGGCATATACCTAAAAAAAAATGTACTTAAAATGTATTTTTGGTTAATAAATAATAAAAAAATAAAAATAAATGTACGTGTTTAATTTATCAGGTCTCGTTCAAATAAAAACACTCCGTTTGAAATAAGTATTCGACATTTATTTATTTTACTGGCTTCACTTTAACATGACTTCCACTACCTTTTTTACGTTATACTGAATGTGATCCACAACGGCTCGGTCCCTGGGGTCTAAGACACTTCTTAGTTCGTTGGCTTGTTAGCATAGAAGAGAGGGAATTAAATCCCTACATCGCTTTTATACGAAAATGGTAAAAAAAGCTAACACAGTGAAAGATAAAATAACAAACACAACTGCCAACTAGACGCGACTAGCCGGTTAGATAACAGTTTTACCGTATGATAATTAGTTTCTATAAATACTTACAAGTTACAGAAAAGTGCTGAACCTATTATATATTTTATATTCCAGCTTATTGCTAAATGCCACAGATGGCAATAAAAGTCAGTTATTGATTTTAACAAAATGTTGTACTACTTTTTTCTGTGACAATTTCAAAACAAATTATGAGGCTCATACACCTATAAATAGACTGCAGCATTTGGGCATTAAATTTGGGAATAGTGTAGTACATGTTTAAAGATTCCGTATTAGTTACAAAACGAAATCTTTATTACTTTAGTAAAATCTATAATTTCACGACTCCGTAGTGAATTCACTTTCGATTTTAATTTTTTATATTTCTTCATGCGTATTTCGCTTTCCATACCTATAAAATTTTATTTACTTTAATTTAATCATAAATCATTATATATTGTATGCCATTTTTTTGCTAACACAACTGAATTACTTATATATATATATATCATTTTAAAACGCCTAATAAGGCGTAAATAAATGAATTCCTTTGTTCCAGAGATCCTATGCTGCAATTACATGCATGTAAATCTGGCCCTGCTCGAGCAAGTCTGTCAAACAATGTCCACAATGATCCGAATGCACCAATATTAGGACAAGCCGAAAGCCAGACCGCCAAGCCACAAAACCACAACAATGCAAATTATTTTTGCACGGCAGCAGATTGCATTCATTTCACAGTGTAATAAAGAACGTCCAACCAAATGTACCTACTGTCAGTTCGGATCTATACAACCAATCAGTTGGGTTTGTGATGTGAATCCATTTTTTCGGCATGCTATCATCGGAATGCGTGAATATTAAAATGCAAGTATTTCAATCGCGAAAACTATTAAAATAATTCATGCATTTTTGCAATATTACATAATATGTGCTCGTTCGAATCATTTAGTATTTTTTATTTGTTGACTCCAACATTACAATATTTTTTATCTTTTCTTTATTTCCAATCAAAACGGTATCTCTTATCTATTATTTCCAGTCAAATGGAACGCTATACAAGACTACATAATAAATAATATTACTTTTATCGTGCAGTAAAGACTGAATTCGGTAAAAGAAGCATAGTGTACCATTCCATTACGGTTGGTCCCCGGAATACATTACATGTATAACATGGGGTGGGTTTAAGGAAAAAACTCATACCAAACATGATTATATGCTCCCGAAGGGGTGTGCAGAGAGAATATACCGCCGAATAACAAAAATGTAAAACATATTTGTATTCAAATTCATCAAGGATAAAGCTACTTGTCATACTGTATACAAATACTAGCGGGACAAAACATAACAAAACACATACTACATAGGTCAAAACATCGACGCTGTAAATAAACTTATTTTGGGTTTTTTTTTAAGTCGATTTTAGATTTTAAATTAGGAAATAATGCACAAAAAATTATTATTTTATAATAATTATTAAACTGTGAGGACAAACGGTTGCTTCAACACGGTATAAATTGGCAATCTCCTCCCTGATAGCCTCAAAGGGAGAATCGAATAAACAAATGTGTCAAAAAATGGTTTAATCTTAATACAAAAATGTATTTTAATATGGAATAATTTTTAAGATAAGATATAATATATTTTTGTTAAATTTTATGTTATGTTATTATTGTTATAATATTATATAGTTTTAAATTGTTGAAGTTAAGTAGAAAGCGAAATAATTAAATTACTTCAATAATAAATAAATAAAACTTTGGTTAAGTTGTTTGACGAATTAACAAAATTCTTCCAAAAGAGGATTGTAATTGTAAGCATTTCAGAATGTGAAAAAATGATTATTTATTCACATAAATTAAGAAGTATTTAGGGATAAATTAATTAGCTTTGAAAAAAAATACAACTCAATTTCGCGTCAAATTTTCGAAGTAAAAATGTTGGGTAAAGTCAATTTTCTTATGAGTAGATGTCATATTATGTCACTTAATGTAGATCTGAGTGCTTCAAATTCAATCACATTTCATAACCGGATCTTGAAACAACTTAACCTTAGTAAGGCACTGCTGTGGAAAGATTATAAATATGATTTTTTTACTGTAATATATTTTAGGTTGTGGGTGCTATGTGTGTTACCTGATTTCGGATTTATTCTGAATTTAAGGGTCATTTTCAAAATTGAAACTGATTGTGTCAATAATTCAGATAAGTGTACAGTGCCTACACACAAAATATCATTTTTTAAAGAAAATATTCAATTTCAAAATTGAAAAAGATGTGTCAAGAATTCAAACAATTCCTTATTTTTTCACGGGTCTGCGATAGTCATTTCATAAATCAGGCTTTTAACTAGTGATAATATTCAAACCAATCAAATTTTATTAGGGAATATAATCATTCCTAATTTTAACAATCATTTATTTATTTATTAATCTTCTCACATATTATAAATATTATTTTTTTTTCATAGAAATTAACTTCACTAGGACTATAATAGCCTGTATTGAGGTTACATTTAATACATTTAAGCGAAGAAGCATAAGTTAAATACAAAAAAAAAATACAAAATTTACACACATAAGTTAAATTAAAAAAAAAAAACACAAAAACTGCATACATAACACTAAAATATTACATGGAGAAAGAAAGAAATATTACATTGTGGCCAGATGGGTAGAACTTGAGGATGAAATTGTAACAATGTTTAAACCATAAATACATTATTAAACACTATACCCATTGAGAAACAAAGTGACAGTTCAACACAACTAGGGCGACACTCTGATTTTGGCAGATGGAATTTTAATAAAATCTTAATACTTTAAAAAAAATCTTATTATTTAAAAAAATCATTTTTATCATTATTCATACCAATTGTGAATTTAAAAGACAATTTTGTTGTACGGCCAGTTTTAGTGACGAGTTATAAAATAATATTACAGAACTCTACAAAATATTCATAAAACTCTTTTCGTTGCGTAACGGTTTACACCTAATTATAAAATATTTTATAGAATAGTTCCATAAACCGAAAGGGATTACAGTGAAATAATTGACTGTAATACATAAATATACATATGCGTACTTTCATGTGAATCGGTTAACAAAGTTAATGCCAACCATATAAAAATAATTGCACTAATTGTAATGGCTACAATTTTGGGTGGAATTAAATACAAATCTGATGATCGAACATTCCACAAAGTGACTGCTACTTGATGGGAAATACTTGGAAAATGATTAATATGAGGACAACAAAACAAATATCATGAACGTTGTGTCGCGTCTTGTCAGAGTTATTGAGATATAATCATGAACATTGTGCCACTTCATGTCACAGTTATTGAGATACAATCATGAATATTGTGTCACGTCTTGTCAGAGTTATTGAGATATAATCATGAACATTGTGCCACTTCATGTCACAGTTATTGAGATACAATCATGAACATTGTGTCACGTCTTGTCAGAGTTATTGAGGTATAATCATGAACATTGTGCTACTTCATGTCACAGTTATTGAGATACAATCATGAACATTGTGTCACGTCTTGTCAGAGTTATTGAGATATAATCATGAACATTGTGCTACTTCATGTCACAGTTATTGAGATACAATCATGAACATTGTGTCACGTCTTGTCAGAGTTATTGAGATATAATCGTGAACATTGTGTCACGCCTTTATTTATTTTATTTTATTTTATTAGGATTTACAGATTAATATTACATGCATAAAAGAAAACAAAAGGTTATAATGAGTATGTTACAACCCAATAACAAATGTTCACATCACGCCCAAATAATAAATAAAAAAGTCAATAATTAATAACTATTTTTTTTAGCACTTAGCAAAATAAAAGTTAAATGATAGTACCTACTCACAAAAAAAGAAAATTGTAAAATATATTGTCCGCATATAGACATATACGTATTACATTATTTTTAAATTTCAAATTCAAAAAAATACATGAAAAAAGTATGGTTTCAATTTTTTAGTTTGGTTACAATGAATTAATCTACGAGTATTTAGTAATGAATTGGTTATTATAAAGCTCCATTAACTATATATTTGAAAGAGCTTAAAGTACACAACAAGATATAAGCATCGATACATTTTTTGTTACAATGATTGCAAGTTCTCAATAAGAAATAATTTTTCCTGAGACTAGTTGAAGCAATTTCGACATGAAACAATAACTTGTCGCTAGTTTTCTTACTCGGGACTCTAATATTAATTGATGACAAAAGAGCTGGACATAGTTATTGAGATATAATCACATATGATGACTCAAATTACAGATTCATTGCAAATTGCGCGTGCAGTGGTTACGTATCCAATTCAAACTAGCTAAATTGATAAAAGTCATGGTCATTAATCAAAAAGTTGCTTATATCTACATAATACATAAAGAAGAGTGATGAAATTTCGCATAACCTCATACCGCCAAAATAAAAAGATGATCATTGTCTACACGAGATTTCTAAAAACGACCACCATCCCATTTCCCACCACTTAAAACACAAGGAAGATCATTAAAGAAAGGGAAGATCTGGGAAGAAAAAAGGTACGAGGGATGGTTAGGAGGACAATGTGACGAACAAGTGGTGCAAGTCAATAGGTCGCGAGAATCCGGCAGGAGAGCTCACAAGGTCTCCCTCAACCGGTCTCTCCCGATCTGACCCGCCAAAGTAGGTGGACAAATTCATCCACCGCCAAGACATAGACAACCTCACTCCCAAACGTAATGAACCACTAAAAGTGATCTATGCCAGAGGTGTTGGTTATATGGTTATCCAATAAATGGTTCCCGGGACGGCGGTAACTACACCCGCCTCCCAAATTGATCCTTTTATCCATCTTACAAGTATAACAATACTTTATTCCAGAAGTTACACAGGGTCAATAGAATTCAATACATTCAGTACATATTATGTACCAAACACGTATGAAGCAGAAACTATAATTAGTACCTATCGACATGTTATCATTATTTTATTTAACTTAGTAACAATTATTTTCAACCAGTGAACTGTAAAATATCATGCGGTTTGAAGCAACACGGTAAATTATCCGTTTATAAAATATAGCTATATAGTTTGAAGCAACACGGTAAATTATCCGTTTATAAAATATAGATACTAGTACGTTATTTAATTTTTTTTTTTATTCACCAGATTTACAGGAACGGGTTTAGTTTTTCCCATAGGAAAAACTAAACCCTTTCATACACTTTTCCATATAAATGATCATCTAGTAAATCCACGTTATGCAAGTGTATTATATAAGTATAATTAATACAAAACAATACAAGAACAACACGTTAATCTACCAAACTATTAAATGGGAATATAATTCACCGTCTCCAGATATTTTCATATCAGAGGGTTCGGCTCTGTGGAATTCCTAATTTGACCGATAAATCCTACTGATCCCTCAATATAAATATTTAAAAAAATCTTTCGTAATTCTACATGTATTTAAAATGACTGATTTTTGCATTTTTATATACAAATTCTTTGACAAATCTAATATGCCTAAATTTTTAATAAGAGAGCTAGGTATAATGCCAGTAGCCGAAATAACAAAAGGTAATATTTTTATAGTCTGAGAATGCCAAATTCTTTTAATTTCATTTCCTAAATCTGTATACTTTCTTATTTTTTCAGAAACAGATTTTTGAATATTACAGGAATTTGGAATAGCTACATCAATAATATAAGTTATTTTTTTAATTTTGTCATGTAAAACTATATCAGGTCTATTATGACCAATTGGTCTGTCTGTTAGTATAGTTTTATCATAGTAAATTTTAAAGAAATTATTTTCTAAAAATGAATTTGGTTCGTATTCATAATATGGTACTATATTATGACAGTCAATCAAGTTATGTTTAATTACCAAACTTTGGTGAATTATTTTTAAAACCTGATTGTGCCTAAATGTATACTCAGACGGCGCTAATATAGAACATCCTGATATAATGTGTTCTATAGTTTCCGGAAAAGCCATACATTTTCTACATAAATCATCTATTTGATTTGGATCTTTGATTATATGCTTCCTATAATTTTTGGTATTAATTACTCTATCTTGAATAGCAAGCATAAAACCTTCTATTTCTGCGCTCAACTCTCCAATACTCAACCATTTGTTTGACGAAAGTTTGTCAACATACGTTTGGTTGAGATAATTGAAGTGTTTTGCGTGAATAATTTTATTTGACCAGGAATCTAATAATTCCTGGTTGGTATTTATAAAAATGTTGGCATTCTCGTCGTATAAATTTAAAGGTGAAATATTTCTGTCTGCCTTGCAAATTATTTTATGCAGCTCTGAGCTATTAGCTTTTCTATGAAAAAAATTTCTTAACATTTCTACCTGATTTTGTTTTAAAGAAGTTATTTTGACTAAATAAATAATAATAAATACATAACCACAAATTATTCGCTCGATATTATCATTGAATTCAAAACATTGAATTGTTTTAATAGTCTGTGTAAAAACACAAATGAAATGTTTTTAAAAGCACGATCACTGATGGTAGAATAAACCATTATCTCACACCATAAATATTAATTTGTATTAACGTTTAACCTGTTAAATCACAGCACACCATATTTGTCCCAGCTCACATATCTCTCATAGAAATCGTTGTCTCCCAATATTATAGTGAGAAGTATGATTTAAACGGTATTGAAAGGAGAATACAACACGCTATATATTCAAAACTAAAAGTAAACCACAAAAAAAATTTAAATGTTTTCCTTTTTGAAATCAATGTTTCCGATTGCAATTTGAAAAAAAAAATGTAATTTTGTCAATTTTTTAAGATTTTTTTTACATGCAGCGACAAAAAAGTGAGGTGACTGTAACATTTATAATTCATATGTCTAATGAAATATGTATGTTTTTTTTTATTATCAGTAATTTTAGATAGTAAAAAACGTAAAGTGAGCCATTTTTAAAACTTTTTAAGGTTTTCATTCAAAATTTTTATATTTAATAAATTACATGGATATTTCTAATAATAATGAAAGCCCATATCATTACCTTTCGAAAACAGTTCTTAGTTTTCAGATACGTTAACGAATATTCCATTTATTTGGATTTTATTGCAGAGCGCGAATATTTTTAGCCTATGCCAAAACACGCCAATTATTTAACGTTACTTTTAATGTCTGCTTAATAATTCAAAGTATTAGTTAAAATGCACCGGAAAACGTTTTAACGCAAATGGAAAACAAAAGTAGCTCTTTGAATGCAATGACTCTTATATCTGGCATTTTGTACCTTACATAATTTAGTTCTGAATTGCAAATAATACGCATAAGTGGCGATCCAAAACTACCAACAGAAGGGATTGGCTTATTTTTACTTGTTGCATTAAAGCCAAAGCCATGAAACTACCAAAGTTGTTCACTCGTAAGCCTTAAAGATGATAAAAAATATATTCCAATGCAACCTTATTCCTTAGTTTGTCGGTTTTCACACTTGTGCACATTCTTGTAACATTGAGGTAAGAATAGCTTGGGAGCAGTAAAACCAAAATCTCTAAAGGAAAAATAAATTCTAAACATTCTGGGGAGTATTGCTCGAACATCGATGATTTTTTTTTAAACTTAGTGTGTAATACTTTCTTTTTTAAATTTTCTACAAAATTCACCCAATTTTACTCTCATTTATGTTCAAATTTTACTTACGTTCAATTTTACTAGTGTTCAATTTCAAAAATATGTATGTTTAATTTTTCTAGTGTTCATAATGTTATTATTTTAAGTTTATTAATGTCTAGACACATTGATTAATTGTACGAATATTCACAGACTAGGGATTCCTATTCCGAGGCGGACAGTAGGTTGTGAAGTTGATTTCAATTTATACGATTTGCTCTTCTTCATATTTGCAGACCTCATTTCAGTGTTTGATGATTTCTTTATCTTCATTTTTGTAGACCTCATCTTTATGTTTGTTGACTGTAGTAGGTTATTGTGTTGGTGTTACTTCATAATTTTGATAATGCTGATTTGCTCATTTTCATGTTTGCAGACTACAACTCCATGTTTGATGATTTTCTCGTCTTCACGTTTGTAGATCTCATGAAAATGTTTGTTAGCTGTAAGTTGTTGTGTAGGTATATATTTGGTGATGACGATTTCCTCATCTTATTTTTTAATATTGTTTCATTCGTGCAGCGGCAATTTCCTGCCTGTATTTTTATTATTTGGAAGTAGGTGGGAAGAGTTGTTAAAAACCTCCAAATAGTAAACTTGTATACCTAAACAAAAATCTTTCATGTTAACGCACGTATTAAAGTTCCTGAAAAATTAACAAACATCGTTTTCTGTTTCATGGAAGAAAATTGATTACTTCGTCTGTGTTTTAAGTTATGGCTGCAAAAAAACTGATGTTCCCGTGATAATTCAACTGTACCAGATAGTATAAAAACTAATTTAAAAAATGTCAGTTTGATACGCATAATAAATCAAACCGTGAATGCGATTCACATGCAAATATTATTCATTTGAACTTTTAAAATCGAAATCGGCAATATTTATTTTGTAAACCACGAAAATATGGAGATTCAACCGTTGCACAAAAATGAATTCATTTTGTTTGGTATCGAACAAAAAATAATTGAACATTTAATATTGTATTTATAACTAGTTTGTTCACCGGTCGGAAAACTTTGAGGTAACGTTATTAAGCTGTAGAATTGGACAAAAAAATTGATAAATTGGAAATAGGTATGAAAATTCCGTCTATTTTGCGAGAAATATAATAATTGATGTCCCGACAGTTGTTCCCTTGACAGTTGGCCTCCCAAAATTACAATTATGATAAAGTTATAATTTTTTGTGCATTTATTTCCGGTTTCAAAACTAAAATTGTCTTTAAGAATATCTTTCTTAATAAATTGGTATAGATATCAAACGAATTTATTTATAGTTTCGATTTTTCGTTCTCACCTTATACTCTGTTATATGAAGTAAATAGATAAGTATAAATACCTTCCTATATATTATATTATATTTTTGTAATACATTTTTTTTTTATATCAATGTCAGTGTGAAAACTGCTTAAATTTTTTTGGTTGATCTATTCTCTACTCACTTTTGTTTTTTTTTTTATCTATTTTTGATTTTTTAGTTCATTAATTCATCAAAATCAAAACAAAATTTTACGGAATGGTTGAAAATCATACATGTTTATAATTTCTGAATTTATATTTTATTTCTATACTTTCTTTTTCTCTTTTAGCTATTTTTGATTCTTTAGTTCATTAATTCATCAAAATGAAAAGTAAAATGTCATGGAATCGTTGAACAGCGCTACATGTTTATAATTTTTATTTATATTTTTATTTTCTTTTATGGTATATTTTATGTTTTTATTATTGAATTTTCTTTTTATTTCTCCTTTCTACATTAATATTATTTTTTAAATATTTATTTTAATTCATAAGCAACTTCTTGTATCAACCATTGAATTTTTTTTTTAATTTTATAAAATGTAATCTGAGTAAAAGTCAATACATTACAATATAAAGGCCTCCGCCCACTGAGGCAACTGAAAACTCTCAACTGCCAACTGTCTTTGTATGACAATGTGATGGCCCGCACACTACACAATCACACAAAACACCGTTGTCAATGGTAACGCAAGCGGTGACTTGCGACCATCTTGCGACTGTCACTGCTCATTGCCCTGGGTAGCCGTCGCTGGTTGCGAGCTGTCAGCTGTCTCGTAGTTCGTCTATGGTTAAACAAGCTTTCTGACCAATCAAGACAGAGAAAAAGCCGGTTTTAGTTGGTTTTTAGTTGCCTCAGTGGGCGGAGCGCCTAATAGATAAATCAATAAGTAGGTTCATTTTGTTTATAAGTTTTTTGTTTCTAAGTTTTTTTTATTCCAGAAAAAATAACATTTTCACTTACTTAACTAGAATTTGAATTAAATTACATTACATTACACTAGATTAAATAACATTTTATTATCATACAATATATTATCATACAATATATTATCATACAATATATTATCATACAATATTATTCACTTTCACTATATTGTTGTTTGTGAATAAAAATGAATACATTTTTTTAAAATTTACATACACTTTTTTCGTTTTTAATATCATCTGAAAGGCAATTATATAAATTGCCCCCCTCATAACTGATGGATTGCTTACCGTAGTTAGTATGAATGGTGTTTAAATGTATGTTATCGTGTAAAATGTTTGTGTACTTGGGACGTTTTAATGAATGTATGAGTTTATTATTTATTTTGTATATAAGGAGACATATATTGTATTCATATAGTTTTCTTAATGTTAACAGTTTGGTTTACAAATATAGTTTTTTTGTGGATGTTTTGGATTCGTAGTGAAATAGTTTTTTGATTAGCTTATTTTGAATTATTTTTAATTCATTAATGTATGTTTCATACGCATTTTCCCATATTCCAATTAAGTAATTTAGATGTGAGTGTACGAGACTATAATATAATTTTTTTTCAATTTAATTGTAAATTGATAAGATAATCGGCTAAAAAATAATTAAGGGTGTTATTTTATCTTTTTTTTTTTTTTTTTTATAGAGAATACCTCACAAGAGTCCCAACTGCTCCCGTCTGGAGCCAGTGAGACTATGGCATCCCCAATTGGGGTATGTTGTGAGGCTGAAGGAAAGTGGGGAAAGGAAGGAGATGGGGAAGAGGAGGGTAGGAAAGTACCTGGCTATTCAGATCTAGTCACTAAACACGGCTAAAGCCATTATTAAGCAACGTCTCAATTCTGAATGGTGGTCTTACACCAGGGCGATACTGACAGTATCTTCCACTCTGTTATCTATAACATCTTGTATATGTTTTTAAAAGTTAGATGCTTATCGATGCACAGCCCAAGATATTTTTCCTTTATCAGGATTTGCAAATCGTTATTTTCAATTTTTAAGGGTACGTGAGGAGGAATTATCTTACGGGTTGAGCTTAAAACCATGTATCCTGTTTTTTTTATATTCATTGTTAGGATATTTGATTAGAGCCAACTGCAAATTTTTTCTAGATCACTTTGTGCATTTTCTAGTAAGATGTTTAGGTCTTTACCCCTGTAGAATATTGTAGTGTCATCCGCATACAGAAAAATTTCACCATTTATGTCTAATTGCGAAATATCATTGATGTAAATTTGGAACAGTAGTGGTCCTAGTATGGATCCTTGCGGAACTCCATAGTTTATTGGAAGATGCTTGCTATTATGATTGTTAATGCTAACGAATTGCTTTCTATTGCTAAGATATGATTTGAATAGATTAAGAGCAGGATCAACTACACCAATTTTTTCAAGTTTATTGAGAAGTATATCATGGCTTACTGTATCAAAGGCTTTTTGAAGGTCAACTAGTATAGATAAGATATAATTTCCTCCATTAATGCTGCTCCTGAAGTTTACTGATTAAGTCGTTTATTGCCTTAAATAAATAAATTAAATAAAAAATAAATGAAATAAAATAAATCTGTTCATTTTCACTGTCCTAAAACAGGTGAATTTCGTAGTTGGACAGCCGAAGATATAATACATAATGTACTTTAAAAAAAAAAAAAATGTTTTATTATTGATGCATATGAATAAAAATATGTTTTGTACTTTTATTGTTCGGAGGAACATTCGGACAACCGGCGAAATATTATTTTGACCGCCTTCTCGAAAGGACTGGGAACTGCGATAGCTATACACAGCGCTGCGCCGAAATGTCGAGAATGTTCTAGCGTGAGCTGCATTTTAGCCAACCGTTCAAGTATTTGCCGGGTCGGGCTATTTAAAGTGGCTCAATCAATCCAAGTCAGTCTTTCAGACAACAACTCCCTTCTATATGCCCACGAACAGCCGGTCGCGCACCTACTCTCGTGTCTGCAGTTCGCGCATCGGAATAATCTTACTCCGTTTGCAAATAATCAACTTGAATACATAATCACCACAATCATCATCACCAAGTGTTATTATTCCGACCAGCACGCGCGGAGATATCACGACATCTCCTCTTTTCAACCAGAGGCTCAAAATATATCCTCCAAACCACTAACATTGATAGTTACCATACATACCAATTTTGGGGGCGATAATGGCATAACGCCACCCCGGGAACCTAAAACAAAATACTGTGAAGATTTTTTAAGTGGTCTACAAACTTTTGGTAGTGTTATTTTGTACTAAAAACCGTTTGTAGTACTCTTCGGGTTATTTTATTATAAAACAGCGCTTTTGTGTTGTCTAAGCGCTAAAATTGTCCAAAAACATATTAAAAACTTTTCCGTAGCGTCTGAAGTTTGAATTCGCATTTCACACCGGAATGAGCGTAATTATTGTGGATGTTAATTAACAATGTTTGCTTTTACAGTAAGTATTGTTGTTTGTTCGTTTGCCTTTATATTAAACAAACAACTTTTACTATTTCCAGATTCAGATTTAACTTTTTACAATATCTTCGGGCGTATATCATCTTTAGGGAGCTATGTGAATAGTCTTTTTAGGGAAAGGAATGAGAAGATGTTCTGAGAAGAAAAAGGTATGAACGGTGGGTAGGAATCTAGGGGTTAATGTGTTTTGTGTTAATCCATCCCTCCCACTGTGGTGCAAGGTATTGGTTCGAGAGTCAGGCTGGTAAGGTCAAAATACCTCCATCAACCATTCTCTCTAAACAGGCCCGCCACAAAGTAGGAGGGCAAATGTATTCGCCACCAAGACCTAGAAAAACCTCACACCATGAACCCGGGAACCGGAAACGAAAGAAACCACTTGAGGTGACCAATAAAAGGTGAAACCCGCCTCCTAAATTCTCAATTTTAGCTCTACAGTAGAAGAAAAAGAGATAAGTGATTAATTTTTAAACGCAACTATTAATTTTTGAACGCAACTCGGAGATGGCAACACTGACGTACATATGCCGAGACGTCACGCAGCAAGCGCCGTATTAATAAAGACAAATAAAAGCCAAATATATTTTTTTTATTTTTCATTGAAGAAGAAGATAACAATAAAAATCTAATTTTTTTAAATATGAAAATGAACAAGTCAGAGAAAAAAAATAAAAGATAATGGTCGCAAATGGTCCCAGTTGCGACCTTTTATTATTTTTTATTATTTTCTTTTATTGCCTTTTGTTATTTTTCTGTGTCTTGTTCATTTTCATATTTAAAAAAATTAGATTATTATTGTTAGCTTCTCCTTCAATGATATATTACATTGATGGGAATAACCTTCAAAAGTTAAAAAGAGAGTTTTTCTTATATAAAAAAAAATATATATATTTTTAGACTTTTTAGAGGAGGGAGGGAGGTTAAAAATTGCAAAAACGTAGTATGGGTACATTCCCTTACCTTGGTGCAATCGGGAAATGTTCGTGTTTCACGAAAAAGTACTAATTTGCCCAATTAAAATGGAATCGTTGTGATTCCCAGCGAAGCGCAGTGAAGAGAATGCACATTGGGAAGAACTGGATTCTCAATTAAATCAAACCAGTTTACGAATGTACATGTATTTCGCCTATTTTAAAGCTTTATGGAATTTAGAGCATTATAGATCTTGTTTACAATTTCTAATAAAGAAACTAATTTTACCTCACCAGATATTTACTATTGCCTCCGTGGTTAAGTGGTTACAATGGTGAATTCAAATCCCAGCATGCGCAAGTAATTTGTTATTATGATTTCAACCTGTCCCTTTATGCTAGATCTCAATTTGGGAAGCGGGTATGGATACTGCCGCCCCGGTATCTACCAATTATTGGATAACCAACACTTGTTGGTTATCCAATAAATGTTTGACAGGTTTGGTGACTTAGCAGGTATGCCAGGGATCATGGGGTGTGGTTTTTTTGGGTCTTGGTGGTAGATGCTTCACCCCAACTGCTGCGTAGTAGGCCGGATCGAGAGAGACTGGTTGAGGGAGACCTTTTGACCTCTCCGACAGGATCTATCGGATCATCGCATTGCACAGCAGTGGGAGATATATCATACGTCGGCTACTCCTAGACACACTGAATCCCAGATTCCTACCCACGCCTCTTACCTTTTAAATCCCAGATGAAGTAGGGAAATAAAATAAAGACAATGAGTGTGAATTTTATATTTTGGAAATGGTTATCGTTTCCCTTAAAATTTAACAAAAGAAAATTACTATTAGTTAATAGTGATCCTAATGTAAATTCAACCCCTCAGGCTTCAAGCCTATTTGGTCAAAAGATCAAAATATTTCCATTTTTGGTTTCACAAAGGTGTGCATTTTAAATATTTAAAGATTAACTTTTAGATTTGAATATAAAGCGTGGTGTTTTGTCTTTCTGCTAGTTAAGATCACATTTTTCCATGTATTAGAAGGAAGGCACAACGATTTTTATGAGACCTACATAAGTTGTTCCCAAAAGCGAACAAGTTAGCCTGAGGGGTTAACCAAAATAGTATTTTTATATATATTTTTTAAAATTTGTATTGGGTACAAAAGGATACATAAATTACAAATATATATTTTTTTACAATGATTAATTACATTATATATGTATTTGATGTACCTCCATAAATAAGCAGGGTTTGTGTGTATGGGGTGGTGTTATTACATTGGTTTTATTTGACATGATTCAGTTCAAGTTTTCAGTACAATTTTTAAGGTGAGTTTTGAATTCTTTTATGTTAGTATTCATCTTTCTAATATTTTCTGGTAATAAATGAAAAAAAATTACCTATTGTCCTATTGTTTTTTTACATTTTGGAGTAGGAAGTATTGAAGTTTGTCTAAGATTTCTGGTATTTTTAATTATTTTTAATTTAAATTTAATATTTATAATATATATATACATATATTAATTTTCTGCAAATATTAATTTATTTAAATTTATTATCGTTCACCTCGCCCGATCACACTTTTCGTAACGCTCTCGTCACGCATTCGCCAGCTTACTCCCCAAGTCAAGCGTGCTTACTGTAAACTAGTTTTACTTCAAAAAAATAATACGAATATGTTTATGCACTATACCATTACGCACTGTAATGTTTAATAACAAGAGGCCACAGACTCTCTAATGTGTAATTACGAAGAGAATAATTTTTCCTTTCTCCCTTGCACCACCACGAGTTGCACCACCGCGAATTATTGCACCACCACGCAGTACCACCCACAGTGCCACAAGTCCTATCACCAGCCACTGCAGACTTTATAGGTACAGGTGTACACTGTACCTGTGTAAAGTACGAACGACGAAAGACGCGTATACCTATAGTCTCTTGACGACGAGACTAATTAAAAATGTCTGCCTGCAAATAATTGTGGATATTTCCACCACCATTATTGCGAAGAGCGGTGGCAGAGCCTGTTGTATCTTACACAGTTAATTGTTTCTACATTCTTGATCTCACATTCAACTATAGCATGGGAGCATATTTAGATATCTTATATTTGTTTTTTTTTGGGTTTAATTATATCTTCAATACATTTATAATCTTGATAACCACTCGAGCATTCGCTGTAATAATTGAAATATGCGTCCAGCGTCCGGAATTTCTGAGTGTCCGATTTCGAAATTTCACATCCTTATTAAAAAAATTATACCTCGTAATTTTAATTTGGAAACATACACACTGCTCCATGGTGTTAGAGATCCATAGAGTACCTCCCATATTTTTATGAAACTTAATATTTTTTGGAATCATAAAAAATATGTAAAAAATTATTAAACTTAGGAGCAGTTGTTTCAAATAATGAAAATATTACTTTAATTCACTTCAAACTAGATTGGCAATCACGTCTTCCATCATTTCAAATACCAAATGGGTTGTTTCAACTCCGATCACACTCCAATCCACGTTGAAAATTTCACTGAGTGTTCCCCGCCGAATCAGGCATTTATTCCGCAGAATTATTTATTTCGAAGACCGAGATATTTTTATGATGGCAACACTTCTAAAATTTCTATGGATGCGCATGCGCACGCCGACCACGGCCGTCAGAATTTTACCGCTTTTTTGATTCGTTGCTGTGGATAATATTTTTCTACGATATAAAACGTAAATGATTGAGAATGAGTGTTGTTTTTATTCGTATTCAGTCAATTACATACATAGTAAAGTTAATATGGTAACTTTCAATCGTATTATTTGTATATTATTTAATTTTAGACCGATTTTCCGGAATGTGACCACTTCAGAGATGTAACCTGAAAGCAACGTAGGAAAAGTGCTAAAGAAAACATAAAAATATATGGAAAATGAGTTCAACGTGCCCATATTTACAAGCTACTTTTAACAACATAAAACGTCGTACAGTAGAGGTTACTTATATTATTAATAATGAGTATTTTTTAAGTCCGAATTCCGATAATTACGTATCTACTAAAGTTTATTTGGTATCCTACAATCGTATAACTATATTTGCAACTAACATTATTAACAATGAATGACGGACATCTCATTTATTGTTATTATTTGATATAATATTAAGTTTGTCTGTTTTACTTATCAGGTACTAACGGATGAAGTAAAATATGTTATAATATTGTTATAGCGGCATTGCAGTATGGGAGAGAAATATATAATGGAGGATTGCAACTGAAATTATGACAAGTCTGTGTTTTGGATAAAGGATATCTCCAAACAGAAACCAACTTATCTCCATGCGAAAGATATGGGTACAAAGGAGCAATAATCACGAACAGATAATTTTAACATTGTTCTTAAGTCGCCAATTAAACATACAAGTGAAATGAATAAACAGTTTTTTTTACCCACATACAACTGTGTACAAATACTGACTTATATATACGTGTACTTATTCTTATAACATTTATGACGAGGAAGTTTTACGTGTATAAATAAACATTTGAATAAAGATATATATTGAGCACAAAAGGATTTTTATTATAAAATACTATTAATTTCGTATCTTGTATGAAATTGGGAGTTCCTCAGTTGTATCCATGTACATGAACCTATAGCTCCATGCAGCTGCGTGGTTTCAAGGTAAATAATCAGTAAAATAATTTGACGGGAATATGTCAATCATAAAAAAGAGGTTTCTTATGTATTGTAGATTCATAATGTAAGTATTACAGTTGACAATTATTGTGATACCATCGGTCAATAAGAGAAAACTTTTATTTTGTTCAATGTTTTCGCCAGTTTTTACGTCATTTTCAATCTCTGACACTGACGATTTTCGACAACAATATACTTTGAGAGGATATCTAACTTCTGAAGTTTTAACCATTGTGCATTCTTTACGTTATGTACAAAAATTGTCCAGCCATATTTAGTTAAAAATATTACAGACATTCCCGCCACGACCTGTCAGACCACAATATTGACGTCTGCGCATGCGCCTCCCTTTATTTCAAGCTTAATGGTTCGAACTCGGCTGATCACATTAAGGTGATCTCCAATCACATTTGTATGGAATTTTCGTTGAAATTTCGTCTGACGGAGGTTGAAACAACCCAATTTTGCGGTGATTGACGATTTGAAGGAAAATCTAACGTGAAATTTTCCGACACAACTGGTCCTTATAATCGCTGAATTGGCGTACGTCTTAACTGTTTTGAGAATATTCAATATTATGGCTTCAACATGTTGTCTACAGCCTAGTTGGTAATCACAGATATAAATTTAAATTTGAACATACATTTTTTAAATTTGTAACACATGATCAATGATTTGTAGGAAAAAATATTTCAGTAATTTCAGTTTGCGAAATGTCAATAACGAATAATTCAGAAGAGATGCAAGACATCTCTTGTTGGAAATTGAAAATACTAATTTATCTTTGTGATTAATCGAAATGTATAGCGTGTGGGGAATTTGGAAATAATTCCGATAAACGTTTTTTAATATCTCTTCGAATTGGCCATATTTTGGCCAGCAAATGCTCAAAAATGTGGCAAAAACACTACTCCAGTAGATGAACATATTATAGATAACAATATAAAAAAATCAACAGGCGACAAACAAACACATTATCCAAGCACCTTCTGCACAGACTCGAGTGAAATTTACAAAACAATGGATGAATTTTAAACAATTTCATATCTCTATTACACCTCTTCTAACACAAACAACTCGATATTCCAATGCAACCTCAAACTCGCAATAAAATGATATAGTTTATGAACAAATAAAACTGACATACGAAAAGAAACCTTACTTACTACACAATCAAACTTTATTATTGCATGCCCACCACTTTGATACATCTTGGTACTACGAGTAACTATAAATATACCTATAACTACTAATAAGATATACCTATAACTGTTTGAATAAAAAACAAGGTATTCACTTTATTCTAAAGATAAAGACAACAAACAAAAAAACACATCTGACAATTAATTAATCCTATACTTAATAATCAATTAGAGCAGCGGTTTTCAACCCAAAGTACGCGTATACCTTGGGGTACGTAAAGTAAAATTTGGGGGTATGCAATATCGTGGCAAGAATGTACATTTTAAAACTTACCTCAACGTTTTCAAATTTCGGTGGTTAACTCTCGGTGGTTTGGTAGCCTGAATGCTGAAACCGACTTGAGGCTCTACCTATGTGAAATTGAGCCAACATTTGTAAAACAAGCTAAAGGGTCACTTTGACTGTATTTTAATATTGTATGATTGATTATACAGGATGTAAAAGGAAGTCGGGCTTTAATATATTTTAACAACTTATTCTTGAGGAACGATTTTTCTTTAAAGATTTTAGAGGGTTTGAAGTTGTTTACGGAGAATATGATTTTTTTTATATGAATCACCGTTAAAAAAATGCCCGTAGACGTGTTACAATCTGTATAATAATTAATTGATAGTTATTATTGTATTTGTTTATGATTAATAGTTATTATGATTAATTGTATTTGATGGTTAAATTCATGTAATATTGACAGAATTAAAATTGTTAACTAACTAACTGACTAACCATCACGCCGTTTCCCCGTAGGGGTAGGCAGAGAGGATGGACCGCCAAACAACTCGGTCTTGGCACACACTCCTTGCCTCATTCACATTCATACATCTTCTCATACATACTCTTCTATTATTCTGACTCTTGACATGGCCCGACTCAAGTATCTGATTTACTTAATCGTGCCACGTCTTCCTTGGGCGTCCTCAGCTTTTTCCAAAATTGTTTTTGTGTTTAATTCGTAGAAGTACATTAATTTTTTTATTTATTTTTTTATTTAATTTAAATTAAATTTAATAATGTTTATTATTAAGTTCTCCAAGTGTGTTAGTTTTTATTATTGTGACAGCTGTTTCGGCAGAAATTAATAATAAGCATTATTAAATTTAATTAAAATTAAATTAATTAAAAAAATATATATAATAAAAATTATATTTAAAAAAAAATAACAGAATTATTATTTTTTAAATTAAACGTGTCATTTATTACACGAGTATACAAGATAGATGTGTATGAGGTATAATAATTTTTTAGTGAGAGTCAAGGAGTGCGCAGGCTCAAAAAGGTTGAAAACCGTTGAAAAATTAAGATAATGTTGTGGTTCTCAATTGAAGTATGATACAGTTAAATGTATCCGTATCTGTTTCAGATTTTAGATTGAGTTTCACAAATATTATCTTGATTATTTAAAATGTTTTATTTTTATGTAATATGTCGAACCACAAAATGATTGCTTTCTATAATAACATTTTTAATTTTAAATTTAATTTTTTTCACATATTTGACAGTCCTAAACTGTTCGACGGCCGGCGTAGTCCAGCGGTAGGGCGTTGGACTGCCATTCCGAAGGTCGCGGGTTCGAACCCGGCGTGCGCAAATAAATTTAATTTAATTGATTTGTCTTATTTCTCAATTAATTATTTAAAATAATATATAGTATATTTGCGACACGTTCCAGAGTAGAAGATACTCTTAGTATCGCCCTGGTGTAAGACCACCATTCAGAATTAAACGGTTGCTTGAAATGGTTTTAGCCGTTTTTAGTGACTAGATCTGAAATATCCAGGTACTTCCTCACCTTCCTCTTCCTCGTCTACTTCCCTTTCCCACTTACCTCCAGCCTCATAACATACCCTAATTGGAGATGCCATAGTCTCACTGGCTCCAGACGGGAGCAGTTGGGACTCTTGTGAGGTATTCACTATTCAAGTCCTTCTTTTCTTTGTCTCTTTTTTTCCGCAAAATGTAGTAACGTTTACATATTAAATCTAAGTCGAAAGTATTTACAATAATATTTAACTTCACACGTACATGCCTATATCATTTTTGGCGGTTTCCCAAAACACTATCCTTCTAAATTACTGTAACTATAAAAATAACGAAAATCAATAATAATTTCACGCTTATAAAAATTATAATTTGAAAAGGCAAATCATACAAATAATAAAAGCAAACTAATCACTACCTTTATCATCATTAATCACAACCACGTGAACACCTCAGCACAGGTTCTACTAGTGAGGTGTCTGGTGTTCACGAAACACATAATTTTCCATTCACAGCATCACATCCTCAATTCTACCTTATACTCCACATTATAAAAAAACCATGCAAATCACCGTTATCATTTAATATTTTTATATAACTAGTTACTCAAGTATATTAAAAAAAGATGTATTCAAATTCATGAATGCGTTGGCTTCCCCGTGAGCTAATTTGTTTAGAACAGCAACTTGTCCTGCAGATAAAATCCCGGTCTCAGCAAAATCCAACTCGCGTGAATTTCGAATACGTACGATTTCGTAATTAATATTATTTCAACGTTTGAAAGTTTGCGTGGTACTGGCAGATACTAGACTGAAGTTCACAACTGAACCACCATAACGACATCCTTTCCGAGTTCGGGAGTTCTCATGTACAGTGTACGAGTATTTGTCAATATTCCTATGTACCTACTCTCCAACGTCCCTATGTATTCCTATGTAAGTATCAAAGACACTAACTGAAGATTTGTGAATCGACTCTAAGCCACCTGTGTTACAAAACAATCAATCTCAGTTTTGTAAAACTTTAATCTGTCTGTCAATTATTTATATCTTATATATATTATAAAGGATGTTAAGGGTCGTTCTTTACTTGCTTTAAACGGTGAATCCTGACATTATTTAGTAAGTTTTGAGTAAAAAATATAAATGAAATTTTGGTCTGCGGTGACTTTTTAGATATCTTTTCTTTTCTTCAAAATCAAACGACAACAAAAAATTTCACCACATGTTGTCACTGGTAACTCTGACCACTCTATCCCTGACCCCGACAACTGTCCAATGCCTGTTTTTATGTTTTAAGTTGAAAGAAACACGTTAAAAATTGTCACCGGAGGCCAAAAATTTGTTGTAATTTTTTTTGCAAATAATACAACATATCACTGGTTACAGCAAGTCATGTACGTCCCTAACACCATGTGTACATGTTTTTACATAAATAAGAGTGTTGGCGGACACACAAAGATGTATATGCATACTTGACCTTCAAAACAAGATAAAGGTAACCCTCTCCCCCTTTACCGCCCTAAAGCAGAATGTTGATAACTCGTAATCAAATTTTGCACCATTGACGTTCAGAATAAAGAGAAAATATGACTGTCTACATTTGATTTTGAAGAACTCACGCACAGTGTCGGGGATTTCAGCTACGAAGCATAAAATAAAATAAATACATACTTTTATAAAACATTAATAAATAAATACATACTTTTATAAAACATTGTGGGCACAATACAAACATTTTTTTGAAATGTAAAAGTAGCTACTGCTAATTAGCAGAATAGGTGGGGTTAAATTGGTTGAGAATCCTTAAATGGTTGCTTCCTTTTAAAAGAAATTGTTATTTATATGAACACTAAAGGGACCCAGCTGGTCTTGAAAACGGTTAGGGAAAATGGCAGGTGTCCTTGACAATAAATGCACCACGTTATAGAGCCAATCACCTTCATTAAGATCGTTACCGCCGCGAGATGCGTCTAACTAAACTATTTATAAGCACGGATGTTAAAATGGTGCAGCACGAAAGCTCGCATTTACCTTGGTAGTTTGTGTGAGAAACCGTACACAGAGGAGAGGTTCGTCTAGAGTAGTAGTTCCCAAACTCTTTTGGCAAATGGACCACTTTTCATAGTCAAAATTTGCCCATGGACCCAGGGGAAGGGAATGCGTGATCCTGACAATATTCCTGTTAGCAATAAAATTAAAGAAATTTTCTTCACTTTGTTCCACTTGTTTATTTACAACAGGACCGGTTTCGTCCTACTGCGGACATTTTCAGACTGGTAGTTGAAATTCTTATGCTACGGAATTTAGCATAAGAATTTCAACTACCAGTCTGAAAATGTCCGTAGTAGGACGAAACCGGTCCTGGTGTAAATAAACAAGTGGAACAAAGTGAAGAAAATTGTTTAATTTCATATCTAATACAATGGAATTCCACCATGAATTAACAGTTTAAAAAGTAGACTCATAATCTTAACGGATCATTGGTCGGATGGACGTAAAAATCGCAAATAATTGGGACATCGATATTTATAAAAACTTCCATCTTAATAAAAATGTGTCAAATTTTTTTTAATGTTATATTCAACCTTGCGCGGACCCCCTGAAGTTGTTCAGGGACCCCCCGAATGTTCCCGGGACCCCTAGGGGTTTGTACGGACCACTTTATGAACCACGGGCCTACATTGATAGGTAAAGCCAAGACATCATTTTTGTTCTTTACTATCGAAACCAGATAAATTTTCGTGGACCCCCATATACAACTTGTGGACCCCTATTTTTTTTTTATCCATCGAGTCTCCCGTGGACCCCTTTGGGAATCACTGTTCTAGAGCGTGGAATATATTGCGTGTTCCTAGAATACCGCACTGTGCATTGAACACTAGTCGCTAATGATTTATAAATTACTCCATTAATGTAGCTTCGAAAAGATCTTGTGAAGAAAATACACTACGATGGTGCTAATTATTTTTACTTTCATGACAAAAATAATACTGTTAATAACTGGATAACTTGTGTAGCGCCGATTTGTAAAAAATCACCCACGCTCGCTTTATAACGATCGATAGGATAACTATCGGTAACTTCTCATCGTTCCCTAGCATGACTACAGATCGCCAACGAATAAGTGACAGTTCACAATGACTAAGTGTCCTTAACATATTCGACATCAACTGTTGTTTGTACGTTAGCGATGTGCAGTTACCGATAGTTATCCTACCGATCGATTTAGAGCAAGCGTGCTAGGGCCTCAGAGTTATTAAGGGCGCTGTAAAATTTATTATGATTTCATAGGCTCCAACTATTTACTTAATATTTACTTAAAATGAGTACAGAAAACGAGAAAACATACTTCCCTGGCAGGTAACTACGCAGATGACACTGTATTTCAGTGGTCATTGCATGATTTTACATTTACTACCCCCCATTATTGTTGATATTACATTTATGAGACCTTTTTTTTAAATATTAACTCTACAGAGGAGGCCTTGAGGAAAATAATTTCTCTCATCACCTATGTCATCTTTAAAGGGGCTGGGTGGAGGATCTTTTATAGGAGAGGAAGGAGTGAACATGGGTCTTGAAGAGACCCACGTTATAGGAAGGAGGAAACATAGAGGCCTGCAAATTGTTCTCCAGCCAAGCTGTTGAAATCAATAACGAGTCGTAGAAGCGACTCGTTCTTATATAACAAAAAATTCAAGCATGTACATTTGTTTGGCGCGCGTTTAGGGTTCTTTTACCCTATTTATTGGTACATTTCGGAACCGCCTGTTTCCGCACAGAGTCGAGGACATTTTTCAGGTACTCTGGGGCTCCAGACCAGAGGTGGCTGTCAAAATCAACCATGGGACGCACTTGTGATTTGTACAGGGTTATAAGTTGTACTATTAAAGTATCTGCAGGCACTGTACAGTACGCCCAGTGGCAAAAGTAGAATTGATATTTATTTTGAAAGGCTGAAGAATTTAGGATTCTTTAGAACTGGAGAATGTTTATGATATGACCTTAAAAAGTTTACAATCTCTTATTTCTTCACATTGACAACTACACGGACTGTGCTTTAGCGTTTTCTCCTACTTACAAAATGGGTAACTTCGAGAACCTAGTTCTCTCCTTAGTAAGACCCTAACAACCTGTTTTAAAGACGAAAGGAATTAAATACAAGTACCTTTTTAATATTATATATATTTTTTTCTTATATATTATTTCTGTTCGTTTTTAAGTAAATATTCGTGTACTCCATTTTTTAGACAAGGTTTGCAATTTTTTGTAGTAAAATGGGTAGGAAAACCTAACCGTAAAACCATGGTGCCATAAAGTAAAGTTTTTTCATGACCTGTAGTAGTGGACCTCGTCCAGGGCTCTGTGGGTAGAACTTTCCAGAAAGTTTAAAAAAAAAAAATTCTAATAAATAATGCTTAATTTTTGTAATGCAATGGGATACCGTCAAATCCAACACGCACCGTCTTTATTCGCGTACCAAATATAAACTGTAAAAATACAGTTGTTCTTAGTTAACTTGTAGAAGATTGTGATAAATATATTAAAAATAAAATAGATTCATTTGATGAATCGGTTTGTGGTCTGGCTTCTAGGCCCCAGAAATCGCTGAACCAAATATGATTTCTTCCAGTGTTCCGTAAATAATGTGTTGAATATATGCCATTCACCTCTGTGGGAATCATTTGACATAGAAACTTTCGGAGCTGAAATAGGACCGTTTATTTTTTCAAAGGTAACTGGTACAAATTTAGTATGGAAATTCTTTAGAAAATACATTCCTATTTTTCAAAAAAGCTTTGAATGGTCTCATCTTTTTATTCATACCTTACCCGTACAGAACTCACTGAAGCTTTATTTCGTTATCCGCCATTCACGCGTCATTATCCAATGCCGGATTCAAAATACAAAGAATTTTTATTTTAATACGTATTTGGCTTTCTTATTCAAATATTAGATATTTCTTTAAAAAATAGATAATTCAAATAAAAAATTTCAATGAAAATTTTAATTGGTAAAATCTGACATCTATTAATTTCTCGCATCAATTGGCGATGGAGAATTAATTCGATGCTTAACACAACCCACTTACCGATTAACCGGATGATAAATTGAATAAAGTCAAAAGAATTGACACGAGAAAAAGCCTTCCTGACTTACAACCGGCGCTTTTTTTCCATAACTACCTCATTTAGTAGCTTCGGGTTCATAAATCACGAGGCCTCCGATCGTAACATCGATTCAATCATCTCAGTCTGGTGACTTCAGGCAAAATTCAGGGCTTTTAGACGAACCCTTTAGTTTTTGCGAGTAACCCCGGATCAGGGAGCAGGCTGTAAAATAAAATACATTACCTGTCATCAAATTGTTCAAAATTGCTTCAACTACCCTGGTAATGAACCTTCCTTCTGGATTTAATGTCGCAAGCCGCCAATGATCAATTCTGAGACTGGCCTTTCTCAACATCAACAGAGTAAACAGCAGACTTTGCTCTATCCATAGGAATTTGGTAGTGTATGAATTTTATCTTTTTGATAAAGGCACATCCATACATTCTCAGGGTGTAAGTATGGAGTGAGAGATGTTTGTTTTTATTATTAATTATTCATCTTTATTAATTCTATTACAATTCGTAATGTGCTATGCCTGTCTATTTCGTTTAAAATAAGAGACAATCAGAATCAAACAATTGAAAAAATAACAATTATTATAAGTAATAATTATTAGCCTGAAACACTCATCAATATTGAAACCTCTCCCGAGAAAAGATATATGTCACCGGCGGGACTCGAACCCGCACCCCTCTGTTTGCCGGACAGGAGCTCTACCATTAAGCTACGGCGGGATACCTCCTACCCGCCAAATGATTCAATATATACCTAGTGTTTCATCCAACAATTATTGCTTATTATATTTTTTTCACCTGCAAACAACCAACTTTATTTTTATATGAGAAAGGCATGTAAGTGCTAACTCTCTCTCACTAGGTGAAAAAAATATAATAAGCAATAATTGTTGGATGAAACACTAGGTATATATTGATATATATTAGCTTAATGGTAGAGCTCCTGTCCGGCAAACAGAAGAGTGCGGGTTCGAGTCCCGTCGGCGACATATATCTTTTCTCGGGAGAGGTTTCAATATTGATGAGTGTTTCAGGCTAATAATTATTGCTTATAATAATTGTTACCCTTTGTGCTATGCATAAAAAATCTTGTCTTAAACATTAGTTTATCAATATAAAAATAAAAAAATAATAATAATAATAATCAATATTTGACGAGTTAAAGTATTTTCACCAAAAAATGTAGATGTAATGTCTCGACGCCACCTAGTGAGAGAGTTAGCACTTACATGCCTTTCTCATATAAAAATAAAGTTGGTTGTTTGCAGGTGAAAAAAATATAATAAGCAATAATTGTTGGATGAAACACTAGGTATATATTGAATCATTTGGCGCGTAGGAGGTATCCCGCCGTAGCTTAATGGTAGAGCTCCTGTCCGGCAAACAGAGGGGTGCGGGTTCGAGTCCCGTCGGCGACATATATCTTTTCTCGGGAGAGGTTTCAATATTGATGAGTGTTTCAGGCTAATAATTATTACTTATAATAATTGTTACCCTTTGTGCTATGCATAAAAAATCTTGTCTTAAACATTAGTTTATCAATTTAAAAAAAAAAAAAAATCATTGAAAAAATGTACATATAAGTGGAGGCGCACTTTATGTCATAATCAGTTAATAACAAAAATACTATTAATAACATGTTACATTTAGGGGGTTTCTTACCATCCTCCCAATAGCTTATCTACACTATTAACGAATATTTTCGATTTACGGTTTATTTATTTATTGAGTTGGAGTTTATAATTCGGTTCTCGAACCTATGAATAGTGGCTATATATTGGATAAGTTGGCTGAGTTTTTTAACCAGTGCGAGTATTTTATTTTTATTTTTAATAATATTCGTTATTAGTGTAGATAAGCTATTGGGGGGATGGTGAAAAACCCCTTAAAGTAAAAGACAATCAACTTTGTATTTTGTCGGAATTTCACACTTTTATAAATTGGTTTTGATAAAATCTTTGATTTAGATCTATCTTCAAATCGAATGGGTTGCATTAGAGATGTTTACAATATTTTTGAAGAGATGTATGAGTATTTTAAAGAAAAGTGGAATAGAATTAGCTTTTCACAAAATACCTCCATTGAATAAATACATATTTTTAATATAATCACAGTAGTTTTATTGCACCTCACACTTTTAATCTATTACCAAAAAAATTCAAACAACAACTAAACCAGCTCAATACCTAAATGAGTTAAAATTGTGGCTGAGCAATGCAGATGTTGAAACATTTTTTTTACTTTATTCTCATTTTCATTTTTTTTTTATTATATTTTCATTATTATTACTATCAATGCTGTAACCAAAATTTCTCCCAATTTCATCTAATCCTACTTCTATTTCCATTTTTATATTCTATTACTCTAGCAATGCTATTTCTTAAAAATACTACATCATTTTCAAATCTAATCAAATTAATATTATTTTTTTTTTTTTATTCACCAGATTTACAGGAACGGGTTTAGTTTTTCCCATAGAAAAAACTAAACCCTTTCATACACTTTTCCATATAAATGATCATCTAGTAAATCCACGTTATGCAAGTGTATTATATAAGTATAATTAATACAAAACAATACAAGAACAACACGTTAATCTACCAAACTATTAAATGGGAATATAATTCACCGTCTCCAGATATTTTCATATCAGAGGGTTCGGCTCTGTGGAATTCCTAATTTGACCGATAAATCCTACTGATCCCTCAATATAAATATTTAAAAAATCTTTCGTAATTCTACATGTATTTAAAATGACTGATTTTTGCATTTTTATATACAAATTCTTTGACAAATCTAATATGCCTAAATTTTTAATAAGAGAGCTAGGTATAATGCCAGTAGCCGAAATAACAAAAGGTAATATTTTTATAGTCTGAGAATGCCAAATTCTTTTAATTTCATTTCCTAAATCTGTATACTTTCTTATTTTTTCAGAAACAGATTTTTGAATATTACAGGAATTTGGAATAGCTACATCAATAATATAAGTTATTTTTTTAATTTTGTCATGTAAAACTATATCAGGTCTATTATGACCAATTGGTCTGTCTGTTAGTATAGTTTTATCATAGTAAATTTTAAAGAAATTATTTTCTAAAAATGAATTTGGTTCGTATTCATAATATGGTACTATATTATGACAGTCAATCAAGTTATGTTTAATTACCAAACTTTGGTGAATTATTTTTAAAACCTGATTATGCCTAAATGTATACTCAGACGGCGCTAATATAGAACATCCTGATATAATGTGTTCTATAGTTTCCGGAAAAGCCATACATTTTCTACATAAATCATCTATTTGATTTGGATCTTTGATTATATGCTTCCTATAATTTTTGGTATTAATTACTCTATCTATTAATATTATCATTTTACTTTATTTTATTTTACGATCTCAATATTTTACGTTTTATTTTTATTTTACGACCATTATCTTTTTTTTTATTTACGATCATTATCTTACTTAATAATCTTAGTTTTTTCTTTAGATGTCCACTGTTATTTTTAGGTACAATAAAGAAATGTATACACTTATATTACCCACGTCCAGGCGCACCTTGGTGGGTTCCCTTTCTTATTATTATTTATAACTTTGGAAAAAAAAATGACTTACGAGTATTATTCAATTTCCTGTGGATTGTCCGTATAAAATTAAATACTTTGTTTTTTTGGATAGAAAGGCATGTTTTTCAAAAGCAACAACAGACACTATAAAAACAACAAAAAACAGATTACCTACCTACTGATTTTACCAGAAATTCAACTAACGGTGCAGGAACGCTTTACAAAGACAACAAGGTATAAAACAACAAGGATAAAGCGGACGAATGATAGGTATTGAAAAATCACAGGACAATGCTGATGCAACTAGGAATGCTTTTTAGAGACAACAAGGGATAAAACAGTAACGTTAAGCCATTTGAAGTAATGAAAAAAAAAACGAAATCAAAATAGTTTAAAAAAGAAAATTGTGCATAGACACACAAATATTTTTAATCATTGATTTTATGCAAACAACTATTCAATAATTTTAAAACCGCAATCGTTTAATTGTGTACTAATTATTGACTAAGCGTGGCGAAGTCCTGTTTTAACTCGACCATTTACCATTTTATTTGAATATAAAAGTTGTTTGTTACGTTCTGGTTCCGGGTCAAGATGGTGGCCTTGTTGGATACTACTTTTTATCGCGTGTTTAAATCGGGGTTTCTACTACGAGCTATAAAATCGGAATAAAAAAAATTATGGTAGGTACCTACCGGCCTGAAGAAATTTGAAAAAAAAATTACCATTGAGATGTGATTTCTGTGTACAAATTGTGTAATTATTCCTTATTTGAAATTAAAAAAAGGTTACGCAAAATGTGTAGGCTTTATAATTAAGTAGGTGGGTACGCTGCTTACTAACTCCGATGGTTGCGGAGAAAATTTTTGTGTTTCTAGAAAAAAAAAAATTCAAGAAAAAATGTTTCCAGAAAAAATAAAATTAAATTTTTACTTATTTGACCACAAATATCCGAACTAGATACATTTTATATTACGTTACAATACAATACTAATCTGTTTCATTATTTTGTTAAAATAGATTTTTTTTTTTTTTAAATATATCCAGCTTTTTAAAAAAATTTAATGTCACCTGGAACGCAATTATATTAGCTGCCCCCTCGTAAACAATCGATTGCTTACCGTGATTAATGTGAATGGTTTTTTTTTTTTAACTTAATAGGTAAAATATCAAATTAAAACATTTTAATTAATGAAGACAATATTAGCGAAAGTCAATCTAAATCTAGAATAGAAAAATCAGAAAAAAATCTGGTCTCATCTGCGACTCGAACCCAGGACCTTCGGCTTTTTGGGCAGATGCTCTAACCTCTGAGCTAGTGTATCCATATCCGATTCGGTCATATTTAACTGTATCCATACTTCGACTGAGAACTACCAACATTATCTTCAGTCCCAGATGTGACCCGATCTTTTTCTGATTTTTCTGTTTCAGATTTAGATAGAGTTTCTCTAATATTGTCTATACTTATGATGTAACAAGCAGTAATTGTTGAATGAAACACCAGGTATATATTGATTCATTTGGCGGGTAGGAGGTAACCCACCGTAGCTTAATGGTAGAGCACTTGACCGACAATCAAAAGGGTGCGGGTTCTGCGGGAAGATTTTTTCAATATGGATGAGTGTTTCAGGCTAATAATTATTGCTTATAATAATTCTATACTTATTAGTTTAAGTGTGAATGGTGTTTAAACATACCTATGTTATTGTGTAAAATGTTCGTGTACTTAGAACGTTTTAATGAATTCATTGTTTGCATGTATGAGTTTATTGTTTATTTTGTACATAAGAAAATTTGTATTATATTCATACAGTTTTCTTAATGTTAACAGTTTTGTTTCCATATATGTGGTGGATGTTCTGGATCTGTAGTGAAATGGTTTTTTTATTACCTTGTTTTGTATTACCTGTAATTCGTGTATTTTTCACAAGTTTTTCCCCAGATATCAATCACATAATTTAAATGGAAATGTGTGAAACTATAATATAAGCAATAAATTAAATAAGAGAAAATTAGAGGCCACTGTTTACAGAACTACTTATTGTTAATCCCATATTGTCACTAATCAATTTATCATTTCGGTAACAAGTTAAATTTTGCACTTCCTCTCTAGTTGTGAAATATGATTGTAGCACTCCCACGACCATATTTAGCGATCTGAAATTTGCGTCTTGACAAATTCGTGAGATATTTGTGGTACTGTTGACTGGCAGCTCTTAATCGAAAAAACTTCGTCCTGAACGTTCCCAGAAACGACCCTCCAATTCCCCAACAGATTAAATAAATTCATGCGTGTCCCCAGCTAAAACGCTCTTCAAAAAATGAATAATGAATTTCATCTCGACAGCCCTAATATTTTAAGGTCGTTTATTTTTATGGACTTGTTACTTTCCTCTTGGTCGTCTGTTTAAATCAATGAATTGGGATTTTTTAATAAGTCTAAAGTTTTTAAAAAATATATATAGATATTTAGCTCTTGTACAATTAAAATCCGTGAACAAAATGTTTTTTTTCGTTGTTTGTTTTTGGGGTGTTATGCCGTGTTGTGCTACCTCCTTCTTTAGCCGACGTTTCGGACAGCGTTGCAGTGTCCATCATCAGGGCAGATCCGGCAGATCCGTCGATGTCACATCGACGGATCCGTCACATCGACGGATCTGCCGGATCTGCCCTGATGATGGACACTGCAACGCTGTCCGAAACGTCGGCTAAAGAAGGAGGTAGCACAACACGGTATAACACCCCAAAAACAAACAACAAAAATGCTTTTGGCCGTGAAAATCTAAAAACGTATCTAACAAAATGTTTGTTTAAAAAACTATTCGTGCATCTTTTCTTAATGTTAGTAATATGTTTATTAAAACTAAAGTAACAATGTTTTTTTACTAAGCATAGATGCTATAGGTACTCGAATATTCTCACACATTTTTTTTAATAAATTATTTTCATTGATAAAAATACGTTTTTTTACATTAGCTCCACACCGGAGGCCCTGCAGAAAATAATTCCCCTCAGGGTTTATGTCATCTTTGGACATGCATGTGGAGGGTATTTTTAGGAATGAAATGTAGATCTAGAAAGGGAAAAGGTATGATGGTGGTTAGGAATCTGGAGATCAGCATATCCAGGAATGACGGACGTATTAATCAATCCCCAAGGAGATGTTCCGAAAGAGCCTTTCTGGGGAGGTAAAAAGGACTCCCCAGACCAGTCTCTCCCAATCCGGCCTGTAATGCAGCTAGTGTGCAGACGCATCCGCTGCCAAGACCCGGACGCACCTCACGCATAAGATTGTGTTCTTACATTATTACTAAACTTTAATTAAAATTAGTAAAACGTTAAAACTTTAATTCGTTAAAACGTTAATTTTTTAACGACATTTTCGGTGCTAAGAGTGGTTAAATAATAATATACTGACGTCTGTGACAATCTTACCAATACTTTTTAATATATTCAGTATAATCTACAAATAATACGGTATGATTTGCCTTGAGTTATAATGTACAATATGATTTAAAACTGGAAAAAATATAGGTTTAACAAAGACTGTCTGAGTAAAAACCACTTGATTATTATTCATCAATACCATACCCTTAAATTCCTAATCATTGTCGGGTTATTAATGGATTTTATAATTATAAAATTATATGATTTTGAGACGGTTCTTTTATAACTTTATAAAGGTCGTTTGCGGTTGAGATAAAATACATTATGAAGTTTTATTCTGCGGACGTGCTTTTCCAGAAAACTTTCCCTGAGGAGTTTAATCTTCTTGAAATATATTGAATCCCTTTACCTGTATGAGATAACATCAACTATTCTGGGATATCCAGGATAATCACAGATTCTTTTAAGTCTCTTTTCCCTGAGAAAACAACTCGGTAGTTATTTCAGTTTCAGAGAAAATGCTACTCGACCTACCATGGTTTCCAGGAATTCACTTGACGATCGGTTTGCACTGCGCCGGTGGTCGCATCGACGTCTGCAAACTTGTTGGTAATTACCAATTAGGAAGATGCCACAACCTGTTTTGAGACTGGTAAGAAATGAAGTTACCTTCTAATTAAAGTCTTCCCCTTTTGGAAAGCATCTCCACAGTTCTGCGAAGTGGAAAATTTAGTCGGAACAAACTTTGACGCAATTCTCTTCTTGATATAAGCTACAACACAAGTTATTTATTTTTTCTGGCTAATAATAAATGGACAGTAAAAAAACTTTGGTAGGTATGTTTTTTTTTTACTCTTAATATATCGAAGTAGATTATATTATTGCCTTATATTAAATATATTTGTTATGATCTAGAACCTGGACTTCTGGGGTTCTTATGTATTTTATATCGACGTCCCGTGCACGGTTTCACTGTTGACAGCCAAACCTATATTGACAGGGAATAGATGTACGCTGGCAATACTGGCGGAGTCTACGAATTCACTCCCCGAAAAGTCAAACGCCAACCATTTACGTAAAAATATTTAAAAATTGGCAATTTTGAATTGAAATAGGTACTATCCTAAATATGCATTGGCAACCGCATTTATTTTTTGAGACTAAACTGGAGTTAATTAGTGAGGTCTTTATCCAAATTTCTCAAAGACCGGATGGAATAAATTGATTGCGTCTTGGTGCATTATTTCAATGAATGGATCGCGTAAATGACTCATTTAATTTCTAAGATCGTTATCAGTTGAATCCGTTCATTAAATCAGCCAGTTATTTCATATAAGCAAAAATATTATTCAAAAATATTTGTATATTGGTAGTTAACCGAAACTTATCTGATAATATGGAGGCCGCGCTAAAATGTATCAATTAGTCCAGTCATTTGGGACAATAAACGGGGTTACTTGAAATGGAAGGACATCAAATTGAATGAACCGTAAAGTTGATTTTAGATTTTCAAGGCCAAAACTTATTTATTTTTGGGGTGTAATGCCGTGTTGCGCTACCTCCTTCTTTAGCCAATGCTTCGGAAAGCGTTACAGTGTCCATCATCATAATCTGCCCTGAAACGCCGGAGGTAGAAGTAAAGAAGAAGGTAGCGCAACCGTAAAGAACAAAAAAAGAACTTAAAGCATTGTTTTTAACTTTCATTATTTTCCTATTTATACCAATAAGCGTACATTTTATAATCTACTCACAATGTACAAGAACATACATACTAGTACATTTATTAATATTCATCAGAATTTCTCCGTATGTTCATAAAAACATCACTTCTTCAACAAGAGAAAACAATTTGAAATTTCTTTTGAATGTCTTCCAGTGACATCAATTTGTTTTGCAATCGCAAGAGACTTTCAATGTGACTTATTTGATTAAAAACCTTTGTACCTTTTTTTCTTTCCAACGAAAATGTTTTAAAGGTTTTTAGTATAAGATAATCATATCGCACATCCCATAGAAAAGTGTCGTAAGTCAAAAAAGTAAATTTTACAGGAGAGCGAAAACAAATACACGAAATGAATGAAAAACATACGGTCCCCTCGAAAAGACAATGGATGGAGATGGAGTGATCTAACTTAAATACGGGTTTCGTCGAGCATAGATAATAACAATCACTTTACATTTCAGAGATAAAACGTAAAACGTTTTTTTTTTTTAATTCCGACATTTTTCTATGTGATGTGCCATATTAAAATGGAGTTCTACAAAGAATTAAGTAAATATTAAAAAATTAGAAAAAATAAATTGCAGTCTTTTTCTTGGGTGGATATAAAGTCAAAGAGTCAAAGAAATACTTTATTAGATACTCAAAATGTTGACTTCAAAATTACATTAATTAATTTCTTTTAGCATAGGTAGGTACATCATAAAAAAAACAAGATTTATTATTGAAAGATTTATTATTTTAAATAATTGAATAAGGCATTAAGCAGATAAGGGGAGAAAGCGATGCAAAACCACACAATCATAAATTAGTGTCTTTTATAAGAGAAACTTTAATTAACTTCTCGCTAAGAACTTCTCTGTCTTTGGCCTTTTAACCAGTTTTAACCCCATCACACAAAAGGACTACGTTAATGTAACCCGAAAGAGATTACGCCTAACCTTCGTTGTTAAATTATATTGAGCGTAATGTGGAGTATATGAATAATTACATCCTCTGGATTCATAGGAAGATAAACGGACCTCAATTCAAATAAATGAAGACAATTCCATTGCACTGTTTTCAAAGGTTTATTAAGCGGAATTCCTGGTTTATCACTAAATGTATTCTCGGTAATGCATTCGGATAGCTACGAATTTAATTACGCTTTGATTTAACTGACTAATCATCGTATCAGTTGCTTAGAAGATTTAAGTTTTTAGGGGTACGTTTTTAAAAAATGAATAATAGCTTCTGTTGAGTATTGTGTCGTCGTATTTGCAATATGTAACTTCACTTTCCATCTTTAATTTTATATTCAATTTCATTTTGCTTCATTTCCGTCTATGGACTCTTTTTCTTCCAATGGTTCATATGTGTCACGTTTGATCTTCGTTTTTATACACCATAATAATTGCATTTGTATCCTTTTTATATGCTTTCACGAGAGGCAAAAGGTCAAGACATTAAAAATTATTATTTTCATTTCCTAGCTTCAAATCAATCATTACATTTCTAAAAGCCTTACAGTCAGCATCTAAAATGATCAGTAATGGTAGGTTCAGACTGGACGACGTACGTACGCATCGCTACTCAAACAATGCTTAGCAACCCATACATTTTCTATGAAAATGGCCACAGACATCGCACGTCACGATGCGTGTGGCCAATGTGATTCTAAAACATAAATTTTCATTGAAAATCTATGGTTGCTAAGCAGTCCAGATATTGTTAGGCGTAGCGATGGGCACGTACGTCGACCCAGTCTGAATCTACCATTATTAATGTAACAAGTGTTGTTATTCCGAATATAACCTTCAAACAATGCTGTTTTGGAAGACGAAAGAAGTTTCATACATTGAAGTTCGATTTACGCCCGACTCCAGAGTTCCATTGTCCTGCAATGGAACGTACGAGATCAACAAATGGATAAACAATTCGTATACATGTCAGTAAAACTTTATGTTATCATTTTTTTTATATGAATACACAAGTGTCCCAACTGCTACCGTCTGGAGCCTGTGAGACTATGACATCCCCAAAATAGGGTATGTTGTGAGGCTGAAAATAGTAGGGAGGGGAAAGAGATGGGAAAGAGAAAGGTGGGGAAGTACCGGGATATTCAGATCTGGTCACCAAACACGGCTAAAGCCATTTCAAGCAACGATTCAATTCTGAATAGTGGTCTTACACCAGGATGATAATGGGAGTATCTTCCACTCTGGAACGTGCCGCAAATATGCTATATAATATTATTTTTTAATTAATTAAATGTGAAATCAGCATTTTTATTGCTTAATTGAATGAAGGTGTATATTAAAGCAAGTTTTTAATGAAATAAATCGATATTAAATTTTTAGTTTTAAAAAATTGATACGGGGAATAATCGATCTTTCTCATCGGAACCTCCCTGTACAGTTGCAAGCATTTTGGAACTTTAATTCATAGCCGCTGGTCAATGGGTCTTTTTAAAAGCAATGTACGATTTTATCGAGCCCAAACAAATTAAAATTATTTTTATAATATATTATGGACATGGACACATAGTTCACACGCACAGATCAATTCAACTGGTGTCAATGCTTACCTAATGCGGACAAATAAAAAAACTATAAAAACGAAAAAGTATTAATCTCATTAAAAAAATATTTGCACCTCTATTGCTTTTAAGTATTGCGTTTATAATATCTTACTTAAATCTGCACATCTTCCTGTTTTTATAAACATCATTTGTTCTTGTTAACGATTTGAAAGCGTAGAGTATCTTTCATGATCATTTCCACGATTCAAAATTACCAATTACTTTTTATTTAGTTTTTTACTGGAGGATAATCTTTCCCAAGTCCTTAAACAGCCATTATCATAAACATAAAGCAAGATAAAATCATACAAAAAAGTTGCGGTAAGCAGAAAACCCTGATCATTTTATCAAAATTTCTTGTAAATAGAATGATGTTAGAAGAAAGGTTTTCAAATGAAAAAAATGGCATGATTGACGTATACGTTATTAAATAATACATTTTTGGGTAATGGACGGGCTGATGATCCGACAAGAAACCACAAGTTCCATACACTGATGTGATAAGTCGATATAAGTGTGTTTTGGGCGTGTCGATATGCCTTAAGCAACAAGCTAGAAGACTCCCCGGTTAAATAATTTTATCCAACATTTTTTTTTTAATTTTTATAGTGTACACCTCACAAAAATGTCATAACTGCTCCAATCCCCAATTGGGGTATGTTGTGAGCCTGAAGGTAAGCGGGGAAGGGAAGGAGAAGGGGAAGAGGAAGGTGGGGAATTACCTGGCTATTCAGATCTAGTCACTAAACACGGCTATAGCCATATCAAGCAACATTTCAATTCTGAATGGTGGTCTTACACCAGAACGATACTGAGTGTATCTTCCACTCTGGAACGTGCTGCAAATATAGCATATATTATTTTTAATTAATTAATTGTGAAATTACACAAATTAATCAAATAAAATTTATTTGCGCACGCCGGGTTCGAACCCGCGACCTTCGGAATGGAAGTCCAAAGCCTTGCCTCTGAACTATTTTAAACCTTTAATGAACAGGTTATCAATATCAATTACAATTTTATTTATTTATTTATTTAATACATGTTACATAATTGTGACATTTACATAAAGTTGATATATTAAATCACCATACTAGGCGGCTGCCTGTATCATGGTGACCAATATAGTATAGTTACATTGTATGAAATATGAAGTCTAGTGTAAACATGGAATTAGTATAAATCATGTTAAATATTGGAAAAATTATAATAAAAAGTAGAAAATAGAAAGGAGAAAAAAGTACATTAGATTATATAAACAGGCTTCTAATTCTATCACATTCACTCATCAAAAAATCTCCAAGCGTCTTCCTGAAAGTGTGATATTATAAAATATAAAATGCTGGGACATTGGAATCACTGAGTCTTGTGTAAACTGGTGATACATTCGTTTTCTTTTAATTCGTTGTAAATAACAATTCTTGCGATTGTGTCTATTCAGTGGTTCCACCCTTTAACCCCTCAGGCCTCGATCATATTTTGTCAGAGAGTCAAAAATTTCTAATATAATCCAAATAATTCGAATATTTCTGAACATATTATAAAACTAAAAAATGTGATAAAATACGCTTACAAATTTTATAAATTGAAATAAACATAAAATGTTTGAAATATTCTAAGTTTGTGTGCAAACATAAAAAGTTTTTTCAAATGGCTCACCGTACGTTTTTTTAGCTAAAACCACTGATAACGAAGAAAAATAAAAACACAGAAATATTTTATTAAAAAAATATAAAGCGTAGTGGTTTATATACGTGATATATATGTGGTTTATGTATGTGATCTAATCCTGCGCGTCTTATTCTTTTTTATTCTTTCTTATTTTCATTTTACTGTTATACATTTTATATTTTCTATTTCCATTATAATTTAATGTTTACACTAGATATCATGATGTCAAGGGAGACACAAAGATTTCTATGAGACCTGCATATATGAGTTGTTAAGAAAAGCAAACAAATTGGCCTGAGGGGATAACTCTACGAAGTAGATAACTACCTACCCTTTACGCAACCTAAAACAACATTTTTGTAGATTATTTTTCAGTTTGAAATACCTAATCTGTTTTCCTTAGTACGTAGCACGTTTTAGTAAATAAATAATATCAAGCCACGGGCTGTAAAGGTAGATGAAAAATTAATAACGTTTTTCGGGAAATACTTTCTCTTGTGATTGCACTATTATGATTTAAAAAATCACGAAAAAGTAGTATCAATTAGTGGTATTGTGTTAAATAAAACAAAGGCGTTAAAATTGGCGAAGGATTGCGATAAAATAATTTGAAATAAGTATTTATATTTTATTTCTAGGAAGGGCAGGACACAGCGACCAATGTATCTACCACCGATAAGTGAAACTAGTATGTATAAAAGTTGACTGAATTAAAAAAATGGCGAGTCTTTTTATATTTTTGCTCTGTTAGACAGAAATAAAAATAAAATTATGCATACTGTGAACGTACAACGATTAAATAAGCGGTGAGGTCAAAGATTCATAGCAAATGGTGAAAATGACTTTGGGATCTGAAAATGATTGCCTTGACCAAGAAATTCCATAGGACTGTAATAATTTTATGACACCATCGCTCTGATGTGAATTCTCGCTTGATGTTATAGTACATACAACTCGTTTATCTTACGAAACGATTTTGTTGAATACACACGAAAGTTGTTAAAAACTCTCCAGAATTAGTAATCCAAATTGCACATCAACTTCGGAACTTTATCTGTTCTAAATATTTACATGTCTTTTCACTTTGGCCATGAAACCAGGCTGCTAAGAAATTGAAAAAAGTGGAATATGAAAGTTTATGAGCTAATAAACCATCCCCAAACTAACTCTCCTCGTATTTCATGATTAAGTCCCGAAGTTCTGATATGCTCTGGCAACGTGACGGCGCTCATTAGAATAAACAGCAGAACGAATTAAAAAATTTGCTCAAAGTTTTGACGGCCGTCTTAAAATTTAACGTCCACTTCCTCCGAGAAATACTATAGTTCTAGGGAAGAATTAAAATAAATGCGGGATCCTGTTATTTTAATGGGCCCAAAAGAAGGACATAACTTGAGTTAGTTGTTTAATGAGTGCTTTTAACAGCTTACTTTCGTTGGGTTTGTATAATAATTCTACTTAGGGGTAATTTTAATGTTTGGGTTCTGTATATAAGCTAAGTTTTCTTTTCATAGTGCAATTACCACAACATTACGAGGAAGCCACAAGCCAAAAATGTATGTATTCTTAGTGAGCATTATATCGCCATGGATATGTTATAGTCTAGGGGTCACGAATTAAAGCGTAAAAGTGGTTTTTTATGTATTTTTAAAATAATTTTATAAGAAAAACAAAATTTAATCAATTGAAACTGCCATAGATAATTTTAAATGTAAAAATGTACTTTTAAAAAGTCATTTCTCATGTGCGTTTATATATTTCGAATGAAATAATTCATTTTCAATAGTTTAAGCTTATTTTGTTGTATAATTTAATTCATTATTTCATTTTTATTCTCCTCAATCCAAATCATATTTTTTTTGTATTTGGGCCCTTACTCCGAATAATGTTGTATCCGAAAAGATTGTAAAAACGTACAATTCTTCTTAGATTTAGACATGAAAGGTGATAAAGAAAACAACTCAACATAGATAATTTTTTTGGATACAACATTATTCGGGACAAGGGCTCAAGGGTAAAGATTAATCTAAAATAGTGATATAACAAGCTTCGCCAATGGAATGAACCGTCATCTACCTGACCTTGCAAATAGTACATTCAAATCAATTTTTTTTTTTTTTAAAGTTAAAAGAAATATACATATTTCGCTTTGTTAACTTAATACATTGATACAAATAATATTAATAATGATAGTTTACTACCTAACACCAAGTAACACATTTTTTTAAGTGAGAACATTTTGGTTTTGATCATTAATTTTGAGAGCAAACAGTTTTTTTTTAAATATACTTATTTTATTTTCGGTTGTTAGGCTATCAGTAAGGAGATTATATATGTTTATACCCTCATAGCCTATGTTTCTTTTGCCACACTCTGTCTTTGTTGAATTTATGTATAATTTATTACGTTGTCTTGTGTGGTGTTCATGTGCTTGTGATGTTTTCATAAATGTAGTATTTGTGTGTATAAAGCCATTTTCAATTTTGTAGATTAATAAGCATATGTTGTATTCGTAGAGTTTTCTGATTTTCATTAAGTTGGTTTCTTTGTATACTCTTTTGGTGGGGGTATCTGGTCGATAGTTAAAAAGTTTTTTTATAACTTTATTCTGAATTATTTGAATTTCGTTCAAGAGTGTGATATTTGTGTTTCCCCATATTTCTATGAGGTAATTAAGATGGGAATGAATTAAACTAAAGTATAATCCCCTCTTTACTTGTATTGGTAGAAGATGGGCTATTCTACCAAATACACCAATTAGTGGGATAATATAATATAATTTTTTCTTTTACTTTTTGTATGTGGTGTTTAAAAGACAAGTGTTTATCGATATAAAGTCCCAGGTATTTTTCACTAATTGAAATTAGCTCTTTTCCTAGTACATTTCATGTAAAAGATATTAAATTGTCAACTTCCTGTTATGCTGTTTACGGATTCTGTTGCCTCGGGGACTATTTACAGTGGTTTTTTTTTATAAAGAAGTGTTTCAAAATTAATTTTAAAGTTTTTAAAACTAATTTGAAAGCAATATATATTGAATACTTGTAGCTTCCCGAGAGAAGATATCCATAAATATGCTAATCTATGCATGTATACAAACGTAATACAGATAATCAACTTTAAAGCAGAAATCTGATTTCATGAACGAGACAAAACTCTCAAACGAAAAGTTCTGGTAGCAAAAATGTCGTTGCAATTAGCACAGTTTTTTCTGTGTAGAATTATTAATTTACCGCGACGTTTTTCAGTCCACAACATAATTTCTACATAAAGCTTCTAAAATTCAGTTAATGGCAAAAATAATATAAGGCGTCATTTCATTTGATTCATTATTTAGTTAAATAAAAGATCAGTTAAATTGCGGATAAAACCGGGTTGTTAAATCGACTGAAATGATTCGAAATGACAATCAAGTCTCCTTCAATTGAAGCAATATTCTCAACATGCCATTCATTGATATGTTTGGTGAGACTCTAAGTGACCAGCTAAGGTACAGGGGCTTCATCGAAGCCAAAGTCAAATTAGCCTCTCAGAAGCTGGGCGTACTGCATAGACCCGAAGATAATTTAATAGTTCACAACTGCTTACACTGTACAAATCGCAAGTACGCTACACTACGCTACGCTACGCTACATCTCTGGAGCCCCAAAATACCCGAAAAACCCCAACCCAATCCCCCTACAGAATCGGGCGGTCCGTTTGGTAGATTCCCCTATCTTAACAAGCGGATTGCAATCTTTAGAGCACAGGCGTCAGGTTGGTATGCAATCTTATTTCCCGTACTAACAATGGAAGATACTCAGAGTAACTAGCGTCCCTTCGGCACCGGTGTACAAACCCAAACGCGCGCCTAACGGTTCCATGTCAACTCAGAATCAATTCAACTCAACACCTCTTTAAAAAGTCGTTAAAAGCTATGAAAAAAAAAAAAAAAATAGCCCATTCCATACCCTAACCTAACATAACCTATTTAACCATATTTGAATTCATTCTGAGTCAAATCCGGATTCATCCAGTCACCGCGCTTAACTTATGCACACGGTTGAGGTTTTTCACTTGAGAATGGGTTGATTCTACGACTCGTACTAACAGTTCGGCTGTGAAATTATTTGCAGGCCTCTGTTCACTCTTTCCTCTCAGTAAATAAATAAAAGAGTAGTGTAAAATTTAGAAATAAAACCATGGTCTTGGAAATCATGCAAAACAACATAGTCTGACAAACACTGGATATGCGAAACAGGCATTTAAGGATTCTTTTCTGAATCTAAGCTTTAATCTGTTGACCTTATCAAGAGGCTCGGGCTTTCTGCCGAATAAAAACAAATGTTGGCTGCCTCTAATGCCTTTGCCGGCATTTAATAAACATGAGATTGTTCGAGTCTACTTATTTGTGAGCCATAGCCGAGAAGGACAAACAGCTGAATATAAAAAAAGGATAATAATCATAAAATAAAGAGGGTATTCTTTAACATAGAATAACCATTCCAAGGCTGCAACGCAAACAACGAATGGGATAAGACATCTAAGATTATAGAGTTCGGAGAAGGATGCTGCATTATTCTATGTAAAGCCTATGAAGAGAGACATCGACATGGAATATATCGAATATTCAAATTGTTACTTTGTATATCTTTATTGCCAACAATGCGTAAGGATATTCTGTTTTGTACGCGCTGAATACGTAATTGTTGACATACTATCGATGAAAATTGATCGAATAATGTGTGAAGAAGCAGTGCGTTGATTAAAAATCCGTTGTTAACAGACCGATTGCAATCTCTAATGCACAGACGCACTCTGGGTCTGTTCAACCGCATTGTAACGAGGTGAATTTTAATTGAGGGAAGATGAAGATGGGTGGTTGGGGTGGTGATAAACGACCTGGCTATTCAGATCTGGTCACAAAACACAGCTAACGCCATTTCAAGCAACATTTTAATTCTGAATGGTGGTCTTATATCAGAGTCGTATTGAGAGTATCTTCCACTCTAGAACGTTCCGCAAATATACTTATATTATTTTAAATGATTAAATTGTGAAAACCACCAATCTACCAAAATCACAAATCTATTTAATTAATGAAAATAATATTATTGAAACTCAATCGAAAATCTGAAACAGAAAAATCTGGGACTCGAACCCAGGACCATAGGCTTTCTAGGCCTCGATTCCCAGATGTATACGTATATTTTTCTGATTTTTCTGTTTCAGATTTTCTATTGAATTTCACTAATATTATCTTCATTAATTAAAATGAGGTTCAACTCATTAAGCTAATAATTTTTTTTTTAAATTGTTGATTGCTAGTTGAGAGCCTTTCCCCTCGACCACAGAGGCGATGTTCGAGGAGTAAGGCTCTCGATATATTAGTTCATTAGAAAAAAAACCGTTTTTGTGGGTTTCCATCAAATTGAGTTAATTTTTGAAAAAACAAAAGCACCAATTTCCTGGGATAATCGATAAGAAGTGGTAATTATAATCCACCCAATTGAACCACAGATGTGTGAATAACATAAGGAGAAAAGTTAATATATCACGACTAAGCAAAGTATCTACCAGGCACTTTCGTGAGTTGAAAAACTTTAATAGGGTAACGTAGCCAATTTAACCTAACGACACTTAAGTTCCCCTGACGTTCTGGCACTTCTCTGAATGAATTATTTTATTAGAAGCAACTTTGTAAAGCGCTGAAATATTTATTAATCGGGAGAAGGCTCAGGTGGCACGCCATTGCCGATAATCTGCTTCAACTCGACAACTTCGGCTTTTCTCATCGATTTGCTCTCAGGAAGACTCAATGAGGTAGGTTTGTTTTTATTTTAGTACTAACGCGGACCTGTGAAAAATAATGGGATATTGTTATTGTAGGATTTGTGAAGTTGAAAGTTTTTATAAAATATTTACCTCAGAATACATCAGTGGAAACCAATTATTGGTTCAATAATTTACACGTATTTTATCATGTACTAGCTGATTCCCGGCATGCGTTGCAATTCCACTTAAATAAAGAAATTTTTGCTCCCTGCGTGTCCTTTCCCATTCGTCCCCGTTCCCCTTCCGTCACCTTTTTCCCACCCTCGTCCCCTTCCCCTCCCGCGTTCCCTTTTCACCTTCCCCGCGTCCCCCCTCCCCTCTCCCGGACAGCCTTCTGAAGTTAAAACAGTCGTTAAGTTTTCTGAAATTACTTTTTTTTCTGCGCAATTTTTATAATTATTGTTTCTGTGAGAACCTTCTACAAAGCATTAGAAAACTTTTTTTAAAAAAGATGCATGAAAAGGTAAAGTCGCTCTGAAGATATGGCGTGATCAAGGGAAACAGGGATTCATTTATATATATATATATATAGATAGATTAGAAAATATTATTGCTGTAGATTTTCCAAATAAATTTAAAAAATTAAATACGTTTTGTTTGACAAATAAGAGAAACGATCAGAAATTTACCTATCGAATATTATAAACATTTTTTTTTATTTTTTTTTATTTATTTCAATTTATTTCACCTCTTACACACAACAATTTTACATTTTAATCATTGTTTAACAATAGAATAACTAAATAAAAACAAAAATATAATAAAAAGGTATAACAAAAAGGTGAAAACATCATTTTTTGGTTTCTACACCAATTAAGAGAACTGGCTCTTGAGCTTGGTGTAGGAGTTATGTAAGAATATACAATTTTTAGTCCATAATTAATATAATATCTTAAGGACTAGATTAAGGAAGACATTATACAATATTTGATGGTTTGATTTACAGGATTAAGGTTACATGGTTTTATTGCATACAGTTTTTTAAGAATAGTTTGATCTTTTTCTCGAATAATGCTAAATCTCTTATTTTTTTACTTCTTCAGGAAGGCTATTGAAGTAAGTTATCCCTTTGTATACATAATTATTTTGCATTTGTTGAGTAGAAAATAATGGAATTTAAACATAAACATAAACGTTTGAAATTTGGGAGGCGCATATGGGTACCACCGAACAGGGAACCATTTATTGGATAACCAACACCCTTTCCATAGGTCACTCGAAGTGATACGCTAAGTTTTATTATTTACATGTCCCTTTAATTTCGATCGAGACCAAAATGTAATGTTTGATTATATGAATATAATAAAATACATAATGGCGTTTTGCATTATGTTAGTTAACCTATAAATTAGAGACATAACAGGCTGAATAAAATTCACGAGTTCAAAGTTCGCCATTCGAAAGCTTTGATTGGGAAAAAATGTGTGTTTTGTTTTAGGTAGATAATGAAAACCACTCTTCATATAGATTACACAAACATGCATAAGATTTGTGTGCCATTAATTCACCAGGAAAGCTTATTACATATTTCCAGTGTACTTTATAGGGTTAAATATATTTATAGTTAACTTTTTACATCTCCCAACGGATCTAAAAAGTTTTAAAATGCACGTACACGCTCCCCACACAGTCCTGACGGCCGCCGGGGTCAGTTTGTTTTACTAATCCGTAAAACCTGCGCTAAACCTTACGACCCCTAAAATGACTCATAATGGCAAATCCGTGCGGCATAGTGGAATAACACCAGTTATAATACGAGTATTACCTTTAGTGATTGCGGTTGCGATCGCTACTTTATTATGTTTGCTGAGGGTGGGAATACATGCGTAGATTCTGTGAAACTTCGGTTAATTAAAAGGAGGTACTCGTTTAGTGTACATACTGTACTGTACATTATGAAACCACATGGAAAGGGAACTTATGCTGCGAGTTCGCTTTGATACTTATGAATATCGATTTGCCTTTCCCAAAATACTCGTGCAGCAAGCGACATTTGAAGGGATTTTTTAAAATCATTTGACAATAATCGCTTTCTATTGAATCACATACACAGACATTTGGGAAGTATGTTTACGAGAAATGGGAAAGCTTATAGATATATTAAAAGAACGGTAAATGTAGCTCCATTAATGTAGGAATAAACGCAGTTGGCGCTAACACAAAAATGACATAAATAGCAAAGCTAGCAGTCCACAATGGACAGTCCGCAGTGCTGGTACCAACCCTGATATATAGCAGTGAGGCTTGGAACTGGCAGATTAAGGATGAAAGTAGACTTAATGCTGTAGAAATGAGATCCCTCGGGCATATGTATGGTAAAACGTAAAACCATGTGAGAAATGTGGAGATCCGTAAAGAATGGTGTAAGTAAAAGAGGCTTATGTAAGTAAAGCGTAATCAGTAAGATTTAGAAATTGACCCTCAGGTGGTATGGGCATGTGGAGCAAATTAATAAATAAAGGAGTGTAAGGAGAATATATGTCGCAAATGTAAATGGTAGAAGAAGTCGGGGAAGCCCGAGAAAGACATGGCATGATCGAGTGAATCAAATACCATGTCAAGGTATAGAAAAAGAGAGGAGAATATATGAATGTGATTGAGTCAAAGAAGCGTGTCAAGATCGATTTCTTTGGCAGTCCGTCCCATCCGCCTACCCCTGTGGAAAACGGTGTGATGGTTATTTAGTTATTTAGCGATTTTTCACGGGTCTGCGCTAGTATTATAAACGTGAATCTGCACTGAGAAAAATATTATTCTAAAATACGATCATTTTATTCGTAAAAACGGGACTGAAGTTCTTACGAACAAATTAACAGGGTTTCAATGTTTATTCTTACATTTTCTCGCCAATAAACATTGAAACACTGTTAAGTTGTTCGTAAGAACGTCAGTCCCGTTTTTAACCGTTTTTATGGATAAAATGATCGTACTTTAGAATAACATATTTCTCCGTGTGTGGACAGGTAAAAATGCCAGGAGTACAGAAATGTCATAGGGGAATTTGTGTTAATTTCCGCAGTGGTGCCAATGTCACAATATACATTTTTAAAAAATCACCAAATATTAATAAATGTCAGACGAGAGCATAATACCAGGAGCACGGAAATTATTAAGTATTTCTATTTGGTTATTATTATGATCACTTATTTCTCTGTGAAAATTTTAATTGACATTATAGTTTTTTGGACTCCTCGCTACCCAAACCAATCAACCATTTAGTTATTATCGGATGTAGAACATTTTACATGTTTTATTATTTAAATCTGTGTGTATTTTATTATATAATTTTGGTCGCAGATATGTATACCTACGTCTTTTGATACTTTTTTTTTTTTTTTTTTTAATTTTTCTTTATTCATTAAACTGCTGGTTACATATTTTGAGAATTTTACGACCACCACGCTAGGCACATGCCCGTGTTGTAGTGGTCGTAATGCTTTCCGGAACCACGAGATCCTTTCTGGTGTGACTTCTAATATAATAATAATAATATTGTGTTTATTTGAGCTAAACAGAGCGATGTTTGCATTTTCTTAACGCATATTTTTATTGGCTGCTATCTTTATGTGTGATTGCAAGATTCAACTCGAACTAAATATTTTATCTAGATAATGGCTTAGATAAATGTGTCCATTTTTATAGATAACATGCGACATCAATTGACTTTTCTGCAAGTGAAGAATGAATATATATTTTTATTTTGAACTTAATGAGTTAAACCTCAAATTGTAATATTTTAATTAATGAACACAATATTAGCGAACCGGGACCTTCGGCTTTCCGGGCCGCGACTCCAGCAATAATATTCCCCGTGAGTTGCAGCGGTCATAATAAAATAAGCTCATAGTAGTGACCAACAAAAACGATAGAATGAAGTCCACGAATTCCAAAAAAGACGACAGAATGCATGCAGTTAGTTATACGAACCCGCATCACGAATTTCTTTAATTTTTTACGTAGAAAGTCTTATTACAAAGCACTAATAGGATGTACGTAGATACTACTAGGAACATCAGCGGTCTCAGTTGAGTTGGGCAGAGTTGGTTTTGTTTGTGTAAACTACATGTCCAATATTAAAACAAACAAACTAAAACCCAATATTCGGCAACAGGCGATAATAACTTATCAAGGAATGTATGCTTAACAAACCCAGTTAGTTCATAAAGATATTAATAGGAATTTGGGGTTCGATATTAACTTTTCTTGAAATTCTGTACACGTGCATTTTTGATGCTTTCCACGTAATGTTAGCTTACATAAGCTCTGTTCGCTCATAAATATTTTGCAGCAGGACCAGTTTTTTTTTACGACAGATGAAAAGCAAAGTCCGTCAAATGTCAGGCACAAAAAATCCTTTGTATTTAGGCTGCAACTGAACTGGAATCAAACCCATAACTTTCCGCTTCATGTTCATACACAAATAATATTACATAACCACGGAAAACATCCGATAATAGTATAAGTACATAAATGATCAAATGTGTTCCAATCAATCCACTATAATATTTCAGTTAAGTTAAGAGTTACGTGTGACTATTTCGTCCCAGGAGTGACCAGGAGTGGAACACGAAGAAGAAAAGTGTAGCGTATAGGATTAAAAATGTAGTTTCAATATGCTTCAACAGATATCTTCAGTACAGGTAGTACAGGTACATATGTAGTTTTGAGGTATCTCGATAGATGTCAATTAAAAAGTACCTTAGAAGAGTGACAAATATCGCCGTCCGTGTCTAATTCACGTACGGTTACGGAAATAGTCAAAGATATACGAATGACAGCGGGCTCCTTCATTGTCGAGTTCACTCTCTTCAGACTTACTCAGAGCATCTCTATCCACTCCATATCAAACATTGAAATATTCCTTGTAAACCTTGATTGATCTGTAATCTCGACAAACCTCAAGCTTTATTGAAGATTCCCGAACACATATCAAGTAATCCCAATTACTAGGTTTGAAGAAAATTACAAAAACAAACAATTCCAATTTATTATGAAATTGGAAGCAAAGTGTGATATCATGAATTTAACAAGATCGACAATGTAATTGGAGAAACTTTTGGTGAAATTGCACATAAAACCGCGGTCAGATTACATGACATAAAATAGAGATTTTTCCCAAGGGGAATGCTTTAAAGTGAGCTGCATACAAATAATCGCATGCATAAAGAAGAGACATTCTCTGCTGAATTTCTGGCGCATTTCCATTTGTGTCTTTCATAAACCAGGAAGAAAAGTTTTGAAATTAAATTCTTCGTTATTTATATGCTTGTGTATTTATGAAAAAGAATAGCACACAGATTTTAATGTATTTTAACACACAGTTTTATCTAGCGAAACTAATTATTTACTTTGGTGAAAGATATATTGGGCGATAATTCTATGGTTCATTGGGGCAGTCCGTTTTATATAAATAGTTGTTACAATAATTTTTTTAGTTGTCAAAGAAATTTCAAATACATTGCGTCTAAAATATACAATAACCTGCCTGACAAAACAAGACAATCGAATAATATTAAAAAATACAAAATCCTGATCAAACAATGGATCATCGAAAAAGGTCGTGCAATAATTAGTCACCTCACCCAAATATAATCGTATATCTCATTATTGTTACCACTACCTACCAACCTGAAAATTTTGTCAAATATTTTTGCTTTATTGAAAAATGTACTTCATATTATAATTAGAAAATATTTGTAAACTAGTCTGTCTCGACACAGGAGTTCCTAGTGAGACAGGCAAGGCCAAAAAAAAAATGTAAACCTTATGATATAGATTCAATAAATAAATAAATAAATAAATAAAAATAAATAAAATAATATAATTGTTCATTAATACTTTTTAAGATTCAATTATTTTTTTCTTCACACGTTATTACTGTTAACATTTGAATTTTTAATATCACTAGGACTAACCAATTCACAGAGCAATACGAATATGCTGAGTTCTTTCTGAAAATTGAAAATCTATTTTATAATTTTCTTGAAAATCTACAAAGCGCTCGTTTGATATAATATAGCTGATTTACATTTACAAGATAACATACCTTATTTCTTTATTTATTTTTTTATAAGATTAACCTTATAAAACAATAGTGTTGAATATCTAATTCTTTTCCTGAACTTTAATAATCAGTTTTGGACATTATATAATTATTTGGAAATAAACTATGCGAGTCTTTATTATTAAGTTAATGGGTTATTTTTTCTTATTAGAAGAAACCTACTTAATTTCTCAACAATTTATCTTCAGAATTGTTATCATCTATGAAATAACCATGGTGATGTTGAATATAATTTGGCACAATACAGTAAGTAGTAAGAATCTACCACCAAACTGCCAACAATGGCAAAGGTTCGATAAACAAAGCGCTTATTATAAGTAGAAACTCCAAGGCTGGTGGCAACACTGTTCTGGTAGAGATTATTCCAAGAAGCGAGGGAGGAACCGAAACCCCTAAATTACGGGATAACTTACAGCGCCTTGTTTATCATTGCCTACCCTTAGCGTTATGGCGGCTTGTTTAGCAGATATACAAATAATAATACTTCATGAACGCCCCTAATATTAATTATGAAATAACAAGAATGGAATGGTAACCGATTGTAAAGAAGCAGTTATGAAGAATTTCTTTGTTCTAATATCTTATTAAAGTTAAATTAATATTTAAATCCAATTCGAGTGCCGGTTACGATACACTCACTTATAAGACAGTGCTTAGTCTCTCCAAGGAATTGGTTCCTATATTATCCAAATTAATTAATCAATGTTTTACAGGGGGGACTTTTATAGACAGCTGTAAAATTGACAAGGTGATGCCAATTCTCAAAAGTGTGTCTAAAACGAACACCTCGAACTGCAGATCCATCTCAATCTTACCAATCTTTTCAAAAAAATTTGAATGTGTAATTTACGAAAGATTAAACAATTTTCTCTTAAAAAAATCAATATTTTATAAAAAAAAATATGACTTTAGGAAAAAATCGAACCCTTTTGCGGCAATACACGCCTTAGTAAACTTAGGAGCAGGATTGATTGTGGAAATTATATTTTATCTATACTACTTGACCTTCAAAAAGCCTTTGATACACTAATGGCTTTAGGAAAAAATCGAACCCACTTGCGGCAATACACGCCTTAGTAAACTTAGGAGCAGGATTGATTGTGGAAATTATATATTATCTATACTACTTGACCTTCAAAAAGCCTTTGATACACTAAGACATGACATACATCTCAAGAAATTCGATGAAATTGGTGTAGTTGGTCCTGCTCTTAATCTATTCAAATCATATTAGTTAGCATTCACAATCAAAATAGCAACCAACTTCCAATAAACTATGGAGTTCCGCAAGGATCCATACTAGGACCACTACTTTTCCAAATTTTCATCAATGATATTTCGCAATTAGATATAAACGGTGAAATTTTTCTGTATGCAGATGATACTGCAATATTCTACTGGGGTCTAAATGATCTAAATATATGGTCTAAATATTTAAACATCGTACTAGAAAATGCACAAAGTGACCTAGAAAAATTTACAATTGGCTCCACTCAAATATCCTAACAATGAATATAAAAAAACAGGACACTTGATTTCAAGCTCAACCCGTAAAATAATTCCTCATGTACCTTTAAAAATTAAAAAGAATGTTTTGCGAATCCTGATACAGTGAAAACAAATTTATCTATACATTGATAAGCATTTAACTTTTAAACAATGCATGCAAGATGTTAATCACACCCTTATTAGCGTATTTAGCCGGTTATCATATATATTACCAATTATATTTAATATTAAATAGATTATATTATAGTCTCGTAAATTACTTAATTGAAATCTGGGGAAATGCGTGTGAAACATACATGAATGAATTACAGGTAATTCAAAATCAGGTAATCAAAATATTTCACCACGGATCCAAAACATCAATAACAAAAATAATATTTGGAAACAAAACTGTTAACAGTAAGAAGACTATAAGAATAAAATATAAATCTCCATACACAAAATAAATAATAAACTCATATATACAAACACAAAATTCATTAAAACGTCCCAAGTACACAACATACATTTAAACACCATCCACACTAACTATGGTAAACAATCCATTCGTTACGAGGGGGCAACTTATGTAATTGCCTTCCAGACAACATTAAAACGAAAATAGACTGGATAGTTTAAAATATTATTAATTCTTTTTTTTAATAAAACAATAACTTCGTACACTCCACTATTATTTTTTATACTTTATGCCGACCGGGTTTCGCTAGCGCCGTAGCTTCTTCAGGGCAGTATAATCTCTACAGTAGAACAGCAGGCAGTAGAGAAGAAGCTACGGTGCTAGCGAAACCCGGTCGGCATAAAGTATTAAAAAAAAAAGTGGTGTATACAAAGTTATTGTTTTATTTTAAATTATAATGTCACATCACAAAGTAACTGCTTCGTATGAACAAATAATTCGTTTTTATTCATAATAAACAGAATAGTGAATCAGAATAATATTGTATTACCTAAAGAGTGATGTAAAATGTATTTAGTTCAAAATCAAGTGAAATGTATTTCTAGTCAAATAAGTGAAAATTTTATTTTCTTCTTTCTGGAATAAAAACTTTATAAAAAAAAAGTTTTATTCGATATTTCCAGAAAAGGAATAACAGTTTATTTTCTATAAACAACTATTTGTATTGAAAAGAGCTATGGTGTATATTTTTACAACAGTATAGGTAGATTCAGATTGGACGACGTACGTACGCATCGCTACGCCAAACAATGCTGAGCAACCCATATATTTTCTATGAAAATGGCCACAGACATCGCACGTCGCGATGCGTGTGGCCAATGTGATTCTAAAACATAAATTTTCATTGAAAATCTATGGTTGCTAAGTAGCCCAGATATTGTTAGGCGTAGCGATGCATACGTACGTCGACCCAGTCTGAATCTACCATAAGAATATAGTCAAAAAATATAATATGTGTTCGAAATAAATAAAATAACATTTTATGATGAAGCACTATTTTTGAAAACAAAACAATCCATTTCAAATTTCGAGTTTGCGGTTTCTTAGAAAAATTTTCTAAAAAAATGTGCACGCATTTGGCACGTTGCTTCCAGAAATAGTAAGCTGGAAAAATCTATACTATTTAACAAAACAAAAACTACATCACTAGATAAAATTAGAAAACAGTTATGTCATCGTAATTTATATACGACAAACAAAGATAGTCTTTACTTAAAAAAGTTGAAAAATGTTATTTATTTAACTGCCATATCGGAGGAAAATCTATTATATATTAACAATGTGATTTGTGCATACGATTGACTATTGATGGCACCGTCAATACGTGGACTACGAATTCTCCTGAAGATTTGTGAAGAATTCGCACACGAAACTATCATGAATTATGATGCGAAAAAAACAGCAGTGTTTGTTATAAAACACGGGTAGGCTCAAAAAATATTCCCCCAGCCTTTCTGAACGGTGAGCTTCTGAAAATAGTAGAATCAACAAAATATCTAGGGCACCTCATCACTAACAAGTAGAGGCGAGATTTGAGCATAAAATATAACATGCTTAGTAGAAGATTTCGGCTCTGCCATCTACCGGTGAAAAGGACGATCTTCTTATATTACTACCTTGTACACATGCTAACTCTGGGCCAATTTCAGAAAACAGAACCAATCAACATTGCCAACAGAACAGTGGAAAGGCTTTGGGTGCAATACAACTATGCATACCGTATGATGTTCGGACTTCCCAGGCACTGCAGTGCCTCCTCAATGTTCACGGCAGGGCGAGTTCCTGGATTTGCAGCTATAATAAGAACCAGGGTTGAAGGACTGAGTGCAAGGATTTACAACTCCAGAAATGTCGTCATCATTGAATACCTCTGACTTCATGATAGAGCATCAAAGAACTTTAGAGAAAGTCATTGACACCCACAATCTTCGATCCGATGGACCAATACGAGATCAACAAATAATTTAATGTCAATTTATATTATATTCTTACTTGAATCCCTTATATAAGAATGTACTCAAACTCTCTATGGGAAATGTGGGATTGCACTTACCTCCCCACATTCTAGAATAATGATCATTATTATTATTATTATAAAATAAAAAATTGCGTTCCCATGGTGAATTTCCATGAATAATTTCCAAATAATTGTTCATTAATTAAAGCCCGACTCAGCTTAATATAATGGTTTCAATTTGACTGTATCAAAATACAATGTTCCTTCTAGCAACTAACACACTAACCCAACCTACAAACTTACCACTTGTACCCTCACATATCACTCACATTAAAACATTCCAACATACTTAATGAGACTATAAACAATTTGCTTGTTATAACAGTCGTTAAGGTGCGGCCTAACAGTTGGGGGACTAATAAAACCTCCGGATAACAACCCTGGAGTTATAACACTCCTCCCGCTTGTTACCTGCCGGATAGGCCCGCCTTGAGTCGCCTGACGCCTGCCGAACAATCCGGGAAATGTACCAGACATTTTTACTGTCCCACCGCGTATTGTCGGGTAGTTTTATTGCCATTAAATTAACATTTAAGTTAATTTTATAATTAAATAGTGCGTTTTAATTTGAGAACAGTTTTTAAGGGTAAACCATACCCTAAAAAGTAAAGTGACAACCATTGTTATTACCAACCATTATGGTTATGCGTAAACAACGTAAATATTCGGAAATGTGTGTATTATATTCACTATTCGCTGAAGCACAAAATTTTGTCACCCGAACTTCTGTTACATACATTTTTTTAAGTAAAACTTCTTTACGCACGCTTGTCTTGGGGGGTAAGCTGGAGAATGCGTGACGAGAGCGTTACGAAAAGTGTAGTCGGGCGAAGCGAACGGGCTGTATTATACTGTAGGAGTAAGAGAGAGCAGTGCGCGCGCACATTTTATTTCTCTCTTCCTCTCATAGCCAGTGCATGAAGATTATTCGTAATTTCATTTCGTTCTTGAAAATTTTTACAAATACTGTAGGAGCAAGAGAGAGCAGTGCGCGCACACATTTTCTTTAACTCTAGAAGTTTTACGTCAGTCGTGTGGTCTAAAGCACACTCGTTTTTTTTTTAAATTTTTAAATATTTCCGGCTTTAATCCCTTCTTTGCAATTTCAAATTATGGATAGAGAAAAGGTGAATTTATATATTTTTTTTCAAATCGGTAAATTTCAAAAGGATATGGGAGATTGGAATTGAGTTCAGACATAAAAGAGATGAGATGTTAAATGGTGGGGAAGCAATTTTAGATAAGGCTTGATAGAAGGGAGGATATTTGTTTAGAGAGGGACAACCAATATGTTATCTAAAGTTACCACTTTTAGACCACTGAGAATCTGAGGAATCAAGGTCTTGAATTTTAAAAAGGTGATATGAATCGGAACAATGTCCAATTCTCATTCGAATAAGTGAGGAAATTTCTTTTTGAAAAAATGAGGGAATTGTTGAAACGGTTTTGACGGGATAGTCCTTTGTATTGAAGCATAGCAGGCTCCGTTGGATTGACTAGCTAAGTGCCTACACTCCGCCCAAACATTGCGAGATCTATCGTTGAGGATGGAAAAATGTTAGATAGAGGAATGTGGTTTACGAGGGCAACAAGAAGGTTGGATGCTCCTTGTTTACGAATCCCCAATATCGTTTTGTTATATTTAATTTTAAATAAAAAATATTATTAACGGTAGTTCAACACTTGTTTCTGTGTAAGATCTAGGTAGATTTTTTAAAACAAGCGCCATGAAGCGACAGAATTCACAGAGCAATTTTTTTTTTAGATTTACAACAAAACTGCAAAAGTGGAGAAAAGATGGACTATTGAACTTCATGTGGGTATTCACAGAACTTTCATCATCGACGTCACCAACCGATAAAGATATATGTTTCATTCTAACCTGAGAGTTTAATTTTGTGGTTTTTTTTCATTACATTTCTCCAGTAAAAACCATGGAATGTTTTATAATTGATTAACTGAATGTTCTCTAAGATAATTTGACCTTCACAGGGGGCAATATAATCTAATAAAGAAAATATATACCTATATTAAGAGTGTTTGCGAATATTGATTTTTTTTTTCTATTTACCAGAATCAGTAAAACAAAATCTTATCTGACAAAGAACCTTTTCGTACAATTTTTAAAAATAAAAATAAAATATAAGGGCACTCTTGAAATTTGTTAATTAAAGCAGTTAGAAATCTCTTGGGTAATTTCCACGCCGTCAAATTGTAATGTGATCACCATATGCGTAATATTATATTTTAGACCCTTTAGTATTATATTTCAAATTAATTATCAACGAGAGAACCGTTAGCAGGGAGATACTCGAACTTTACGTTAAAATTGAAAGCTTTTTCTCGTCCGTCCAAAGTTAATTTTCACAACGCTGCACTCAGTATTTTTATTTAGTTTTATTAGGATAATTTTAAAACGGACTAACGGATTGAGAGAGTTCGGAAATAAATCAGAAATCAAATGCTTTAACGAATATGATTATTTTTTAAATTTATAAACTTTTCTGGCGTATTTCTCGTTGAGAGAGATTTGACTTAGGCCTCTCCAGCCGGAAGGATGGATTAGAACGATTGTCCCTCCCAGATTCCTATATTTTTCCTTCGCAGAACTTCTTCTCCTTCCTTTCCCTAAAAAGACCCTCCACACAGCATACCCTAAGATGAAATAAACCCTGAGAGAAATTATTTTTCCCTGGGCATCCTTTGTGGAGCTAATGTGAAAGCTATTGTTTGTTTAATTGTTGTATTCACTGTACACTTACTGTGTACAGTGAGTATCCTACTTTGTAAGAAGTAGTAGCATTTTTTGTGTGTGATTTATTGTTGTTAAAATTAAGTGTCAAAATTAAAATTGCTTTTACAAAAATATTTTTTTATTCTTAATATTGCTTTGGCGCATAAGTTTATTTTTTTTAAGTTTCCAGCAATAATAATGACACAAAATCGATTTTTGTCATAAATACCCTAAAAATGAGATAATTTTTAAACACTCAGATTTGTTACAAAATTTTATAATAGTTTTCCAAATATTGTAAAACAATGTTTTTAGATTTTTTTAAAACTGATTTAATATAATATACTAAAGGAAATAATGCCTCTGTTATTCCCGAGTGCGATTTGAAAAAATAAAACTAGAAAGTTTAATTAATGTATTGTTTTGGTCCCACAACCTTCAGTTTTATTTAATTTAAGTTTTTTTTTCTTTCTCGTTAAGCCATTGAAAGTAAAAGATATTTTAGAAATAATATTTTTTTATTATTTTGGCCCCACGTGCTGTGTAGAAAATGGTTTCCGAATTAAAATTATAATTTGTTTTTTTATTCGAAAAAATATTAGATACATTTCAAAAAATTCTAGTTGAGTCATGGCAAAAAGAAAGCTTCAATCTATCGAGCAGCCAATTTCTTTAAGAATAGTTTTACCAGTAAAAGGACGACGAAGAACTATCCCCAACCGGTAGACAGTTCAATTGAAAGTTTTAGTGAAAGTTACGGTCAGTGAAGATCCAGACATTCTAGAATTTGATCCTCTCAGAAAACACCACCTGACCGAAAAGGATCATTTGAATAACTTCTCTACAAGACAGAGGAAATAGATGGAGTAATTGCAAAGGAAAGTTGGAGGTTCCATGAAAGCAGATCTCGGAAACTGTGCAATGCAGGTAGAGATTCCTAAAACTGGCCCTTTCCTTTAGGGCTGAGAATTTCTGAAAGGATTAGTGTGAAGCCTCAGAACCCCAACTTTAACGAGGAAGAGTAAAAAAGGATACCTGAGAAAATTCGCGGAAAACTTTTTAATCCCGTAATATTAAGAATCTTATTAAATCTGAAAAATAATAAATTGCAGTTAGGTGGGTAACTAATTTTGATATTAAAAAGCGCAGCCGTGTGTCTTGCAGCACGATCGTCCACCGGTAAATTTGAAAGAGGAATTTTTAAATTTTAGAGTAATGTTCTAAATTAATTTATTAGGAAAAGGATAAAATTCGCATACAACACCTTTAGATTCTAAGTTATTATTTTACACAGTAAATTAATCCAGCTTTGTAATTTTTTTGTAATCCAGCTTTCTACGATTTTGAAGTGAAACGAATACCTTTCTTTGCAAGTTTGTGTATAAGTATAAGTATAAAGTATTTATTTATCAAATAGAACAGAAATACATTATTATATAAACTATTACATATTTATTACATCCAGAAAATAACATGAATATATAATATAATATCATATTATTACATAGTAGTATTGGTTACTTTTTATATTTTTGCTTTTTACCTTTTATTTTCTTACTTTTATTTTACACAGTAAAGTTAATAATATATTTTAGTGACAATAACATTCAATTAAAAAGTTAATAACATATTCATTAGTCAGTTAATAACTATAAGTTAATAACAATAAGATTGTTATAGGAATAATGTTATAATAATTGATGTCACTAGAGTAGTATCTAATAGGAGAAAAAAATAAATATGTATGTAAGAACGGTCATATAGAAATAGAACAATTATAATAAATATATTTGATGTTGTGCATAGCCTGCCTCACTAGGCGAACCTGTATTGAGGCAGAATTTTTAGTAAATTGTTTCTCGCATTTTGTCTACAGTTTACTTATAACGTATTCATATAATGTATGGTTCCTATAGTATAGAGCAATACATTATATTAGTTACGATATTCATATTCACAATACATGTACATGTACACAATATAAAAACAGCAAGATAATTATTACAATAACTGTCAATGACAAGGAGTTTGGGTGAGGGCACCAGTAAAGGGTCGATCATTAGAACATATCCAAATTTTATCACTTTTTTTTAATTCTTTTAGTGTTTGACTCAGTTTAATATTTTCTGGGAGCATGTTGAATATTTTAGTTGCAAAGTATCTAAAACTACGTTGGCCAAAGGTGGTAGAAAGTGCTGGAACTTGCAGTATGTCTTTGTTCGAATTTCGCCTAAATCTTAAGTTTATTTTTTGTTCATAAAGTTCGTGTTTGTTTTTAAAGAGATGCATGAGGATTGTTTTTACATAGATCTGACGAACATCAAATACTCTCAATATGTTGAAAATTAAGTCACTGTTTGTGGTTTGAGGAAGTTTGAGAATAATTTTGATAATTGTTTTCTGTGCCTTTTCGACAGGATCTAGGGCTAATGAAGTACCCCCTCCCCATGCAATGATCCCATAATCAATGATAGATTGGATGATTGCAAAGTAAATCGTTTTCAGAAGTTGTAAGTCAAGAAAGTTCCTTATGGATCTGAAGAAGTGTATGGTTTTTCTAATTTTATTTGCAATGATCTGAGTATGCAGATTCCATTTGAGGTATGAATCAATGGTGAGACCGAGGTACTTCACTTGTGAAGTGCGCTCTAGACTGGGGCAGTTACTGCATTCATTGGAATTCGTACAGTTATGTATTTTTATGTAGTAATCATCATTAGGTTGGCCTGTAGTATTGATGCTTGATGTGACATATTTTGTTTTCATCGTGTTAAGGGTAAGGGTGTTTATATCTAACCATTTTTTAACGAAGTTCATATTTTTTTCAGCTTTTTTAAATACAGCTGACCAATGTGTGTACATTTTATTTAAAACGTAATTCAATTGATAAGTAATTAAAAATTGTGATTCTTTCTATTTATCTTCAACGGGGATTCGGTACTAGCTGTGAAGGAAAATACATGAAAATGCACCAATTTTGTAACCATTTTTTCCTTAATGTATTCTTCTTGATTTGGGTATTGAAATCATATTATTTAAACGTTCTTATTATATTTTTACATTTATCGCACAAGAGTCCCAACAGCTCCCGTCTGGATCCAGTAAAACTACGGTGTCCCCAATTAGTGTATATTGTGAGTATGAAGAATGTGGGAAATGCCCGGCTATTCATAGCTGGTCACCAAACATGGCTAAAGCCAAGCAACGTTTTAATTCTGAATGGTGGTCCTACACTAGGCCAATATTGGAAGTATATTTTACTCTGGAACGTGCCGCAAATATACTATATATTATTTTTAATTGATCAATTGTGAAATAACACAAATTAAACAAATAAAATGAATTTGCACACGCCGGGATTTGAACCCGTGATCTTCGGATTGCAAGTCGAGAGTTTTACCCCTTGACCACAGAAAGCGGTCAAATAATATTAGTAACATATTAAACAAATGTTATGTCCTATTTGTTTACCCGTTTGGCATTAGATTATTTTTTCGACAAATTTCAGGATTTAATCTATGCGAAGTCGTTCATGAAATATGAATCGGGCTTAAAAGGGATAAGCGAATACCTCCTTAATAACTTAATATTATTAGGATTATCTTATTTTTAAACATCAATATTATGTGTCCCTAATGAGCCCTTTTCCCGCTATCTGTAGAAAGATATCGCCTTGGCGTGACATGGGAACATTTGGGACCAACTGAAGTCGTAAATATAAGGGGATATAATTAGGTATATCCTAAGGATGTGAACACTTTCAAACGGTATGGAAATCAGAGATAATAATATGGTAGAGAGAATTAAAAAATGAAATAAGGTTTTTTTTTCTAGTACACATTTATTTTAAAATGTATTAAAAACTTCTAAAAATAATATGTTTATAAAAATAGAGTTGGTTTTTTGCAGGTGAAAAAATGTAATAAGCGATAATTGTTGAATGAAACACTAGGTGTATATAACCCGCCGTAGATTAATGGTAGAGCTCCTGACCGGCAATCAGAGGGAAGCGGGTTCGAGTCCTCTCTCATGTATCTTTTCTCGGGAGATTTTTTCAATATGGATGAGTGTTTCAGGCTAATAATTATTGCTTATAATAATATGTTTACATATTTTTTGGTTTGTTGAGTTTTGAAAATCTGATCAACCGCGCTACCAACCGTGCTAAATCATGAGTTGATAAGGCCGACATTTATTTCGTATATTCTTTTCAATTTGGTAGGCGGGTATAGGTACCAATGTCAGGGGAACAATTGGATGCCTGGTTTTACGGGATGAGGTGTGTCCAGGTCTTGTTTTTCTACCTGCTGCGTGGCGGGACGGTATCAAAAGAGACTGTTTGAAGGAGACCTAGGAGGACTATTACGATACATCGCTTTGCACCGTAATGAGAAGGGTACGTCTGTCCTGAACACATTGACTCTCAGATTCCTACCCGTATCCACTCCTCATAAGTTTTTCCTTCACAGAACTTCCTCTCCTTCCTTTCCCTAAAAAGACCCTCCAGACAGCTTCCCCAAATATGACATACACGCTGAGGGATTTTTTTTCTCAGGTCCAAATGTGCGTGTGCATGATTGCCACCAAAAGTGCATTGTCATCGACAGCAAGTCTATTTGCCGAGTTTTACCTTGATTGGATGTCAAGAAGAGATTTAATTCCCACTACCAAGATTCCGCGGCATTCATTCAATCGAGAAAAAAGGTGAATTTCAAATAGAAATATTTAAAAAGGTTATCTGTCCCAATCGAGAGCATTTTCAATTATTATATTTATCACTAAAAATCCTTGATACTAATAATCCTCTGTAATCATTCTGTCCATTGCATAGACCGTTCGTGACAAAGAGGGATACGTTACAACGGTTCAACTATCAGCGCTACGCCTTCTGCCATATTTGTATAATATGGAAGACATATTGACTGAAAAAGTTGAATATTAAAAATATAATTTGTATATTTATTCAATCCTACAACAAAGGCAGATTTCTGATAAAGTCCATTAAATGCTCCTATTCATAAGGGAACCTATAGAGAGCATAATTTATAACACAATAGATAGGGCGACAGATAACTCGAGTTCAAACCGTTCGCGTATCTGGGGAATTGTCAGTTTTAAATAAATTGACGCTTTCTTGGTGTAAAAGACGGTAGGAACTTAGATATGGTATTTGAAGTGCCGTATGTCGCCTAGAGCCAAAAGTTTAAATATATGATGTACCTATATATTACACTTAACTAGTAATATATATCCGATTACACAATAGCCTTTTCTCTTGTATTTATTTTGATATTCATTTGTGATGGCCACCGAAGGAATTCACCCGCAGGAATATATTATGGGCGTAGCTATTGTGCCCGAAGTAAGGAAAATTTTTCCTTACTTTTGTTAATAACTTCTAAATACGCTGAATTCTTTCTTGAGCAAATAATTAATTTCAATGGCTCACTCAAAAGACTTATGTGAAATGATATCAGTTATCTTTATTAGTATTTTTCCTAAACACAAGCAACTGCTTTATTAGGAGAGTGATTCAAATGTTATATTATATTAAGTTGTAAATATTGTAACAATAAACATCTTTAAATTAAAAAAAATATATATATATATATTTTCTTTTTAAATCTATAGATTACACTCCAGTAACCAGTGGCGGCCCGTGACTTTTGGTACGGTAGAGTGCTTATATTAAAAAAAATTGAGTTATTCATGTTATTGAAATTTCCTGTAAATCTTCATAAAAAAACCGATTATTGAAAAAATCGTTTTCGGCTACAGCAACATCAGTAGGTAATGCCATTTTATTATTAGCGCTCCAGCGCACCCAAAAGTCACGAGCCGCCACGCTAGTGAATGTCTTTTCATTGGTTAAGAGAGTGTCAACATATAAAAGAAAATCGAGAACATCTTTTTGATGACATCGAAAACTTGATGATAAATTTTATTTAATTTTTAACTGATATATTTTTGCCAATGTTTCGGACATCGTTACAGTGTCCATCATTAAGGCAGATGTGTAAAATCGATTGTGGTGAATTGTGATACCCTGTTGCCAGTCTCCTGAGAAGAACTGGAACCAATTTCATTATGATTTAAAATGGTTTTCGTATTCGTCAATTAACGACTACCAAGAACTATTGGGTTTAGCTCCGACTAATACTAATAATGGGACTTTAGTCAATTTCAATTACCTCCGTAATTAGGCATGTTCTATGCGTTTTGGGTCATTCAGGAACAGGACTTCAGGAACAAATTCGAAGTAATGACTGGTTTTGATTATATTGTTGATAAATAAATAATTAGGTAGGTATATTATTATGATTGCGCCATAGGTGTTGTACTTTTGAAAACTCGATAAAAAGAAACATGTAACACGAACATAAAGTTATATAGAACTAAACCAATATCCATAAGAGAAAAAACTAAAATTAATTTAGAAAACTTACGCTTATGCTTCTCTAATGTGTAGGATTCAACAAAGTGATGGAATAGATAATGCTTAATTCTATAAATGGAGTCGATAAACATATCAATAGTACCGCCAAACTTGTTGCCCAGAGGCCATAAGCCAGATAAGATAACTATCGGTAACTTCTCATCGTTCCCTAGCATGACTACAGATCGCCAACGAATAAGTGGCAGTTCACATTGACTTAAAGGCTCCGTCAAACAGAAGGCGTACTTACCGCGCGTCAAGACCTAGGCGTAAAGGCTCCTACAAACAGGCACCAAAACGCCGTAACGTCGCGTACTTTCTATTTGAACGGCTTCGACGTGTTCAGTACAACACAACGCAGCGTTATACGTCCGGGACGTTTTAACGCCTTGACGCGCGTAAGTACGCCTTCTGTTTGACGGAGCCTTAAGTGTCCTTAACTTATTCGTCATCAACTGTTGTGTGTACGATAGTGATGTGCAGTTGTCGTAGGGAAGAACGATAAGTTACCGATAGTTATCCTATCGATCGTTATCGAGCGAGTGTGCTATGGCCTCGGATCATGTTGGTTTATAGTGATTGGGTTTGTAATGGTTCCCCCCTTTTGTAATATGACTATTGTTAATTGCACTCTTTCAATAAATCAACCCTATATAAGGGTGATCATTTTTTTTTTCGTATAACTTTAAGTTTTGAAAACCTTAAGTTACTGCTGTAGCTGCCAGTACGAAGGCAAGTACCTACGTACTGATAAATTGTTGTTTAATTACTTTTGAATTAACTAGACACGTTGTGATTATTTTTGTTTCGCCTTTATAGCGCTAATTCAGGTAGATTAAACGGATTTGTGGTAACTTCTGGTTCTTAGCTGTGGTGTGTTGCAATCTGTCAGATCTTCAACAATGACGATATTCTATCTAACTGGCTAATCATTTAACTTCCCAGTCTATCTTACTATTTACTGATCTAATACCCTTCCCCATGCTATTGACGATTAGTCTACCTACGATATACCTAACTCTCTGTGCCGTTCTACATAATCTCGGAGTTATAAACCCTTTTGTTAGAGTATATCAAAACATCATTCATACAATAATTTCAATTAGTTATTCTAAGTTCCTAGTGGTTGTTAGTTGTATGCAATCTACTTACAGGTAGGTATAATGGGTAGGAATAGGGACAAACATGTGCTTGCTACGATTGGTCTCCTCCAATTCCCAATTAGCTCGATGAAGGATTAACCTGTCGAACTAACCCCAATCCCAACGCATCCAGGAAGATTTAGATGTTGCCTCGCAACTGGTGAAAATGACATGTTTCGCCCCTGTCGGGAAGGGAATGTGTGTGATTTTTGTAGGTTGATTGATATATTTTGTTTAATTCAGCGGTGAAGGATCCATTGTAGATATTCGTGCGGTAGTGGGAGTGGTCTCTACCAACGTCGCCAGGTAACGGTGGTGTGATGATTAATATGTTGAAATCTCCATAGTACAATGCGGTAATGGGAGAATATCTCTACCAAATCTTCGCAAGGTAAGATGGTATGATGATTAAGATGATGGGTTGAAGGTTCATGATGAAAGGTCATTCCATGTCGCTAGACATAAAAATGACGCTCCCTTCCGCCGAGTGTCATTGAAGTATGTCTAAGAGCTCTCAGAAGGTGCTCAGATGACTTCCGGTTCAGGTCGTGCCCTTCGGCCCGAGCCTGATGATGATGATGATATGTTGATGATGGCCAGCATGCTGAAGGTTAAGGGTCCGCCCAGCTAACCGCAGCCATGAACATTATACCGAAGTGAATACTTGCGGATAAGTCAGGGGTCGGGAATCCCCGCGTGCATCCCACTGGTTTCGAAGAAATAAAATTAGCAGGCTCAGGGGCCGAACTCTTCGCCGTCTCCTCAGCATCCTTTACAGCAAACTGTCAGCTCCCAGACTTTCGTCAATCACACCTGCCAAATCTGTTAAGTAAAAGGGTACGTACTGTTGAGTGCGTGTTTAGTATATCCAAAATGTGTACGCCACTAATTTATGTCGGTGGTTAATTTGAGAGAAGACTAGGCCCTGCACGACTCAAGCAAGCGCGACGAGAACAGTGCTCCTTGTGTAAATTCGCGGGCCTGAGCTTTACAGCACTCGTCTTCATCTCGCGTCAACAGCCTCACACTGTCAATCCTGAATGTAATCCTGGTTCCCGGGTCAAGAACTCGCGAGCTGAACCTTCCAAGTCGTGAATTTGGTCAGCTCCGCCCTACGAACTTCGACACCTTCGTTCAGAACTCATTCCCGACTATAGTGTTTCTCAGGAACAACGAAAACCCGTCGGAAATCATCGAAACAATACAAGCCATTGTTCCCTTCGTCCAAACGAATACAAGGGTCATCCCTCACGCGTCAACATAAGATAACGGAGCCATCACGATCTTGTCCCCTTCATCTGGAGACTAGCGGGAATAGAAAAGCTGTCAATGACCTCAGACTCCTCCTACAGATGTTCTGCTTGATTGCTCTCTCACCGCTAATACTGTCGAAACAGAAGCCATACCAGTGACATAGTGGGATCACGTCCTTTGTTCTCCGGACAATGTCGAGTGCCTGGGTGAGGTGGGACTCGTGGTCAACCAACCGACACAGCTGATACAGGGCCATTTCTAGGTTCAGGGTTCAAGTCCATCCGCGCAAGGTCACCGATATTCAGAATCGAGTCAATGATCCGTTTCCTTCATTTCCGCCGATCAAGAGATAGGTAGAGCCACGTGGATTTCGTCCATTTCGCCTAATGTGCGACGTACGTGAAAACAACCCATATCGCCGGATAGGGAAGCCCAGCGAAGTTATTCTCTCGACAATTACCTGACACTGCTGGGTTTTTTTGAAGTAAAGTTTGTTTAGACGGTATTCAAATAATTCGAATATCAATGAAAAACCGACGCTCGCTGCGTAAAACATAATAACTTAAGAAAATATAAGTAGATCTTTAATAATACTGTGGGGAAAATATTTATTACCATATAATCCCTCGTGTGCGCCCTTTTGTCAAACGTACCGATATTGAAAGAACAAGCTCTAGGCTATCTAAAAGTGCAATTTGAATATACCTAAATGTTATGAATCTAACGTCAACGGTAGAGATGTAAAACGAGAAGATAATGTCCTTAAATTAGATTGCGCTGGCAAGAAGGGTAATTTGTTTTTTCAAAATTTGCACAATTTTGAAAAAACAAATTACCGCGTAGTAAAGGTCTTTATATTTATGTGCAGGAATATATAAATATTTGGGATAATTAGCATTCAGATGCAACTGTAATTATGTTTAAATTAATACATTGAAGAAGCAGATAACAATAATAGTCTAATTTTTTCTTAAATATGAAAAGGAACAAGACACAGAAAATAATAAAAGATAACGGTCGCAACCGGGGCTCGAACCCAGAACCTTACGTCTCACTGAAATAATATACAATCAATTTTTCAAATAATGAAGATAATATTAGCGAAATTCAATCGAAAATCCGAAACAGAAAAATCAGAAAAAGATACGGATACATCTGGGACTCGAACCCAGGTCCTCCGGCAATCCGGGCCGGCGCGATAAGAAAAATGAAAATAATGTTGGTGGTTCTCAGTCGAAGTATGATACAGTTAAAAATGACCGAATCGGATAGGGATACGTTGGCGCAGTTGGATAGCGCGTCGGTCCGGATTGCCGGAGGACCTGGGTTCGAGTCCCAGATGTATCCGTATCTTTTTCTGATTTTTCTGTTTCGGATTTTCGATTGAATTTCGCTAATATTTTTTTTTTTTTTTTATAGAGAATACCTCACAAGAGTCCCAACTGCTTCCGTCTGGAGCCAGTGAGACTATGGCATCCCCAATTGGGGTATGTTGTGAGGCTGAAGGAAAGTGGGGAAGGGAAGGAGATGGGGAAGAGGAGGGTAGGAAAGTACCTGGCTATTCAGATCTAGTCACTAAACACGGCTAAAGCCATTATTAAGCAACGTCTCAATTCTGAATGGTGGTCTTACACCAGGGCGATACTGACAGTATCTTCCACTCTGGAACGTGCCGCAAATGTAGTATATATTATTTTTATTAATTAATTGTGAAATAACACAAATTAATCAAATAAAATTTATTTGCGCACGCCGGGTTCGAACCCGCAACCTTCCGATTGGGAGTCAAGTGTATTATAATAATATTATCTTCATTATTTAAAATATTATAATTTGAGGTTTAACTCTTTAAGTTAAAAAGTTAAAAATAAAAATAAAAATATCAATTTTTCAATTTGAATGTGAAAATTTAAATCTTTGCAAAGTTACAATTATTTTATAAATATAATTTGGGATAAATAAATATTGCTTATTGCCTCCTCAATAGGTCAACTTACGAAGAAAATAGTTTTGCTTCAAGATGCACAAAATCCATTTCAATTTTCAAATTTCAAGGCCCAAATTGCAAGGTGTTGATTAATAATTAAGTGATTTTATTGTTAGTCCATTTGCATTCACTTACCTAACCATCTCAGTGTTATCCGATCACATTTGTTTTCACATTCACAAGCGGTATATATTTCATGCAGTTAAACGGCGCATGCTTCTCTTCTCTCGTAAATAATAACTCCGTTAGACTTCTCAAACTTCATGCGACGCCCCACATTCACTTATCGCGACCGCCCTTCTCGATCAACTCCCGAAAACCGACCGACTCTGATAGTAATTAAAAATGCACTTCGCTATTTAAATTTATTTCTAAGCGACCTTCCCGTCCTCTCCCCTGAAATCGACTCCCCTCTATAATACCCCGAAAACGACTGTCCCTGTCCTTCGCTATTTAACCCAGAATTAAGCAATCAAGGCCGGGCCCGTATCCAGGGATGCTTCGCCCGCACAAATTAGCGTACCTTCTTATTAAAGTGCCTTTATTGGAAATAGACCTACAATGCAAGTATGTTCCCTGCACCCTTTTTGTACAATAAGAGTCCAAACATAATATATAAATAAAATCTCGCGTCACGATGTTTGTTCAAGATAACCTCCGAAACCCCTCAACCGATTCTGATGAAATTTAGCACACTATCAGTAATTTTGCCCAACCTAAGGTAGGATAGTTTTTATCTCGAATATTGACCTCAATATTTATTATAGTGAATTAATTGTTTATTATTGTTTGATGGCGGAGTGAATCAACCACTCAGTAGATAGCACTACGTTTAATAGTAAATAACAAGTTACTTACTTTTATCATTTTTATTTACGATACGGCCCTAAATTGCCTATAACTTCCGTTTCAATAAAACTGCCAACCCGTGTCTACCAGTCCGACTCTGTACAAGTCCTGTCTTCTGTACTCAGAACTACGTCATAAAAAACCCAAAAGCCCATGAATTATTTCATGAATAGGAGCCCACACATGTAGTCCGGTCTTTAGATGTTCTTTGGATGTTAAAATAACATCCCCTTGTTTTTCTAACTGCGTCAAAATCGAGTTCCAGGAATGTCACTTGGTGCAAACGCCTTAGCGACAATTTTGACCCTTAATAAATCGATTCTGTCAACCTTTGTGCCTCAGATGTTAGTCTTGAAATTAAATTTAAGACCCATTAATTATTTCATGAATAGGTTTCGCCCGTATTTTTTTGTTTGCTGCAGTCATAAATTTGCTTCAAACTGACTTTTTGGAATGTTAATTGTCCCAACGTCTGAGAAGAACTCTACCCCAGTTCCATATGTGCTTTCCTTTTTTAGGTATACTGAAAATACTAATTCTTTGGCTGAAAGGCGAGATCATCACAGGTTAGGTTAATTTAAGTTAGGTTAGGTTAGTTAGGTTGGTGAATATTCAGGCATATCCGAGCTTTTTTAATGTTATCGAAGACGACAAGAAGAAACACTCGAGGATGATAAAGTTTATTTATTTTTGAGGTGTTATGTCACATTGTGTTACCTCCTTCTTTAGCCAACATTTCGGAGAGCGTTACAGGTCCATCTTCAACGCAGATGTGAAATCAATTGTGGTGAAGTGTGTGCTTATGACATAAACTTATATGTGTATCTTGAGTTAAACATCTTATCTATTTTAAGAAAACTCATTTAAAAATATCAGGAGCTATCTTGTCTGGGTTGCAGGAAGGCACGTGAACATGTCCTTTATTATTATTATTGTCACATTGGATGTATGGCAGGCTGCAGATTGATTCATTTTGCTGCAACCAAGCCCAGTAGTTGTAAATCCAATTCTATATTCGACGCAAAGTCAATTGATCTGGGTATTGTCAGAGCGCATCGACAAGCCAGAATCATCTCGTGCAATATGCAACGATCTCTTTGCTCCTCTTTTCCATGGCAGTCCTGTTTTTTCTCATTTAGTCTCATCTAACTTTTTGGTCTTCAGTTTAATGCAATTTGCAGTGGGACACTGGTTTAAATTGTGTAATAAGAAATTAATTCGAAATAGGCGCCAAGAAATCGTTGTTTGTAAAATTATTAAAAAAAAATATTTTTTTTCATTAGCTCCGGCGTAGTCCAGCGGAAGGGCGTTGGACTTCCATTCCGAAGGTCGCGGGTTCGAGCCCGGCGTGCGCATATAAATTTTATTTAATTGATTTGTGGTATTTCACAATTAATTATTTAACATAATATGTAGTATATTTGCGACACGTTCCTGAGTGGAAGATACTCTCAGTATCGCCCTGGTGTGAGACCACCATTTAGAATTGAAACGTTGCTTGAAATGGCTTTAGCCGTGTTTAGTGACTAGATCTGAATAGCCAGGTACTTCCCCACCTTCCTCTTCCTTGTCTCCTTCCCTTCCCCACTTACCTTCAGCCTCATAACATACCCCAATTGGGGATGCCATAGTCTCACTGGCTCCAGACGGGAGCAGTTGGGGCACGTGTGAGGTATTCACTACAAAAAAAAGCTCCACACAGGAGGCCTCAAGGGAAAAAATCCTGAGGGCCCTTGTCATTTTTGGGGATGCTGTGTGGAAGGGAAGCTCCCTCGACCAGTCTCTCCCGATCCGGCAGTATATGGGCAAATACATTCACCACCAAAACCAACGACAAACCTCACCACATAAACCCGGGCACCCCTGCTAAGTCACCAAACGACGATCGATCTTTCCCGTGTGGCGGTTCACGCACCTACACAATGAAATGATATTTTGAAAATCTAGTCAATATAATTATACATTTTGTACTGCCTAATACGAAATTAAATTAAAAATAATATACCTACATATCATTTATGAATAAGTTCGGAATAACCTTCAAAAGTTATGAAAAGAGAGTTTTTCTTATAAAAATTAAAATATTTACGTTTAATCATCTATTCATTTGAAATTGTATAACAGAAATCGACAAGAGGTTCAAAGATTCTTTGAAGAAGAAAATGAGTACCTACCTACCTACAGAATTATGATAAAATAAATACTTTCAGGATCATTGACACTATTGTTCGGGGTAGGCACTTTTCGCTTGGATATTACTTAAGAATGTCCATCAATCATGTTGCCTACACAGTCATGGTTCCAAATAATGAATCATTGGGTGTGTTGTCATTCAAGAAAATGGATGCTGAGAATAAAATATTAAAATGAAAGAAATCCTTATTTTTTCTCTTTATTTAATCAAATAGCCATTGGAAGACAATCCACTAGAGCAGTGGTTGTCAACCTTTTTGAGCCTGCCTACCCCTTGACTCTAACTAAAAATTTGTTGTCCCCCGTACCTATCTTGGGTACACGTGTAATGAAAGACATGTTTCATTTGTATTTTTTTAATATTCTCATTATTACATGAATTTAACAATCAGGTCACATAATTACAGCCGTTGTGTCCAACATTTCGATTGATAAATCTGAGTATACCAAGAAGCACCACTCAGTCAAGTGATTCCATTGTGATCCTCAGGAAACGCTCCAATTTGCCTGTGTCCAACGTTTTAATCTTTGATAGTATCGGATTTCTCGTGTCTGGGACCGTCTGCTTTAACATATGTACCCCGATATTGCGTAACCCCGATTTTTGCTTCGCGTACCCTTTGGTACAACTGAATAAAATGGGGAAAAGAAGAAGAAGGCGAAGATTCTCAAAGTTCAGATATAGTGGAAAACCCTGCCATCCCCCTCACCGCTCCCCCTCCCCCAACCTCACCAATTATCTTTTCACCTTCCCCGCTTTCCCCTCTCCGCTCTCCCGGATTCTCCTCCCCTCCGGCCTCCCCTCCCTGCCGCTAAACTAAATGAAATACACAAAATTTTCAAACAGCTCGCGCGCAACCAGTTGTAATTTTTTATAAAAATTTCATAACGCCAGAGCTCACCATTGTATACAAAAACCTTTGCGGGCGTGTGCACAACGAATCACTAAAGTTTCATGGCAATCGAACGAGTGGTATAGAAAATAATTGCATAACGTCAGAGCTCACTATTATACATAGAAAACTTCGCGGGCGTGCGCACACCTAATCACCGAAGTTTCATCGTAATCGCATGAATGGTATAGGAACACAGATGGGACAAACAAAGAAGCATTCATTTTCATATGCAAAGAATAAAGCGTATTCCACTCTGTTTAATCGCCACTATTTATTTCTAAATATGTGAAAAACGTCAATAGAATTCAATACGTTATATTTGGGCTACTTTGGGTGATGGCATAGAGTCTAGGACGCAACCGCTCTGCCACGTACAGCTATTGAACAATCAATTTGGTCGAAAGTCTCCAACTATAATGATTGCGTCGACTGAGGTGGTCGATAGCCTGGTGGGTAGAACTTGCAGTTTTGGACTGGCTAAGGTATAATGATCAGAGAAGGTAACCGACTAAATTCCTTGCCAACACAAGTTATGCTTATTGAAGAGGTTCTAAATATTGGAATTGTAGTATATAGGAATATGTATGTAGTTTCAATATCTTTCAATAGATGTCGTTAGTATGTGTAGATATTTATGTGTAGTTTTTTAGAGATGTCTCAGTAGATATCAGTAAAGTTGTTCTAAGGAGAAAAATAACTGTCGCCCGTCTGGGGATCGACATCTGGTCACCTCCAGTAACGAGTTCTCCTGCTTCAGATAACGCAGAGCATCCATTAGAAGGACGTTTGGTCCAGTAAGATATTCATTTTAAATAAGACGATAAATTAACACGACTGGTAACCTGACGAACCGAGTACCATTGAAACATCCGATCATCTGAGAAGAATTGTTCATCAGAAAAACTACCAGGACACCACAAGTATTTTTTTGATCGAATTCTAAATTCAACGTATCTAAACAAGACAATATTAGAAATCTTACATTCTGAATTACTCGCATGAAGATAATTTTATTTTCGGATCACGTAAAAATTAATTTCCACCATATCTAAGAAGTGTGTTCAAAATTCTCCACAGAAATAATGGAGCTGACAAAAACATTTTTTCATCATACACTGTTCTCCTAGTGATACCTAAATGAACTTGCTAAACACTACACAAATAATTTTTCATTTTTTCACAGGAATTAACTTGGAATGTGAAAAATTACCCGTTGGCTTTGGGTAAATTGCGCAAGGAAAAAAAATGTGCGGCAGAAATAATCAAGGAAGGAAAAATAAGGCATAACTCAAGACAAATTTTCCTGTAAAAGTTTTCCAAGTCTGGGTTTGCTCAGGTAATTAATGACGCCCTTCCTAAGGGTGTTATGCGTTAACCGCACAATCCTGTATGTTATTACCCACCAAATAAGCTGGTATTCTCGAGGTTTCATTTAAAATAATGTTTTGCATATTAGGAAACGGGATATGGAAAAGATGAGACCCTTGTATTACAGTCTTCTTCGCGATAAATGCCAGTCTCGTGTTACGTTTCTGTATATCAATATTTTAAAGTTGAAATGAAAGCACCTTAACATACTACTTTAAAATCTATTTAATTCCCAGGTTGCTATTGCAAAGGGAGAGAATACAATTTATGAAGAGAATATAATTATTTCCTATGGGAAAAACTAAACCTGGACCTAAAAGTCTGGTGCGTAATAATAAATAATAAGAAATAATATTTTAATAAAAAAGACAAATAACTTTTTTTACGACACTTTTTTTACACACAATCAACATGTTTTGTGAGCGATGTTCACATTATTAGTGCACATTTAATCCTAATTGTATAAATAAAAGTGATTGTGACAAATTTATTTGTCTTTTTTATTAAAACAAATAATGCCATCACAACGTGAAAACCTTTCCAAAGAAGTTTTCTCCGAAAAAAAAAAATAAGTACAGTACATACAGATTAAGTAAAAATGTCTCGTATTGAAGTAACGTTGGAGTAACTTTTGAGATTAGATCGAGACGGCCAATCAACATTGCGTACTCTGCCTCTCTTTCACCGCCTGACATAGTATACCACTATTCCGTTTGATTTTGTATTTGTACTGAGAGATTAAATTTCCGATTTTGAAATTTAAGCGAAGAATAGTTTTAGTAGACTTTTGGATGACGGAATTACACCTACATCGTATTACTACATGACTTTACGCCGCATACACCCATGCTAGTAACTCACCCAAATTCGAAAAATTGTATCATGTCGCTGCTAGCTAGCATGCCAATAATTACCCGGATTTGGTTTTTCATGTACCAGTGGCACGCTCCATAGCTGAGTCGTTTGCTAAACCAATTTCTCTCCCTAATCGTCGAATTTAAAAGTTTTGCAAACATTCGATAGTACTGCTATCACATTACTGATTGGATCTAGATCTCAGCCAGCTACGTGTACGAAACTGGAGATTGGTTGGCATGCCAGTATCTAGCACGTTTATTCAGCTACTAGCCAAAAGCATGCCTTTTCACTGGAATATCTATTTGTGGCATTATTCCATGATTTGTGATTTAATTTTTTAGTAAGTATAATTTGTACCCTCATTAAGGAACCATTGGTTTTGAAAGATCTCGTTACAACGGTGATTTAAACTCAGCGTCTCATTATTATTTAATTAAACTTTTGCGTTTATGTCAGAAACACACCTCTTAAAACTTCACCTCCGCTTACCTGTACATACTTATAATTATAAAATCGATCAACATTTCCAAATCATGTTCGAAATGAATTCAATGTTATTTAAGGAGTAACGATTAAAAGCTTTATATTTAGTTGCTAATTAGTTTTTGGATTAATTTTGTATTAAGTAAATTACATTCCACGTATTTACCATATTACGTAGGTTCTCATATTTTAAAATTAATTAACAAAATATTGATTTATATACATTTTGGCTTATCGTCATTGTATATAGAATATGAACCATGTGAGACTGAGTACATTCTGAGAAAATCGATAAAAATTGTTTGAAAAAATAACGAAACGGAAAATAACAATTCTATTTATGAACAAAGTAGGAGAAATATATTTCTTTCATTATAAGAATATATTTATGGCAAAAATTAATTATTTTATACCAGAAATTTGAATTTTAACGCGTTTTTCTCAACTGCTTCATATTCAATGTACAGTTTTTCTCACATAGTTCATATTCTACACGCGGTTTTCGCCATAAGTTAAATACTGTAATAATGTCAAAATATTTAATTTGAATATCGTCGGTATACTGGTAAAACCAGCTAAATGACAAAACTTGCCGAAATGAGTTAAAAATGCCGTTTTGTTCAGTTTCATGAGCTCCATCAACTGTTAAAACCCACAACATCCTTCGATGGTTCGTTTTAAAGTTAGAATTTTCTAAAAACCTCTAACCCTCTTGTTACTTAAAAATGTATTCCGTTGAAAACAACTAAATCCCTTTAGTGGAAACTTTTTTCAAATATCTTCTATTAAAACAATTTATAACACTTTAATTTTTTTTATGGGTATGTTTCACTTTGCTGAACGAATAATATTATATCACGTAAAACCATTTAAATCGCTTTAGCGTTATTTATTTGTTCATTACATGCACGTTCACAGGAAATAATTTCAATTAAAAAACCCTAAATTACTATAACCGGTATGATTTGTTAACACGGATGAACGAAATGATTTTTTGTTAACAGTTGAAACCAGTTAATAGGTGTTTTGAATGGGCCATGTTGGTGATTTTAAAATGAAGAGTGCTGACAGTTAAAATACGTTAAATGCAAATAAGTGATTTCAACAGACTGTTATAGCGACGTTTAGATAGTTAAGCATTGACTATTGACCCAAAAAACAAAGATCGTATGCAAAGAAAATATTTTTTTCCCAAAGGGAATGACAAGATAACAGTTTGCCAAAATTTTATGACCAAAACTATCTGCATATCACCAGACGTTATAAAACTTGCAATCAAGAATAAAAATGCATAGGGATTTTACACTCAAGATGACAAGAGAGGTCAAAAAGAGCCTCCACATAAATCTAAGGTGGACATCTTTAATCATGTGAAATCACACATTGAATTATATCCAAGCATGGAGTCTCACTACGTGAGAAAATTGTCAAATCTTAAGAATTTGGACAGCTCTATGTCCATAAGGTCCACCGGGTCACTGGAGCCAGGAAGCGGCTAATGGCCTCCAACAACACGGTGGAGAACGTAGCCTTCCAGCACCAAGCGCCACTCCTGAGTGAGCGCTGGGCCTGAGCTCACTCAAGCCCACGCATAAATTGATTACCTATTTATAACTTTGTACCTACTTTTAATTGTTCTACTTTATTTATAATTTAACTGTATTTGTAACTATATGGGACGTGTGGGATTGCACTATAAATGGAATAAAACATTATTATTATTATTATTATACGTGGAGCATTGCAAAGAAACGGATATTACCGAACCTGTTACAGAAATAACATACCGACGAATATTTTCAAAAAATTACAATCTAAGTTTCTTCGTACCAAAGAAGGATCAGTGCCTAATTTGTTCAAACTATGCAAAGGCTGGTGATAAAAGCAAATTAGAAGAAAACTACAAAGAACACATGGAAAGAAAAGATATTTGCAATACGGAGAAGGAAAAAGATAAAGAGAGGTCTAACAATGAAAACAACTTCATGTCGCTAACATTCGATCTACAGGCAGTTTTACAAATACCAAGCGGAAAAGTCGGCCTTCTCTACTATGCAAGAAAATTATGTGTGTATAATCATACATTATATGAGGCACCTGCCCCCAGCAATGCGTACTGTTTTTAATGGTCCGAAATAAATGGAAAGCTTGGGAGTTTCGAAATAGGCTCTATCCTGTACTACTACCTCAAAAATTACTTACCGGACTATATTAATGAAATAAGCTTCTTCTCTGACACATGCGGAGGGCAGAATCGAAACCAATATGTAGCAGTAATACTACTCTGAGCCGTTCAACACATTGAGCACATCAACATAATTGAGCAGACATTTCTAGAATCTGGTCACACACATATGGAAGCAGATTCAATGCATAGTAGCATAGAACATGTTAAGAAAAAGTCTTCTGTGTATATATACTAAGCATGATTGGGTTAATATCTTCGAACGAGCTAGATCACAAAAAAGCGCAAAATTGACCAAAAAATAGTTACCGACAAGCCATACAAAGTTAAAGAGTTTAAACATGATGAATTTATCGACTTGAAAGACCTCGCTGACAAGGTTATGATAAACAGAACGAAGGATGACCAAGGCAACCAAGTTAGATGGTTAAAAATAAAAAGATTGAGATATGTGAAAGGAGAAACGGAAAAAATCTTCTTCAATTATGACATGTCTGACACATTTCATCACATAAATATTGCAGAAATTTTTAAAGCACTTGACAGAAAATCAATTACAAGATCTTCTCTTAATTCACCTGGCCCACAAATAAATAATGTTTCCAAAGTTATTTATTCTCCGAGACTTAAAACGACTCTAACCAAAAGAACCTGAACCACTGGCGATAAGACAGGCCAAGAAAAATGACCTACTGAAACTGTGTCAAAAGGGAATTATCACTGAAGAATTACATGGATGGTACAATGGACTCTGCACTAATATCGATCTGAAGGATCGAGTTCCGGAGCCCGCTGATGATGAATGTGAGCTTGAAGATAATGGTACTCAAGAATAATTCATTCTTGCCTTAATTAATAATAATAATAATTGGATAATTTGTATAGCGCCGTTTTTGTGAGAAATCACCTCAAGGGCGCTGTACAATTTAAAATATAATTCTTAGGCTATATTTAAGTTTATTATTTACAATTGTATACAGAAACATACTTACCTGGTCGGTCACTTCCGATAAACACACTTTAATAAGAAAGTTTATGCTTGGAGAAGATACCAATTTGATATTACCTTTAAATATCGAAATAGTTTCATTATTTTATTTTTTCTTTGAAAGCTTTTTATGATTTAGATAATTAAAAATGCAATTTTGTATTTATTTTAACATTTTGTTTTAATACACAATAAAATTATCTTAATAATGGTTTAATTCCTCTACAAATTAAATCCTCGGAAGCTATTTAACGTTTTCTTGAGCATTAAATTCAAAGTACTGGCTTATATCGTGTACTGTTAAAACCAGTTAAAATCCCACCATTTTATCTTTAGAAATTTTTTTTGGGGTTAAACAATTTATTAAGTTGAAATTATTTATGAAAATTATAAGTTAATTAAACTATAAATATAACAGCATTTTACAGAACTGAAAATTTAGAATGCGAACATGACTTTTACACAGTCAAACTTTCAAATTGATTTTTCTCAAAATCGTCATTCATGCACTTAATGGGTTTTATCAGTATACCGACGATATATTCAAAATTGATAGCTAGCCATCACAAAGTGACTTAATATTTTTTACTTACCAAGGCAATTGAATTGTGTAGTGGTTTGCAGAGGATGTGACTTTTATTTTTTTTATTGTGTACTATTTTGATTGTCCACACATGGTTTATTTTCTATCGCCTTAAATATTTGATATTTTTACATGGTTCATATTGCAGATGATGAAGAAAAAAAAACTGTATATTTAACTAATTTTCATCAAAATCGTCACATTGTTCCTATTAAATATGCAATGACGATATATCGAACTTTTGGAATAACAAGGTTCCATCTGTTGCGGAAACGGCACGCGGTTATGGAATCTAAGGTAAGCTACCTTAGAGTTCATTATCGCACGACGTTAAAGCAACAGATGGAACCTTGTTATTCCAAAGGGTCGATATAGAGATATAGATAGCTACGTTATCCCCGTTACACGAGCCCCTCTGTTGATGACACCCTCCCAACCCCCTTCGTTGAAGTAAGTGGCAATTATTCAAAGCTTCCAGAAAAGCTGGGAAAAAGAGCAAGCCACCGAATCGCGACAATTTCAGGAATCAGGTCAAACGACTGATACAATATAAAACAGTGTGATCCGAGACGTAACTCCATTACTCATTACGTAATGACCGAACCTTTTACGGGGAATGAACGACGAAAGTCAATCGGAACGAGAGCGCAAAACGCGACGTTTCACGGGTCATTGGGCCGCGGGAACTCTTTCCAGAAAGCTGCAGGGAAGGGTCTACTTGATGGAAGGCTTTCTTTCTTTTAACGAAATCCTTATAATTCAGTTCACACACAACAAACAAACAAACAAGATCAATCACGTAAGTGTGTGTGTGCTTCGGCAATCATAAGGATCATTTAACTTTCTTTAACACTCTTTGTATGTAGTTCAACATGTGAATTAAACTTATGGTCAAGAATTAACGTGTTTTTTTTAAACAAAAAACATATTTTTACAATTAAAACATTTTTAACGTGTTTTGAAGATACAAAAAGAGGCAATAGGAGGTAAAAGGGGGTAAGAAGTATAAAAATTCAAGATATATGTCAAGAAGAGGCAAGACGAGCCAAGAAAAGGCGAGAAGATGCAAGAAAAGGCAAAGAAGGTCAAAAATAGCCAAGCGGATACTAGAAGTCACAAGATCCGGCAAGAAGTAAGAATGTGCAAAAAAGAACCAACGCGAGCCAAGAAGAGACAAGACGAGCCCAAGAAGAGGCGCGAAGATGCAAGAAGAGCCAAGAAGAGAATAGACGTGAGAAGAACCGGTAAGAAGTAAGAATGTACAAGAAAATACAAGATGCAAGAAGAACCAAGGCGAGCCACGAAGAGGCAAGAAGAGCCAAGAAGAATGAAGACAAATAATATAAGAAAACAACGCTCAATCGATTCATTTGTTCCTGCGCATCTTATATTCCAATACTGGCTTATTAGGTTGCAATGTATACCGATCGATTAAACTCCAACCTCCTTCCCATCCACAGAGCGCTAGTTCCAACAAATCAGTGCCCCCAAGGTGTACCGGTCTCATCGGGTCAGGAGTGCTCCTGGCTGAAGTGGTACCTACAATCGTAGCGTATTTAACGCATTATAAGTAAAATTGTAGAGATGTTAACAAAATTAATTAATTTATCATTAAACTTTGATGTTTCATCCTTTATTACAACTGAAGCATTTGAATATCACAATAAAACAACAAAAACTGAGTATACAATAAAAAGAATTGTCAACCTTTGCATGAAACCTTTGTACCGGCACAATACACGGCAGTCGGCATTACGGTATGCATATCGCAATAAACGTTCTCCCACGTCTCGAAAGGAAACATAAAAAGAGACATGAAAAAGAAGACAACTCCAGCGACGTAAAACTCACGAGATAGGATATCATAGAATATAAAGCAATTCGCTTACCCAATGTTTCAATACAGGACACAGGACTCGTTAATGTAAAAAAAAAACCTTTCCAGATACCTTGTCCCAGATGTGACCGTATATTTTTCTTATTTTTCTGTTTTATATTGTCGATTGAGTTTCGCTAATAATGTCTTCATTAATTTAAAAATACTTTTCCGTTTACATATCGTCGTACTTAGTAAAAAATAAAAATTTGTTAAATATTCTGTTTTTGAAACCACTGTAGGTACTTTTTGGAATTCCATAGTAATGATAATAAAGCATCAAATTTAATATAATACTTTATTTCACTTGATTACTAAAACGTATTTATCAGACAGAACCGGATTCAAACCAATTATATTACAAACAATTGTTTTGGGAGTAATATGCCGTGTTGCGCAACCTCCTTATTTAGCCAACATTTCGGACAGGAAGGGGGAAGAAGGAGGAGAAAGTCAAAATCACTCTAATACTTTTGGACGTGAAAATATAAAATCACATCCTAGAAAACAGAGTAAGAAAGTTTTTTTAAAGTATTTGTGATTTATTTATCGATTTACGCCAGTATAAAAAGCTTTTACATTTGAATTTACGTAATTTATACTGAAGTGTAAACAGTGCAGTAAATTAGTAGGGATGCCTGATATAAACATATTAAAGATGTTGTACAAGAAAGAAAAATAAACTTTTAAAGGTACACTAGCGGGTAACCGGCATGCATTGCAATCCCACTCAAAGAAAGAAATGATTAGTGTTCTAATTCTATTTATTGAATTGCTTTTGGATACATAAATTATGTTTTTCTGTCTGATGCGTATAAGAATAAATCAGAAGATTTTCCGATGCGTGAGCAGGCCACATGCAGCTATCTCAATGCATAGATTTTCCAATCCTTGTGTCCTATGTCCTCTACTGCTACTATGTCTCCTTTGAAATTCGTCCCTCTGCCCCAACTTCGTTCACCACCCCTCTGTTACCACTCCCCTATGTTTTTTTTATAGTGAATACTTCACAAGAGTCCCAACCGCTCCCGCCTGGAGCCAGTGAGACTATGGCTTCCTTAATTGGGGTATGTTGTGAGGTTGAAGATAAGTGGTGAAGGGAAGGAGATGGGGAAGAGGAAGGTGGGGAAGTACCTGGCTATTTAGATCTAGTCACTAATCACGGCTAAAGCCATTTCAAGCAACGTTTCAATTCTGAATGGTGGTGTTACACCAGGGCGATACTGAGAGTATCTTCCACTCTGGAACGTGCCGCAAATATACCTTATATTATTTTTAATTAATTAATTGTGAAATAACACAAATTAATCAAATAACATATATTTGCTCACGCCGGGTTCGAACCCGATACCTTAGGAATGGGAGTCTAAAGCGTCACCATTGGACTACGCCTGTATGTATGTATTTATCCTTTCCCATGCATCCCCTCCCTCGTCTCGCCTCGTTCCCTTCTCCAACAATCAGTTTTCTTTCAAATTCGTTTAGATCCTGGATAATGTTCAGTGATTGCATCCAACAAAGAATGTAAATAATTTTTTTCGTGATTTATTTTTGGGGTATTATGTTGTATTTTTTCTTATTTAGCCAACGTTTCAGACAGTCCATCGTCAGTGCAGATGTGTAATTATTTCCCAGGTGTAAAGTTGGGTTATCTCAAGGAAACCATATCAATGGATGACGTATAAAAAGTAAAAAAGCAAACGTCTAGGTTAGGAAAGATGGTCCCTAGCGAGAATATAACCGCAAAAGATTTCGCCAACGCGCAGTGGCGTGCCGTGCTCAAAGGCGCCCCTCCGGGGGACGCTAAATCTAAATCAGAAATATTTTTCTGCATACTCTGCGATTATTACGACGGTAAATACAAGTTGAAATGATATGAAAACTGCGTACATGCGGAAATAATGAAACTTTGGCAAAATGCCTGTCAGAAAAATGTTTTCATACATTTTTATCGATAACGAGAAGTTAAATTATGAAGGTAAGTATGAGAGGTAATTTTATTTTAATTTTTTTTTGTTGTTATTTTTCGCTTTATTAGCGCAGACCCGTGAAAAATCACGAGTTTTATAGTTGTAGGATTTGTGGAAGTGACCTGCCAGGTAAGTATGTTTTCTGTATCTATTTGTAAATAATAGTTCTAGGTAGAGCCTAAGAAATCGTAACAAAATGTACAGCGCCCTTGAGGTGATTTCTCACAAAAACGGATCTCTACAAATTATCCAATTATTATTATTATATATTTTTAAGTTGCCTTAAGATCATTTCTTTAAAAATGACACATTTCTTTTTCGAGCGTTAATAACTTGAAAAATTATGACATCATTCTTATAATATCTGGGATTTGCAATCAATAAGAAAACGGTTGACTTATTATGACGTTTATTGACACTCCGATACATTCCAGGTTATTCTCCAAGTGCCGCTTGTGGGCTACCAACATAACGATATAAATGACAAGAGAATACCAACATATCAATACATAACATCCTTTCCTCCTTTCATTTTTTTTTTAAACTTAATCACAATGACACAACTTAAACATAATCACTATGGCAAAACCTGACAGGGGGTTTCACCACTCTGCCAGACCTAGTAATAACATCATTTTTTGTGCTGGGTTCAGGTTCACTATCATGTTTATTTTCTTGGCTTCCCAAGTCGAACCATTTTTCGGGATTTTCATAATTAGATTTAAACTTTAAACAACTTTTTTTTTTCTGGTTAACATGAACCTTTTTTATTTCTCCTCCCATTAATTTAATTAAATATACCCATGGACTTAATTTTAGTACAATTATTCCCTGCACCCATTTCATCGGACTTTTTAGATGTCTTAAGTAGACTAAGGACCAGTTGTTTCGGAAAATTTGACGTTAGATTTTCCTTCAAATCGTCAATCACCGCAAAATTGGGTTGTTTCAACCTCCGTCAGACGAAATTTCAACGAAAATTCCATACAAATGTGATTGGACATCACCTTAATGTGATCAGCCGAGTTCGAACCATTAAGCTTGAATGGCGCATGCGCAGACGTCAATATTGTGATCTGACAGGTCGTGGCGGGAATGTCTGTAATATTTTTAACTAAATATTGCTGGACAATTTTTGTACATAACGTAAAGAATGCACAATGGTTAAAACTTCAGAAGTTAGATATCCTCTCAAAGTAATTCTGTATAAGAAGTTAGATATCCTCTCAAAGTATATAGTTGTCGAAAATCGTCAGTTTCAGAGATTGAAAATGACGTAAAAACTGGCGAAAACATTGAACAAAATAAAAGTTTTCTCTTATTGACCGATGGTATCATAATAATTGTCAACTGTAATACTTACATTATGAATCTACAATATATAAGAAACCTCTTTTTTATGATTGACATATCCCCGTCAAATTATTTTACTGATTATTTACCTTGAAACCACGGAGCTGCATGGAGCTATAGGTTCATGTACATGGATACAACTGAGGAACTCCCGATTTCGTACAAGATACGAAATTAATAGTATTTTATAATAAAAATCCTTTTGTGCTCAATATATATCTTTATTCAAATGTTTATTTATACACGTAAAACTTCCTCGTCATATAAGTTATAAGAATAAGTACACGTATATATAAGTCAGTATTTGTACACAGTTGTATGTGGGTAAAAAAAACTGTTTATTCATTTCACTTGTATGTTTAATTGGCGACTTAAGAACAATGTTAAAATTATCTGTTCGTGATTATTGCTCCTTTGTACCCATATCTTTCGCATGAGATAAGTTGGTTTCTGTTTGGAGATAGCCTTTATCCAAAACACAGACTTGTCATAATTTCAGTTGCAATCCTCCATTATATATTTCTCTCCCATACTGCAATGCCGCTAAAACAAGTATCAATATTATAACATATTTTACTTCATCCGTTGGTACCTGATAAGTAAAACAGACAAACTTAATATTATATCAAATAATAACAATAAATGAGATGTCCGTCATTCATTGTTAATAATGTTAGTTGCAAATATAGTTATACGATTGTAGGATACCAAATAAACTTTAGTAGATACGTAATTATCGGAATTCGGACTTAAAAAATACTCATTATTAATAATACAAGTAACCTCTAATGTACGACGTTTTATGTTGTTAAACGTAGCTTGTAAATATGGGCACGTTGAATTCATTTTCCATATATTTTTATGTTTTCTTTAGCACTTTTCCCACCTTGCTTTCAGGTTACATCTCTGAAGTGGTCACATTCCGGAAAATCGGTCTAAAATTAAATAATATACAAATAATACGATTGAAAGTTACCATATTAACTTTACTATGTATGTAATTGACTGAATACGAATAAAAACAACACTCATTCTCAATCATTTACGTTTTATATCGTAGAAAAATATTACTGAACAAAACAAAATAGCGGTAAAATTCTGACGGCCGTGGTCGGCGTGCGCATGCGCATCCATAGAAATTTTATAAGTGTTGCCATCATAAAAATATCTCGGTCTTCGAAATAAATAATTCTGCGGAATAAATGCCTAATTCGGCGGGGAACACTCAGTGAAATTTTCAACGTGGATTGGAGTGTGATCGGAGTTGAAACAACCCATTTGGTATTTGAAATGATGGAAGACGTGATTGCCAATCTAGTTTGAAGTGAATTAAAAGAATATTTTCATTATTTGAAACAACTGCTCCTAAAACACTATCATTTTCCTTATACTCTTTTATGACGTTTTTCCTCGATTGTGTGACCTTTTGTGATTCCTTACTTTTATTTACATGATTTTCTTCTGACAAAATGTGTAGTGGTGTACGTGGCTCATACGAAAATATTTTAGCCATAGGAGACACACCCGTGACAGAAGTAGGAGTGGAACGATAAGTATACAAACAATCTATTAAACGTTGAGCTGGTGACAAATATTTAGAATTTTTTGAAAACATAAATTTAATTAAAATCTTTTTGAATGTTTGAACAGATCGTTCAGCTAATCCATTTGACTCAGGATTATAAGGTGGAGAAAATAATAATTTAATAGATTTTTCTTTACAAAAAATAGAAAATTCTTTACATGAAAATGGAGGACCGTTATCACAAACAATGGTTTTCGGAAACGCAAATCTGGAAAAAACTTCACCTAATTTTGATAACAATTCCGAATATTTAGTATTTTTCATATAAAAGCATTCTACCCACTTTGAATATGAATCGCAAACTAATAGGTATTTGGAACCTTTTAAATCAAAAAAATCCAAATGCACTCTTTCCCATGGACTTTCAGCAATAGGCCAATTATGACGTACATTTTTATTAGCATTTTGTACAGACTGACACATTTCACATCTAGAAATTATATCTTCAATATCTTGATTCATACCTAACCACCAAACATAAGAACGAGCTAGAATTTTTGATCTGACTATACCAGGATGACCATAATGTATTAGATTAAGGACTTTAGACTTTAGAGACTCTGGTATTACAATTCTGTCACCAAATAAAAGACATTTTCCTTTGACCGACAGTAAATTTCTGAACTTGAAATATTTCTTTATTTCTGGACTTGACAAGGTTTCAATCCAACCGATTGAAACATACTTAATAACTTTACATAATATTTCATCTTTTATAGAATGACTTTCAACTTCTGAAAATGGAATTAAGGGTGTTGACATGTATACAAAACTACATTCCTCTATATTACATTGTTGTTCACTTGGCAACCGTGACATAATATCAGCTTGAGGAATTTTCAGTCCTTTTTTATAAACTAATTTATAATTGTACGCGGACAATATTATAGACCATCTTATGAGACGTGATGCTGCTAAAACCGGGACTTTTTTATTTTCGGCAAATAAAGACAACAATGGTGCATGATCAGTATATATCGTAAAAGGACGACCAATTAAATATTTATGAAATTTCTTGATTCCAAAGATAATCGCAAGGGCTTCTTTGTGCAATTGGCAATAATTTCTTTGAGCCGAATTTAACGTCGCAGACTCAAAAGCTATAGGAAATTCCTGATTCTTTACAACATGACTTAAGACACATCCGACACCATATGCACTGGAATCGACTGTAAGACACAATGGTTTTGACGGATCAAATAAAACTAACAAAGTTTTATCAGACAAGAGAGACTTACTATTTATAAATGCTTTTTCGCATTCGTCAGACCAACACCATTTTACATTTTTTCTTAATAAATTATGGAGTGGTTCTAGCACAGTAGGACACATAGGAATAAAATTCCTATAAAAATTCAACATTGACAGATATGATTTTAGTTGAGTGACATTTTCTGGACACCCAGTAGACTTAATTTTTTCAACTTTTGACAAAGACGGGCTTTTGCCTTGACCTGAGAATGTAAAACCTAAAAATTCAAAAGAAGACACAAAAAATTCACTCTTTGACACATTAATTTTTATATTAAAGTCATTCAACTTTGACAAAACCTCATCTAAAATATTAGAACACTCTGTTTCATCTTTACCACCTAAACAAATATCATCAATGTATGCAGCACAGTTTTTTATGCCCCTCAAGACTGTATCAATGACCATTTGAAATGTGGCCGGAGCCGATGACAACCCAAATGGTAAACGATTGTAAACATATAAACCATTACATGTATTAATTGTAAGTAATTCTTTACTAGAATCTGACACGGACAACTGTAAATATGCATTTGTTAAGTCTAATTTACAAAATACTTGACAACCTGAAAATTTATTAAAAATATCCTCTGGACATGGTATAGGATACTGATCAATTCTTAATTGTGGATTAACTGTAGATTTTAAATCTGCACATAAACGTATTTTTCCATTTTGTTTTGGTACACAGACTATCGGAGAAGACCAACTACTGTATTTAACTTTAGAAATTATGCCTTCGCTTTCCAAACGATCTAGTTCTTCGCATACTTCTGCGCGAAGTGCATAAGGGACCTCATATGCTTTGTAAAAAACAGGAGTTGAATTATTTTTTAAACTTAAATTTACAGAAAACTCCTTAATTGGTAACTCATTATTTGTTTTTGAAAAAGAATTTAAATATTTTTGTGACAATTTTTCGACAATATTTGATTTATTTTTCCCACTAACAGACAATGAATTTACAGTATTATCATTATCAATATTTGACATGAAAGAATTTATAATAGTATTTTCCCAAGACGGATTCAACACACTTAACCAATTTCTACCAAGAATAGCATCAGACGATAGATTTTTAACAACCAACACTGGTAAATCCATGATAAAATTAGAATCAACATTAATACTTACTTTTGTCATAAAAAATCCAAAACAATATAAATTTTGACTATTTGCTGTAAACAAATTACCATAGAACTGACTTAATTTACAAGTTTTGAAAAATTTTATATACATTTTGTGACTTATTAAGGTCGATGAACTTCCTGTGTCAATCATAAAAGATATTTTTATACCGTTTAAAAACAAATCAATGTTCGCTGTTTCAGACACGGACATATTTAAAACATTTATATTATTCACACATTTTACATGATTAATAACCGATTTTTTACTGGAACAAAATTTTGACGTATGCCCGTACGTATTACACTTGTAACATTTCCAATTTCTTGACGGACATGACTCTGGTTGATGATTTAAAAAACACCTCTCGCATCTTTTTCTGGAACTTGAATGTGATGGAGATGACGGACGACTCGATGACCTTGAATTCCTTGGTCCGTGTTGACTTCTCCGAGATGGACTTAAACTTCCTTGACGTGACGTTTTCACTTTCAAAACTGAATGATCCTTTTTGTGCATTATTTCAGCTGAACTATTACTTACTGTCTCCATATTCTTGATAATTTTTTTTGCTTTTTCAAAAGTCAGTGACTCATCTTCAGATAGTAATCTTATAGTCATAGCTTCATTTTTTATACCGCACACCAATTTATCTCATCCTCGTCGCCAATTATAATATCTGGGATTTGCAATCAATAAGAAAACGGTTGACTTATTATGACGTTTATTGACACTCCGATACATTCCATGTTATTCTCTAAGTGCCGCTTGTGGGCTACCAACATAACGATATAAATGACAAGAGAATACCAACATATCAATACATAACAATTCTATTCAAGTACTTTTAAAAAATTCAAGGCACATTGTATTTATAAAAATGGAACAAAACACGTAGGACCGCCTCTGAAAAAGATACCCTTTCAAATTATATGAGTGTTCGATGGAAATAGCTATATGACTGTCTGTGATCTTTTACCAGTGCGATAGGTAGGTACTTACAGAATTCACCATGGAATGAAGTGAAAATATAGGTTATTTTGTATATTATACGCAAAAACAGTTTTTGTAATGAAATTATATCTGAAATATCCAATACAAATTTGTTAAAGTTTAAATTGCCCCGCCAGGTTTAGAATCCGCGAAAAATGTGTAAAATATTTTTAATTATGTAATTTAACTTGATGTAAAATTAAAAAAAAAGGATAAAATAATACATTTTAAAATTTAAAGATATGTGTTAAATCAGCGAAATTATTTTTAGAAAGGTAACAACAGTTAATCTACAGATTTGAGAACAAAGTCGCTAAAAACAGATGAAATTGGGTAATAGACGTAGTAAAACTTTGCTTTATATGTGCGCAAAATTTGTCCTACGTAACTTACCTTCTAGCCGAACCTCTCTATCTACTATGGCGCGGCGGGCGTGATACGTGGAACGTGATACGTATATAGCATAAAATATGGTGATTGTTCGCGGAGGAGAAGGTACCAAAGTTTGCCCCGGGGCCTCACACATCTCAGCACGCCACTACGTGTTCATACATTATTAGGACAGGTTTCTATAGGAGGAGTTAGCCGCTGGAAGTATGAAGGCAAATGACAATACCGACCCAGTACAATGTCGCCACAGTTGATTGTGAAAAAAAACTTTGCCTATATAAAGCACGGCAGAATATATTAAAGTCGGTTGCTTTTACCGAACGTGGAAAGTGGAATTTCGGCGGTGATAAAAAAAGTTTCAGAAATAAACAAATTACGTACCTGAAATAATATTTTTAAATTCGCACAAAGTGTGCCAACTTGCCAACAAAAGGAAGAAGTCGAAGAAAAACTTTACCAAATTAATTGGGTTGGAATTTTTTTTTGAGCTATTTTTTAAACTAACTAACCATCACGCTATTTCCCCGCAGGGGTAGGCAGAGAGGACGGACTCTTGGCACACACTCCTTGCTTCATTCACATCCATACACCTTCTCATACGTGCTATTCTATTATTCCGACTCCTGACAAGGTCCAACTCAAGTATCTGGTTCACTAGATCGTGCCATGTTTTCCTCGGGCGTCCACAACTTCTTCTTCCATTCACTTTTGCGTCATATATCCTCCTTAAAATCCTTTCTTCGTTCATTCGCTCTACATGTCCAAACCAGCTGAGGGTCCCGTTCTTAATCTTACTCATTAGGCTTCCATCAGCCTTGCATTCTTTGCGGATATCCACATTTCTCACACGATCATACCTGATTTTACCACATATACGCCTCAGGTATCTCATCTCTACAGCATTCAGTACTAGTACTTTCATTCTTCCTCTGCCAGTTCCATACTTCACCACCATACATCAAGGCAGGTACCAGCACTTCATTGTGGACTGCTAGCTTCACTTCTTTGGACAGCTTTTTGTTGGCGCCAACGGCGTTCAGTCCCTTCTTTCAATATCCTTATCAGCCTTCCCATCTCTCGTAAACATATTTCCCAAATACACAAACTCATCCACCTGCTCCAAGTAATTTATAATGAATAAATAATATAAAATAATCTGGGTAAATCGTATTAGAGAAAACGATATTACAGATTGCAATATTTATTTATATTGTTTTTCAGTAATAATAACTTTTAGCATTGATAGCGGAAATCGTGGGTTTATAGAAGTGAATACAAATAAGTTTTTTTTTCTCTAAACGAGAAAAATATTTGCACATCTTTCTGGAATCGACCATTCTCCCAATGGCGCCCTCGCGACCTAGCATACTCGATCAATAAGGATTGATATGATAACTATCGGTAACTTCTCATCGTTCTCTATGTCGAATATATTAAGGACACTTAGTCATTGTGAACTGTCACTTATTCGTTAGCGAATTTCAGTCATGCTAGGGAATGGTGAGAAGTTACCGAAAGTTATCCTATCAATCGTTAACGATCGAGTGTGCTAGGAGCCCAGGTTTAATTTACTATTGAATATCAAACCTATCTTTAATTGGCTGTAAGTTATGTCCATTAAACCAATCAAAATAATCAGAACAATCCCTACCTCAACTCACCCAACTCCTTCTGATCGAATTTATTTGAGCCTTATGATATTTAAAGTACAAACTGAACAGTCTCAAAATTGAAGATACCCATTTTCATTTTTTAAACACTTTATTTTTTCCAATATTTTTCTTTATTTTCAATAGTATTCAGGGCGCCTGAAAAAAAACAGTTTCCCTCAGGACCTGCATGATCTTTGGGGATGCTGTGCTGAGGAAATTCGAAGAAAAAGGGTGGGTTGATTGAGTATGGGAGTGGGTAGTAATCTGGGGTCAGTGTTTCCATTCCTCCCTCTGCGGTACAAGTCGATGGATCAAAGAGTCTGAAGTGGGCAAACGCATTCGCTACCAAGATCAAGAAAAACCTTACCCAATAAACCCTGACACCCCTGCTAACCAACCAAAAGTAGCGAACCATTCGGGGTGACCTATGGCATGTGTGATGGTTATCCACAAACTCTCCTCCCAAATTGTAAGGCAAGTAAGTATAAGATTATAAAAATATTTAAATGTTATATAAAAACCAGTTTTTTCTCGATCAGATTTACAAATTTAAAACTCACCGCCTAGAAACTTGGCTAAAATATGATTAATTCAACAAAGCTCTTAATAATCATAATTGAATCATCTAGCAAAATTAATGCTTCACGATTTTAACGACTGCAATTAAAAGGACAAAACAGAAATGCAATTAGTTAATCAATTAATAAATTCGCGATTGTGCTTTCTACCATTTGTTCATTCCCAATTCCATCAAGTTAATCTTCATTCTGTCGGAATGAACACATCTATGAATCGTTTTTTATCACTATTTCTGTACCAGCAGTATGAGTTGAATTCACCTGATTGAATGCTAGCTAAAAACACGTAGATTATACTTATAGATTTATCAAATTAATGATTTGGTCAAGTATTAACTGGACTGAAATATAGTCTTAAATAATTAAAATTACGCTGAAATTTTATTTTATTTTTATTTTTATTTATTCGTCTATATTAATTACATTGCATTGGTGATATACTGTGCCTTTCTCACTAGGAACTCCTGTGTTGACAGAAGGTGAAGTTTATAGCACATAAGCGGTTCACAACACAATATCGCATTTTAAATAAAAGACAATTAGCATCACACCATTGGAAATACATACTTACATCGTCCAGTTTATTAGTCAGACATCTCCAAATAGGTACTAAGTTTTGAGATAATGTGTAAAGCAATATTTGTATGCTTGCCATAAATCAAATATTATTATAAATATAACATCCTACTAGTGTACCAGACAACATAAACATTTTGTTTAAATTTTAGCGGTATTGTGATAGGATACCTTGGCGTGTTCTATAATATTATAATAATAATAAACGTTTGATAAATAAGTTGTTTATTTACGATCGTATCTTGTAGCGTAAAACTACGGCAACGTTTGTAGGTACAACACAATGAATGCGTAAAGATTGACTGCCCCACTTGGCTTTGATGTAACCTTTATATAGCCGTTCTTGTCACCTCCGTGAACGGTCGGTATGCATGAGAACTTTCGCGACAATATGGACACGGCCCTGAGTGTGCTGTAGAAACCTCCAGACCTTACCATTACTTGGTTAATAATTCCGGCAAGTACTTGGTGCAACGCCTGGTACATGATGGTACGGGACATGTACTTAGGCGGTGTCCGGCTATATAGGGATACAAGTAGGTGCTGTCGTGCGAAGATAGTTCGCCACAAAATCACTACAAGTTTTTCAGTATACTTCGTGTTGTTTATTAGTAATCTGTGTATTGTAGCAGATAGAGGATACACTTTTAAACTACATAGTCAACTCAAATTTCAATTTTTCTGAAATGCCTGACTAATCAACTCGACGATCGATATACGAATATAAATAGGTTTTAATAAAACCGTTGATTTTTGGCTCATGATCCAAGACTGACAAAAATTTCAAATAATTTGTGTTCTGTCCAATGACCAGTGAAAGTGCATTGTGTGTATAGCTTTGTTGCAAAGTATCAAAATTTTCTTTGGCCAAATGTTGTTTTAGCGAAAGGGATACCCTTTGGTTCTAGTATCACGAAGCTTGGATATTATCGAAAACAATTATGTGTTTAAAGATGGATGCTAGTATGTTTTTCACGTAAAGTTGCCTAAATGTCTGAAATTTTGTGAAGATTTCATCGGAACTGCTTGTGATCGGTAATTTTTAACTAACTTCTATGTGGGTTGGAGAAAGGGTGAAAGAAAACAAGGGGAATGAATTAAATCTTATCTTTTTTTTAAACGAAAACATTCCCGGGTTAACGGACAATATATAACCGGACAATATTTTAATTCCTCCTACCACCAACATTATATGCGGGAAATGTTGAATGTGCAATGACGGAGGACTTAGCTAGCAAATGATTATACTAGCGAAGCCTGGATGGAAACTCGACGCCTTTGTTTAATCGGCTAATATCCGGTCAGAATATAAGATAAGATAAGAAAGTTTTGTCTGGGAAAAACTCTCAGTTACTGTAAGTTAGTGTGTTATTTTCAGGGTATTAATTTTTAAATGAATTTAAGAGCTAAATTTGATTTGTCTGAAACACATTTAGTTAAATAAATTAAATGCGTTTTGTTTAGAATTCGTGCTGCACCGAGAGTGATAAACTGGTATGCCGGTTAGGTAGGAACTCGAAATTGAATACGTTCGGGGAGTTCCACAAAATCTATGGTTAACGTAGCGATTTTCGAAATGCAGCAAAATTGGACTCCAGCCATAGGAAGATATTATCACATTTCTATCGAGCTTATTTTATTTTTCGATCAACCTAATGGGTCTCTAAACATAAGTTAAATTGGCGATTAACGATAAATTCTGAGCTGAATCTACTTATTGGAAAATTCACTGATTCGTTTTTCCAGACACAGTCTATTTTATCAAACTTCCTAATGTTTGTCTAATTTGTTTTGAAAATCTGGATGAGAACAAGATGACGATGGTGACGATTTATCTACAACACTAAACAACTAGAAACAACAGTAGTTGTTTACGTGCTTCATAAATATAGGTACCACCCACATAGACTTTACTTTTTTTGAAAAATTATGGAAGTGTTCACTTTTATTGACATATTAGAATTTGAGATAATTTCTATTCAATAATAAGCCAGTTATTTTGCATAACAAACGACTTCCTTTAAAATGTTTTGAATATTGACAGCTTTTCTGACACTGAAGAGGCCGCACTAAAATTTGTCAATGATCAGTCGGAATACTTCGTATCTATTCTTGACCATGCTCTCAAATTTTGACAACTGACCATAAATGACGGATTTAGTCGATATCGTATTGAATCAGGATTTTATCGATTGTTCGTCTAACCTCTTTAAGTATTTGATTTTGTCGTAAGTCTTACGAAGAAGTCTTCTTAGGCCATAATTTTCATGTCAAAAGTCGGTTTACCTGAAAAGTACAACATGATTTGAATGAAGCAAGAAGTGGATGCCGTAACAGAGTAGTGTAGCAGTCATTTCTGTCGATTCCAACGGGGAAATGTGTGATGGTTACTTAATAATCGCGTGATTTTTTTTAACTTAAAGTTTAATGTTAATAACTAGTATGTAAGAGATGTCTTAGTACGAGATCAAAGCTATTTACCGACATAATATTATGCAAGTGTGACGGGTTTTTAGTTCTAGATATAGTTATATTAGGTCCGTGTGTGAGCTAACACTAAATATATAGGTTTACAGGAGTTTATTTCAGCGGTGGTTGGTTTGTTCCGAGCTAGCGAGTAGCAGCCATTTCACGGTCTGCGCAGAAATCGGCTATCGGGTTACCGCAACCCGATAAACAGTACAACTGGGATTTAAAAAGGTTACACGCTCCTAAACTCTGTGATTTCATCTCCAATACATCCAGAATTCCACGGATACTTTCCATACTTATGGACATAAACTGGTCAGAAACATTATTTTTAAGTCTCACGTGTTTAGTTAATAATTTTAGTATTTGTTACTGAAAAAATTTACAAATTATATATCGCACATCCTGTAGAAAAGGTTGGTTAGTCAAAAAAAGTAAATTTTACAGAAGAGTGAAAACAAATCATGATTGATAAAACCAGCAGCGATCCCATCGAAAAGAGACACTAGCGACATCTCGCGGAGTTGGAGTAATCTCACTTAAATATGGTTTTTGTGGGGCATAGATAATCACAATCACTTAACCATTCAAAATAAAAATTTATAAAAATGATAATTTTGACTTACGCTCTTTTTCTACGGAAAGTGCGCATTTGCCTATGATTGCCTTTCAAAGGGAGAAAATTTCCTTTTCAATGTTAGTAAACTTGAAAAATTACATTTTGTTTTAAAGAGTTTTAATTTTCAATGTACTCTTCAAAACAAAATGTCTAGAAATTGTTACATAGTTAATGCCCAAGAAATTACATCTTCAGTCATACATTTAAACAAATTAAATACAAATTAATATTAATAAAATAATTTCGTTATCTGTTATCGGTTGTACGATATGATATAAATTTGCGCGTTAAAATGTTGAAAATGAAAAGTTTGTATGATAGGACTTTAGATTTTCACGGCCAAAAGTATTTTTGTTATTTGTTTTTGGGATGTTATGCCGTTTTGCGCTACCTCCTTATTTAGCCAACGTTTCCTACAATGTTACAGTGTCCATCATCAAGGCAGATGTGTAGGGTATGTTTAATATTTTTAATTAGTATGTTCAATACTAATTTCGGTTGTGGCTCTGTCTGTGACTCCGGTTGAATGAACTATAGCACTTTTGTTTTGAATATAAGCTCATTTTCAAAATTGAAGTGGTTGTTTGAAGAATCCATACAAGGGATAAAGTATATGTATACTTACAAAAGAGGTACTACTTTGTCGCTAAATATCGCCCTGATTGAGTTGATTTTTGATTTTCTCACCCGATGTGATTTTTTCACAAAAACGACACTAGACAAATTTATTTATCATTATTATATACAAGTAAAAATAATTTTATTTGTGATTGTCAAAATTGGAACAAATTTATCCGGAATTTATACTATCCCCATTAATGTACATTTAGATGAGACACGAAGCGAAAAAATCAGTTCCACGTTTTTTACTTCCAATTAGTTTAATTTGCGCTTTTACGCCGAACGACCAGAAACTACCGAACTAAACTAATTTAGTAGGCGATAGCGTCTCTTTGACTATTCAGTGAATGTTCATGGGTCTGCGCTTGTTTTATTAAAATTTTACTGTCACATTCTTTCACCTAGATATCCCAGATGTTATTTTTATTTCCCAAAAAAGCCTTCCACCTGAGCGGCTTTTTGAACAAGCTTTTAAGCGATTGCACTAGAATTTCCCATCCGTCAGTTTTATGTTTATGACTTTTTAATGGTATAGCGAACAAGCACACCTCAGAGAGATGTCTGAATTTTTCATGCATTTTAAAACGAAAATATCACTCTCAAATGACGTCACGTGCGATAAACTCTTTAATATGAAATGTCGACGACAACGAAATCTTTACGACATTCTCGCCTATCGGAGGTTGCCTATTATCAGGAAAATACTAAGCCAGCAGACTGATGAAACAATTACCATCTTCCTCTCTACAAATTCCATCGAACTGAATTATCGAATGGTAAAACTTGTACTTTCGTTTTGTTTCTTTTCGATGTAGCACAATTAATTATTTTACAACTAATCTCTCCAGATACAGATTGTCCTAGCAATACTTCTCAAGAAACATTAAAACAAAAACACATTTACAGTAATTCATTGGCACGCTCAGCTCACCTTACACTTCACAAATAGACTCACTATACATACATATACTTGAGAAACATGTCTGAATTACTTTTTAAAAAAATTCTGACATTTTTCGGAGTAAAAAATGTTTGTGAAATTATTTTTTCCGGTGGTATACGTAGAAATATAAAAAAATTTTAGAGTAGAAAAAGTTCTATCACACGTCATTGGTCACTCAGCCGAGTATCGCCCAACTCTCCACCCGACCTGTCCAATATCTGCCGATTTTTAATGTTTTTCATTGAGCCAAAATATTTTTTTTTAGTTAACATTGTGGCATTTCAAAAACCAGCCATTTAATTTGTGATTTTTTTTGCAAAATGGCCCAAAACCAAACCTATCATAACCTGCTAAAGCATTTTAAAAAAATCTTCAATGACTTTTGAAAGCAGGTGAAGAAGTTGTTTAGTTGTCCGGTCACCCAAAATTTCATCTACATTTATTACTCCAAATAACTTCAGGAATCACTGTTAAAGTAAGACAGGTACGTCTCTTAACACCATGCATAACCGCAGGAATCACTTGTTAAAGGAAGACAGGTACGTCTCCGTGTATAACGCAAGTTTTATATTGTTTAATAGGAACCGTCAAATGCAATTATTTTCACTTAAATTAGCTATTCATATCACACTATGTATCTACATATAAATAAATACTTTTATCGCGGAAGAGGGTTTTCTTCTTTGCTTCTTTACATAAACATGCCCTTCAAAACATTTTAGCATGACGTCAGAAAGTCTTACAAGGGCTTGAAACCCCCTACAGTTCACAGGCAAAGCGTATAACTCGCGGTGTTCCGAGTGGGAAGGAAAAAAACAAATAAATCTGACCCCTCCACAGCAGAATAATAACGGCGGGTAAATGTATTATTGTTCTCGAGAGGTGGCTTAAAAATGTATAAGTAAGGCGCGGAAAAGTGCGTAGAACCGGCTTATCAGATCTGCGCGAATGGACCACCGTAAAGTAAATTAAAAAGTAAACAATGGTGGATGCTTCATTCTCAGATTACGGGGATGAATTTATTAATCAGGTACCGGTCCGGGCAGGCGCCGGCAGATGAGTTATGGCGTTAGAATCATAATTGCGGAACTAATTTTCAGGTACGAAAAAATAATTCTGGGTTCGGTATTCATGTGAAAAGTTTCGGGCTGGGTTAGATGTGGAGTTAATAGATTATTTAAGCGCATAAATTCATAAGCAAAGCGGAGTTGAGGGTTTTATTTTTGGCAATCAAAATCACGCGGGTTAATCTGTTTTTTTTTAATGACTATCAAACTAAATTTGTTAAAAAAACATTTAAAAATATATAAAAACATTAATGTACGTGGATTTTTGAAATCTTTAATATATATTATTTAAGAAGATCGCGTTTAAACATCTTATTATACATTTAATATCAATAGTAATAGAAGGGCAAAATGGCAACCGTAAAATCATGCAATTTGGAGTGTTTTTATTATTGTGTTCTCTGCGTTTCAAAACATATGTTATCCGAGCTTACACTTTCTAATAAATCTGTATTTATCTGCCAGGTAAGTATGATGTCTTTATCCACTTGTTCATGATTAAAAATACCATAGGAATTCATATTTGTACAGCGCTTTTGTGATGATCATCACAAAAAAGGATAGATTCTTCTATCTTGACAAACGGATTGGAATCTTTAGTGCACAGGCATCGGGTGGGAATGCTGTCCTTGTTCTAATGGTATTTCAATGCAACATGCTCATTGGAACCAGTGCCTTTAATTCCTTTTACACAACATTCGAGAAACACACCAAACATGCGCCCATTAACATTTGTTAACATTTAACATTTGTCACATGAGAATGGATCATTTCTACAGCTCGTTATTGAGTTCAAAAGCACGGCTATGGAACGATTTGTCGGCCTCAGTGTTTTCATCCTCCTACAACTCTCTTCAAGACCCACATTAACTGCTTCATTTCCACAAAAACAGCCTTCACACGGCATCCACAAAGATGACAAGAGGAACATTTTATTCCTCAGGGCTTCATGTGTGGAGTTAATTTTAAAACAATACATATTATCCAATGACAATAAACATGTCATTACCTCTGTGTTAAGTACGAGTACTGCGAAACTTTTTGTTAGATGTTTTTATACCATGAAACTTGTTCAATTAACGATTTATTTTTCAAAGCTAATTGCAATTAGGTGCCTTGTTATTATTTATCTCCATCTTCTATTAAAGCCCTGGACTGTAGGCATTAGAGAAACAATCAACGGGATTACTGGATTACACCGTATGAAAGCATCAAAGTGTTCAACAATTAGAATGAACTCATCGATAATTAGAATCGGCAATGAACAGTATGAACACGAGAATATTCTGCCAAATGCACGTGTTAATCACTAGCTACAATGCCTTTGACATAACCAATCGATATCGATTAGAATACCGATTATTTAGGCTCTATTATCCCTAGTTCTCATGGATTAAATGCTGGGTAAGACTGGACAGGATGTCTCGGGGTTATTTTCCTGTTGAAATAATGTATACATAATATATTGTACCTGCATAGGATTTTTTATTTTTATTTTGTGAAATGATATTTTGTAAAATGTTGTACGCCCAATTTAAAACATATGTATATATAGTTTTGTGCGCTGTTTTAGAATCGCCCCCGCAACCTTTCGATAAAAAGCTTTCAAATCAGTTCCAGTTTTGAAAATGTCAATTAAAATAATTTTCCGTAAAAATATTATTTTTCCAGGTGTACTTTATCGCTTGTCTTAATTCTTTAAACAAACAGTTCCAATTTTAAACAACACGTTCATTCAAAGCAAATCCGGGTACTAGAGGTCATTGAACCAGAGGTACAGACAGACATCCGAAATTAGTAGGTAAATTTATTATAAAATATCTATCCAGAAAGTGCTTTCGTATTTCAATTGCAAATAAGGGAAGAACAAGAAAATAAAAAAATCTCTGATGGGTTGCATAGTGCAGAGGTTCCCAACCCATGGCGCCCGCGGAACGATTCGTATGTGCCCGCCACTATTCGACAGAGACAGAATTTTTTCATAAAAGTTAATTAAAAATGTGAATTATTTTTATTTATTTGTTAGTTATAATTTTTTTGACTGCCTAGGTTTATTAAATACGTTCATATGTTTGCGATATTGTATGTATGAGTGATACCTAATGATTATACCTATTTTCACTGTTTTAGTTTATCTCGAACAATTTTAATGTTATAACATCAAACCTTTACATTTTTTTGATGTGTAAAGCTGATTGACTGTTGTCGGCCGTTTAAAAAGAATTTGAAATTGACATTGGCAGCACTAAAGCTACAATAATCTCCCATATGAGTTATAATGTATGCTGTATTATCAACTAATCAAAACCAATTAAAGAAAAATTACCACATTTTTTATAAACGTTATAAAATAATTTTCCGTAAAAATATTATTTTTCCAGGTGTACTTTATCGCTTGTCTTAATTCTTCAACAAGTTCATTCAAAGCAAATCGGAGTATTAGAGGTCATTGAACCAGAGGTACATACAGACATCCGAAATTTGTAGGCAAATTTCCCAAATTATTGTTATACAAAACATAAAGTAGTAGAGTCGTGGCATAAGCGCTCCTCTTTTCTGATAAGGTCATGACTCGTGACCAAATAATAATTAAAATATAATATGTTGTAAAACAAATAAATGTATATTGCAATAAAACAAAACCTTTTAAAATAAATTGTAGGCGTAATTCTTTTCCGAACCATTGAAAAGCTTTCTTAAAATTGTGTTGATCTTTTAGCTCCATTGTTTCGAGGATGTTTCACCATTCTAGTGTAGTCTACATAATGTAAGAACGTTTGATTAGTATTAGTCCAAATTTGATCCGAACAAATTTATACCAACTCTTATTCCTGATTAGCTGAAGTAGTTAAGTAATCGCGCTCTGCTCCGCAGCAGCCGGCATCATCTATCACGGCTGAAGTGAGACGAGCCATTCTGGGGAGTCACCCAACCAACCCCACCCCCCCAAGGGGAGCCCCCAACCCTACAGGGTACACCGCAAAAAAAAAAAACAACTTATAGTATGGAAAATTCTCTCTAAATTTTTCTATGTAAATCAGTGATTGCCAACGGGGGTGATATCGCCACCCTGGGGGCGTTGGTAAGGACTAAAATAGCAGTCAGAGGTATGAAAAAAAATCTTAAAGAATTCAAATAAGTTTTAGGTACACTTTTGCATATTAACCGTTCAAATAGTGATGTATTATTAATGTTTTAATAGCATTTTGATTATATTGTACCAAAAAAACTTTTTTTTTTAATTTAGAAAGCAATATTTACCTAGGGGTTACAAATAAACTCGAATGTTGAAATCCACTCAACTCCATCATTATAAGCGGAATATGGCTTGTGTGATAATGGAGGACTTAACAGGTGGGAAACAATAAACTGTTTGTGAAATTTAAAAGCTAGTAATTTTCACTTTTAAATTTTTCGTCTGCGGTCATGTATGCTTTTATTATGTTAATTTTTTTAATGGAGAGCGGGGGGGGGGGGGTGAAACAAAATATACTTGGGAATATACTTGAAAATATACTAGAAAAGTGGGCGGTGAGTAATATAAGGTGGGAACCTCTGTTCTAGACCAAAAGTCAAAAAAGGTTTTCAGAATATTTTGAGTGTCAACAAATGATATGCATCGGAAAATCCATAAAGTAATTATCGCCACCGTTATTTGATCTAAAACTCCAAAACCATTCGCTAGGGTGATGTTTTAAACCAGGCCTTTCGAAGATTCCTGTGAAACCATTGTTATAACTAAACTAAACTAACTATAGTCAAACAGAAACTAAATGCGGGTTCAAAGTCCAAACTGAGTACAGGTAAAGAAACACGAGAAGATTCACGACTAAGAATTAATTTTATTAAACAAAATGTTTTTATTATCTTCGGGACTGAATTCAATTGTCTTCAAGTCTGAATTTAAGGATTGAATAAAAATACGTAGGTGTTTAAAAATACCTACAAGGTGTCCGGTAACTCATATTACATACATATTTCAGAATCAGGAAAATTCTTAGACAGGTTTATCTCATGCTAATTAATAAAGCGGTAACCAATTTATGAGACATTTAAATTTAAATAATATTTGATATTTACCCCCAGCTGGGATTTTACATATTTATTTTTTTAAAGACAAAAAACACCTTAATGTGCACATGATGACAAAACAACATACTTTTTACAATACAATATACATGTTACATCGGTAAATTTTTATTTGTAATTACAAAAAAAAACATTTTACAGTTCACGGAAAACGTAGATACACTTATTTATTTAACTAAAACGAAATTTATTCCATCTTATCATGCGATCCCGTTACCGTTTTAGGTTTTTTGTAGTTTTTACGAAGCTAATGGAACATTTTTACTTCTTCTGCATGCGGAGAATGAGAAGCTTCCGACGACACTCTTCGAATGTTCGACAGGTTGAGGCCGCAAGCCTCTGCTGCCAATAAATGTACTTGCTTGAAGTTCAATGTTTTGATGTATTCTGGATTGTCACGGATTGTTTGGAAAAACTTGATAACATCATAAATTATCGTTTTTTCACCTGCCTGCAATTCGTATCGTTGATTTACATCCACCATTTTGAATGTGTATTATCTACTAAAAACACTGATATTAGATCACACAATGTGAATGTACAAGCACACCGATTAAATAAATGGAGTCAAACTGACATTAATAAAGTACATCAAATTGAAAATAAAGAAAGGGACTGGTTTTTCATCTTATTGAGTCAATGCACTACTCATTACTAAATGTATAATCATTAATTGTTTGCTGTTAAGAAGCACGATATAAATAACAAAGGAATTTCCAAAGGATTTAGTCGCCTAATCGACGGGAATAACCGAGTGTATAATTATCAGGAATCGTCTAAAATATTGTTCTTAGGATCCAGTTTAATGTATTTCCAAAAATCGGAATATTCGAGGGTCGAATAAATAATAAGAAAAACAAAATATAAATATTACGGTGGAGTGTCTTTCGAGTTTGAGTTTTTCGGATTTTTACTGTACGTTAATCCCCGTGTGAAATTTTGGCAGTGCACTTGGTATCTGTTTAACTATAACTAACCATCACGCCGTTTCCCCGCAGGGGTAGGCAGAGAGGACGGACCGTCAAACAACTCGGTCTTCGCCCACACACCTTGCCTCATTTACATTCATACATCTACTCATACAAACTCTTATATTATTCTGACTCTTGACATGGCCCGACTCAAGTATCTGATTCACTTGATCGTGCTACGTCTTCCTTGGGCGTCCTCGGCTTCTTCTACCATTCACATTCCCGTCATAAATTCTCTTTACACTCCATCCTTTACGCACCATTGTTAATAGTAATACAAATTAATTTCGAATCTCAATACATTATTATTGCAGACCCAATTTTATGGATACAAATAATTTCACAGGAAATATACACAAATGCAAAATACATTTTTACATTGACCAAAAACCATATGGAGGGTCTTTTTAGAAGAGGAAGGAGTGAACATGGATCTAAAAGAGACCAGTGTTGTAGGAGGGGGGAAACACAGAAGCCGATCATGTTTTTCTTTGAAAGAACATTAAAAACTTATGTTTTGGACGCTAGTTCTTCTGTTCACTGAAATATCTGTTAGTATAAAACATATTTTCATTATATTTTTTTTGTTTTATTATATTTCTAAAATATGATTGACTCACGCTCTAAAGTCCAAGCTGCCGAAATGAGGTATTTGAGAGGAGTGGCAGGGGTTACGAAATAGGATCGTAAAAGAAATTCTAAGATCCGAGATGATCTAAGCATTGAACTACTGCTACTCTTCATAGAAAAATCGCAACTGAGATGGCTTGGGCATGTACTAAGAATGTCTGATGACCGAATTCTGAGGAAAAAACTGAGTGCCATTCCAGAGGGTAGACGTCCAGTGGGCCGCCCCAGACACAGTTGGTCGAGGCAACTCCAAAAACTGTGCGAGGAAAGGATGGGTCTGCCATGGACGGAGGCCGAACAATCGGCGCAATTGGGGGACGTATGGAGGAGCCTTGTCGATGCAGTGGGTCCCCGACCCGAATAGGACAAGGGGAAGAAGAAGAAGAAGATGATTGACCTCAATACTGGCTATTTCCTAGAGAGGTTAAAATTTGAAATGCAATCAATAATATTATGTGAAGAAACAATAACAATAATAATTATGGTGAAACTTTCTCTGGTCATGGTTGGCAGAGAATAAATGTATATAAAAAAACCAACAATTCTTTCTAGCAATGAATTTACTTTTTCTACAAATACGTTGGCGATCAGCGAATGAGTAGGTACGTAGAAATATATCAGCATTATATCAGATGCTTCAGTAGTCAGTTCGAGATCAATAATTGGAATCTGAAGAGCTAGTTATTTATAAACGAATAAGTGAGTATTCATATTTTTATAAGAAAAACTCTATTTTTAACTTTTGAAGATTATTCCCATCAATGTAATATATCATTGAAGAAGAAGATAACAATAATAATCTAATTTTTTTAAATATGAAAATGAACAAGACACAGAAAAACCAAAACCAAAAAATATTATTATTGTTATCTTCTTCTTCAATGAATAAGTGAGTACTTACTCCTCAGTTATTCGTTCATGAATCGAGTTTCATACGTTATTTGAAAAAATAATCGTTTTTATACTCGGCGCGAATCGATCTCGCAAATCTAACAAATTAATGGTTGTTGACAGCTCTCGATTTTCACATTGTAAACTGCTACCTACACACGTTTGACTCTTCAATAAATATACGTCGAAATTTGTCACATTCATTTTCGGAAACCTCCGAAGGGAGCAAGTGGCAACGATATTTTCCACCGATGTTTCCGGGGGGTGGAGAGATGACGAATAATATTGTTTACCATTTTTGGTAGGGTGGAGGTGCCAGACAATTTTTTTCTTCACTTAACGCATTTTGTGTTCTGCTTTTATTGATACGAACTAATTGTTTTCAAATTAATTAAATATTCGCATGTAGAAAGAACGACTGATTTCAGGACAAATCACAATCAACTGGGTGCTACAGTGTATGCGACGCAGGTAAAGATATTTGTTTGTTTATTTATTTTTTAAGAAATGCACTGTACATTACGATGAAAGATACATGGTATATTAAATTAAGTTATTACATGGTTATAGTTTATAGTACCTATAACTTAATTCCATAGAATATTATTATGTAATTTCGCCTGAGACGTTAAGAGGATATTACCAGTGAATATCGGAAATTAGTATCTTGTAAATCAAATTCTAGACGTATTGACTCTTTTTTACAAAAAAACATAAATTGATTTTGAAAGATTGTTTTTTTATCTGGTAAACGCATTTCTTTAAATTTGAAAAACTAAGTTTATTTTTAATATACTAAGGTTATACCGTTTGTCGTTGTTAGATTTGTTCTATTTTCAAACGACATATTGTATTATACAACACAAATTTCAAATCATACAAATACACCAAAATAAATCAATACATAATCTAGTCAACACAGTTTTCAGGATTTTAATTTTATTTAAATTAAAATCATTAAAAAATAAATCCGTGAACGTGTTTTGTGACAAAAATTACCTCAGTTTTTCTCTTTATTTTAGGTCTTACAAACTCAAATATTAAAAAAAAAAATTACACACTTATTTTGTTTAGGCATTATTGAAAAATCATAAATACTTATGATCTAAAAAATACTTAGAAGAAGTACAGGATACTTAATAATTTATCACCATGCGTTTTGAGCATTTTTATTGCTTACTTGTATTACTTACTTTATTGTCGGTATATATTAAAACAAGTTTTGTATAAAATATATCGATATTAATTCTTTCTTTAAAAAAATTGATATGGGGAATAATCGTTGGAACCTTCCTGTACAGTTGCAAGCATTTTTAAACTTTCGTTCTCAGCCGCTGGTCAATCGCTCTTAACGACAAAACTTAACAGTAATATTAATAGTGGAAGATACTCTCAGTATCGCCCTGGTGTAAGACCACCATTCAGAATTGAAACGTTGCTTAATAATGGCTCTAGCCGTGTTTAGTGACTAGATCTGAATAGCCAGGTACTTCCCCACCTTCCTCTTCCCCATCTCCTACCCTTCCCCACTTACCTTCAGCCTCACAACATACTCCAATTGGGGATGCCATAGTCTCACTGGCTCCAGAAGGGAGCAGTTGGGACTCTTGTGAGGTTTCTCTATAAAAAAAAATAAAATAAAAAGGAAGAATGTGTGTGGAAATAAACGTAAATTTTGAAATAATAAATTATGTGCTCACCAATTGAAATTGACTAATAATAAAAGTTTAATGAATCGTTAGTGTAAGTAGTTTTAAAATAATTTATATCACTCCAAAAAATTTAATAAATTAGTTTTGTATGTAATTTTTCGTAGTGGGTATAAGTTGTGAGTGCGCGAGTAATTGGTAAGTTTTTTCTGCATTATTGGTGTTGGCTTCTCGTCTGCTTGCTTAATTGTCCAAACGACAATTTGCAAGTTTTACAGGAGGAGGAGGTTTTCTTTCATTATTTCACTGAAACATTATGATAGGTTTTTTCGTTGTTTGTTTTTGGGGTGTTATGTCGTGTTGTGCTACCTCCTTCTTTAGCCGACGTTTCGGACAGCGTTGCAGTGTCCATCATCAGGGCAGATCCGGCAGATCGCCGGATCTGCCGGATCTGCCCTGATGATGGACACTGCAACGCTGTCCGAAACGTCGGCTAAAGAAGGAGGTAGCACAACACGGCATAACACCCCAAAAACAAACAACGAAAATGCTTTTGGCCGTGAAAATCTAAAAACGTATCTCATTATGATAGGTGTTTAAGATAAAGCTACTCCCGTAAAGGTAATGGTCTCGTTAGTTTAAATAATTCTTAGTTAAGTTATTAATTATCGTTTTTGATACTTACTTTATACTTTAAAGTGAAGATTGAACAAAAACTAAAATGGAGATTGGACAATTTAGCACTCAGGCGACGTTCCGTATAAAAAAGCGAAGTGTGCCTGATACGCCTCTTTTGAACATTTAAACCAATAACGGATAACAATTCTGGACTTTCTATTTTATTATTTAGCAGATTATGTAGAAAGATATAAGATATTTGAAAAAAAATGCAATTGCAAGTATTATAATCGTTCTCAACAATTTGTAATAAAAATATTTAATTGCATTTTGGATTGATACACCTTGTATTTAGAGGTGCGAGAGAAGTGTACCTTCCCCTTGTGGAGGGACAGAGAGGCTTCGAGAGGGGGGTGTGGTTGGGGGGGGGTGGAAGGGTGGGAGGTTTGGATGGACAAAGGGGTCGCCGCGCCGGTTTACACCGTAGACGCCGTGGGGACCCGGGGGGAAGGTGGGACGAGAGGTGTGAGTTGTGGTAAGTGTCAATAGTCGGCCGCAAGACGTGTACGTATTAAAATATGTTCACAAATGTAGAATCTAATTACGTTTAATTCTATAGTGTTACTAATAATAATTTAATTTTAGATAAATCAGGGTTTTCAATCAATCAGGGTGACAATCAAGGTTTCGTGTATTTTTTTATACAGGGTGTTAAGGAACGTACTTGAGTTACTTTAACCAGTGATTCCTGACATTATTTGGAGTAAAAAATGTAAATGAAATTTTGGTCTCCGGTGACTTTTTTAAGTCAATTTTTTTTTTTTTTCAAAATAATTTTTCTTCAAAATCAAACTAAAATAAAATTCTTTCACATGACCTTATTGGTCACTCAGACGAGTTACCGCCCCACCACTTACCCCGCCTCCAACTACCCAACACCTACTATTATTTATGTTTTTGTAGAAAAACAAAAAAAAAAAACACCAAAAATGTCACCGGAGACCAAAATTTCATTTACATTTTTTACTTCAAATAATGTCAGGAATCACTGGTTAAAGTAACTCAAGTACGTACCTTAACACCCTATGTTATTTTTTTATTTACCTTTTTGACTTGATATTCACTTTTTTTTAATATGGACTCGATAAAGAAGCCTTTTTTATTTACAATAATATTAGTTAGACCGTTTAAAATATCGTGATTTTATAAAACATTGAGACCCAGACTCTTAAGTATATAATGTTAGCAAGAAAGACAAAATATTGTAAGATACCTTTTTTTTACACTAGGTCTCCAAACAGGAGGCCATGAGGAAAATAATTTCCATCGGGACCTATATCATCCTTGGGGATACTGTGTGGAGGGTATTTTTAAGGAAATGAAGGAGAGGAAGTTCCGGGAAGGAAAAGGCATGACAAATGGGTAGGAATCTGGGGTTCAGTGTGTCCAGGCCACCAAGACCTAGATAAACCTCACCCCATGAAACCGGACACTCTTGCTAATTCACCAAACTTAGAAAACCACGTGGGGTGACCTTTGGCAGTGGTGTTGGTTATCCAATAAATGGATCCCAGGGCGGCGTACCCTTTCCCACCTCCCAAATTGAAAAATTCCTACCTAAACTACATAATTTTTTTTTTATGTAACCAATGCCTTTAGAAAGGGTATCTCCCTCGTTACATCAAACCAAACTGAAAGCTTAAAATGTTCCTAATATCAACATTCATTCAACAATCAATCAACTTTAACTAAGGCAAAATAGCAAAATAAAATTTTCATTTCTGTCATGCAACGAGGTAATTTATCACCAAATCTATTGCGTGTTAATACGAACAGATTTATTGTTAAAAAAGGGCCAAGCTTTCTGTATTATTAGACAGGCACACAATATCCTAAATCTTATAATGGCGTGTTATAATGATAACAATGCATTAAAGTGTAAACTCTAAGGATAAAACTTTAATATAATCGACATATATCGTGTGTCACGAGAACGAGCAGAATAAACAGTTGTGCCTTCCCACGCGACTCTCGTCAACCGCAATAGGACAATGAGGATCATCACGCTTTGTTTTGACTAGGCTTTGCACTTAATCGGAGGACTATTAAACATTAACAACTATCCTTGGCATTCATTTGACAGCATGCAATTATTTTGTATTGAATATTTTCTATCGTATGTAGAAAAAAATTTATATACCTAATTTACAGCTAGTTTACATGCTCGTCCGTACCTTTTACAATAAATTATTTTCGTCCACCTGCAGAGGTGTTTTATTATTGAATATTTTTATACAAACAAAAAAATAAAATGGAGTTCTAAAAATTAAACGAAAAACAAAAATGGTGCCACAAATTAATTTTACAATAATTATTTAAGAACTAAATATCTTGAAAAAATAGACCATTTTTCGTGAAATTAAATTAAGTATGGAAATGTTCTCAAAAAGCCTTTATTTATGCGATACTCGTTAAAAAAATTATAAACAATTATTTAATGGGTTTTCAAGAGGAACTTTGTCTTACGTCCTCCAAAATGTATGTGATTCTATCGTAAAAAAAGTTTAAAATGTCATTTCTCCCGATTCGCGTTTTGGTCTGTTGGATAAAAACGAACTGAAGCGACGATTGGTTGAAGTTTGTTTTGTTTTGGGAATATCAGTGCATTAATAATACACTATAAATTAAATTAGTAATTGATTAGGTATATTGTCCCAAATTAATTATTTTTACCGATTTTTATAATCCCTATAAAGAAAACATAACTTTTCGTCAGACAGAAAGTGAGATTTATTTTCTATATTCCATATAAAATACACGACAGTGAGGTCGAGCTCACTCGGTTTCTGAATGGAGTGGGTATTGTTCATCTTGTGCTGTATACTGTATATGCCAATGTTAGTAATGAAATAAACTAACCATCATTTAAAAAAAAGAGTGGGTCGGCAACTTTGAGGATTTTTTTGTCTAAAAATATAGCGTTTATTTTACCAAAATGGTTTCATACGAGTTTTGACGAAAAATGTAAACAAAATCGAAATTCAAATAGATGTATTTAAAAATATGTTATCGTTTAAAAATATTTAGGTACCCTAGAAAAAAATATGTGTGTTAATTATTATTCCTACTGCGTTGTTACACTTTAAACGTAAAAAGGTTTTTTATTAAGACTGCAACATTAATTTCATTTGGATAGAAAAAATATTGAAAACGAGATACTTATCACAACTCGGTAAGAGTACCTACATATTTTTATTTTAGATTAACTTCTCACGGGAGGGCTTGGGAAATTTTTTTCAGGTATTATGTCATCTTTGGGAATGCTGTGCGGAGTATCATTTGTAGAAGAGGGTGGGGTAAACAAGAGTCTAAGAGGGATCCATGTTGTAGCAGGGAGAAAGCGCAGAGAGATAAGCTATTGAATTCAAGAAGAGTTGTAGGAAATATTCGTGACAAATGTCAACCTTTCATAAACCTTTGGCGTGTTTCCCGACTATTGGTCCCGAAAGAATCAATAACGCTAGTTATTTATTCTTATCATCTTCAATTAAAATACCGGTATAACAAGGGCATCATTCCTACCTGACGGAAGTGCTCCTAACCTAAGATTGCGGTCCGTTTATTAATATATGAGAATCTGCTCAAGTCAAGGTGTTTTTCCAGACCAAATTAAACAGTAGAGCGTACTTGGGTCAGCAGTTTTGCGCTAATAATATATCTGCGGGCCCTGAACATGTTTGCAGTATGCCTCTTTCTGTGAGGCTAACTTGCCCCGTACCTGAGTTGGTCACGTAGGTAGAGTTGAACGATGTTAATGATAAAAATGTGAAAATCAGTGCTTTTTTCAATGTTAAATAAATGTTCTTATAAATTTGGTTTTACTGGCCTTTCCGTCGACATTATTTCTTCTTTACAGGTTGTCCGGGAGTAAGTGCATTAATAACTCAGGTACGGGACATACGTCATTCCTATGTCTACCTACGTTAAATTATCGTGAAAACAAGCTTATGTATCCAAGCGGTTAACTTCGGGAGGTGATTCTACATGATGGTAGGAATAAAAAAGATTAATAACATATTTCTGAAATTTCAACTTTTTTTCCATACAAAAAGACGTGGATATTAAAAATCCTTAGTGTAAGGTACAAACTTACCCGAACAATTTGCTGTGTGTCAGCCGGGCGCGATAGTGGCGACGTTGGATGGTTGTGATTGGCCTCCATCGTAACAGCGCAAAATAATAGTGATGGCCGCACACGCCGTACTAACTTTATCTTTTTACCATATAAGTACTCTTAAAAGTTGAGATTTCGAAACAAGTTAATTTTATTTTTTACTTATACTATCATGTAGAATCACCTCCCGTAGTTAATGCACTTTGCCCCCTGACACCCTGTATAATGTTTTCATCTATTTTCTATCATAAAATTTGTTCCAGAAACACTGATACTGGTTGCCGACCCATTACATAGAACAAGAACATACATCATCTGGTTAATTCCATACCAAAATATTTCAGGCTCATTTCTACAATGTATTATATATAAATTTGCCGCAGGCTTCCGAGAGGCCTTACAACATCCACAGAGAAAAGCGAAACCCTTAAAAAATGGGGTACTTGTTCATATTTCCCTGAATACATTTTTTTATCTCCGAGATTAGAATTATTCTTTTCCTAGGAGCTTCTCAGCCAGCGGAAGCTGTGCGGCGCCAAGGACCAATGAAGGAAACTCCAAAAATGAACATTAAGAAACAATTTCCTTTGATTTAGTCCCCGGAAAGCGGATGGTCGGCGTCGAAAATACGGAGAATTTATGCCACGTTTTTTCCGACGTTTCAACAGGCTGTGAAATTTGATAAAATGATTATTAACACTTTGAAAACAGCAATATTTCCATCGTGATAATGATTTGATTACGCTGAAAGATTTTTTTCTTTTTTTTTATCTCCTGATGCTTAAGCTAAATGTAAATTAATTTGGAATCGTTTTTCGGAATATTCATTACATTTATTCAAAAAGCTCCTTGTAATAAAAAATCCGGTGAATAATGATAAATTATAAAGCTCGTGTTTTTTAATTAAATACCATCATAATACGAAAAGACAAATTGTTATACATCTTGTTATCATCTAACTGTTCGAAAATTGGTTATGATTTTTTGATGAAGTGGTTTTATATTTAAACTGAAAAGAATATTAATTAAATTCATTACAATGATTTTTTTTTTAATAAATCGTTGCTTTTGAGTTGATGGAGAAAAGGGTGAGGAAGCTTATATTACAGAAGGAATATACAATATAAAACACAGTAATCATTCTATTTTTTAAACTGATGTGAAGTGGTGGAATTCCATTATAATAGTGTAATAAAAAAAATTTAAAACTTTTAATTTATTTACCGTAACCGGTTTCAGCTTGTCAAAGCCATCTTGTAAAAAATATTCTTATCCTAGGGATTTTATACAAAACATTTTATGGGGGAGGGAATGAGGGGCTACCTACAGGGATTTTATTCAATTATGGATTTTATTACATTTGTTGTTAAGTGGTCTCGAGTATCCAACTATCAAAATCCCTAGGTTAAGAATATTTTTTACTAGTCAATAAATTAAAAGAGGAAAAAGTTTTATATTTGTTTTATTATACTATTACAGTAATAATTAATTGGGCTGCCGTCACCAGGACAAAAACGTAACATTTTAGATTACTTATGTAGCTAAAACTAAAGGATATTCTTGGCATGATTAAATTACCAGAAAACATCATCTAGGGCATCTAGGCCGTTCAAAAAATTAACAATATATTTTTTAATATTTTAATTAATGAAGATAATATTAGCGAAACTCAATCGAAAATCTGAAAAAGAAAAATCAGAAAAAGCTACATCTAGGACTCGAACCTTGTTTGCGACGCATTCCGGAGTAGTAGATACTTTCAGCATTCGCTCTGGTGAAAGACCACTATTCAGAATTGAAACGCTTTTGGAAATGGCTGGTGTTTGATGACCAGATTTTAATGGCCAGGTACATCCCCACCTTCTTCTTCCTACTTCATATTCCCCACCCAACTACTGCAGCATAAACATAAAGCAATTAGGGATGCCGTAGTCTCACTGACTCCTCACGGTCATGAGCAAATCAGACTCTTGTGATAATAAGAAAATAAAAGATAATTTACCATAAAAAGTCAGGTTGACTTGTTATTTTCACACGCCATTGTGCAAAGGCTAAAATGATTTAATTTTGGTATTTCGTCAGCAGCCAACAGCTAAAACAGCCAACAGCGAACAGGCCACCGGCTAGGTATCTCTCTATTTACTTCCTTTCTAAAACGCGATTAATCTATGACGGAAAAGATGGATGCGCACACTCCAGAGAACAGAACGAAATACAAAACAAATAAAGTAATACGAGTTAAGATAAAAAGCTTTCCATCAGGGCAGATATATTTGTTTCTTGGGTGTCACCGATAAAGCATTTTCAGTTTAGAGGTTTATAAATGGGCTCACCCTGGGGACTTTTTATGTCTTCCGGACCAGTGGCGTGCCGCCCTGGAAACATTCATTGGATAACCAACCTCTGCCATAGGTCACTCCAAGTGGTCCGTTAAGCTTGGTAACTTTGCAAAGGTACCCAGTTTCTGGTGCGTCTTCCCACCAGTTGCGTGACGTGATTGGGAGAGGATGAATGAGAGAGACCTTTGACTTCCCCAGTCTGACTCTATCGACCCCAACGCCTTGCACCGTAGTGGGAGAGGTTCATACAACACTCCCGGACACACTGACCCCTAGATTCCAACCCATCCCTCATACATTTTTCCTACCCGTAAATTACTCACCTTCATTCCCTTAAAAACTTCCTCCGCACAGCATCCCTAAAGATGACATAGGCCTAGAGGGAAAGAATTTTCTCCAGGGTCTCCTGTGTGAATTTAATGTACAAAAATCATATTTCTTCGAGGAAAATATCTATTCCGTGTCTTTTTCATTGAGATTTGTGTGTATTATCTTCTTAATTGAAGAAAATATTTATATACGTGAGTTTTAATGTGTTGTATCCGGCGGATATGATAAATTAAAATTGAATCTCAATGTACCTATGTATAAACATTGAAAATTGAATCTAGGCTACCTCTTTTTTTTTAAAGGAAGATACCTTTCGAAAGCAAGATAAACAAAACACAAATAATGTAATAATCTTTTTTTATTGTTTATTTTTGGGATGTTATGCCGTGTTACGCTAACTCCTTTTTTAGCCGACGTTTCGGACAACGTTACAGTGTCCATCAGGTAAAAATGGCAATACTCAAAATTTTTGTCATCATGCGTAATATGGTACAACACATGATGACTAGAATTACATACAACCACGTTGAAATGGAAACGACATTCATATTATTAGGCAGGTAAGAACTAAGAGCATCAGTTTTTATCGGTAGTTGTGCAAATCTAAAATGTTTCCCCTACGGCGCAAAGGTTTCGGAGCTAATCTCACAAAACTCTTAAAGAACGACGCCAAGGTTATTTTTTCCACTCAACACGCGTAGGTTGGAAAAATGTTTTTCACTATTTCAAAACAAATTCTCTATCAAAGAGTGGAGCACATTTTCTTTTAGGGATTTTATAGTCACGCCACTGCTTTCGCTTACCACGTCTTAAAATTGATCTCAATGATTTTCTGAGAGATATTGTCATGAAGTAAAAAACGAGTGGTTTTTGGTGATTTAAGTTGATTAGGGGTGTTCAGATTAGGCCATCATTGTATTATCAAATTGGATATCTATGGAGTCCTCGCTTTATTGTTGATCCTACGTTTGTAATATTACAGAGTTTTGTTTCTAGTATAATACAGGTTTGTAATACCTACCTAGTGACAAAATAAGATTAGTGACTTCTGGCTTTACCACAATGTTAATCATTTTATTGCTGACAACTCGCGGGTGCATTATTATTTTTTCAATTATATTCCCCGTCCAACTTCGACATTGTCTGTTCTGAGCGGTGTAATAATTTGTTTGCTACGTAAGACATCGCTCGATATTACTACTCCCACTTTCGTAAGATTGTAGAGTTTTTTTAATACAAGGTCGAGCAAAAGTCCTCACTCGATTTCCTAAGGTTATTTATTCGTTACAATTTAATAAAAATAATAATTGAATAATTTGCAGACAGCCGTTTTTTTTTTTAAATGACCTCTAGGGCTAGGGCGTGTGACGGCCTATCCTCTCGTTAATTGAGGTTCGTTCGTTTGCTATGCAAATGAAGATGAATTATTTATACAATGGCTAATGTGAAGTGAAGATCGAGAGATCGATTGTGAAGGTTGCATTAATTATAGATCAATGATCTGTCACCCATCAATATTATGAGAAGCAAGTTATGTTCCTTTCAAATGCTCCGAGATGATGTCAATAAGAGCCTGGGAATACAATAGGTAGGTATACCAAAGCCTCAACGGATTTCTTGCGCCTAACCTTGTCACTTAAAGTTACATCGAGTACATCAATAGAAAACTCGTTGCGTAGAGTGCCTTCATTGAACTCGGTTTTCATTTTAATTCCTTTTGTTCGTGAAGCGGACTAATACTCACACCCTTGCGATGTGTGGGCTACTTTTATTTCTTTCCAGAGGACGAATAGAAAAGCAAAAATGTACTTTTTCTGTCTTTACCGTGAGATATATAAAATTGTTTTTTTTGCAACGTTATAATAAGGATACTGTATTTTTAGGTTAAAATAACCGGATGAATTTATCCAAGACAAAGGAGTAAATGTTATTACCGCACACAATTTTGTAAGAAAAACACAAAATACAGTTTTAACTAGAATATCCTAAAATAGCGCTTTTTGATAATACAAACATTATTATAATAGTATATTAAAATGATATTATCCTTTGTTTCTCGTTCATATAATATTTAATCTGGCCTGTAAATTTGTACCTAAATAAATTGTTTTTTACTCCTCACAGAAGGCCTCGAGGAAAATAATTTCTCACGATAGATGCCGTGAGGATAGTCTTTTTGGGGAGAGGAAGGAGTGATCGTAGGTTTGAAAAATAATTTGTGGATCTTGAAGAAACCCATTGTTTAGTGTTGAAATAACTTTAGGACATTAATCCATTATACCCATGTTCCTTACCAAATATTCCTTCCTTGTGATTCCCTTCCTTTCACATCAAGGCCCTTACCCAAGAAGCAAAGAAGATGATTTAAAACACTTGAAAAAAGAACACTTTTGCACTTCCTTTTTTTTAATAAAAACATTCAGTTGTTATCTTGAAAAACTCGACCAAGCTTGTACAAGCATTTCGCAAATCTCGCAAATAACAATAATATAAATATATTATAATTGTCGTGAAGACCATCGGGTCATCATCATTGGAAAGTGATCGTAAAGAAGAACTGGGAGCTGTCACCTCATCATCAAGGTAAGGGCCATTCCTATCGTTTCCTTCCCCCCTTGTCGATTTAAAAACACAATCTTATACACTCGCAATTCGCCACATAATTTAGTTTTACAGTCCACACGGTGTCATCGGACACTTAACACCCATGTTGTTGGAAAGTGGACAAACAGTGGCTGAAAATCGTGCCACAAATGTTGGGTTCGCGTTTAACGTGTTTCCCTACTACGTATACCGGGGCCTTAGGGCTCAATGACACTAGTTCCTCTCGGAGCATCTACCATTAAAATACCTATAGAACAAAGACAGCATTCTGGCGCCTGTGTTCTAAAGATTGCGTTTTTGAAATAAAACTTATTTACGCACGCCAGTGCATGAAATATCCCAGTCAGTATTTTGAAATACCAGTGACGCGCCAAACGCGGGGAAGAGCGGACGTCGATACGCACGGCTTGATCGGGCCAGGCGAACGATAATAAATTTAAATAAATATTTGTAGAAAATGAATATATGTAAATATTTTATACATATAAACATATATATGTATACGTACGTATAGATAGTCTTAAGCACACTCGTATTTTTTTAGATAAGGAATCTACCAAACGGACAGCCTGTTTTTTTATTTGTATTTGAATAAATGTATTTTTCTAGTATCTTGGGACTCCAGACAAGAGGTGGCTGCCAAATTCGACAGTGGGTGGACTTTTGATTCTACTTCTAAATGAGGTGAAAATTTGTTACAAATTTGTCAAATATTATTGTGAAAAAACCCGAAAATATTTCCTAGAAATTATAACTCGGGGAATTTTGAACTGGAGCTATAGTTACAGAGCACACTTGTCAACTACTACTGGTAACCAGCATAATAATGTTCACTTTGGAACTAATATAACTTCCACTCCCCCATTTCCTCCCGTCCACAATATTATCCAATACTTGGTTACGCCATAGATCGTTAGTTTCGTCTTTGGTTCAAGTGGGACTCGTAAAACTGTGCTGTCACCTAAAAAAATTATATAATTAATATTATTTCTTGAATCTTCTTTTATTCATGCGAACGTATGAAAAAATTCAGAAGATAGGTACTGGTAAATAACAGGTAGGTACTGTGTTGTTCCTAATACACATACTTGTATTTGTTACGCTAGAATCACCTCACTCGGTGTGCAGGTGACTTTTTTTATGAATACCGCACAAGAATCCCAACTGCTCACTATGGGTTGGAACTCGCGACCTTTGGATTGCGAGTCTAGAGCCTTACCCCTCAACCACGGAGGTCGTCAAGTATGTTTTATTTGAAACAAACTAATGAATATTATATGTTTTATTTCAAACAAAGCTCAGAGACCCAGTGTCCGAGATCAGTGGAAATAAGTTTTTTCGTTGTTTGTTTTTGGGGCATTATGCCGTGTTGCGCTACCTCATTCTTCAGCCGACGTTTCGAACAGCGTTGCAGTGTTCATCATCAGGGCAGATCCGGCAGATCCGACGATGTGTAAGACACTAAAAAAATTACACATCGTCGAATGATGGACACTGCAACGCTGTCCGAAACGTCGGCTAAAGAAGGAGGTAGCGCAACACGGCATAACACCCCAAAACAAACAACAAAAATGCTTTTGGCCGTGAAAATCTAAAAAACGTATCAGTGGAAATAAGGTTTTTTTTCATAATTACATTACTTACTTAATATTCTAACGTGTTTTTTTATCATACTTACATCATACAGGAGGCCTTGAAGAAAATGATTTCCTGTAGCGCCTATGTCATCTTTGGGTATGCTGTGTGGAGGGTCTTTTTGTGCAAAGGAAGGAGTAAACCTAGGCCTCGAAGAGACCCATGTTGTAAGAGAGAGAAAACACAGAGGCCGGCAAATCATAGAAACGACGAGTACTCATGTGATAAATTTCAACCATATAGGTACAAATGTCGGGTGCACGTTTGGCATGTTTCCCGACTGTGCACCGGTGGCGATGGAATCAATAACGCTAGTTCCTCGGAACAACTTCCATTATAATATTGATAAAACAAGGACAGTAATATTTTTGAAAAAAAGTGAAAAAAATAATTAAAAGTATGGTAACTTATAATTAATAGCTATTCTCTTTTGATTTCCATTATAAAAATTAAAAATCATTTTAAAATTATATTATTGGATAAGTTTAATCGTTTCATTTTCTTTTTTTTTTGGTTTGCTTATATATATATATATATTTTTTTTTATTATTATTTAAAAGAAAGACAAACATTCCAGGGTTACGAATAACCCAACATTTGAAAATCTCCTACTACCACCACACTAAGCGGAAGATGTTGCTTGTGTTGTGATGGAGGACTTAGCCAGCCGAGGAATCGAACACGGAACGCCTGGGTGGGACCCAAACGCGATGCCTACTCAATCACTGACCGGTCTGTTACTAGTGATGAAGCCAATTACAATATTTTAACGGCGGTAAATAAAGTAAAAAACAAAAATATAAATAAAACCAAAAATGTCCCCACCTGAATTTCTAGTGTAAGGAGGTACTAAGTGGAATGTGTTCGCCGCCGTAACGGGGCGACAAACGCGAGGAGATTGCTCCCGAGCCCGCGGAAACCCATTCCCGCTCTATGCGTGTCAATCGGCCACTCCCGCCCTCTCGTTACCCGCCCACCAACTATCATGAATACCCGCAACCCGCCATACGGGTAACCAAGAAATTCGCGCGTCCCAAATTTGAGCTACATGGAATAAAGGTAGATACACACTGGGTCGACGTATTTACCCATCGTTACGCCTAACAATATCTGGGCTACTTGACAACCATAAATTTTCTATGAAAATATATGTTTTACAATCACACTGGGCACACGCATCGCAACGTGATGCTAAGTAGCCCAGGCCACACTCGAATAATAAGGGTTGTAACTGTCGGTAACTTCTCATCGTTCCCCAAGACAACTGCAGATTGCTAATGTATAAACCACACTTGATGTACAATATATTAAGGATTGTGAACTATCACTTATTCGTTGGCGGTCTGCAGTTATGCTAGGGAACGATGTGAATTTACCGAAAGTTATCCTATCAATCCTTATCGATCTAGTGTGCTAGGGGGGCTGATATTGTTAGGCATTGCGATGAGTACGTACATCGACCCGGTATGTATCTATCTACCTTTATGGGCGGCGGCGATATGAAGAAAGACATTTTTTTGAAAATCGGAAAACGTTTGCAATGGATATCGTCTGGAAATTTTTGATATCCAAACATGTCTAACGAAATAGTTCTAAGAAAATGTGCCGCAATATTTAATATTTAAAAATTAATGTTTGTTTGTTTGTTTGTTTGTTCGTATGCTATGCACGGCCAAACCGTTCATCCGATCACGATGAAATTTTGGGAATATGATTTGCGCATACCTGGGATGGTTGTAAGATAGTGCGCTATGAAATTATTTAGCTCTAGCGTTATGAAATTATTTCCTATACTAATCATACGATTTTGATTAAAACTTTATCCGATTGGTAAAGAATTTTTTTGAATTGTTGTGAACTTTCTGGCATTATGAAATTTGCATAAAAAATTAAGTAGGTCACGCGAGTTGTTGGAAAAATGGGTGTATTTTATGGAGTTAGGCGGCAGGGAAAAAAAGCTATTGGGAGTGGTATGCGGGAGGTCGGATAGAGAATTTAGGTAGGGGGCTTCGCGGGAGGGGGGACGAGGGCGAGAGGAAGGCGGAGACGGTGGAAGCGGAATGCGTGAGGGGGGTGGGTTCGCGGGATGGGAAAGGGTCGTGGGAGGGGAAGAGGAAGATGAGGCGGAAGGGGAACGGGAACGAATGGGAAAGGACGCCCAGGGAGAAACAATTTATTTATTTAAGTGGCATTGCAATGCATGCCGGGCATCAGCTAGTACTAGATATTATTTTTAATGAATTAATAGAGCAACAAACAAGCGCGCACCGGGATGGTACATCGGTATTCGTCATTAAAATAGCATAATATTCTTATTATTCAAATAGTAACCTGAATGTTCTATTTTGAGAGGAAATACCTTCCCCATAAATATGAACCAATAACACACGAAAATAAGAAAACCACCCAGGTGCCCCTTAAAACGATCGTTACGTTTATTTATTTACGCCACTCCACGGGCATAGCCGGGCACACGGGCAGATTCTTCTCACCTAGGTACCGTAGAGGCCTTATTCTTAACTCCAGTTATCTTTGTACCATTACTAATTAACTCGTAAAAAAGTGTTATCTGTGTAGAAAGAAGCAAATAAATATGGTCTCTAATTGATCCAATCATGGTGCAGCATACGCCAGCCATGAGCCAAATGTGACTGGATAACTCAACTCAACCAGTCATTTGAAAAGTGATTAAAAGTAATGCAAAAAATATGTTAAAAAAATTAAATAGGTTATCTTAGGTTAGGGGCTGGAATGTTTTTTTTTCATAGCTTTTAACGACTCTTTAAAGAGATGTTGAGTTGAGTTGATTCTGAGTTGACATGGAACCGAGCCAAATGACGCCCGAAACAGTAGATAAATATGTTGATTTTTGGAAAGCTAAAAACAAATTTAGTGAAATTCTATTTGCTGCATTGTTTTCTCCAGTTTTAGATAAAAAAAAAAAATTAAGAAGAGCTCTTTAACGTCAGTCATTAAATTTGTCGGATAACCTGACAGTACGATTTTTTTGATTTTACTAGCGCTCTGCTTGTGGACGAGTGCTAAGGTAGTTAATTGTTCACTTGTATTAGAAATATTGCGAAATTTTTATTTACTCAGCAAAGCAAAGTCCTGTTTTGACTCGACCGCTTTTTTAATTTTTTATTATTTAATAAATTTTTATGTGCATTTTGTCTGTCTGTTCAGTTGTTTGTGTGTTCCGTATCCGGTCAATTCTGTGAAGAAGGTAGCCGTGTTTGACAGTACATTTTTATTCCACCAGAGCGCACGAACGTTTCGAATTGCGACTGTTGCAAGCCAAACATTGCGCTAAGTCTACTGTTCACACTACTTCTACTAGTATATATATATTAATGCTCTAAACGACCATATTTTAAGACAAGCCCTGCAGGCGAAAAACGACCACTCTCCCCCTTAAGTTTAACCGACCCGAAAGCTGATTATCGCGAGACAGGGACCGTGGATGAAATCACATACGATTTTTTCAGACCTGATTTGTATGGGAAAAATTCAGCCAGAAGTTTTACCAATTGCAAATTTTCATATAAAAAAACGGATGCAAAAAAAAAACTGCTAAAAAAACTGATGTATTAAAACCTAGCGGCGAAAACTAGAAGCGCTCATTATTCGACGAAGAAATTCAAAGTTATATTGCCAGCCGCCAGGTTCGCCCCTCAAAAAAGGAATAATTTATCGTCAGACCTTCACGAAAAATTTCTGAAAGAGCCTCAGTACTGAAATCGTAAAGTGTATATTTTTTTAAATATAAGGCGTCTCACCTCAAAATTTAACATTTCGACGAGCCTCGAGGTAAATCAAAATTGCGACTTAAAAAAGATTCCCGGCTTAGATGTTTTTATATTATTGCGACTACGACAGGTTTCGGAACATTAATAATATATTATATTTGTGACTTTTCATGGAAATTTTGTCAGGATTCGTTTTCAAACGTCGGTAATTTCTGACGTTTACGAAAAAAATTCCGAGTTAAAAACTGTTAAAATGTTCGTAGCCAGTAAAAAAAAATGCTTTATTAAGGAAAAATTTATCGTCAGACCTTCAAAGTACTGAAATGTTGGGGCATTTTTGAAAATTATTCTATGGCGTCTCGCATGTAAATTTGACATTTCGACAAGTCTCATGTATATCAATATTACATCAAAAATAGCATATGTGGATAAGATGTTTTTCTATAATTTTGAAAACCATAGATTTCCGAACTCCAATAATACATTACATTTACCACATTTCATGTAAATTATTTCAGGATACATCTTCAAAAGTTGAAAAAATTCTGACGTTTATGAAGGAAAGGAAAATTGAAAACAGGTTAAATGTTACCGGCCAGCTACATAACGTTTATTTTAATTGCTGTGTAGGTACTTTTGTACAGACAAATAAAATTCGAACGGTTCAGGCTGCTGAGATCATAGAAAATAATTTACCAGTGGGTAGGTACCTAATTGGGTGGGAACGTTATTTTTCAAATATTGAGAATTTAACATGATGAATAAAACTGTTTAAATAACTCAGGATAATCCATTTTTTTTTGCCAAATGGCGTAGGTACTTTTTTAAATAGTGCACAATAGTGTTATTCTAATATCATTCGGCGTGGGTGGTGTGCATTGGTACTGCCACCCCGTGAATCATTTATTGGATGACCAAACCCTTTATAACCGGTTAATCTGAGTCGATTTAAGAATATCTAAATATATTCAGGTTGGCAAAAAGATGTATCTCAGTGACGTTTTGCATCGTTATATGCACCAATACACACAATCCTAAGGGCGGGCTTTTTCGTGTGAATGTTTATGCATTTTTTATACACAAACTATGGATCTTACTCGACTAATTTAAAACAAAATTAGGAAAATCTACCGGGAAAAGAGAAGTTTATTTAATTTTTATAATAGCTCTACACAGGAGGCCTTGAAGAAAATAATTCCTCTCAGGGCCTATGTTATCTTTGGGGATGCTGTGTGAAGGGTTCTTTTTAGGAAAGTAAGGAGATGATGTTCTGGTAAGGAAAAAGTTATGAGGGGTGGGTAGGAATCTGGGGATCAGTGTGTGGAGTGACGGACGAAAATAATTCCTCTCAGGGCCTATGTCATCTTTGGGGATGCTGTGTGAAGGGTTCTTTTTAGGAAAGTAAGGAGATGATGTTCTGGTAAGGAAAAAGTTATGAGGGGTGGGTAGGAATCTGGGGATCAGTGTGTGGAGTGACGGACGAATGATTTTATCCCTCCCACTGCGGTGCAAGGTGATGTTCCGAGAGAGCTTTGCTGAAGAAGCCAAAAAGTCTCCCTAAACCAGTCTCTTCCGATCTGGTCTGCCACGAAATTGGTGGGCAGACGAATCCACCGCCAAGACCAGGACAAACCTCATGAACCCAGGCACCACTTCTAAATCAACAAACATAGCGAACCACTTGAAATGACCTATTGCAGAGGCGTTGGCCTACCCACCCAGCGAATTTTTTTAGCGTAAGATCCTCACGGCTTTTGCGGTAGGTCAGAGGCCCTAGCACGCTCGCTCTATAACGATCGATAGGATAACTATCGGTAACTTCTCATCGTTCCCTAGCATGACTTCAGATCGCCAACGAATAAGTGACAGTTCACAATGACTAAGTGTCCTTAACATATTCGACATCAACTGTTGTTTGTTCGTTAGCGATGTGCAGTTGTCCTAGGGAACGATGAGAAGTTACCGATAGTTATCCTACCGATCGTTATAGAGCAAGCGTGCTAGGGCCTGAACAAAAAAATTAGACTTTAGCCTTTAAAAAAATTGAGCTTTGGCGTATTTGAGAATCCTTCATTTGCAAACGAAATTGCGTCAAAATGACGGCCTCTGCCGTAAATGTTTTTTGATATATTCAATGGCAAAAGGTTTCGAAAACTTATTCAACCGTTTTTTTAGTGGCATTCCATTGAAAATATTCCACAATATCGAGCTAAAAATTTGATATTTTACAAAAAAATCCATGAAAAATCCGCTAACAAATTTTACAAGATTTAAAAATATTACTGGTCAGGTGGATTGGTATAATAATAATCACTGGGTAGGTACCTACTTTGCTCCATCGAATTACAAATAAATGGTTTGAAATTAAGAGAAATCACCAAAGATGGTAGGTACTAAATGCGTTTCTTCTGGAAAAATGCCGATTGCAGTTTGTCGGTCTTTTAATTCAAATTCAGAAACAGGGTGGTAAAAAAAATTCCGCTCGAAATATACTGATTAATTTTTTTATTAAAACTCATGATTTTTTCCTTAATTTTTTTTTGTTTAGAAAATATTGTCGTGCGTTTGCGACCAACGTTTTTGCGGCGCATTAAAATTTATCTAAATAAGATGCAAAGTTTTTTTTCTAATTTTCTATACATTTATCGTTATTAATAATTATTGATTACGAAAAGAGTTATGGCGTCCGTGACATCAAAAGGTGGACACTTGAAAGATGTCATTTCCATAAAAAAATATTAAAGAGTCGATTTTAAAAAAAAGTCATTTTTTTAATCGATTGGTTTTTGTAATAATGAGTGAGGAAATTTTGCCGGACCCTGTCGTTCATTTTGACTGACCAATCAGGGAGGTGGTATTAGGTGGAGGTGGAATACACTGGACATGGTATTCCATTGAATTCAAATATCGATATTTACTGTAAGTAAGAACTTCTTTCCTTTAAATCACAAAAAAATTATGATATAAAATAAAAATAAGTAACCAAAGATGGATATTTCCAAAGAAATGTAGGTGTACACGGGGGTAGGTAGATATGCAGGTAGGTAGGAACTAAGTACTGAACAGGTACTCTGGGTAGGTAGGTATGTATGAAGGTACTTTTTATAAATTAGGTGGGTTCGATGCAGTGCTACAGATTTTTTATATGCATATAAATCGAAAAATAGATCGGACAGGATTCGTTCGTTTACTTTGGACATTATTAAATTTTAAAATAAAAATAATTATACGTGTGCACGGGTACCCGGATATTGTTAAAGAATTTCTTTGTGTAATTTTTTTGCTGCAGTAAAATTGAGTTTGATAAGATGGTTTTTTTGATAAGTAATAAAATTGCAATGTTTTTTTTTTTTAGAAATTACGTAGGTAAATGAACAAATATTTTTTGTTTGAGGGTTAGGTAGGTTTTTTTCCAATACTATTCATCTGATGGCGACAAAACTTTTGGGATTTGATGTGTGCATGCCCGGGTTGGTTTCTACGCATAATAGTAAGCTCTGGCTTTATGAAATTATTTTATATTTTCATTCACCCGATCGAGATGAAACTTTGGGAATTCGATGTTGGCATGCTCGGGATGGTTTCTATGTAAAAGAGTAAGCTCTGGCGTTATGAAATTTTTTCCAATACTATTCATTTGATTGCGACAAAACTTTTGAGCTTTGATGTGTGCATGCCCGGGTTGGTTTCTACGCATAATAGTAAGCTCTGGAATTATGAAATTATTTACGCATAATGGTAAGATCTGGCGTTATGAAATTATTTCCTATACTTTCCATCCGATTGAGATGAAACTTTGGGAATTCGATGTTGGCATGCTCGGGATGGTTTCTATGTAAAAGAGTAAGCTCTGGCGTTATGAAATTTTTTCCAATACTATTCATCTGATTGCGACAAAACTTTTGGGATTTGATGTGTGCATGCCCGGGTTGGTTTCTACGCATAATAGTAAGCTCTGGCTTTTTGAAATTATTTCCTATACTATTCATCCGATTGCGATGAAACTTTGGGGATTTGATGTGTGCATGTCCGGGATGGTTTCTATGCGTAATAGTAAGCTCTGGCGTTATCAAATTATTTCATATACTATTCACCCGATTGAGATGAAACTTTGGAGATTTGATGTGTGCATGCCTGGGATGGTTTTTATGCATAAAAGTAAGCTCTGGCGTAATGAAATTATTTACTTTACTTTTCATCCGATTGAGATGAAACTTTGGGAATTCGATGTTGGCATGCTATGGATGGTTTCTATATATAAGAATAAGCTCTGGCATTATGAACTTATTTCCAATACTATTCATCCGATTGCGATGAAACTTTGGGGATATGATGTGTGCATGCTCGAAATGGTTTTAAAATATAATAATGAGCTCTAGCGTAATGAAATTATCTACAATAATATTCATCCGATTGCGATGAAACTTTGGTGAGTTATTGTGCGCAAGCCCGCGAAGTTTTCTTTATATAATGCAGAGCTTTGGCGTTATCAAATTTGTACAAAAAATTTAAATAGGTGTAACGGGAGTTATTAGAAAAGTGAGTGCATATCATATAATTTAGAAACAATTTATTAGTGAAAAAATTGAACCGTAAACTTCTAGGCCCCTTTTTGCGAGAAAAGGCCCATACTGAACGCCTTAACCAGGGCGACCAAAGTGGCTAAGTAGCGGGTGTACAAAATTGAGCGATTAACTCACAAGACCCTTTGAGTAGTTCTCAAAATCCTTGCTCCATCCACATTCAAACATCGATTTTTTTTTTCAAATATTTAATTTTTTAAAAATTTAGACACACACACTTCTTGCTTCATCCACATTCAAACGTCAAATCGCTTAGTGCTTTAACCAATTAGTTGCCTTGCAACGGGCAAAAGCTAGTGTTTATTTATTTATTATAAGTGATAATATTTTATAAAGAAATAACAAAATGTTACAATTCCTCTTAACATAAATTCCTCTTGATTTCTCCTCTGGGAATTAATTTTCTATGAGACTTATAAGTACTTAAGACACGCTCGTTATCGAAACGTCTTAGAATCTCAGTTAGTTTAACTGCAAATCTATATTCTGAATAAGGCCGCTGGCAGACAAAGGGAAGTGACTGAAAACACTGCAGGTGCTTGCTGGCTGTGTGAGATGTATGGGAGGTAGGTACAGATTGTATCGTATATGGGCTGCCGTTTGCCTACGAGCTGTCGATACGGGCTGGGAATAGAGGGCCGGAACGTGTTCCCACCGCTTCGAAAAATCAATTCCCGTACGATTTGAGATATTATCGTCCGTTAAATTAATCATCGGAGGAAATTTAATTTAACCGAACCCTTCCATTGGTAGTTTTTGCTATGAAACATTGAATAAATAAAAATACAGATTTATTAAAAGGATGAAAAGGACCAACACATCGTGTTTAAAAAAAAACTCAATCAATAATCATTGTCGTGTTTTATTCTATTTTTTTTTTAAATACTCCACACAGAAGGCCATTAGTTTACCTTGGTGTCTATAATCTTTGGGGAAGCCGTGTAAAGGGCTTTTTATGGAAGAAGTGAACTTGGTTCTTGAAGAGACCTGCGTTTTAGAAGAGGCCAGCAAATCATTCCATAGACCAAATGTTGAACACAAGAACGAGTCTTAGCAGCGACCCAATCGCATTATTCAATCGTCTGGAGTGTTTCATGACTCTGCACCAGTGCCGAAGAGATCAATGACACTAGTTCTATCTGCTCCAAAGCATGTAATTCATCTTCTTCTTAGTAACAATAGGGTAATCTATTGAACGGATTGTTCGTTTGCACAATTAGGTCAGTCAAAAGGTTTTACAGGTAATTTGAGGCTCTAGACCAGAGGTGGTTGCGAAATTCAACAGTATTATATGTTATAATATGAGCTTACTCGATCTTCTGAAGTAAATTTCAACAGTAGATGGTATAAATACTATTGATTATTTAAAAAGTTACTAATTAGATGAACTTCCCTTGAGTTTTATAGAAAGTTAAATAATGCTAAAATACCTTACGAAGATATTTCTGATCACTTCGTAAAAAGCGATGTTTGTTATAGGGTAGGGCGGGGCTAGTTGAACTTGACATTGCTAATTTGGACCCCAGACTCGAAACTTTTATAGATATATATATATTTTTTTTTACTTATCAAGATAGTTTCATTATCTGGTTTTATAATGATATTCATGAATTTATGTAATACATATCATATAATTTATGTTGACCTTACGCAAGATATTTTAATTTTCACAGAGAAGTAGAAATGGTTCAAATTGCCTCATAGGTGGGGATAGTTGAACCACCCCACGGGGCTTGTTGAACAATATAGTGTGTTATATTTAACACTTATGGTTTAATTAAACTAATTCAGTTATTAAACTAAATTTATTGAAATAATTTAAGAATACCGAACAATTTGTGTTCGACGGCGCTATCATGATAAACGATGGACTTTTATAGGTGCCAACCCGAAAAAAATTGCTGATAGTTGAAGCAAGTCTTTTTTTTTGTAAATACTTGTTGCGGAGTTTTATTGCCGCGTTGCCGTTGCCGCGGCCTATCTTTGGTTTTTAGTGATAAATTTCATCAATAATAATAATAACAATTGGATGACTTGTATAGCGCTGTTTTTGTGAAAAATCACCTCAAGGGCGCTGTACAAATATGTTACGTTTAACATCATTCTATTTGGCTGCAGATCGGTTACTCTGTTTTTGATGTATAAATAATTCTGTCGCTTTCGTCAATAAAAAAAAGATGGTTTCAGATTCTGCCTCCCTGAATCCGTCTTTTTGTAGGTAAAATCTGTATTTTTTTGTGGAGAAATACAATTACAGTAAGAAATCGGAATGGGGCAAGTTGAACCAAATGGTTCAATTAGCCCCATCCATGTTTTATTACAAATTACATCGGATAACTCATATACCCCTAAATATAATATAATTTTTAATTGAAGTGAAAAATTTAAATAAACACCAATTTTAAATAGACTACCTTGATCTGGTACTATTTTTCCTTTGTATTTATTTTCAAAAAAGCATTTGAACGTCTTTTTTTACTTTTGGAGCTAAATTTACACAAAACCCCCGTGTACACGCTATGAACGCCATGCGCCCTTCGCCACATGCCACACTTCCAGCTTCCTAGAACATGTTCGGCATTCTTTTTAAGTCTTTCGGATTCCGAGATATTTGCGTGTCCCAACCTTGGTTCAACTAGCCCCGCCCAATCCTGTATATATTTTTTTTTATAAATGAAAGAGAGCAATCTTGGCGAGTTACAAAACTCATTTTAAAACGGGAGGGACTTACCATTCATAGGTGGGAGGTAATAGGTACAATACTACAAAGATATTTAAATCAAAAATATAAAATAAAAGACAGTTGAAGAAGAACAAATAACAACGAAAACAAGTAAAACAAAAAAACAAGGATAAACAAATATGGATGATTAGAAATAAAGAGAAAAGAGACAAGACAGAACAAAACATGACAAGAAAATTATATATTTTCGTTTTTAAATGTACTAAAAAACTATTATTTTAAAGCATTGGCATTGAAATTTTTTGTTATGCTGGATGTTTTGTACATATCTGGAAGCGAATTATATAGTGTGTAGGCAATATAGTTCAGGGATTTTTTTCCATATTTTGTAGTGTGTGTTTGAGGAACGCGGATTTTATTGTTATTTCGAGTATTGTGGTTGTGGATGTCTTGATTGTAAAGTGGCTTGATGTCAGTGTGAGTTTATTGTTGAGTAATTTGTAGAAGGATGCTTGTGATTTCATGTTTAGGAAGGATTGTGATTGGAAGGATACCGGAAATTGAATAGCTGTCCCTGACATGAATGACTCATGGAGGTCCAATTGCAATTCACATTTATTAATCCATTTATCCAGTCTCTTATTGAGTCGGGAGGTGGAAAATTGTTTTCCGTAAAATTTGGTGACATGACCATGAGGCTGAAATTTTTATTTTTTTAACACCTGAAGCTCGAATAAAGCGTGAGTTACTACAAAATTAATAGCAATCACGCGAAAACGCTTTATCTAGAACTGGAATTTACACTTAACACTTTTTTTTACAATAGCTAAACACAGGAGGCCCTGAAGAAAATATTTCCCCTCAGGGTCTATATCATCTTTGGGGATGCTGTGTGGAGGGTTCTTTTTAGGAAAGAAGGGATAGGATGTTCTGGGAAGGAAAAGGGTATGAGGGTGGGTAGGAATCTGGGGGTCAGTGTGTCCAGGAGTGACGGACGAATGATTCCATACCTCCCACCGCGGTGCAAGGTGATGTTTCCAAAGAGTCCTGCTAGAGAAGTCAACAGACCTCCCTCAACCAGTCTCTCCCGATCTGGCCTGCCACACACTTGGTGGGCAGACGCATCCGCCGCCAAGATCCGGTCAAACTTCACCCTGTGAATCTGGGCACCCCTGTTTGTCACCAAACGTAGCGAATCACTTGGAGTGACCTATTGCAGAGGTGTTGGTGATCCAATAAATGGTTCGCAGGGCGGGGTACCCATACCCGCCTACTAATTTGAATTATTTTGAATGCTGAGTTTTTTTTTTAATTTTAAATTTATTAAATCATTTTTTTTATATTTTATGTGTCTTGTAAAGTAAGCAATTTTGCGCCACGATTGACATCATCTCTAACATCAATTTTAAAAATGTGAATCTGCCAGTAAATTAGTAATAATTTTAAAAAAATGTACCCGGAAGCATTTATTTTTTTAAGTTAGCGGATGATAGACTTTGCTTTTCGGCCCATACAAAAAGGACGCCCGGGAAAAAACACTTTTCAATTCTCATAAAGAATTACAAAATTATAAAAACATACTTAGCTAGCTTCTTAGATATCTCCTAGATAGCTTCTTCTTTTGGGAACATATTTTTGTTTTTAAATTAGAATTTTGTGAAAGTTTGGGTGTAGAAAAATGTTTTCTTCCGAAACACTTTTTCGAGCGATTTCTGTAGGCAAATATGAGAGTTTACGGCAGTTGTCTCATTCGCACGTTTCGCATTTGCATATATCGTAAGTGTGTGTTAGCTTATTTAGAGCGGGACAGAACGACAGACAATGAAATATATAATGCTGTGGTGCAAAGTCTAGCCTCTTAACTTCTGTTCTTTTCGATCTCATCTTAGTAATGAAGACTACAAAGTTCTTAAATACACGGACATTAACTTGCCGAAGAAATAAAGCGGATTCGGCAATGTTATTTAAAATCACACGTAACTAAATTGATAATCCTTGTCTTCTTCAACACCTATCATTCCATATTCCAAATCGCACAGCTAACAGTCGCTTACTTTTAATCTCCCCCTTTGCAAGACCAACTCCAAACGAAACTCCCTTATCTGCAGATCACATACATTTAACTTAAATTATTACCATATTGACATTGTTAACTCGACATAGAAGGACAATTCATTAAGAGGGTATTACCAGAGAATGCCGGAAATTAGTCCTTTTTAAAAAAACATAAATTGATTTTGACAGATTGTTATTTTATCTGGTAAAACCATTTTTAAAATTTGTAAAACTAAGTTTTTTTAATATACTAAGGTTATACCGTTGGTCGTTGTTAGATTTGTTAAATTTTCAAACGACATATTGTATTATACAACACAAATTTCAAATCATATAATCATACAACAAAATAAATCAATACATAATCAAGTAAACTCTTTTTTCAGAATTTAAATTTTAGTTAAATTAAAATCATTAAAAAATTAATCCGAGAACGTGTTTTGTAACGAAAATACCTATGTTTTTTTTATTTATTTAAGGTCTTACAAACTAAAATATTTCAGATTTTTTTTACACACTTATTTTGTTTAGACATTATTGAAAAATCATAAATACTTATGATCAAAAAATACTTACAAGAAGTACACGATATTTAATAATTTATCAACTTGCTTTGTGAGCATTTTTAAAGCTTACTTGAATCTAGGTATATATTAAAGCAAGTTTTGAATGAAATAAATCCATATTAAATTTTTAATTTAAAAAATTTGATACGGGGAATAATCGATTTTTCTCATCGGTACCTCCTGTACAATTGCACGCATTTTTAAACTTTTTTTCTCAGCCGCTGGTCAATGGCTCTTAAACAACATGTCTCAAACTAGATCATACAATATACCCTCCCATGTATTCCAATCTCTTTATCCTTATACTGCGTTCCTTCTCCCCACCATACCTCCCTCATATATTGCAAATAAAAAATAAGTTAATAACAAAAAAACCCCTTATACTCTCACACTATTGGCATAATTAACTAATTTATTATTGGGTACGTTTTTAGATTTTCACGGCCAAAAGCATTTTTGTTGTTTGTTTTTGGGGTGTTATGCCGTGTTGCGCTACCTCCTTCTTTAGCCGACGTTTCGGACAGCGCGTTGCAGTGTCCATCATCGATCGAGTCCCAGATGTATCCGTATCTTTTTCTGATTTTTCTGTTTCGGATTTTCGATTGACTTTCTCCAGTATTATCTTAATTAATTAAAATTTTATAATTTGAGGTTTAACTCTTTAAGTTAATAAGTTAAAAATGAAAATAAAAAAAACAAACAATTTTATTTTATTTTTAATTAAATATTTAATTTTTTAATTATGTAAGGTTATGAAATCGTACTTTCGAATTATTAATGCTTGTTCAAGTTTTTAACGTATCTAATTTATTTTAGAATTAAATTATACATAAATTGAATTAATTATATATGAGTTAAGATACTTTACAATCATGCAGATGCCGAGTCTAGGTCATTTTAGTTAGACTTGTGTATTACAATAAAGCATAAAATAAAACAAAAATCCTATCTACAATAATGTGGTTTCAAACAATATTCGTTTATCGTTCCAATTATTAATTTTATTCAATGTTCAAGTTGTTTTAGACATTTACTTCAGCAAACAAAACAAGTATCCGATATTTTTGTTTTTAATTGATTTTTGATATCTTCAGATTTCACTTTTCGAGAAATTCTTAATTAAATACGATGCCGGCAAAATCTCATCTGGGAACAGGACGTTTATTAGAAATTATTTTAAAATTTGATAGACGTTAGATTGAAATTTCGCGGTTTATTAAATTTAATAAAAGATTTGTGTTAAGCAGCTATTCACAACTTTAATTATTATAGTGCCGCAAAAATGTTTTTAAGTCGACTGTAATGATGGCAAACTTTGAAAGACTTAATGAAAACCACGAATAAAATTGTATTATTCTAAAGCGTAACTCTCCTCTGAATTATTTAATATTTTATAACAAGAAAAAATATTTATGATGGACGATGGACGTCCTACTCAAACATTGCAAAACTCTTATCTTTATCTTATATATAAAAAATAAAGTTTCTTTGTCCCATATAAGTTCTTATATCATTCATCCGATTGTAATGAAACTTTGGTGAATTGTTGTGCGCATGCCTGCAAAGTTTTATATATATAAGGTTTCATTTATAAGATTATGATTAATTTATATATAATTAATTGACCTCTGGTGTTGTACGGTTGTAAAATTTGTATAAAATTACAATAGGTGGTGCGCCAATATTTTGAAAAATGTGTGTATTTCACATAGTTTAGCGACGGGGAGAGAAGGCAGGAGTGGGGGGTTACCGGGAGGGGGGCGGAGATCGATGTAGGGTGGGGTGTTATGGGATTAAAAAATAAATTCATTGTCGAATAGGTATCTGTTAATAAAATTGAGCTTACAAGTTTACGATTTTTTTTGCTTGGAAACATGATCCGAAAGCTAGTTACCTTGTTCAACCAAGCTTTTCCACTGCTGACAGTCCTGCGCTGAAAGGAAATTTGTTGAAACCAACAATAAGCTGGAGAGACTCGAACAGTTCACTGCAATTGCCTTCCACTTTGTCACAGAAAGATCATTTCTCTTGGTTCGTATTTTCGATTTGGCGACGATTTGTTCAAAGTATGTCAAAATGCCTTGCAGCAAACGTGGTGTTTTCAATTACTTGCTCCAAAATCAAGAGACGAGTACAAATTGAGATTCATGTTTTACTGAACCTAAATCAAGAGCGATATAATGAGAATAAGCGGTTGTTCATTTTTGTTACTCCTATTTTTCAAAAGCATGTTTTAATTGTATTTCCATTTAAACATTCCGTCACCCCTACCTTCAACCATATTCACTTATACGTACTCTTCCGTAATTCTGACACATTAACATGACTTAGCGCAAGAATTTGAATCATGCCATTTTTTATAACAATTATTATAAGTATAAGAATGCAATTGTTGAATGAAACACTAGTATATATTGAATTATTTGGCGGGTAAGAGATAATCCGACGTAGCTCAGTGGTTAGAGCAGTTGACCGGAAATTAGAAGGACATGGGTTCAAGTCCCGTCGGCGGCATATATCTTTTCTCGGGAGATTTTTTCAATGTGGATGAGTGTTTCCGGCTAATAATTATTGATTCTAATAAATCTATTTGAAAATCGATTTTGTTTTCTTGAATGAATGAATGCAATTCTTATAAGTTGAAATTAACCTACTTCCCGATTCGCACACACACACACATGCATTTTTTCTGGTATTGGCTACTGGTCCTCATAAGAGATAGCCCGAAATCAAAAATTATTGTTAATTGTTGGAATAAAAAAAAAAATTATTACGGGTTATTTTTTTACATTGACTTCACACAATAAAATTAAACAGTAACTTCCCTCAGGACCTATGCCATCTTTGGAGTTTCTGTGTGGAGGATCTTTTTGGGAAAGGAAGGACAGGAAATTCTGGGAAGGAAAGGGAATGAGGGGGTCAGTGTGTCCCACAATGGTGAGCCCGCGTGGTCGTGATTCCAGCTGGAAAAGCCATAGAGAGGTACTATATATTTGTGTCAATGCCCGACTTCTTCAATCCACTTGCCCATAATAATATTCCCCTGATCCCTTTTCCGTCATATTCTAACTATCTAAGCGTCCCTTTCTTATGTGAGTACCGCACAAGTGTCAGAACTATGGCATCCCCAATTGGGGTATGCAGTGAAGAAGGAAAGAATAAAAGAAAGATTGGAATTGTGTTGAGTGTTGATATTCAGATCCGGTCACCAAACACGTCTAATGCCAATTCACTCAACGTTTCAATTCTGAATGGGGTCTATCACCAGAGTAACCAGTCCCTATCACTCCGGATCTCGCCGCAAATACTCTTATATTATTATTTTATATTAATGAAATATGAAACATCGCACATACTAAATAAATTAAAATTATTTGCACACGCTTTGAAATTTTAACCCCTAACCTTTGGATTAGTAATCGAAGATCTTAACCGCTCCACTATGGATTTCATTGAAATTATCTATTTGTTACGTAAGAATAATCTAGAATACATAGGTTCAAAAATCTTAAGACATTTTTTTCCCATTTGTACATTGTACCGTGTTTTCTCCCGTAAATACGATTATCAAACCGTCTGAAAGTAATATTGTTTGTCAGTATTCCGATACTGTTGTCAAGCGAGGCATTATAACAAGGTAAATAAATCAAGCGGAATTCACAAGATTTCTTTTCTTCCTCTCAGGTAAAAAGACATTTCACTTCGCGACGTCAATACAGGCAGCTGATTTATTGCAAATGGTAGAGTTTAATCAATCAAGAGATTCATTCATCAATCCTGTTTGAAAACAGCCGTCTTTTAAAGGAGCGAACATGTTGTATTACTTTCATTATTTAGATTATTTTCTATTTATAACGTATATTAAGTACTTACTTATTTTGAGAATGTTTATTATTTCGCACAAGCACAAACCTTAATAAAATCACAGGATTTTACAATTGTGGGATTTGTGAAATTAAATTTTATTTATTAATATAACGTTAGCTCACATAATTGTGTGTGCTTATAATATAAACATAATGGCGTAGAAGTTATTTATCAAATTTGAAACTATCAAATAAAAATTATAAAAAATTACGTCCACATTATCTTACACTTTTTTGCGCTATGTGGGGTCCCTTAAGGGGATACCCGGCGGTGATTTTTCCATACAAATGTATTCCCTATTTATCTCTCTGGATTTTAACCCTAGAGAAAATATTAATTTTACATAAAATAGATATCAACTACTAGCGTGTCGGTACTTTTTGTTTTTTTGATAACTTACTTTTTATAGAAGTTATGACCTTCCAAAAATCAATAAAATTGACTGATTTAAACGCCGTCAAAGACGTTCAGTATACAAACTAGACAATGTTTTTTTTAAAAAAAGCAAAACTTATAGACATAGAATAGTTTTTTCTTATGTAGTTGGTAAAAAAAATTTGAAAATCAGCCCACTTTTGCAGGACAAAAGTGGGGAAAACAAAACCTCGATTTTAGTTAGGTATTACTAGCCCGAGGTGCATTGTCCCTTTCGCTCAATATCCGGTGGAGTAAGAGCAACAGTGACAGCAACAATTTAGTAAAATCTATTTTTCAAATTTCTCCACCACCGGGTTTCATCTTAAGGTTCTCACCTAGGACCAATTCTATTTCTACTATGTGTTAATGACATTTTTTAATTTTGTATAATGTTCAGCTTCGTCTATTTGCAAATGATCTAAAAATGTTTAGATGTTTACATCGATTAAAATTCTTATGATTGTTTGACTCTGCCAACGTACTTAAGTAAACTCTATAAATGATACGTTTTTAGATTTTCACGGCCAAAAGCATTTTCGTTAGGGTGTTATGCCGTGTTGTGCTACCTCCTTCTTTAGCCGACGTTTCGGACAGCGTTGCAGTGTCCATCATCAACGTACACTGCAACGCTGTCCGAAACGTCGGCTAAAGAAGGAGGTAGCACAACACGGCATAACACCCCAAAAACAAACAACGAAAATCTATAAATGATGTTTCGTAAAGAAATTAAATCTAAACGTCGATAAATGCCAAATGATCTGTTTTCAAAGATAAAAAATACCTCCTCATTATTTGAATACTCAATTAATAATAACACTCTCAAAAAAAAGTCTACGAATTCAAAGATCTTGTCGTCTTGTTATCTTTGAATCCAAACTATCTACACTTATTGAATCATATTACAACTATTAGCAGTAAAGGATTGCAAGTTCTTGGATTTATTCTCAGAATCACAAGACTTCAATAACCTAAAAACAATAAAATTATTATGCACATCTCTGGTATAAGTCAGGTAGAATATAATTCTTGCATTTAGTCTTCTCATTTTAACTCTCATTGCTAATCGAAAAAATTAAAAATATTTTTTACGCTTTAGTAATTTCAAAATTGGTTTTCCTATAAATTAAATCAATTATGTTAATTTTCGAAGTAAACTCAATTTATCGAAATTTTCGGAAAGGCGAAAAATATTTGATTATAAAATTATTTATTCAAGATTTGATTGCCCTGACGCAATACATTTGCTGTCCTTGCATATATCTCCGAAGCATTCTGTATGGAATTATATTATTTCACAGCAATAACTTCGTATTTAATTCTGTTATTGGGAGAATACATGGACTGGGCATTGGGCAATGAACTAATAGATATCGCTGATATTTTCGAAATAAATTTTGATATATTCTCATTATTACACCACTTTTTAGTTAATGTAAGTAACGAGTAATAAGTAAAATAAAAGTAAGTTAATGTAATCATTTTACTTATGTAAGAATTCCTTTTAGATTAAAAAAAATTATAATTTGTCTAAAATTTACCTATTCTTTAAAATTATTCCTATAATAGCCTATTGTATTTTTTTGCTTTTTTTTAACCTTTTATATTTATAATAGTAATATTTGGATGATTTATACTGTTGTTTTGAATTTAATTTATCATCGTTATATAGAAGCCCAATAGGATATTAAATTAAATATTTAACAATTGACATTATTCGGTAAACATACTTACTAATACTTTTTTTTAAATTTATTTAAGTATAATCATACACTCAACATCAATGACGTGGCTGACATACTTCCTTAGAGTATTTGTTTTTTTTTATTATTATTTAAACACAACTCAAAAAACAGAGTATGATAGTGAGGGCCTGGAATATTCCAGGGCAAGAAACTTACCCACTGAATTATAGTTACTGTTACATGATTAAACACTTACATTTATATGTTGAACCTAAATTTTTCCGATGTTTTCTTTCTTGTTTGCTGAATATAAATATTTTTTATACTATTTATAATAATTAAGATAAAAACGTCTCAAAATGTGTAACGTAGTGGATTTAGTTCAGAGAAAACCATAAAAACCCCTTAAAAATACATGTAAAGGTGCACCTAGAAATAAATAAATCTTAAAACTAACTAACCATCACGCCCATTTATTTATCTTCTTTAGGGTAGGCAATTGCACTCCATTGTCGACTGTTAGCTTCGCTTCATTTGCCATTTTTTTAGCGCCAACCGCGTTTAGTCCTCCATTAATTGAATTTCCTACATTTACCTCTATTTCAATATCCCTATCAGCCTTTCCATGTCTCGTAAACATACTTCCCAAATACACAAACTCATTCACCTGCAATAATAAATCCTTAAGGCCATAAATTATTTTCTCTTCTTAAACCACACGCAAAAAGCATCCAAGGCTGCTGGAACATTATTTCCTTAATGGGTTTGAAATTTCTAACGGAAATGAACAAGGCGGTTAAAGTATGTTTCCTTTTTTAATCTTTCATTCTAAGGTTATCTCATAGAGGGGGTGGGAGCAAAGCCACCTAAAGCCAGGCCAGGACACTCAATCAAGTAAAATTCTTATTCATATACGCCTATGTTTATAAGTTTTAGAAAATCTGGAGTAGACATGACTTCATCTTGTTTTGAAGGTAAAATGTACATCATCATCAATGTCGGAATAAAATTGTGGTTTTGTACAAAAATCAAACAAACACCTCCGTTAAATATATGGTTGTTTTATTTAATTTTGTTACAAACGAATCTATTTTTATGTAAATACACACAGAAGTCCTAATTGTTTGCCAGTAGGAATTCTCTGTTGAAGTAAGTTGTGAGCCAGAAGGTAGAAGGGTGGGAAGGAGATGGGAAAGAGGGAAATGGAGAAGCCGAAGCACCTTGCTAAACAGATCTGATGACCTAACTCGGCTAAAGACATTTTACGTACCTCTTCCACAATTCATAACTATTTCATTACAACGATTTCAATATTTTTTATAACCGCGACTTCGCTCTCATGGTAAAAAAAATAAATTAAACAGACAGTCGCCTAGTGTAGTGATTTAATGTATCGTATGTATTAAAATGTCCTAATGTATAACATGTATTTTATAAATAAATAAATGGTATTTTAGAGAAATTACTGTACAGAGGACAGGATGAACGGATTTCCGAATGAAAACTAGCATATGTCACTTCCCAGTTCTCCAACTATTAATATAATAGATTTATATAATGTAGACAAAGTAGCAATCCTTTTCTATTAAAACAAGAAATTAAATAATAATAAATTCGCAGGTTTAATACTCGTACAAAGCGTTTATTTGATTTGAAAAAGTTTTAATATATTAATGAAGTATGTGGTATAGGTAGAATGGATTATAGCGTAAGTTAACAAAGGGTTATTATAAGTTTATATAAGAGGCTGAAATAATTCAGTGTACTGGCCCAAGTGGAGCTGGTTTTGATTGGAGGCGCCACCCAGTGGCCAAAATTCTCTTTATTCCTGTATTTTCTTTGGGCAGGAAGAAAAAAGGTTAATTTATTTATAAGCCACTAAGGCGAGACACGTAGTTTGTCGCCGGAAGCGAATTCCCGTGCCAAGTTTTAAGTGTCGCAAGGGAAAAAAATACAACAAACCACAGCCAGTATCCGACGGAAGGTGAATTATTGAATCCTTGGGGAATTCCGTGAGATATTCTTCTTCAAATTCAAAATAGAAAAAAAAAGATTCATTCAACAGAAGAATGTAAAAAGGAAAATTAAAGATAATTAAGCAGATAGCTAACTCTAATTTTACTGAGAATACAATTTTAATACAAATATGAAATCATATCTTCGTGGAAATTGAACACTTAATTAATTTGTATATTATGAAGGGATAATTTCGTACATTCATTGAAATAGAAAAAAATGCTGAGAGAGGGCAAATATAATAAAACAAAATAGACTCCATTAAAAATGTTATTGAAATAAAACAATTACTTTGTTTATAAATACAAAAGAGAACAAATTGAATTAATAATAATAAAACATTTTTAGTGCTTATATATACATGTAGAGTCAGACAAAATATGACATGGAATATAGGAACAGTGAGATGGCATGAAATTAAAATCTAACGTAATAATAGACAGATAAATAGTGTACATAATGGTAAGATTTAAGATTTTCACGGCCAAAAGTATTTTTGTTGTTTACTTTTGTGGTGTTATACTACCTCCTTCTTTAGCAAATATCTGCCCTGATGATGGACACTGTAACGTTGTCCGAAACGTTGGCTAAAGAAGGAGGTAGCGCAACACGGCATAATACCCCAAAAATAAACAACAACAAAAAGTGTACATAATGGTTTACTATAAATATTATATTTAAAGAGTCAAGTGAACAGGTGATTAAAGGATGATGGGATTTTGAGGAGTATGCGGGAAATATACCCAATAATGTGCTACTGGACAAATTATATTGATTATTTAAGATTTATTTTTATTTAACACAGTGGTAGAGCTACAATTTAAGATTTTACAAAAAGCTTAAAATAAAAATGAAAATATTCGTCCAAGACTTGCAGAAGACCCAACAGATCTTGCATTGATAAAAAACTAGCTTTTGCCCGTTGCAACGCAACTAATTGGTTAAAGCACTAAGCGATTTAACGTTTGAATGTGGATGAAGCAAGAAGTGTAAGCCTGCATTTAAAAAAAATATATATTTGAAGAAAAAAAACGATGTTTGAATGTGGATGAAGCAAGAATTGTGAGAACTACTCAAAGGGTCCTGTGAGTTAATCGCTCAATTTTGTACAACTGCTGGCGACCTATGAAATCCATTTGAAATCCCCATCCTCGGTTTACCAGAAACGATTAGTTACATGACTAACCTAAAAAAAGGCTTAAAAAACAACATGGCGACCAAAATTTTTATTAATATGAAATCCCCATCCTCGGTTTAGTCAAAAACGATATGTCACATGAATAACCTTAGAAAAGTCTTAAAAAACAAAATGGCGCCCAAAATATTGACTAATACGAAATCCCCACCTTTTTTTGTGAAAAACGATATGTCACATGACTAACCTTAGAAAAGTCTTAAAAAACAAAATGTCGACAGAAATGTTAACTAATATGAAATCCCCTCCTTTTTTTGGGAAAAACTATATGTCACATGACTAACTTAGAAAAGTCCTAAAAAACAAAATGGCGACCAAAATGTTGACTTATATGAAATCCCCACATTTTTTTGTGTAAAACGATATGTCACATGACTAACCGTAGAAAAGTCTTAAAAAACAAAATGGCCACCAAAATGTTGACTAATATGAAAACCCCACCTTTTTTTGAAAAACGATGTCACATGGCTAACCTTAGAAAAGTCTTAAAATTACAAATATGATTTTTGACTGTGGATGAAGCAAGAATTGCAAAAAACCTCAATTTGGTAGGTGGGTATGGGTACCGCCGCCTCGGGAACCAACACACCTGCAATAGGTCATTTGAAGTTGTTCGCTATGTTTGATGATTTAGCAGGGGTGCCAGGGTTCATAGGGTGAGGTTTTTACCGCTCTTGGAGGTGGATGCGTCTGCCCACCAATTGCGTGGCAGGCCAGATCGGGAGAGACTGGTTTAGGGATACTTTTTGGCTTCTCCAGCAGAGCTCTCTCGAAACATCACCCCTCACCGCAGTGGTAGGGATAAAACCATTCGTCCGTCACTCCACACACTGATCCCCAGCTTCCTACCCACCCCTTATACCTTCTTTCCTTCCCAGAACATCATCTCCTTCCTTTCCTAAAAATAACCCTCCACGCAGCATTCCCAAAGAATTTAATGCTCTTTGGTCCTTTATATATTTTTTATAATCCTCGGGTAGCGAAACATTTGGGATACCCATAAAAAAAAATTTAAATGTAATTTTTTAAATTGGAAATTTTTTTAAATTTGGAATTTCTTGAGAAATTTTGGCGCTATAAAAATATATTAGTAGGGAGACTTTTTGGTTTCTCCAGCAGAGCTCTCTCGGAACATCACCTTGCACCGCAGTGGGAGGGATACAGCCATTCGTCCGTCACTCCATACACTGATCTCCAGATTCCTACCCACCCCTCATACCTTTTTCCTTCTCAGAATATCCTTTCCTTCCTTTCCTTAAAATAACCCTCCACACAGCATTCCCAAAGACGACGTAGGCCCCGAGGGGAATTATTTTCTTCCGGGCCTCCAGTATCGAGCTATTGTAAAAACTACTCCCTGTAGATTTTCCGAATATTGTACAAAAATACTCGAGTTAAGTACCCCGTTTAGAATGTCATCCATTAAATAATTCCCGGGGCGGCGGTACCAATGCACACCACTCACATTGAATGATAATATAAACATGCAACATACAGAAACGGCGTTTTACAAAAAGAAATCCTCCACACAGCATTCCCAAAAATGACATAGGCCCTGAGAGGAATTATTAATACTATTCGGGGCCTCCTGTATGAAGCGATTGTAAAAAAAAAGTTCTCTACTCCCGGTAGTTTTCCCGAACATTTTATAAAAATACTCAAGAAAGTACTCCATTAATTAAGTCATCCATTAAATTATTCCCGGGGCGGCGGTACCAATGCACACCACTCACCTTGAATGATACTATAACCATGCCAAATTTACAAATTTTTACTACTTAGCAAAAAAACATTATATGAATCTAAATTTAATTGCAATAAAAAAAATTCAGAAAAAATCTGTCACAAACCTGTTAAAAAAAAATTATTTATTGAAAAACAAACTAACAATACGAATTTTGGCAAATATTTGCCACCATCTTTGGCAGTGAAATGGCCCAATATTATTTATTTGAAATTTTTAAATCCAAAATAATCACATCAAACCAATAATACATTGTCCGGATAGGTACCTACTCGTTATCGCACAAAAATTACATCGAAAATATTTCAAGTTAGCGGGTAAGTACTTATACAGTTGACATCACTATCTGAACACAACAAAATATGCCATCTCTACTGAATGCACTGACAGTACATGATCCAGCATAATTCCTTTTCTGATTTTCAATACAAATAAATTGATTTAAAAATTGTGCATTTTCAGAAGAATTTTTTTGTTTTTGTTTTTCTTAAAATATTTTTCTGGAAATGACATCAGTCGAGTGTCCAGTTTTTGAATTCATCAACAAACATACTATTTTAGTGATAAATAATTATTCATAACGATAATTGTACTGAAAAATAAAAAAATCTAAGAACCTTAATTGGAGAAATATTTCTATGACACACCAGCGTTAGTCGCGACCGAACGACTCTTTTTTCTTTAAAAAAAAAAATAAGAAAAAAAATCGTTAATAATAATTAAAAAAATTATTCATATTTATCAGAAAGGAAATTTTTCACCGCAATGCATTCGACATACGATATTTGAAGCTATGATTAAAATGTAATAACATTTTCAACACTCCAGTTTCTTTGGGAATAATTTGAATTTCGACCGATGTTGAAATGAATCTTAGCAAATTAGAGTGGTACTAAGTCTTGCCGCCAGTGGAGCAGGTAAATCATGTCAACCATTATTTTTTTATAGCGGTTTCCGAATGCGCCTTTGAGGTGGTTTTTTTTCAAATGTCAGATTGGAAATCAAAATAACAGACGTTTTTTCAAGAAATGTTGTCAATATGACCGTCGATTTATATTCGTAAAACTCTTGTCGATAAGGTTTTACTAAATTTTGAAAGCCGAGATTGATATTTTTAAAGCCATTTCGTATTTTCGAGCTGGCTGTCGACAAAATCAATAAAAATGACATTACACAACCGAGAAAAAACAAATGAACTCGAATTATTTGGCAGGTGAAACTTATTTTATACGTAATAAAGCATTTTTTTTACTGGCTACGAATATTTTAACAGTGTTTAACTCGGAAAATTTTTCGTAAACGTCAGAAATTCCCCACGTTTGAAAAGGAATCCTGACAAAATTTCCATGAAAAGTCATAAATATAATATATTTTTAATGTTCCGAAACCTGTCGTAGTCGAAATAATACAAAAACATCTAAGCCAGGTATCTTTTTTAAGTCGCAATTTTGATTTACCTCGAGGCTCGGCGAAATGTAAAATTTTGAGGTGAGACGCCTTATATTTAAAAAAATATACACTTTACGATTTCAGTACTGAGGCTCTTTCACAAATTTTTCGTGAAGGTCTGACGATAAATTTTTCCTTTTTTGACTGGCGAACCTGGCGGCTGGCAATATAACTTTGAATTTATTCGTCGAATAATGAGCGCTTCTAGTTTACGCCGCTAGGTTTTCATACATCAGTTTTATTAGTAGTTTATTTTTTTTGCATCAGTTTTTTTATATGAAAAATTGCAATTGGTAAAACTTCTGGCTGAATTTTTCCCATACAAATCAGGTCTGAAAAAATCGTATGTGATTTCATCCACGGTCCCTGTCTCGCTATAATCAGCTTTCGGGTCGGTTAAACTTAAGGGGGAGAGTGGTCGTTTTTCGCCTGCAGGGCTTGTCTTAAAATATGGTCGTTTAGAGCATTAATATATACTAGCTTTTGCCCGTTGCAAGGCAACTAATTGGTTAAAGCACTAAGCGATTTGACGTTTGAATGTGGATGAAGCAAGAAGTGTGTGTGTCTAAATTTTTTAAAAATTAAATATTTGAAAAAAAAAATCGATGTTTGAATGTGGATGAAGCAAGGATTTTGAGAACTACTCAAAGGGTCTTGTGAGTTAATCGCTCAATTTTGTACACCCGCTACTTAGCCACTTTGGTCGCCCTGGTTAAGGCGTTCAGTATGGGCCTTTTCTCGCAAAAAGGGGCCTAGAAGTTTACGGTTCAATTTTTTCACTAATAAATTGTTTCTAAATTATATGATATGCACTCACTTTTCTAATAACTCCCGTTACACCTATTTAAATTTTTTGTACAAATTTGATAACGCCAAAGCTCTGCATTATATAAAGAAAACTTCGCGGGCTTGCGCACAATAACTCACCAAAGTTTCATCGCAATCGGATGAATATTATTGTAGATAATTTCATTACGCTAGAGCTCATTATTATATTTTAAAACCATTTCGAGCATGCACACATCATATCCCCAAAGTTTCATCGCAATCGGATGAATAGTATTGGAAATAAGTTCATAATGCCAGAGCTTATTCTTATATATAGAAACCATCCATAGCATGCCAACATCGAATTCCCAAAGTTTCATCTCAATCGGATGAAAAGTAAAGTAAATAATTTCATTACGCCAGAGCTTACTTTTATGCATAAAAACCATCCCAGGCATGCACACATCAAATCTCCAAAGTTTCATCTCAATCGGGTGAATAGTATATGAAATAATTTGATAACGCCAGAGCTTACTATTACGCATAGAAACCATCCCGGACATGCACACATCAAATCCCCAAAGTTTCATCGCAATCGGATGAATAGTATAGGAAATAATTTCAAAAAGCAGAGCTTACTATTATGCGTAGAAACCAACCCGGGCATGCACACATCAAATCCCAAAAGTTTTGTCGCAATCAGATGAATAGTATTGGAAAAAATTTCATAACGCCAGAGCTTACTCTTTTACATAGAAACCATCCCGAGCATGCCAACATCGAATTCCCAAAGTTTCATCTCAATCGGATGGAAAGTATAGGAAATAATTTCATAACGCCAGATCTTACCATTATGCGTAAATAATTTCATAATTCCAGAGATTACTATTATGCGTAGAAACCAACCCGGGCATGCAAACATCAAAGCTCAAAAGTTTTGTCGCAATCAAATGAATAGTATTGGAAAAAATTTCATAACGCCAGAGCTTACTCTTTTACATAGAAACCATGCCGAGCTTGCCAACATCGAATTCCCAAAGTTTCATCTCGATCGGGTGAATGAAAATATAAAATAATTTCATAAAGCCAGAGCTTACTATTATGCGTAGAAACCAACCCGGGCATGCACACATCAAATCCCAAAAGTTTTGTCGCCATCAGATGAATAGTATTGGAAAAAAACCTACCTAACCCTCAAACAAAAAATATTTGTTCATTTACCTACGTAATTTCTAAAAAAAAAAAAACATTGCAATTTTATTACTTATCAAAAAAACCATCTTATCAAACTCAATTTTACTGCAGCAAAAAAATTACACAAAGAAATTCTTTAAAAATATCCGGGTACCCGTGCACACGTATAATTATTTTAATTTTAAAATTTAATAATGTCCAAAGTAAACGAACTGTAAAAAATCCTGTCCGATCTATTTTTCGATTTATATGCATATAAAAAATCTGTAGCACTGCATCGAACCCACCTAATTTATAAAAAGTACCTTCATACATACCTACCTACCCAGAGTACCTGTTCAGTACTTAGTTCCTACCTACCTGCATATCTACCTACCCCCGTGTACACCTACATTTCTTTGGAAATATCCATCTTTGGTTACTTTTTTTTATTTTATATCATAATTTTTTTGTGATTTAAAGGAAAGAAGTTCTTACTTACAGTAAATATCGATATTTGAATTCAATGGAATACCATGTCTAGTGTATTCCACCTCCACCTAAAACCACCTCCCTGATTGGTCAGTCAAAATGAACGACAGGGTCCGGCAAAATTTCCTCACTCATTATTACAAAAACCAATCGATTAAAAAAATGACTTTTTTTTTAAATCGACTCTTTAATATTTTTTATGGAAATGACATCTTTCAAGTGTCCACCTTTTGATGTCACGGACGCCATAACTCTTTTCGTAATCAATAATTATTAATAACGATAAATGTATAGAAAATTAGAAAAAAAACTTTGCATCTTATTTAGATAAATTTTAATGCGCCGCAAAAACGTTGGTCGCAAACGCACGACAATATTTTCTAAACAAAAAAAAATTAAGGAAAAAATCATGAGTTTTAATAAAAAAATTAATCAGTATATTTCGAGCGGAATTTTTTTTACCACCCTGTTTCTGAATTTGAATTAAAAGACCGACAAAATGCAATCGGCATTTTTCCAGAAGAAACGCATTTAGTACCTACCATCTTTGGTGATTTCTCTTAATTTCAAACCATTTATTTGTAATTCGATGGAGCAAAGTAGGTACCTACCCAGTGATTATTATTATACCAATCCACCTGACCAGTAATATTTTTAAATCTTGTAAAATTTGTTAGCGGATTTTTCATGGATTTTTTTGTAAAATATCAAATTTTTAGCTCGATATTGTGGAATATTTTCAATGGAATGCCACTAAAAAAACGGTTGAATAAGTTTTCGAAACCTTTTGCCATTGAATATATCAAAAAACATTTACGCCAGAGGCCGTCATTTTGACGCAATTTCGTTTGCAAATGAAGGATTCTCAAATACGCCAAAGCTCAATTTTTTTAAAGGCTAAAGTCTAATTTTTTTGTTCAGGCCCTAGCACGCTTGCTCTATAACGATCGGTAGGATAACTATCGGTAACTTCTCATCGTTCCCTAGGACAACTGCACATCGCTAACGAACAAACAACAGTTGATGTCGAATATGTTAAGGACACTTAGTCATTGTGAACTGTCACTTATTCGTTGGCGATCTGTAGTCATGCTAGGGAACGATGAGAAGTTACCGATAGTTATCCTATCGATCGTTATAGAGCGAGCGTGCTAGGGCCTCTGACCTACCGCAAAAGCCGTGAGGATCTTACGCTAAAAAAATTCGCTGGGTGGGTAGGCCAACGCCTCTGCAATAGGTCATTTCAAGTGGTTCGCTATGTTTGTTGATTTAGAAGTGGTGCCTGGGTTCATGAGGTTTGTCCTGGTCTTGGCGGTGGATTCGTCTGCCCACCAATTTCGTGGCAGACCAGATCGGAAGAGACTGGTTTAGGGAGACTTTTTGGCTTCTTCAGCAAAGCTCTCTCGGAACATCACCTTGCACCGCAGTGGGAGGGATAAAATCATTCGTCCGTCACTCCACACACTGATCCCCAGATTCCTACCCACCCCTCATAACTTTTTCCTTACCAGAACATCATCTCCTTACTTTCCTAAAAAGAACCCTTCACACAGCATCCCCAAAGATGACATAGGCCCTGAGAGGAATTATTTTCGTCCGTCACTCCACACACTGATCCCCAGATTCCTACCCACCCCTCATAACTTTTTCCTTACCAGAACATCATCTCCTTACTTTCCTAAAAAGAACCCTTCACACAGCATCCCCAAAGATAACATAGGCCCTGAGAGGAATTATTTTCTTCAAGGCCTCCTGTGTAGAGCTATTATAAAAATTAAATAAACTTCTCTTTTCCCGGTAGATTTTCCTAATTTTGTTTTAAATTAGTCGAGTAAGATCCATAGTTTGTGTATAAAAAATGCATAAACATTCACACGAAAAAGCCCGCCCTTAGGATTGTGTGTATTGGTGCATATAACGATGCAAAACGTCACTGAGATACATCTTTTTGCCAACCTGAATATATTTAGATATTCTTAAATCGACTCAGATTAACCGGTTATAAAGGGTTTGGTCATCCAATAAATGATTCACGGGGTGGCAGTACCAATGCACACCACCCACGCTGAATGATATTAGAATAACACTATTGTGCACTATTTAAAAAAGTACCTACGCCATTTGGCAAAAAAAAAAAGGATTATCCTGAGTTATTTAAACAGTTTTATTCATCATGTTAAATTCTCAATATTTGAAAAATAACGTTCCCACCCAATTAGGTACCTACCCACTGGTAAATTATTTTCTATGATCTCAGCAGCCTGAACCGTTCGAATTTTATTTGTCTGTACAAAAGTACCTACACAGCAATTAAAATAAACGTTATGTAGCTGGCCGGTAACATTTCACCTGTTTTCAATTTTCCTTTCCTTCATAAACGTCAGAATTTTTTCAACTTTTGAAGATGTATCCTGAAATAATTTACATGAAATGTGGTAAATGTAGTGTATTATTGGAGTTTGGAAATCTATGGTTTTCAAAATTATAGAAAAACATCTTATCCACATAACCTATTTTTGACGTAATATTGATATACATGAGACTCGTCCAAATGTCAAATTTACATGCGAGACGCCATAGAATAATTTTCAAAAATGCCCCAACATTTCAGTACTTTGAAGGTCTGACGATAAATTTTTCCTTAATAAAGCATTTTTTTTTACTGGCTGCGAACATTTTAACAGTTTTTAACTCGGAATTTTTTTCGTAAACGTCAGAAATTACCGACGTTTGAAAACAAATCCTGACAAAATTTCCATGAAAAGTCATAAATATAATATATTTTTAATGTTCCGAAACCTGTCGTAGTCGAAATAATACAAAAACATCTAAGCCAGGTATCTATTTTAAGTCGCAATTTTGATTTACCTCGAGGCTCGTCGAAATGTAAAATTTTGAGGTGAGACGCCATATATTTAAAAAATATACACTTTACGATTTTAGTACTGAGGCTCTTTCAGAAATTTTTCGTGAAGGTCTGACGATAAATTATTCCTTTTTTGAGGGGCGAACCTGGCGGCTGGCAATATAACTTTGAATTTCATCGTCGAATAATGAGCGCTTCTAGTTTTCGCCGCTAGGTTTTAATACATCAGTTTTTTTAGCAGTTTATTTTTTTTGCATCAGTTTTTTTATATGAAAATTTGCAATTGGTAAAATTCTGGCTGAATTTTTCCCATACAAATCAGGTCTGAAAAAATCGTATGTATTTTCATCCACGGTCGCTGTCTCGCGAAAATCAGCTTTGAGGTCGGTTAAAATTGAGGGGCAGAATGGTCGTTTTTCGCAAGACTGCAAAACACTTAATCGGTCATCCACGGTCGCTGTCTCGCGAAAATCAGCTCTGAGGTCGGTTAAACTCGAGGGGCAGAGTGGTCGTTTTTCGCGAGACCGCGATTGTCTTAAAATCTGGTGGTCAAGAGCATTAATATTAATACTAGCTTTTGCCCGTTGCAACGCAACTAATTGGTTAAAGAACTAAGCGATTTGACGTTTGAAGGTGGATGAAATTAAAAGTGTGTGCGTACATTTTTTTTTCATATTAAATATTTGGAGAAAAAAAAACTATGTATGAATGTGGATGAAGCAAGGCTTGTGAGCCTTCACAGGGTTTGTGAAAATTGAATATTTTTAAAATATGAAGTATTTTTAAAATTAAAGAATTTGGAAATTTGAATATTTAGAAATTTTGGGTTTTTTAAAATCTACATGGTGACCTAAAATTTAACTAATGTGAAATCCCCATCCTGGGTTTATCAGAATCGATATGTCACATGACTAACCTAAGTAAAGTCTTAAAATACAAAATGGCGGCCGTAATTTTGACTAATATGAAATCCCCATCCTCGCTTTGTCAGAATCGATATGTCACATGACTAACCTAAGTAAAGTCTTAAAATACAAAATGGCGGCCGTAATTTTGACTAATATGAAATCCCCATCCTCGCTTTGTCAGAATCGATATGTCACATGATTAACCTAAGAAAAGTCTTAAAAAACAAAACAGCCACCGTAATTTTGACTAATAAGAAATCCCAATCCTCGCTTTGCCAAAATCGACATGTCACATGACTAACCTAAGAAAAGTCTTAAAAAAACAACATGGCGACCGAAATTTTGACTAATATGAAATCCTTATCCTCGTTTTGTCAGAATCGATATGTCACATGACTAACCTAAGTAAAGTCTTAAAAAACAAAATGGCGACCATAATTTTGACTAATATAAAATCCCCATCCTCGTTTTATCAGAATCGATATGTCACATGCCTAACCTAAGAAAAGTCTTAAAAACAAAATGGCCACCAAAATTTTGACTAATATGAAATCCCCATCCTCGTTTTGTCAGAATCGATATGTCACATGATTAACCTAAGAAAAGTCTTAAAAAACCAAACGGCCACCGTAATTTTGACTAATATGAAATCCCAATCCACACTTTGCCAAAATCGACATGTCACATGACTAACCTAAGAAAAGTCTTAAAAAAACAACATGGCGACCGAAATTTTGACTAATATGAAATCCCCATCCTCGCTTTGTCAGAATCGATATGTCACATGAGTAACCTAAGTAAAGTTTTAAAAAACAAAATGGCGACCGTAATTTTGACTAATATATAATCCCCATCCTCGCTTTATCAGAATCGATATATCACATGACAAACCTAAGTTTCATCGCAATCGGATGGATAGTAGATGAAATAATTTCATAATGCCATAGCTTACCACCCGGGCATGCACACATCAAATTCCCAAAGTTTCTTCGCAATCGGATGAATAGTATAGGAAATAATTTCAGTACGCCAGAGCTTATTATTATATAGAAAAGCCATGCATAAAATCCCCAAAGTTTTATCACAATCGGATGGATAGTAGATGAAATAATTTCATAACGCCAGAGTTTACTTTCTGTTATGCGTAGAAACCACCCCGGGCATGCACACATGAAATCCCCAAAGTTTCATCGCAATCGGATGAATAGTATAGTATGAAATCCCCATCCTCTCTTTGTAAGAATCGATATGTCACATGACTAACCTAAGAAAAGTCTTAAAAACAACATAGCGACCGAAATTTTCACTAATATGAAATCGTCATCCTCGGTTTGTCAGAATCGATATGTCACATGACTAACCTAAGTAAAGTCTTAAAATACAAAATGGCGGCCGTAATTTTGACTAATATGAAATCCCCATCCTCGCTTTGTCAGAGTCGATATATCACATGACTCACCTAAGAAAAGTCTCAAAGAAACAACATGGCGACCGAATTTTTTACTAATATGAAATCCCCATCTTCGCTTTGTCAGAATCGATATGTCACATGATTAACCTAGGTAAAGTCTTTAAAAACAAAATGGCGACCGTAATTTTAGCTAATATGAAATCCCCATTCTCGCTTTGTCTGAATCGATATGACAAACCTAAGATTCATCGCAATCTGATGGATAGTAGATGAAATAATTTCATAACGCCAGAGCTTACTTACTGTTATGCGTAGAAACCACCCCGGGCATGCACACATGAAATCTCCAAAGTTTTATCGCAATCGGATGAATAGTATAGTATGAAATCCCCATCCTCTCTTTGTCAGAATCGATATGTCACATGACTAACCTAAGTAAAGTCTTAAAAAACAAAATGGCGACCGTAATTTTAACTAATATGAAATCCCCATCCTCGCTTTGTCTGAATCGATATGTCACATGATTAACCTAAGAAAAGTCTTAAAAAACAAAACGGCCACCGTAATTTTGACTAATATGAAATCCCAATCCTCGCTTTGCCAAAATCGACATGTCACATGACTAACCTAAGAAAAGTCTTAAAAAACAAAATGGCGACCGTAATTTTAACTAATATGAAATCCCCATCCTCGCTTTGTCAGAATCGATATGTCACATGACTAACCTAAGAAAAGTCTTAAAAAACAAAATGGCGACCGTAATTTTAACTAATATGAAATCCCCATCCTCGCTTTGTCAGAATCGATATGTCACATGACTAACCTAAGTAAAGTCTTAAAAAACAAAATGGCGACCGTAATTTTCTTTAATATAAAATCCCCATCCTCGCTTTATCAGAATCGACATATCACATGACAAACCTAAGTTTCATCGCAATCGGATGGATAGTAGATGAAATAATTTCATAATGCCAGGGCTTACTATTATGCGTAGAAACCACCCCGGGCATGCACACATCAAATTCCCAAAGTTTCATCGCAATCGGATGAATAGTAAAGGGAATAATTTCAGTACGCCAGAGCTTATTATTATATAGAAACGCCATGCATAAAATCCCCAAAGTTTTATCGCAATCGGATGAATAGTATTGGAAATAATTTCATTACGCCAGAGCTTTCTATTAGGTATATATAGAACCCATCCTGAGTATGCACACATATAATTCCCAAAGTTTCATCTCAATCGGATGAATAGTATATCAAATAATTTCATAACACCAGTTCTCACGATGACAGGGCATCGATGACGGGCATCAGAAGCGGCGCTCTACAATTTTTTATTACTGAGCAAAAAATATTATATCAAACTATATTTCATTGCAATAAAAAAATAAGCGAAAAAATCTTTCAAAAACCTGTTAAAAAAATAAATGTCTATAGAAAAACCAACAATTATCTACCATCTTTGGTAATTTAAAAAAAAAAATCATTTCATTAATTTGTAATACGATGGATAAAAGTACCTACCATCTTTGGTGCCTGGTGGAAAAAGTTTTATCTTCAGTTCATACATACAGTACCTACCCAGTTATAATGTGTGAGTTAGTCGCAAGCAATAAAGTACCTACCCGGTGGCTAGAGTGTTCGCACTTCTACTGGCCGCAAAAAATTTTCATTCATGACGAAACGTTTTTTACACAATTTTTTCGCTAGATGTCAAAAGTTTGGCAAAGTTTAGCGGCAAATTTATAATGAAGAGGGTTAGATGTTTTGCCTGAATAAGATGGCCAATCCTCTCGTCTACGATCCTATTCAAAAACATTGCCACCAGAATGATTTTTTACGACCCAATCCCGAATGCCGTGGAACCCTCTCATATGTAAAATTTTCAAGCGAGTCGCCTAAGAAAATTTAAAAAACACACCTCATGATACTGTTTTGTACTCAAATTTGTCGTGAAGGTCTGACGATAAATTATTCCTTTTTTGAGGGGCGAACCTGGCGGCTGGCAATATAACTTTGAATTTCTTCTTCGAATAATGAGCGCTTCTAGTTTTCGCCGCTAGGTTTTAATACATCAGTTTCATTAGTAGTTTTTTTTTTTGCATCAGTTTTTTTATATGAAAATTTGCAATTGGTAAAATTCTGGCTGAATTTTTCCCATACAAATCAGGTCTGAAAAAATCGTATGTATTTTCATCCACGGTCGCTGTCTCGCGAAAATCAGCTTCGAGGTCGGTTAAAATTGAGGGGCAGAATGGTCGTTTTTCGCGAGACTGCAAAACACTTAATCGGTCATCCACGGTCGCTGTCTCGCGAAAATCAGCTCTGAGGTCGGTCAAACTCGAGGGGCAGAGTGGTCGTTTTTCGCGAGACCGCGATTGTCTTAAAATCTGGTGGTCAAGAGCATTAATATTAATACTAGCTTTTGCCCGTTGCAAGGCAACTAATTGGTTAAAGCACTAAGCGATTTGACGTTTGAATGTGGATGAAGCAAGAAGTGTGTGTCTACATTTTTTAAAAATGAAATATTTGAAGATAAAAAATCGATGTTCGAATGTGGATGAAGCAAGGATTGTGAGAACTACTAAAAGAGTACTGTAAGTTAATCGCTCTATTTTGTACACCCGCTACTTAGCCACTTTGGTCGCCCTGGTTAAGGCGTTCAGTATGGGCCTTTTCTCGCAAAAAGGGGCCTAGAAGTTTATTGCTCAATTTTTTCACTTATAAATTGTTTCTAAATTATATGATATACACTCACTTTTCTAATAACGCCCGTTACACCTATTGAAAATTTTTGTACAAATTTAATAACGCCAAAGCTCTCCATTATATAAAGAAAAATTCACGGGCGTGCGCACAATAACTCACCAAAGTTTCGTCGCAATCGGATGAATACTATTGTAAATAATTTCATTACGCTAGAGCTCATTATTATATTTAAAAATCATTTCGAGCATGCACACATCATATCTCCAAAGTTTCATCGCAATCGGATGAATAGTATTGGAAATAATTTCGTAATGCCAGAGCTTACTCTTATATATAGAAACCATCCCGAGCATGCCAACATCGAATACCCAAAGCTTCATCTCAATCGGATGAAAAGTAAAGTTAATAATTTCATAACGCCAGAGCTTACTATTATGCATAAAAACCATCCAGGGCATGCACACATCAAATCTCCAAAGTTTCATCTCAATCGGGTAAATGGTATATGAAATAATTTGATAACGCCAGAGCTTACTATTACGCATAGAAACCATTCCGGGCATGCAAACATCAAATCCCCAAAGTTTCATCGCAATCGGATTAATAGTATTATAAATAATTTCATAACGCCAGAGCTTACTATTATGCGTAGAAACCAACCCGGGCATGCACACATCAAATAAATAAATTTTGTTAAGTAAGTAAAAATGTTATTTTCTTTTTTCTGGAATAAAAAAAACTTTAAACTTAAATCCCGAAAGTTTTGTCGCAATCTGATGAAACGTATTGGAAATAATTTCATAACGCCAGAGTTTTTAGATTTAGAAACCATCCCGAGCATGCCAACATCGAATTCCCAAAGTTTCATCTCAATCGGATGAAAATTAAAGGAAATAATTTCATAACGCCAGAGCTTACTTTTATGCATAAAAACCATCCAGGGCATGCACGTCAAATTTCCAAAGTTTCATCTCAATCGGGTGAATAGTATATGAAATAATTTGATAACGCCAGAGATTACAATTACGCATAGAAACCATCCCGGGCATGCACACATTAAATCCCCAAAGTTTCATCGCAATCCAATAAATAGTATAGGAAATAATTTCATAAAGCCAGAGCTTACTATTATGCGTAGAAACCAACCCGGGCATGCACACATCAAATCCCAAAAGTTTTGTCGCAATCAGATGAATTGTTTTGGAAATAATTTCATAACGCCAGAGCTTACTCTTTTATATAGAAACCATCCCGAGCATGCCAACATCGAATTCCCGAAGTTTCATCTCAATCGGATGAAATGTAAAAGAAATACATTCATAACGCCAGAGCTTACTTTTATGCATAAAAAACATCCTGGGCATGCACACATCAAATCTCCAAAGTTTCATCTCAATCGGGTGAATAGTATATGAAATAATTTGATAACGTCAGAGCTTACTATTACGCATAGAAATCATCCTGGGCATGCACACATCAAATCCCCAAAGTTTCATCGCAATCGGATGAATAGTATAGTATGAAATCCCCATCCTCTCTTTGTCAGAATCGATATGTCACATGACTAACCTAAGAAAAGTCTTAAAAAACAACATGGCGACCGAAATTTTCACTAATATGAAATCCCCATCCTCGGTTTGTCAGAATCGATATGTCACATGACTAACCTAAGTAAAGTCTTAAAATACAAAATGGCGGCCGTAATTTTGACTAATATGAAATCCCCATCCTCGCTTTGTCAGAGTCGATATATCACATGACTAACCTAAGAAAAGTCTTAAAGAAACAACATGGCGACCGAATTTTTTACTAATATGAAATCCCCATCTTCGCTTTGTCAGAATCGATATGTCACATAACTAACCTAGGTAAAGTCTTAAAACACAAAATGGCGACCGTAATTTTAACAAATATGACATCCCCATTCTCGCTTTGTCTGAATCGATATGACAAACCTAAGTTTCATCGCAATGGATAGTAGGTGAAATAATTTCATAACGCCAGAGCTTACTTACTGTTATGCGTAGAAACCACCCCGGGCATGCACACATAAAATCCCCAAAGTTTTATCGCTATCGGATGAATAGTATAGTATGAAATCCCCATCCTCTCTTTGTCAGAATCGATATGTCACATGACTAACCTAAGTAAAGTCTTAAAATACAAAATGGCGGCCGTAATTTTGACTAATATGAAATCCCCATCCTCGCTTTGTCAGAGTCGATATATCACATGACAAACCTAAGTTTCATCGCAATCGGATGGATAGTAGATGAAATAATTTCATAATGCCAGGGCTTACTATTATGCGTAGAAACCACCCCGGGCATGCACACATCAAATTCCCAAAGTTTCATCGCAATGGATGAATAGTATAGGAAATAATTTCAATCCGCCAGAGCTTATTATTATATAGAAAAGCCATGCATAAAATCCCCAAAGTTTTATCGCAATCGGATGAATAGTATTGGAAATAATTTCATTACGCCAGAGCTTTCTATTAGGTATATATAGAACCCATCCTGAGTATGCACACATATAATTCCCAAAGTTTCATCTCAATCGGATGAATAGTATATCAAATAATTTCATAACACCAGTTCTCACGATGACAGGGCATCGATGACGGGCATCAGTAACGGCGCTCTACAATTTTTTATTACTGAGCAAAAAATATTATATCAAACTATATTTCATTGCGATAAAAAAATAAGCGAAAAAATCTTTCAAAAACCTGTTAAAAAAATAAATGTCTATAGAAAAACCAACAACTATCTACCATCTTTGGTAATTTAAAAAAAAAATCATTTCATTAATTTGTAATACGATGGATAGTACCTACCATCTTTGGTGCCTTTTTTATTTCAAATCATTAATTTGAAATACGGTGGAAAAAGTTTTATCTTCAGTTCATACATACAGTACCTACCCAGTTATAATGTTCTATCAGTCGTGAAGTTAGTCGCAAGCAATAAAGTACCTACCCGGAGGCTAGAGTGTTCGCACTTCTACTGGCCGCAAAAAATTTTCATTCATGACGAAACGTTTTTTACACAATTTTTTCGCTAGATGTCAAAAGTTTGGCAAAGTTTAGCGGCAAATTTATAATGAAGAGGGTTAGATGTTTTGCCTGAATAAGATGGCCAATCCTCTCGTCTACGATCCTATTCAAAAACATTGCCACCAGAATGATTTTTTACGACCCAATCTCGAATGCCGTGGAACCCTCTCATATGTAAAATTTTCAAGCGAGTCGCCTAAGAAAATTTAAAAAACACACCTCAAGATACTGTTTTGTACTCAAATTTGTCGTGAAGGTCTGACGATAAATTTTTCCTTTTTTGATGGGCGAACCTGGCGGCTGGCAATATAACTTTGAATTTCTTCTTCGAATAATGAGCGCTTCTAGTTTTCGCCGCTAGGTTTTAATACATCAGTTTCATTAGTAGTTTTTTTTTTTTGCATCAGTTTTTTTATATGAAAATTTGCAATTGGTAAAATTCTGGCTGAATTTTTCCCATACAAATCAGGTCTGAAAAAATCGTATGTATTTTCATCCACGGTCGCTGTCTCGCGAAAATCAGCTTTGAGGTCGGTTAAAATTGAGGGGCAGAATGGTCGTTTTTCGCAAGACTGCAAAACACTTAATCGGTCATCCACGGTCGCTGTCTCGCGAAAATCAGCTCTGAGGTCGGTCAAACTCGAGGGGCAGAGTGGTCGTTTTTCGCGAGACTGCGATTGTCTTAAAATCTGGTGGTCAAGAGCATTAATATTAACTAGCTTTTGCCCGTTGCAACGCAACTAATTGGTTAAAGCACTAAGCGATTTGACGTTTGAAGGTGGATGAAATAAAAAGTGTGTGCGTACATTTTTTTTTCATATTAAATATTTGGAGAAAAAAAACTATGGATGAATGTGGATGAAGCAAGGCTTGTGAGCCTTCACAGGGTTTGTGAAAATTGAATATTTTTAAAAAATGAAGTATTTTTAAAATTAAAGAATTTTGAAATTGGAATATTTTGAAATTTTGGGTTTTTTAAAATCTACATGGTGACCTTAAATTTAAGTAATATGAAATCCCCTTCCTCGCTTTGTCAGAATCGATATGTCACATGACTAACCTAAGAAGAGTCTTAAAAAACAACATGGCGACCGAAATTTTGACTAATATGAAATCCCCATCCTCGGTTTGTCAGAATCGATATGTCACATGACTAACCTAAGTAAAGTCTTAAAAAACAAAATGGCCACCGTAATTTTAACTAATATGAAATCCCCGTTCTCGCTTTGTCTGAATCGATATGACAAACCTAAGTTTCATCGCAATCGGATGGATAGTAGATGAAATAATTTCATAACGACAGAGCTTACTTACTGTTATGCGTAGAAACCACCCCGGGCATGCACACATGAAATCCCCAAAGTTTTATCGCAATCGGATGAATAGTATAGTATGAAATCCCCATCCTCGCTTTGTCAGAATCGATATGTCACATGACTAACCTAAGTAAAGTCTTAAAAAACAAAATGGCGACCGTAATTTTAACTAATATGAAATCCCCATCCTCGCTTTGTCTGAATCGATATGTCACATGACTTACCTAAGAAAAGTCTTGAAAAACAAAATGGCGACCGTAATTTTGACTAATATGAAATCCCCATCCTCGCTTTGTCAGAATCGATATGTCACATGACCAACCTAAGTAAAGTCTTAAAAAACAAAATGGCGTCCGTAATTTTAACTAATATGAAATCCCCATCCTCGCTTTGTCAGAATCGATATGTCACATGATTAACCTAAGAAAAGTCTTAAAAACAAAACGGCCACCGTAATTTTGACTAATATGAAATCCCCATCCTCGCTTTGTCTGAATCGATATGTCACATGACTTACTTAAGAAAAGTCTTAAAAAACAAAATGGCGACCGTAATTTTGACAAATATGAAATCCCCATCCTCGCTTTGTCAGAATCGATATGTCACATGACCAACCTAAGTAAAGTCTTAAAAAACAAAATGGCGACCGTAATTTTAACTAATATGAAATCCCCATCCTCGCTTTGTCAGAATCGATATGTCACATGACCAACCTAAGTAAAGTCTTAAAAAACAAAATGGCGACGGTAATTTTAACTAATATGAAATCCCCATCCTCGCTTTGTCAGAATCGATATGTCACATGATTAACCTAAGAAAAGTCTTAAAAACAAAACGGCCACCGTAATTTTGACTAATATGAAATCCCCATCCTCGCTTTGTCAGAATCGATATGTCACATGACTTACCTGAAAAAATTCTTAAAAAACAAAATGGCGACCGTAATTTTGACTAATATGAAATCCCCATCCTCGCTTTGTCAGAATCGATATGTCACATGACTAACCTAAGTAAAGTCTTAAAAAACAAAATGGCCACCGTAATTTTAACTAATATGAAATCCCCGTTCTCGCTTTGTCTGAATCGATATGACAAACCTAAGTTTCATCGCAATCGGATGGATAGTAGATGAAATAATTTCATAATGCCAGAGCTTACTATTATGCGTAGAAACCACCCCGGGCATGCACACATCAAATTCCCAAAGTTTCATCGCAATCGGATGAATAGTATAGGAAATAATTTCAGTACGCCAGAGCTTATTATTATATAGAAAAGCCATGCATAAAATCCCCAAAGTTTTATCGCAATCGGATGAATAGTATTGGAAATAATTTCATTACGCCAGACCTTTCTATTAGGTATATATAGAACCCATCCTGAGTATGCACACATATAATTCCCAAAGTTTCATCTCAATCGGATGAATAGTATATCAAATAATTTCATAACACCAGTTCTCACTATCATATTTAGAAACCATGCTGGGCATCGATGACGGGCATCAGAAACGGCGCTCTACAATTTTTTTATTACTGAGCAAAAAATATTATATCAAACTATATTTCATTGCAATAAAAAAATAAGCGAAAAAATCTTTCAAAAACCTGTTAAAAAAATAAATGTCTATAGAAAAACCAACAATTATCTACCATCTTTGGTAATTTAAAAAAAAAAATCATTTCATTAATTTGTAATACGATGGATAAAAGTACCTACCATCTATGGTGCCTTTTTTATTTCAAATCATTAATTTGAAATACGGTGGAAAAAGTTTTATCTTCAGTTCATACATACAGTACCTACCCAGTTATAATGTTCTATCAGTCGTGAAGTTAGTCGCAAGCAATAAAGTACCTACCCGGTGGCTAGTGTGTACGCACTTCTACTGGCCGCAAAAATTTTTCATTCACGACGAAACGTTTTTTACACAATTTTTTCGCTAGATGTCAAAAGTTTGGCAAAGTTTAGCGGCAAATTTATAATGAAGAGGGTTAGATGTTTTGCCTGAATAAGATGGCCAATCCTCTCGTCTACGATCCTATTCAAAAACATTGCCACCAGAATGATTTTTTACGACCCAATCTCGAATGCCGTGGAACCCTCTCATATGTAAAATTTTCAAGCGAGTCGCCTAAGAAAATTTAAAAAACACACCTCAAGATACTGTTTTGTACTCAAATTTGTCGTGAAGGTCTGACGATAAATTTTTCCTTTTTTGATGGGCGAACCTGGCGGCTGGCAATATAACTTTGAATTTCTTCTTCGAATAATGAGCGCTTCTAGTTTTCGCCGCTAGGTTTTAATACATCAGTTTCATTAGTAGTTTTTTTTTTTTGCATCAGTTTTTTTATATGAAAATTTGCAATTGGTAAAATTCTGGCTGAATTTTTCCCATACAAATCAGGTCTGAAAAAATCGTATGTATTTTCATCCACGGTCGCTGTCTCGCGAAAATCAGCTTTGAGGTCGGTTAAAATTGAGGGGCAGAATGGTCGTTTTTCGCAAGACTGCAAAACACTTAATCGGTCATCCACGGTCGCTGTCTCGCGAAAATCAGCTCTGAGGTCGGTCAAACTCGAGGGGCAGAGTGGTCGTTTTTCGCGAGACTGCGATTGTCTTAAAATCTGGTGGTCAAGAGCATTAATATTAATACTAGCTTTTGCCCGTTGCAAGGCAACTAATTGGTTAAAGCACTAAGCGATTTGACGTTTGAAGGTGGATGAAGCAAGAAGTGTGTGGCTACATTTGTTAAAAATGAAATATTTGAAGAAAAAAAACCGATGTTTGAATGTGGATGAAGCAAAGATTGTGAGATCTACACAAAGAGTACTGTAAGTTGGTACTTAGCCACTTTGGTCGCCCTGGTTAAGACGTTCAGTATGGGCCTTTTCTCGCAAAAAGGGGCCTAGAAGTTTACTGCTCAATTTTTTCACTAATAAATTGTTTCTAAATTATATGATATGCACTCACTTTTCTAATAACTCCCGTTACACCTACTTAAAATTTTTGTACAAATTTGATAACGCCAAAGCTCTCCATTATATAAAGAAAACTTTGCGGGCGTGCGCACAATAACTCACCAAAGTTTCATCGCAATCGGATGAATATTATTTACAATAAATTCATTCGCTACAGCGCATTATTATATTTAAAAACCATTTCGAGCATGCACACATCATATACCCAAAGTTTCATCGCAATCGGATAAATAGTATTGGAAATAATTTCATAATACCAGAGCTTATTCTTATATATAGAAACCATCCCGAGCATGCCAACATCGAATTCCCAAAGTTTCATCTCAATCGGATGAAAAGTAAAGAAAATAATTTCATGCATAAAAACCATCCCAGGCATGCACACATCAAATCGCCAAAGTTTCATCTCCATCGGGTGAATAGTATATGAAATAATTTGATAACTCCAGAGCTTACTATTACGCATAGAAACCATCCCGGGCATGCACACATCAAATCCCCAAAGTTTCATCGCAGTCGGATGAAAAGTATAGGAAATAATTTCATAACGCCAAAGCTTACTATTATGCGTAGAAACCAACCCGGGCATGCACACATCAAATCACAAAAGTTTTGTCGCAATCAGATGAATAGTATTGGAAATAATTTCGTAACGCCAGAGTTTACTCTTAGATTTAGAAACCATCCCGAAAGCATGCCAACATCGAATTCCCAAAGTTTCATCTCAATCGGATGAAAAGTAAAGAAAATAATTTCATAACGCCAAAGCTTACTTTTATGCATAAAAACCATCCAGGGCATGCATACATCAAATCTTTAAAGTTTCATCTCAATCGGTTGAATAGTATATGAAATAATTTTATAACGCCAGAGCTTAGAATTACGCATAGAAACCATCCTGGGCATGCACACATCAAATTCCAAAAATTTTGTCGCAATCAGATGAGTAGTATTGGAAATAATTTTATAACGCCAGAGCTTACTCTTATATATAGAAACCATCCCGAGCATGCCAACATCGAATTCCCAAAGTTTCATCTCAATCGGGTGAAAAGTATAGGAAATAATGTCATAACGCCAGAGCTTACTATTATGCGTAAAAACTATCCCGCGCATGCACACATCAAATCCCCAAAGTTTCATTACAATCGGATGAATAGTATAGGAAATAATTTCATCCTTTCGTATTACTGATCAAAAAATAGTATAAAAAATTAAATTTCATTGCAATAAAAAGATTACCGAAAAAAATGTTTCAAAAACCTGTTAATAAAAAAATGTCTTTAGAAAAACCAACAATTATCCACGCATGTTGGCAAAAATATGCCACCATCTTTAATAATTTAATTAATTATCATACCAATTTATTTCAAATTTTCTAATTAAAAATCATTACATCAGCCCGATAATATTGATAGGTACCTACTCATTATGGCTAAAATTGCATCAACATTAATTTCAAGTAAGCCGGTAGGTACCTACGCAGTTCTCATCACTAACAAAATAGAACATCCCTATTCAACTTCGCTGAAAGAACAGGATGCACCAAATCTTTCTTACCCATTTATAATAAAAATAAATTGATTTAAAAAATGTGAATTTTCAGAAAAAAAACAAAAGTTGTGTTTTTATTAAAATATTTTTCTGGAAATGACACCGGTCAAGGGTCCACTCTTTGGATTCATGAACACGCATGCTAATTAAGCAATAAATAATTATTCAAAACAATAAATGTATGGAAAAATAAAAAAATTCTAAACATCTTAATTTGAGAAATATTTTTGTGACGCGCCGAGGTCACTCACAACCGGCGGACTCTATTTTCGAAAAAAAAAAATAAGAAAAAAAATCGTTAATAACAATTAAAAAATTTATTAATATTTTTTTCAGCGGTCTTTTTTTACCACCGTGCACTTGACATCCGAAATTTGAAGCTATGATTAAAATGTAGTAACATTTTCAACACTCCAGTTTCTTTGGGAATAATTTGAATTTCGACCGATGTTGAAATGTTTCTTAGCAAATTAGAGTGGTACTAAATCTTGCCGCCAGTGGAGCAGGTAAATCATGTCAACCATTATTTTATAAAGGTTTCCGAATGCGTCTTTGAGGTGGTTTTTTTTTCAAATGTCAGATTGGAAATCAAAATAACAGACGTTTTTTCAAGAAATGTTGTCAACATGACCGTCGATTTACGTTCGTAAAACTCTTGTCGAAAAGGTTTTACTAAATTTTGAAAGCCCAGATCGATATTTTCAAAGCCATTTCGTATTTTCGAGCTGGGTGTCGACAAAAACAATAAATGACATTACACAACCGAGAAAAAACAAATGAACTCGAATTATTTGGCAAGTGAAACTTATTTTATACGTAATAAATCATTTTATTTTACTGGCTGCAAACATTTTAACAGTTTTGAACTCGGACATTTTTTGGTAAACGTCAGAAATTACCGACGTTTGAAAACGAATCCTGACAAAATTTCCATGAAAAGTCACAAATAAAATATATTATTAATGTTCCGAAACCTGTCGTAGTCGAAATAATATAAAAACATCTAAGCCGGGAATCTTTTTTAAGTCGCAATTTTGATTTACCTCGAGGCTCGTCGAAATGTTAAATTTTGAGGTGAGACGCCTTATATTTAAAAAAATATACACCTTACGATTTCGTACTGACGCTGTTTCACAAATTTGGCGTGAAGGTCTGACGATAAATTTTTCCTTTTTTGACTGGCGAACCTGGCGGCTGGCAATATAACTTTGAATTTCTTCGTCGAATAATGAGCGCTTCTAGTTTTCGCCGCTAGGTTTTCATACATCAGTTTTATTAGCAGTTTATTTTTTTTGCATCAGTTTTTTTATATGAAAATTTGCAATTGGTAAAATTCTGGCTGAATTTTTCCCATACAAATCAGGTCTGAAAAAATCGTATGTATTTTCATCCACGGTCGCTTTCTCGCGAAAATCAGCTCTGAGGTCGGTTAAACTTGAGGGGCAGAGTGGTCGTTTTTCGCAAGACTGCGATTGTCTTAAAATCTGGTGGTTACGAGCATTAATATATATACTAGCTTTTGCCCGTTGCAAGGCAACTAATTGGTTAAAGCACTAAGCGATTTGACGTTTGAATGTGGATGAAGCAAGAAGTGTGTGTGTCTACATTTTTTAAAAATTAAATATTTGAAAAAAAAAATCGATGTTTGAATGTGGATGAAGCAAGGATTGTGAGAAATACTCAAAGGGTCCTGTGAGTTAATCGCTCAATTTTGTACACCCGCTACTTAGCCACTTTGGTCGCCCTGGTTAAGGCGTTCAGTATGGGCCTTTTCTCGCAAAAAGGGGCCTAGAAGTTTACGGTTCAATTTTTTCACTAATAAATTGTTTCTAAATTATATGATATGCACTCACTTTTTTAATAACTCCCGTTACACCTATTTAAATTTTTTGTATGAATTTGATAACGCCAAATCTCTGCATTATATAAAGAAAACTTCGCGGGCTTGCGCACAATAACTCACCAAAGTTTCATCGCAATCGGATGAATATTATTGTAGATAATTTCATTACGCTAGAGCTCATTATTATATTTTAAAACCATTTCGAGCATGCACACATCATATCCCCAAAGTTTCATCGCAATCGGATGAATAGTATTGGAAATAATTTCATAATGCCAGAGCTTATTCTTATATATAGAAACCATCCCTAGCATGCCAACATCGAATTCCCAAAGTTTCATCTCAATCGGATGAAAAGTAAAGGAAATAATTTCATTACGCCAGAGCTTACTTTTATGCATAAAAACCATCCCAGGCATGCACACATCAAATCTCCAAAGTTTCATCTCAATCGGGTGAATAGTATATGAAATAATTTGATAACGCCAGAGCTTATTATTACGCATAGAAACCATCCCGGACATGCACACATCAAATCCCCAAAGTTTCATCGCAATCAGATGAATAGTATAGGAAATAATTTCATAGAGCCAGAGCTTACTATTATGCGTAGAAACCAACCCGGGCATGCACACATCAAATACCAAAAGTTTTGTCGCAATCAGATGAAAAGTATTGGAAAAAAAATCATAACGCCAGAGCTTACTCTTTTATGTTCAAACCATCCCGAGTATCCAACATCAAATTCCCAAAGTTTCATCTCAATCGGATGGAAAGTATAGGAAATAATTTCATAACGCCAGATCTTACCATTATGCGTAAATAATTTCATAATTCCAGAGCTTACTATTATGCGTAGAAACCAACCCGGGCATGCACACATCAAAGCTCAAAAGTTTTGTCGCAATCAAATGAATAGTATTGGAAAAAATTTCATAACGCCAGAGCTTACTCTTTTACATAGAAACCATCCCGAGCATGTCAACATCGAATTCCCAAAGTTTCATCTCAATCGGATGAAAATTAAAGGAAATATTTTCATAACGCCAAAGCTTACTTTTATGCATAAAAACCATCCCAGGCATGCACACATCAAATTTCCAAAGTTTCATCTCGATCGGGTGAATAGTATATAAAATAATTTCATAAAGCCAGAGCTTACTATTATGCGTAGTAACCAACCCGGGCATGCACACATCAAATCCCAAAAGTTTTGTCGCCATCAGATGAATAGTATTGGAAAAAAAACCTACCTAACCCTCAAACAAAAAATATTTGTTCAACAAAAAACCATCTTATCAAACTCAATTTTACTGCAGCAAAAAAATTACACAAAGAAATTCTTTAACAATATCCGGCTACCCGTGCACACGTATAATTATTTTAATTTTAAAATTGAATAATGTCCAAAGTAAACGAACGAATCCTGACCGATCTATTTTTCGATTTATATGCATATAAAAAATCTGTAGCACTGCATCGAACCCACCTAATTTATAAAAAGTACCTTCATACATACCTACCTACCCAGAGTACCTGTTCAGTACTTAGTTCCTACCTACCTGCATATCTACCTACCCCCGTGTACACCTACATTTTTTTGGAAATATCCATCTTTGGTTACTTTTTTTTATTTTATATCATATTTTTTTTGTGATTTAAAGGAAAGAAGTTCTTACTTAGAGTAAATATCGATATTTGAATTCAATGCAATCCGCATGCCTACTGAACTCCCTGATTGGACAGTCGAAATGAACGACAGGGTCCGGCAAAATTTCCTCACTCATTATTACAAAAACCAATCGATTAAAAAAATGATTTTTTTTTTAAATCGACTCTTTAATATTTTTTTATGGAAATGACATCTTTCAAGTATCCACCTTTTGATGTCACGGACGCCATAACTCTTTTCGTAATCAATAATTATTAATAACGATAAATGTATAGAAAATTAGAAAAAAAACTTTGCATCTTATTTAGATAAATTTTAATGCGCCGCAAAAACGTTGGTCGCAAACGCAAGACAATATTTTCTAAACAAAAAAAATTAAGGAAAAAATCATGAGTTTTAATAAAAAAATTAATCAGTATATTTCGAGCGGAATTTTTTTTACCACCCTGTTTCTGAATTTGAATTAAAAGACCGACAAACTGCAATCGGCATTTTTCCAGAAGAAACGCATTTAGTACCTACCATCTTTGGTGATTTCTCTTAATTTCAAACCATTTATTTGTAATTCGATGGAGCAAAGTAGGTACCTACCCAGTGATTATTATTATACCAATCCACCTGACCAGTAATATTTTTAAATCTTGTATAATTTGTTAGCAAATTTTTCATGGATTTTTTTGTAAAATGTCAAATTTTTAGCTCGATATTGTGGAATATTTTCAATGGAATGCCACTAAAAAAACGGTTGAATAAGTTTTCGAAACCTTTTGCCATTGAATATATCAAAAAACATTTACGCCAGAGGCCGTCATTTTGACGCAATTTCGTTTGCAAATGAAGGATTCTCAAATACGCCAAAGCTCAATTTTTTTAAAGGCTAAAGTCTAATTTTTTGTTCAGGCCCTAGCACGCTTGCTCTATAACGATCGGTAGGATAACTATCGGTAACTTCTCATCGTTCCCTAGGACAACTGCACATCGCTAACGAACAAACAACAGTTGATGTCGAATATGTTAAGGACACTTAGTCATTGTGAACTGTCACTTATTCGTTGGCGATCTGTAGTCATGCTAGGGAACGATGAGAAGTTACCGATAGTTATCCTATCGATCGTTATAGAGCGAGCGTGCTAGGGCCTCTGACCTACCGCAAAAGCCGTGAGGATCTTACGCTAAAAAAATTCGCTGGGTGGGTAGGCCAACGCCTCTGCAATAGGTCATTTCAAGTGGTTCGCTATGTTTGTTGATTTAGAAGTGGTGCCTGGGTTCATGAGGTTTGTTCTGGTCTTGGCGGTGGATTCGTCTGCCCACCAATTTCGTGGCAGACCAGATCGGAAGAGACTGGTTTAGGGAGACTTTTTGGGTTCTTCAGCAAAGCTCTCTCGGAACATCACCTTGCACCGCAGTGGGAGGGATAAAATCATTCGTCCGTCACTCCACACACTGATCCCCAGATTCCTACCCACCCCTCATAACTTTTTCCTTACCAGAACATCATCTCCTTACCTTCCTAAAAAGAACCCTTCACACAGCATCCCCAAAGATGACATAGGCCCTGAGAGGAATTATTTTCGTCCGTCACTCCACACACTGATCCCCAGATTCCTACCCACCCCTCATAACTTTTTCCTTACCAGAACATCATCTCCTTACTTTCCTAAAAATAACCCTTCACACAGCATCCCCAAAGATGACATAGGCCCTGAGAGGAATTATTTTCTTCAAGGCCTCCTGTGTAGAGCTATTATAAAAATTAAATAAACTTCTCTTTTCCCGGTAGATTTTCCTAATTTTGTTTTAAATTAGTCGAGTAAGATTATGCATAAACATTCACACGAAAAAGCCCGCCCTTAGGATTGTGTGTATTGGTGCATATAACAATGCAAAACGTCACTGAGATACATCTTTTTGCCAACCTGAATATATTTAGATATTCTTAAATCGACTCAGATTAACCGGTTATAAAGGGTTTGGTCATCCAACAAATGATTCACGGGGTGGCAGTACCAATGCACACCACCCACGCCGAATGATATTATAATAACACTATTGTGCACTATTTAAAGAAGTACCTACACCATTAGGCAAAAAAAAATGGATTATCCTGAGTTATTTAAACAGTTTTATTCATCATGTTAAATTCTCAATATTTGAAAAATAACGTTCCCACCCAAGTAGGTACCTACCCACTGGTAAATTATTTTCTATGATCTCGGCAGCCTGAACCGTTCGAATTTTATTTGTCTTTACAAAAGTACCAACCCAGCAATTAAAATCAACGTTATGTAGCTGGCCGGTAACGTTTAACCTGTTTTTATTTTGCATTTCTTCATAAACGTCAGAATTTTTTCAACTTTTGAAGATGTATCCTGAAATAATTTACATGAAATGTGGTAAATGTAATGTATTATTGGAGTTCGGAAATCTATGGTTTTCAAAATTATAGAAAAACATCTTATCCACATATGCTATTTTTGACGTAATATTGATACACATGAGACTCGTCGAAATGTCAAATTAACATGCGAGACGCCATAGAATAATTTTCAAAAATGCCCCAACATTTCAGTACTTTGAAGGTCTGACGATAATTTTTTCCTTAATAAAGCATTTTTTTACTGGCTACGAACATTTTAACAGTTTTTAACTCGGAATTTTTTTCGTAAACGTCAGAAATTACCGACGTTTGAAAACGAATCCTGACAAAATTTCCATGAAAAGTCATAAATATAATATATTATTTATGTTCCAAAACCTGTCGTAGTCGAAATAATACAAAAACATCTAAGCCAGGTATCTTTTTTAAGTCGCAATTTTGATTTACCTCGAGGCTCGTCGGAATGTAAAGTTTTGAGGTGAGACGCCTTATATTTAAAAAAATATACACTTTACGATTTTAGTACTGAGGCTCTTTCACAAATTTTTCGTGAAGGTCTGACGATAAATTTTTCCTTTTTTGATGGGCGAACCTGGCGGCTGGAAATACAACTTTGAATTTCTTCGTCGAATAATGAGCGCTTCTAGTTTTCGCCGCTAGGTTTTCATACATCAGTTTTATTAGCAGTTTATTTTTTTTGCATCAGTTTTTTTATATGAAAATTTGCAATTGGTAAAATTCTGGCTGAATTTTTCCCATACAAATCAGGTCTGAAAAAATCGTATGTATTTTTATCCACGGTCGATGTCTCGCGAAAATCAGCTTTGAGGTCGGTTAAACTCGAGGGGCAGAGTGGTCGTTTTTCGCAAGACTGCGATTGACTTAAAATCTGGTGGTTACGAGCATTAATATATATACTAGCTTTTGCCCGTTGCAAGGCAACTAATTGGTTAAAGCACTAAGCGATTTGACGTTTGAATGTGGATGAAGCAAGAAGTGTGTGTGTCTACATTTTTTTAAAATTAAATATTTGAAAAAAAAAATAATCGATGTTTGAATGTGGATGAAGCAAGGATTGTGAGAACTACTCAAAGGGTCCTGTGAGTTAATCGCTCAATTTTGTACACCCGCTACTTAGCCACTTTAGTCGCCCTGGTTAAGGCGTTCAGTATGGGCCTTTTCTCGCAAAAAGGGGCCTAGAAGTTTACGGCTCAATTTTTTCACTAATAAATTGTTTCTAAATTATATGATATGCACTCACTTTTCTAATAACTCCCGTTACACCTATTTAATTTTTTTATACAAATTTGATAACGCCATAGCTCTGCATTATATAAAGAAAACTTCGCGGGCTTGCGCACAATAACTCACCAAAGTTTCATCGCAATCGGATGAATATTATTGTACATAATTTCATTACGCTAGAGCTCATTATTATATTTTAAAACCATTTCGAGCATGCACACATCATATCCCCAAAGTTTCATCGCAATCGGATGAATAGTATTGGAAATAATTTCATAAGGCCAGAGCTTATTCTTATATATAGAAACCATCCCTAGCATGCCAACATCGAATTCCCAAAGTTTCATCTCAATCGGATGAAAAGTAAAGGAAATAATTTCATTACGCCAGAGCTTACTTTTATGCATAAAAACCATCCCAGGCATGTACACATCAAATCTCCAAAGTTTCATCTCAATCGGGTGAATAGTATATGAAATAATTTGATAACGCCAGAGCTTACTATTACGCATTGAAACCATCCCGGACATGCACACATCAAATCCCCAAAGTTTCATCGCAATCGGATGAATAGTATAGGAAATAATTTCATAAAGCCAGAGCTTACTATTATGCGTAGAAACCAACCCGGGCATGCACACATCAAATCCCAAAAGTTTTGTCGCAATCAGATGAATAGTATTGGAAAAAATTTCATAACGCCAGAGCTTACTCTTTTACATAGAAACCATCCCAAGCATGCCAACATCGAATTCCCAAAGTTTCATCTCAATCGGATGAAAATTAAAGGAAATATTTTCATAACGCCAGAGCTTACTTTTATGCATAAAAACCATCCCAGGCATGCACACAACAAATCACCAAAGTTTCATCTCGATCGGGTGAATAGTATATAAAATAATTTCATAAAGCCAGAGCTTACTATTATGCGTAGAAACCAACCCGGGCATGCACACATCAAATCCCAAAAGTTTTGTCGCCATCAGATGAATAGTAATGGAAAAAAACCTACCTAACCCTCAAACTAAAAATATTTGTTCATTTACCTACGTAATTTCTAAAAAAAAAAAAAACATTGCAATTTTATTACTTATCAAAAAAACCATCTTATCAAACTCAATTTTACTGCAGCAAAAAAATTACACAAAGAAATTCTTTAACAATATCCGGGTACCCGTGCACACGTATAATTATTTTTATTTTAAAATTTAATAATGTCCAAAGTAAACGAACGAATCCTGACCGATCTATTTTTCGATTTATATGCATATAAAAAATCTGTAGCACTGCATCGAACCCACCTAATTTATAAAAAGTACCTTCATGCATACCTACCTACCCAGAGTACCTGTTCAGTACTTAGTTCCTACCTACCTGCATATCTACCTACCCCCGTGTACACCTACATTTTTTTGGAAATATCCATCTTTGGTTACTTTTTTTTTTATTTTATATCATAATTTTTTTGTGATTTAAAGGAAAGAAGTTCTTACTTAGAGTAAATATCGATATTTGAATTCAATGCAATCCGCATGCCTAGTGAACTCCTGATTGGACAGTCGAAATGAACGACAGGGTCCGGCAAAATTTCCTCACTCATTATTACAAAAACCAATCGATTAAAAAATTGACTTTTTTTTTTTAATCGAATCTTATTTATATTTTTTTATGGAAATGACATTTTTCAAGTGTCCACCTTTTGATTTCACGGACGCCATAACTCTTTTCGTAATAAATAATTATTAATAACGATAAATGTATAGAAAATTAGAAAAAAAAACTTTGCATCTTATTTAGATAAATTTTAATGCGCCGCAAAAACGTTGGTCGCAAACGCCCGACAATATTTTCTAAACAAAAAAAAAATAAGGAAAAAATCATGAGTTTTAATAAAAAAATTAATCAGTATATTTCGAGCGGAATTTTTTTTACCACCCTGTTTCTGAATTTGTATTAGAAGACCGACAAACTGCAATCGGCATTTTTCAGAAGAAACGCATTTAGTACCTACCATCTTTGGTGATTTCTCTTAATTTCAAACCATTTATTTGTAATTCGATGGAGCAAAGTAGGTACCTACCCAGTGATAATATTATACGAATCCACTGGCAAGTAATCTTTTTAAATGTTGTAAAATTTGTTAGCGGATTTTTCATGGATTTTTTTGTAAAATGTCAAATTTTTAGCACGATATTGAGGAATATTTTCAAGCGAATGCCACTAAAAAAACGGTTGAATAAGTTTTCGAAACCTTTTGCCATTGAATATATCAAAAAACATTTACGCCAGAGGCCGTCATTTTGACGCAATTTCGTTTGCAAATGAAGGATTCTCAAATACGCCAAAGCTCAATTTTTTTAAAGGCTAAAGTCTAATTTTTTGTTCAGGCCCTAGCACGCTTGCTCTATAACGATCGGTAGGATAACTATCGGTAACTTCTCATCGTTCCCTAGGACAACTGCACATCGCTAACGAACAAACAACAGTTGATGTCGAATATGTTAAGGACACTTAGTCATTGTGAACTGTCACTTATTCGTTGGCGATCTGTAGTCATGCTAGGGAACGATGAGAAGTTACCGATAGTTATCCTATCGATCGTTATAGAGCGAGCGTGCTAGGGCCTCTGACCTACCGCAAAAGCCGTGAGGATCTTACGCTAAAAAAATTCGCTGGGTGGGTAGGCCAACGCCTCTGCAATAGGTCATTTCAAGTGGTTCGCTATGTTTGTTGATTTAGAAGTGGTGCCTGGGTTCATGAGGTTTGTTCTGGTCTTGGCGGTGGATTCGTCTGCCCACCAATTTCGTGGCAGACCAGATCGGAAGAGACTGGTTTAGGGAGACTTTTTGGGTTCTTCAGCAAAGCTCTCTCGGAACATCACCTTGCACCGCAGTGGGAGGGATAAAATCATTCGTCCGTCACTCCACACACTGATCCCCAGATTCCTACCCACCCCTCATAACTTTTTCCTTACCAGAACATCATCTCCTTACCTTCCTAAAAAGAACCCTTCACACAGCATCCCCAAAGATGACATAGGCCCTGAGAGGAATTATTTTCGTCCGTCACTCCACACACTGATCCCCAGATTCCTACCCACCCCTCATAACTTTTTCCTTACCAGAACATCATCTCCTTACTTTCCTAAAAATAACCCTTCACACAGCATCCCCAAAGATGACATAGGCCCTGAGAGGAATTATTTTCTTCAAGGCCTCCTGTGTAGAGCTATTATAAAAATTAAATAAACTTCTCTTTTCCCGGTAGATTTTCCTAATTTTGTTTTAAATTAGTCGAGTAAGATCCATAGTTTATGCATAAACATTCACACGAAAAAGCCCGCCCTTAGGATTGTGTGTATTGGTGCATATAACGATGCAAAACGTCACTGAGATACATCTTTTTGCCAACCTGAATATATTTAGATATTCTTAAATCGACTCAGATTAACCGGTTATAAAGGGTTTGGTCATCCAACAAATGATTCACGGGGTGGCAGTACCAATGCACACCACCCACGCCGAATGATATTATAATAACACTATTGTGCACTATTTAAAGAAGTACCCACACCATTAGGCAAAAAAAATGGATTATCCTGAGTTATTTAAACAGTTTTATTCATCATGTTAAATTCTCAATATTTGAAAAATAACGTTCCCACCCAAGTAGGTACCTACCCACTGGTAAATTATTTTCTATGATCTCGGCAGCCTGAACCGTTCGAATTTTATTTGTCTTTACAAAAGTACCAACCCAGCAATTAAAATCAACGTTATGTAGCTGGCCGGTAACGTTTAACCTGTTTTTATTTTGCATTTCTTCATAAACGTCAGAATTTTTTCAACTTTTGAAGATGTATCCTGAAATAATTTACATGAAATGTGGTAAATGTAATGTATTATTGGAGTTCGGAAATCTATGGTTTTCAAAATTATAGACAAACATCTTATCCACATATGCTATTTTTGACGTAATATTGATACACATGAGACTCGTCGAAATGTCAAATTAACATGCGAGACGCCATAGAATAATTTTCAAAAATGCCCCAACATTTCAGTACTTTGAAGGTCTGACGATAATTTTTTCCTTAATAAAGCATTTTTTTACTGGCTACGAACATTTTAACAGTTTTTAACTCGGAATTTTTTTCGTAAACGTCAGAAATTACCGACGTTTGAAAACGAATCCTGACAAAATTTCCATGAAAAGTCATAAATATAATATATTATTTATGTTCCAAAACCTGTCGTAGTCGAAATAATACAAAAACATCTAAGCCAGGTATCTTTTTTAAGTCGCAATTTTGATTTACCTCGAGGCTCGTCGGAATGTAAAGTTTTGAGGTGAGACGCCTTATATTTAAAAAAATATACACTTTACGATTTTAGTACTGAGGCTCTTTCACAAATTTTTCGTGAAGGTCTGACGATAAATTTTTCCTTTTTTGATGGGCGAACCTGGCGGCTGGAAATACAACTTTGAATTTCTTCGTCGAATAATGAGCGCTTCTAGTTTTCGCCGCTAGGTTTTCATACATCAGTTTTATTAGCAGTTTATTTTTTTTGCATCAGTTTTTTTATATGAAAATTTGCAATTGGTAAAATTCTGGCTGAATTTTTCCCATACAAATCAGGTCTGAAAAAATCGTATGTATTTTTATCCACGGTCGATGTCTCGCGAAAATCAGCTTTGAGGTCGGTTAAACTTGAGGGGCAGAGTGGTCGTTTTTCGCAAGACTGCGATTGACTTAAAATCTGGTGGTTACGAGCATTAATATATAACTAGCTTTTGCCCGTTGCAAGGCAACTAATTGGTTAAAGCACTAAGCGATTTGACGTTTGAATGTGGATGAAGCAAGAAGTGTGTGTCTACATTTTTTGAAAAATTAAATATTTGAAGATAAATAATCGATGTTTGAATGTGGATGAAGCAAGGATTGTGAGAACTACTAAAAGAGTACTGTAAGTTAATCGCTCTATTTTGTACACCCGCTACTTAGCCACTTTGGTCGCCCTGGTTAAGGCGTTCAGTATGGGCATTTTCTCGCAAAAAGGGGCCTAGAATTTTACCGCTCAATTTTTTCACTAATAAATTGTTTCTAAATTATATGATATACACTCACTTTTCTAATAACGCCAGTTACACCTATTGAAAATTTTTGTAAAAATTTGATAACGCCAAAGCTCTCCATTATATAAAGAAAAATTCACGGGCGTGCGCACAATAACTCACCAAAGTTTCATCGCAATCGGATGAATATTATTGTAAATAATTTCATTACGCTAGAGCTTATTATTATATTTAAAAACCATTTCGATCATGCACACATCATATCCCCAAAATTCATCGCAATCGGATGAATAGTATTGGAAATAATTTCATAATGCCAGAGCTTACTCTTTTATATAGAAACCATCCCGAGCATGCCAACATCGAATTCCCAAAGTTTCATCTCAATCGGATGAAAAGTATAGGAAATAATTTCATAATTCCTAAGCTTACTATTATGCATAACAATTATCCCGGGCATGGACACATCAAATCCCAAAAGTTTTGTCGCAATCAGATGAATAGCATTGGAAATAATTTCATGACGCCAGAGCTTACCATTATACGTGCAAATTCCCAAAGTTTCATCTCAATCGGATGAAAAGTAAAGGAAATAATTTCATTACGCCAGAGCTTACTTTTATGCATAAAAACCATCCCAGGCATGCACACATCAAATCTCCAAAGTTTCATCTCAATCGGGTGAATAGTATATGAAATAATTTGATAACGCCAGAGCTTATTATTACGCATAGAAACCATCCCGGACATGCACACATCAAATCCCCAAAGTTTCATCGCAATCAGATGAATAGTATAGGAAATAATTTCATAGAGCCAGAGCTTACTATTATGCGTAGAAACCAACCCGGGCATGCACACATCAAATACCAAAAGTTTTGTCGCAATCAGATGAAAAGTATTGGAAAAAAAATCATAACGCCAGAGCTTACTCTTTTATGTTCAAACCATCCCGAGTATCCAACATCAAATTCCCAAAGTTTCATCTCAATCGGATGGAAAGTATAGGAAATAATTTCATAACGCCAGATCTTACCATTATGCGTAAATAATTTCATAATTCCAGAGCTTACTATTATGCGTAGAAACCAACCCGGGCATGCACACATCAAAGCTCAAAAGTTTTGTCGCAATCAAATGAATAGTATTGGAAAAAATTTCATAACGCCAGAGCTTACTCTTTTACATAGAAACCATCCCGAGCATGTCAACATCGAATTCCCAAAGTTTCATCTCAATCGGATGAAAATTAAAGGAAATATTTTCATAACGCCAGAGCTTACTTTTATGCATAAAAACCATCCCAGGCATGCACACATCAAATTTCCAAAGTTTCATCTCGATCGGGTGAATAGTATATAAAATAATTTCATAAAGCCAGAGCTTACTATTATGCGTAGAAACCAACCCGGGCATGCACACATCAAATCCCAAAAGTTTTGTCGCCATCAGATGAATAGTATTGGAAAAAAAACCTACCTAACCCTCAAACAAAAAATATTTGTTCAACAAAAAACCATCTTATCAAACTCAATTTTACTGCAGCAAAAAAATTACACAAAGAAATTCTTTAACAATATCCGGCTACCCGTGCACACGTATAATTATTTTTATTTTAAAATTGAATAATGTCCAAAGTAAACGAACGAATCCTGACCGATCTATTTTTCGATTTATATGCATATAAAAAATCTGTAGCACTGCATCGAACCCACCTAATTTATAAAAAGTACCTTCATACATACCTACCTACCCAGAGTACCTGTTCAGTACTTAGTTCCTACCTACCTGCATATCTACCTACCCCCGTGTACACCTACATTTTTTTGGAAATATCCATCTTTGGTTACTTTTTTTTATTTTATATCATATTTTTTTTGTGATTTAAAGGAAAAAAGTTCTTACTTAGAGTAAATATCGATATTTGAATTCAATGCAATCCGCATGCCTACTGAACTCCCTGATTGGACAGTCGAAATGAACGACAGGGTCCGGCAAAATTTCCTCACTCATTATTACAAAAACCAATCGATTAAAAAAATGATTTTTTTTTTAAATCGACTCTTTAATATTTTTTTATGGAAATGACATCTTTCAAGTATCCACCTTTTGATGTCACGGACGCCATAACTCTTTTCGTAATCAATAATTATTAATAACGATAAATGTATAGAAAATTAGAAAAAAAACTTTGCATCTTATTTAGATAAATTTTAATGCGCCGCAAAAACGTTGGTCGCAAACGCAAGACAATATTTTCTAAACAAACAAAATTAAGGAAAAAATCATGAGTTTTAATAAAAAAATTAATCAGTATATTTCGAGCGGAATTTTTTTTACCACCCTGTTTCTGAATTTGAATTAAAAGACCGACAAACTGCAATCGGCATTTTTCCAGAAGAAACGCATTTAGTACCTACCATCTTTGGTGATTTCTCTTAATTTCAAACCATTTATTTGTAATTCGATGGAGCAAAGTAGGTACCTACCCAGTGATTATTATTATACCAATCCACCTGACCAGTAATATTTTTAAATCTTGTATAATTTGTTAGCGGATTTTTCATGGATTTTTTTGTAAAATGTCAAATTTTTAGCTCGATATTGTGGAATATTTTCAATGGAATACCACTAAAAAAACGGTTGAATAAGTTTTCGAAACCTTTTGCCATTGAATATATCAAAAAACATTTACGCCAGAGGCCGTCATTTTGACGCAATTTCGTTTGCAAATGAAGGATTCTCAAATACGCCAAAGCTCAATTTTTTTAAAGGCTAAAGTCTAATTTTTTGTTCAGGCCCTAGCACGCTTGCTCTATAACGATCGGTAGGATAACTATCGGTAACTTCTCATCGTTCCCTAGGACAACTGCACATCGCTAACGAACAAACAACAGTTGATGTCGAATATGTTAAGGACACTTAGTCATTGTGAACTGTCACTTATTCGTTGGCGATCTGTAGTCATGCTAGGGAACGATGAGAAGTTACCGATAGTTATCCTATCGATCGTTATAGAGCGAGCGTGCTAGGGCCTCTGACCTACCGCAAAAGCCGTGAGGATCTTACGCTAAAAAAATTCGCTGGGTGGGTAGGCCAACGCCTCTGCAATAGGTCATTTCAAGTGGTTCGCTATGTTTGTTGATTTAGAAGTGGTGCCTGGGTTCATGAGGTTTGTTCTGGTCTTGGCGGTGGATTCGTCTGCCCACCAATTTCGTGGCAGACCAGATCGGAAGAGACTGGTTTAGGGAGACTTTTTGGGTTCTTCAGCAAAGCTCTCTCGGAACATCACCTTGCACCGCAGTGGGAGGGATAAAATCATTCGTCCGTCACTCCACACACTGATCCCCAGATTCCTACCCACCCCTCATAACTTTTTCCTTACCAGAACATCATCTCCTTACCTTCCTAAAAAGAACCCTTCACACAGCATCCCCAAAGATGACATAGGCCCTGAGAGGAATTATTTTCGTCCGTCACTCCACACACTGATCCCCAGATTCCTACCCACCCCTCATAACTTTTTCCTTACCAGAACATCATCTCCTTACCTTCCTAAAAAGAACCCTTCACACAGCATCCCCAAAGATGACATAGGCCCTGAGAGGAATTATTTTCGTCCGTCACTCCACACACTGATCCCCAGATTCCTACCCACCCCTCATAACTTTTTCCTTACCAGAACATCATCTCCTTACTTTCCTAAAAATAACCCTTCACACAGCATCCCCAAAGATGACATAGGCCCTGAGAGGAATTATTTTCTTCAAGGCCTCCTGTGTAGAGCTATTATAAAAATTAAATAAACTTCTCTTTTCCCGGTAGATTTTCCTAATTTTGTTTTAAATTAGTCGAGTAAGATCCATAGTTTATGCATAAACATTCACACGAATTGCCCGCCCTTAGGATTGTGTGTATTGGTGCATATAACGATGCAAAACGTCACTGAGATACATCTTTTTGCCAACCTGAATATATTTAGATATTCTTAAATCGACTCAGATTAACCGGTTATAAAGGGTTTGGTCATCCAACAAATGATTCACGGGGTGGCAGTACCAATGCACACCACCCACGCCGAATGATATTATAATAACACTATTGTGCACTATTTAAAGAAGTACCTACACCATTAGGCAAAAAAATGGATTATCCTGAGTTATTTAAACAGTTTTATTCATCATGTTAAATTCTCAATATTTGAAAAATAACGTTCCCACCCAAGTAGGTACCTACCCACTGGTAAATTATTTTCTATGATCTCGGCAGCCTGAACCGTTCGAATTTTATTTGTCTTTACAAAAGTACCAACCCAGCAATTAAAATCAACGTTATGTAGCTGGCCGGTAACGTTTAACCTGTTTTTATTTTGCATTTCTTCATAAACGTCAGAATTTTTTCAACTTTTGAAGATGTATCCTGAAATAATTTACATGAAATGTGGTAAATGTAATGTATTATTGGAGTTCGGAAATCTATGGTTTTCAAAATTATAGAAAAACATCTTATCCACATATGCTATTTTTGACGTAATATTGATACACATGAGACTCGTCGAAATGTCAAATTAACATGCGAGACGCCATAGAATAATTTTCAAAAATGCCCCAACATTTCAGTACTTTGAAGGTCTGACGATATTTTTTCCTTAATAAAGCATTTTTTTACTGGCTACGAACATTTTAACAGTTTTTAACTCGGAATTTTTTTCGTAAACGTCAGAAATTACCGACGTTTGAAAACGAATCCTGACAAAATTTCCATGAAAAGTCATAAATATAATATATTATTTATGTTCCAAAAACTGTCGTAGTCGAAATAATACAAAAACATCTAAGCCAGGTATCTTTTTTAAGTCGCAATTTTGATTTACCTCGAGGCTCGTCGGAATGTAAAGTTTTGAGGTGAGACGCCTTATATTTAAAAAAATATACACTTTACGATTTTAGTACTGAGGCTCTTTCACAAATTTTTCGTGAAGGTCTGACGATAAATTTTTCCTTTTTTGATGGGCGAACCTGGCGGCTGGAAATACAACTTTGAATTTCTTCGTCGAATAATGAGCGCTTCTAGTTTTCGCCGCTAGGTTTTCATACATCAGTTTTATTAGCAGTTTATTTTTTTTGCATCAGTTTTTTTATATGAAAATTTGCAATTGGTAAAATTCTGGCTGAATTTTTCCCATACAAATCAGGTCTGAAAAAATCGTATGTATTTTTATCCACGGTCGATGTCTCGCGAAAATCAGCTTTGAGGTCGGTTAAACTTGAGGGGCAGAGTGGTCGTTTTTCGCAAGACTGCGATTGACTTAAAATCTGGTGGTTACGAGCATTAATATATACTAGCTTTTGCCCGTTGCAACACAACTAATTGGTTAAAGCACTACGCGATTTGACGTTTGAAGGTGGATGAAATAAAAAGTGTGTGCGTACATTTTTTTTCATATTAAATATTTGGAGAAAAAAAAACTATGTATGAATGTGGATGAAGCAAGGCTTGTGAGCCTTCACAGGGTTTGTGAAAATTGAATATTTTTAAAATATGAAGTATTTTTAAAATTAAAGAATTTTGAAATTTGAATATTTAGAAATTTAGGGTTTTTTAAAATCTACATGGTAACCATAAATTTAACTAAAATAAAATCCCCTTCCTCGCTTTGTCAGAATCGATATGTCACATGACTAACCTAAGAAAAGTCTTAAAAAACACCATGGCGACCGAAATTTTGACTAATATGAAATCCTCATCCTCGGTTTGTCAGAATCGATATGTCACATGACTAACCTAAGTAAAGTCTTCAAATACAAAATGGCGCCCGTGATTTTAACTAATATGAAATCCCCATTCTCGCTTTGTCTGAATCGATATGACATACCTAAGTTTCATCGCAATCGGATGGATAGTAGATGAAATAATTTCATAACGCCAGAGCTTACTTAATGTTATGCGTAGAAACCACCCCGGGCATGCACACATGAAATCCCCAAAGTTTCATCGCAATCGGATGAATAGTATAGTATGAAATCCCCATCCTCTCTTTGTCAGAATCGATATGTCACATGACTAACCTAAGTAAAGTCTTTAAAAACAAAATGGCGACCGTAATTTTAACTAATATGAAATCCCCATCCTCGCTTTGTCAGAATCGATATGTCACATGATTAACCTAAGTAAAGTCTTAAAAAACAAAATGGCGACCGTAATTTTAACTAATATGAAATCCCCATCCTCGCTTTGTCAGAATCGATATGTCACATGATTAACCTAAGTAAAGTCTTAAAAAACAAAATGGCGATTGTAATTTTTAACTAATATGAAATCCCCATCCTAGCTTTTTCTGAATCAATATGTCACATGACTTACCTAAGAAAAGTCTTAAAAAACAAAATGGCGACCGTAATTTTGACTAATATGATATCCCCATCGTCGCTTTGTCAGAATCGATATGTCACATGATTAACCTAAGTAAAGTCTTAAAAAACAAAATGGCGATTGTAATTTTAACTAATATGAAATCCCCATCCTAGCTTTGTCTGAATCGATATGTCACATGATTAACCTAAGTAAAGTCTTAAAAAACAAAATGGCGATTGTAATTTTAACTAATATGAAATCCCCATCCTAGCTTTGTCTGAATCGATATGTCACATGACTTACCTAAGAAAAGTCTTAAAAAACAAAATGGCGACCGTAATTTTGACTAATATGATATCCCCATCCTCGCTTTGTCAGAATCGATATGTCACATGATTAACCTAAGTAAAGTCTTAAAAAACAAAATGGCGACCGTAATTTTGACTAATATAAAATCCCCACCCTCGCTTTATCAGAATCGATATATCACATGACAGACCTAAGTTTCATCGCAATCGGATGGATAGTAGATGAAATAATTTCATAATGCCAGATCTTACTATTATGCGTAGAAACCACCCCGGGAATGCACACATCAAATTCCCAAAGTTTCATCGCAATCGGATGAATAGTATAGGAAATAATTTCAGTACGCCAGAGCTTATTATTATATAGAAAAGCCATGCATAAAATCCCCAAAGTTTTATCTCAATCGGATGAATAGTATTGGAAATAATTTCATTACGCCAGAGCTTTCTATTAGGTATATATAGAACCCATCCTGAGTATGCACACATCAAATTCCCAATGTTTTATCTCAATCGGATGAATAGTATATCAAATAATTTCATAACACCAGTTCTCACTATCATATTTAGAAACCATGCCGAGCATCGATGACGGGCATCAGAAACGGCGCTCTACAATTTTTTATTGCTGAGCAAAAAATATTAAATCAAACTATATTTCGTTGCAATAAAAAAATAAGCGAAAAAATCTTTCAAAAACCTGTTAATAAAAATAAATGTCTATAGAAAAACCAACAATTATCTACCATCTTTGGTAATTTAAAGAAAAAAATCATTTCATTAATTTGTAATACGATGGATAAAAGTACCTACCATCTTTGGTGCCTTTTTTATTTCAAATCATTAATTTGAAATACGGTGGAAAAAGTTTTATCTTCAGTTCATACATACAGTACCTACCCAGTTATAATGTTCTACATATTTTTTATAAGGGCAAGACAGAACCATAAAAATTAGCATAACCTCCTTCAATAAAAGCCTGAAAATCGAATTCCGCCATCTTTTTAAAAACATTTTCATACAAAACCTACACGGATAATGTTGCGGAGGTTTTGATACAGGCTAGGTCAATATACTCGCTGTGATCAGTCGTGAAGTTAGTCGCAAGCAATAAAGTACCTACCCGGAGGCTAATGTGTTCGCACTTCGACTGGCCGCAAAAAATTTTCATTCATGACGAAACGTTTTTTACACAATTTTTTCGCTAGATGTCAAAAGTTTGGCAAAGTTTAGCGGCAAATTTATAATGAAGAGGGTTAGATGTTTTGCCTGAATAAGATGGCCAATCCTCTCGTCTACGATCCTATTCAAAAACATTGCCACCAGAATGATTTTTTACGACCCAATCTCGAATGCCGTGGAACCCTCTCATATGTAAAATTTTCAAGCGAGTCGCCTAAGAAAATTTAAAAAACACACCTCAAGATACTGTTTTGTACTCAAATTTGTCGTGAAGGTCTGACGATAAATTTTTCCTTTTTTGATGGGCGAACCTGGCGGCTGGCAATATAACTTTGAATTTCTTCTTCGAATAATGAGCGCTTCTAGTTTTCGCCGCTAGGTTTTAATACATCAGTTTCATTAGTAGTTTTTTTTTTTTGCATCAGTTTTTTTATATGAAAATTTGCAATTGGTAAAATTCTGGCTGAATTTTTCCCATACAAATCAGGTCTGAAAAAATCGTATGTATTTTCATCCACGGTCGCTGTCTCGCGAAAATCAGCTTTGAGGTCGGTTAAAATTGAGGGGCAGAATGGTCGTTTTTCGCAAGACTGCAAAACACTTAATCGGTCATCCACGGTCGCTGTCTCGCGAAAATCAGCTCTGAGGTCGGTTAAACTCGAGGGGCAGAGTGGTCGTTTTTCGCGAGACTGCGATTGTCTTAAAATCTGGTGGTCAAGAGCATTAATATTAATATATATATTGATCGCGAAAATCACGAATCTTGAAATCATTCACAAAGATAGCAAGCAGCTAATAAAAATTTGCGTTAAGAAAATGTAGATGATGTTGATAGTTTTTAGTCGAAGTTTGATACAGTTATTAATGACCGAATCGGTTAGGGTCCCATTAGTTCAGTCAAGAGTACCATCCTGGGTTCGATTCCTAATAGGTGTGACCATATCTTTTGCTGATTGTCAATTAGTGATTATTAAAGAATCTTACGTTTGGTTTAACCGACTTATTTCTGTTTCTAAATTATTTTATCTGTTGTCATGGCCGTTTTTGTAAAGAATTTTAGCATTTAAAATGTTATTTATTGTTTAAACAATGTCAATAATATTAGAAAAAATAAAACGTACGAAAAGATAGAAAATAAAATAAAAATGGATGTTTTTTTTTTGAAAACTAACTGCTTCCGTCTGGAGCCAGTGAGACTTCACTTTCACCTTCTCAGCCCGCGAAATAGTAAATAACTAATTGCATAAAAATGTTAGCAAATTCTTAATGCTGAATTATTTGTACATCTAATTTCATTCTAATCCTCCAGTCCTAATGAATCCTAAGTTCACAAGTCTTTCGAAATAACTTCAATTTATTATAATTAAAAGACAAAATAACTTTGTTTTCATCACTTTTTATTTATACACAATCTACATGTTTCGTGAACGATGTTCACCTCATCAGGAACAAATGTATACTAAACTTAAAATATAATATAGATTACATATTTTAATTAAAATAAATAATGACATCACAAAGTGAAAACCTTTCCGAAGAAGTTTTCTTCGAAAAATCAATTTATTAACTCCATTTTTGGCAGTAATCTTCTTATAAATGTAATATGACAAATGATGGTGTAGCAAATGTAAAGTTATGCAATGTCCAGTGTTTTAATATAGCGTCCTCCGCGTGCAAAGTCGTATCTTCTCCAAGCATAAACTTTATAATTAAAGTGTGTTTATCGGAAGTGACCTGCCAGGTAAGTATGTTCTCTGTGTCCATTTGTAAATAATAGTTCTAGGTAGAGCCTAAGAATTTATAATAAGATGTACAGCGCCCTTGAGGTGATTTCTCACAAAAACGGCGCTCTACAAATTATCCAATTATTATTATTATTATTATCCCCAATTGGGGTATTGTGAGGCTGAAGATAAACGGGGAAGGGAAGAAGACGAGGAAGAGGAAGGTGGGGACGTACCTGGCTATTCAGATCTAGTCACTAAACACGGATAAAGCCTTTTCAAGCAACGTTTCAATTCTGAATGGTGGTCTTACCCAAAGGCGATATTGAGAGTATCCTCCATTCTGGAACGTGCCGCAAATATAGTATATATTATTTTTAATTTTTTATTGTGAAATAACACAAATTACCAAATAAAATTTATTTGCGCACGCCGGGCTCGAACCCGCGACCTTCGGAATAGGAGTCGGCCGTCAAAATGACTAAAATGAATGATAAAATGACTCGGACCTGCATATTTATTTATTTATTTATTTATTATTTATTTATTATTAATTTTCAACGCCCTGATGGGCTTTTACATAATAAGTATATTATACAGTGATATATATGTATGTTTAAATAAGAAATATAAACTTATAGCAATTAACAATATAAAATATAACAGTATAAAAGTAAGTAAGAAATATTATATTATAATAAAAGAGAAAAAGTAAAAATAAATTAAACTGAAACCAGTTTTTAAATTGCAGATGGCATAAAAATAATAAAATATAGTGTAAGTTAATATTAGAAATTTACAGATGTGTAATACAAGAAAAAGTTTACAATACAGAAAAACAAAAGAGAGTAAGTAACAAGTTTTTACATTATAGATAAATAGAAATAATACAAAAATATGTGCAACAGCTCCTACATTATAAGAATATGCTACATCAAAATATTATGGAATCTTTTAAATAACAGTAACTAATATTAAACACGTCTGATTTCACATTCTGACATGAATGATTTAATAATTTCATGTTTGTATTGTATCAGTGACACATTCCATACATCTACGTGCGAATACATATTTCCCAAGTTTTGAATTCTCTGTAGTGGTATATTGAATTGGGCCCTGGTCGCAGTATTACTACAATAAAATGGTAGTACTGACCTTGTATTTCTGGCTGGCACATTTAGATTTATGAGCGATAAGAATTCAGGGCTATCAATTATATTATGCAAGATTTTAAATAGAAATATTAGATCAAAAACAATTCTCCTGTCACTCAAGTTTAATAGATTAGAGAATCGTAGTAGAAAAGGGTAGTTTTTTTGTTCTTTCGGTATTTTTAGTTTATAATTTAAAAAGCTTAGGAATTTTTTTTGTACTCTTTCTATTGTTTGTGAATGCACGTTATAGTGGGGAGACCATATAGTTGAATTATATTCAACCTGGCTCCTTACTAGTGATGTGTACAGAAGTTTTAATGTTTTAATGTTGGTAAAATCTTTAGCCACTCTTAGTACAAAACCTAACATTTTTAAACCCTTCTTTGCAATATTTTCAATGTGTGGTATGAAACTAAGTTTGTTGTCGAAAGTAATACCTAAGTCATTAATTTCGGAAACAGATTCGAGAATGATGTTATTCATTGTGTAATTGAAATAAATCGGATTTTTTATTTTAAAAAATCTCATAGTTATGCATTTATTGACATTAAGGTATAGCTTGTTATCGCTACACCACTCAACTAATTTTAACAAGTTTGCCGAGAGAATATGACAGTCGTTCAGGTTTCGAATTACTTTAAAAAGTTTTAAGTCATCTGCGAACATAAGTACGTCGATGTCTTTAAAAATATTACAAAGGTCGTTCACAAAAAAGATAAATAATACAGGTCCAATGTGGGAACCTTGCGGAACACCACTGGATGCAAAAAAATCATACGATGATTCCCCATTAAGTTTAACACTAAGTTTTCTGTTTGAAAGATAGCTTATAAACCAATGCAACATGTTTCCACAAACTCCAGCTTTAGACAGTTTTTCTACAAGAATAGCGTGACAAACCTTGTCGAACGCTTTGCTGAAGTCAGTGTAAATTGAGTCAACTTGAAGCTTCTTCGCCATTGCATCGGAAATGAAATTTTGATATAGAATATGGTTAGTTAGTGTTGATTTGCCGGTTATGAAACCATGTTGTTCAGTACATATACTATCTTTAAATGAGTTAATTATTTTATCCAGAATCAGTTTCTCAAAGAGTTTTGGAATTGTTGAAAGTATGCATATCGGTCTATAATTAGTTACCTCGTTTTTATCCCCTTTCTTGAAGATGGGTGTTATATAACTATGTTTCCATAGATCAGGAAATATACCTTTCGACAAAGAATGATTAAAGAGTGTGTACAGGGGATAAGCAAGAACGACGACACACTGCTGTAAGAGTAATGGTGGAATGTTGTCGGGACCGGCATTTTTATTGGGATCTAGAAGTTTAATTTGTTTAATAATTTCGTTTAGTTCGATGTGCACATGTGACAGGTTTATATTGAAACGGGGAGTATAGTTAGGTAAGGAAAACTGATTGGGTTGACTTTTATCATAAACGTTCTTGAAGAAGTCTGCAAAAAGATCGACAATATTTTTAATACCATCGGCCTTTCTGTCTTCAAAATACATAGTATTTGGTATATCAGAGTCACCACTTCTTAATGTTTTACTGAATCGCCAGAAACGTTTTATATTGCTAAAAATATCATTCTCTGTCTGCCTAATATAGTCATTATAACATGTCCTTGAAAGTTTATTACAATCACTCCTAATTTTAGAGAATTCTATGTACAACTTTGATGTTCCGTGATTCTTGTACAGTTTGTGAGCTGTTTTTTTACATATAATTAAATTAATCAAATCTTTATTGAACCAGACTGGATATTTAGATTCCTTATATTGAGTGTAAGGGACAAAGCGATTTATATGATTACTTAGAATAAAGTGGAAGTGTTCAATATTATGATTTAAATCATCACTTTCTAAGAAGGACCAGTCGACCAATATGAGCGAGTCACACATACCTGAATAATTAGCATTTCTGAAATTATAGCTTGATCTCGTAGGTTTCAGAATTTTTTCGCCAAAGTCTGTTATACAAATATTAAGTGGAGGATGATGGATATCGGGGGGTATGACAACTTCTATGGCTTTATTCACTTTGATACTTTGAGAATTGAAGAAAACGAGATCCAATACACGATTGTTAATGTTTCTAACAAGATTATGTTGAGTTAGGTTTAAGTATATTGACATGTCAAGTATTACTCTTTCATTTTCGGAGATAGTTGTATTACAAGTATTCGACAATACGGGGTCGTGCAAATCCCAATTTACATTTGGAAGATTATAATCACCTACTGCAATAAATTTGGCATCAGGGTACTTTGATTTAATTATTTCTACGTCTTCATAATGGTTTTTGAATACAACAGTGTTGGCCGAGGGGGGTATGTATACAGAACTAATTATTATTTTCTCATTTTTACATTTCACCAAAACAAACAATTGTTCTACGTTACTGTTTTTTGTGTTTAATTTCTTAGAAGTAAATTTCTTTTTTATTGCGACGAGGACACCACCTCCTCTTGACTTTGAACTGGTATCACGGTTTCTGTCCATCCTATAAACATTATAAGAGGATAATCCTAGTTCGGAAGAATTGATGGATGGATCTAACCACGTTTCAGTCAGTACCACGGCTTCACATATTATTGATGGTATACAAATTCTGAAGTTATCTAGTTTTGTGCGAAGCCCACGTACATTTTGATAGTAGAGGTTCAGTGAGCTGGATTTTGATAGTTTTTTGTTTGCGCATTCACGATTTTTGGCGTAGAGTTGACATACTTAATAGTAATATTGGTTTCGCCGTTTTTTAATCTTGATTCAAGTTCACTTCGTAAATGAGCAAGTTCATTTCTTTGTAGACTGGTGAGGTCGTTTGCTGCTTTGACACCGTTCTTCAACTTTGATCGGTTCATCAGAATGGATTTGGAAGTTGATGGATCCTTAAATTCGATCTTGATGGGCCTTGTTTGGTCAGGTTTCTTGATTCCCAACCGGTGAATCTTGATCTCACTGGGATTAAATGTGTTTTCAAAACCCTCCAGGGAAGATGAAACCTTTTCAATATCTTCGGTGATTCTCGTTGCAGTTGATAGAGAATTGCTCTCGGGGATGTTGAATAGTATGATGTTCTTAGATCTTGTCTTCCTTTCCTCCAACTCAGTTAGCATCTCACAGATGTCAGTCACATTGTTTACGGGTGACGGAATTTGAGATGGAATATTTTTTTGCATATTTTTGTATGCCTGCAATTCACCTTCCAAGATGCCGGTTTTGGCAGCTACCGCTGCCGACATGCTGCCAATTGCAGCCAAGATTTCACATGAAATTGGAGTGATTTTTGCTATTTGGTCCTTATTAAATTTATTACCAGGGTCAAGAAGTACCTTATTTATAGCATTGACTGCCTTCTCTGCGTTTGAGATAAATGACTGGATATCCATTGCGACAGTAAAAATATGTTTATCAGTTTTTATAAATTTTATGTTAGATTAATATTAAAACTTTTAGAGCCACTGGTTGAGCTTCACTCTCACAAGTTTCGGATAGGTAGTTTGTATAGGTACTGTACTTGTCAAGGAGTGTATTTAATGTTTATGTTTTATTGGTAAAGGCACACTAAAAACTGAAGTTTTAACACTTTATTTCACTAAAGTAGCACTGTTTGTTAATCATATGTATCGTTTAAGTGTTCAGATTTACTGTGAATAAGTTTATTTTTATTATTTAAACTGGAGACGATTTTTGACGTTTGCACTGTCAAGGAGTATTGTTGTAATAATATTATTCCTAAGTAAATTTTCAAGTATCCAACGGGTATTTGTTTGTTTAAGTACCTTTCGAAATTGGATAATAAACCAGGAAAGTTTTAAACCAACCCTTTACTCACCTGTACACTAATAGTATTTTGTTCAAAACTTCATTACCGACTCTAGAAGCAAGTTATCGTAAATAAAATAAAATCTTTCCTTTTAACAGAAAACTCTTCGGGTGAGTATCGATTGAGTTTAGCTGCTGAAGAAGAGAAAAACCTCAAGAAACTATTATAAACTGATTGGGAATCCGAAAAATTCATTTGAAAATAACGAAACGTTTAACATCCATCACGTGTGATCAATGGTTAGGCATTTACTTACCTATCAAGGAACGAAATTCGATGTAAATAAATTATTGTGGGTAAGAAAAGGGTCCCAGACCTAAATACTTGGGAATGGACCAACAGCAAACTAAAAGTGTCGAGGGCGGTGTTCAGGGGTACATTAACATTACAATAAATGGACGTGAATAAAATATGCACTGGAAATTTTATACTCCATTACATTGGAATTTGTAGATTAATCCATTGTTAATAAGCAAAAAAAAAATTACTCCAAGAAAAATTATCAAGATAGTTTACACAACTATTTCTAAAATTATTAACATGTTACAAAAGCAAAGGTTTTTTATCAGTATACAAAGTATACTAACCACCGGAGCGTTTTTGGTCACGTTTTGGTCAATTTGCAAACACCCTCGAGCGTTTGCTGACCAAAATGTGGCCAATTTTTTGAGATATTTTAAAACATTTAAGCCGTCCGTTTATGGAGGTACTTACAAGCGACACGAGCGCCGCTCGTCAGTACCCGCTATACTATTTTGATAGTGTTCGCACACGCCGCTACGCGCTACACTAGCAAAATAGTATAGCGGGTACTGACGAGCGGTGCTCGAGTCGCTTGTAAGTAGCTCCATAAACGGAGGGCTTTATTGGAATTATTTCAAAAGTTCCCACGCATTTTATACTTCGATTAATCACAAAGATATTTTAGTATTTCCACTTTTAAAGAAGAGATTTCTCGCATCTCTTCCGAATTATTTGTTATTCACATTTCGAGAAACCAACATTATTGAAATAATTTTTCTTACGTTTTAATTAACTATTTAAATTTCAACATAAGTCCAGAATATCTACCACTTTTTTCATTCAGATAACAAAATCCCATCCTTATAGATCAGATGATAATATTTTGCATTAATGTAATAGGTAACGTTTGGTGACTTATCAGGGGTTCCGGGTTCGTGGGGTGAGGTTTATTCTTGCTCACCACCTTCGAGGCAGGCCGGATGGGGAGAAACTGATCGAAGGAGATATTTTGACCTTTCCAGCAGGACTCTCTCAGGGGGAGACACTGACCCCCAAATTCCTACCCTCCTCATACATTTTTCCTTCCCAGAACTTCTTTTCCTTCCTTATCTCAAAAGCCCCTCCAAAAAGCATCCCCAAAGATGTCATAAACCCTGACGGGAATTATTTACCTTGGGACCTACTGTGTTAAGCTAATTTAAAAATAAAGAAACTCATGGCTCTTCTTTTCTAATCTTTACAATATACCTTTAAATTATTTATTATATATACATTAGCTTGTATTTTAAATATCTATTAATATTCATTTTACTGTTGTCACCTAATCCCCCGATAACATTTACGAATGTGTAATATGGTGGTTTGATTGTTTTTATAAAATTTTATTCGATGCACCGTATTTCACAAACAATAACGACATACTTACTACATTAAACATCGTATAACATTTACGTTTAGTTACAGAGTTCTCGCCGATGCGAGTACTCGAGGTTTTAAATGCAACTCGAGTGAAATATAATGTTGTCATACCCTGGAGTGTACATTGTTAATGGAATAAAGAAAAACAACTGGGTATTTGCAGATTAACTTCCATAATAAAAGCTATGAGGAATGATATGCAATCGTAAAAAAATACTGAAAACATTGTTCTGGAGTGCTCTTTCTATCTACCTACACGAAACGCAGAGGAAAATAATTTCCCTCAGGGCATTTGTCATCTTTGGGGATGCTGTGAGGAGGGTATTTTAATAAAAACAATTAAAACTTCTGTAAAGGAAAAGGGTATGAAGTGTGGGTAATAATCTGGGCTCACGTATGAATTCACCCCTCCGCGGTGAAAGGGGATGGGTCGAGAGAGACCGGTTGGAGAGGTCTAGGTTAGGTCTCCCTCAGTTAGTCTTTCCTATTCCGACCCACCACACAGAGAGTGGGCAGACGCATCCGCCACCAATACGTAGAATACCCCTGCTAAGTTACCAACCCCTGGAGGTGACCTATGACAGAGGTGTTGGTTGTTTGATAAATGGTTCCCGGGGTGGCGTCACCCATGCCCGCCTCACAAATTGGAGATTATGAAAAGAAAGATAGATAGAAAGATAGATCAGTGTGGGTGGCTTTGTTTTTTAAACAAATCTAGTTTTATTCCAAGATTGATGACATTTTGCACCCTTGATTTTCAAAATAAGAGGAAGGTCACTTTAAACATGGGTAACCACCCACTTCCCCTTTTCCTAGCCCTTAAAGCAGTGTAAAGCCCGAGCAACACCGGGGACTCCAGCTAGTTTAACAATGAATTAAATAATAATTTGCTTTATGCAGTGTATGGGTTTCGAGTATTGCCGAGTGTCGGCGGAGATACCCGAGGTTTTAGATATAACCGAGCGGTTCCGAGCGCAGAGCGGCACTTCTACGTTTTGGCAGTCAGCCTTCAATACTAGTACAATACAATACTAGTATCTGTGTATTATTATGATCTACTAATAAATGTGTAAAAGTGTACGAAGTACCTACGAGTCTTGTTATTAAGAACCTAAAAGGATTCTACAACATTTTGTTTTGAAGAGTTTTAATTTTCAATGTACTATCGTTACTCAAATTTTAATTTTTCTGCTACCGGTTTCGACACATCCGTGCCATTCACTAGCAAACTTAAAACTAAACTTAAAATTTAAAACAAGTACAGAAATGAAATAGGTTTTATTAGGTGGACCTAATGGGAGGGGTGTTTTTGGGGGAGGGGGAGAACAGTGGGCGGGGTCAATATCACATGGGAACATAGTCAAAAAGGGAGATTTGGAGGGTGCTATTATTTTGTTAACTAAATTAATTTTTGATTTAATTTTTTTGTTTATTTCTAAAGTTTCTAAAGCGCACAAGTTAAAATTTAAAAATTAAAAAACAAGAAAAAAGAAAAATTAAAATTTAAGTAACGATAGTACATTGAAAATTAAAACTCTTCAAAACAAAATGTCTAGAAATTGTTACATAGTTAATGCCCAAGAAATACAAAAAAAGAATTCTACGAGATAAGGGAGATATTGGCCCCCCTTATCAAGGAGCAGAATAAAGAGGATTATCGAGATCAGTAATATTTGATAAATAACAGCACATTACACTTTATGAAAGCACTAATTTATATTTAAAAAAGTATGTTTCAATGACATCCAATCTTCGAAAAAAAAATAAACAAAATGTACCTTACAAGAAGAAAACTACTTAAGCCCAACAAGGTCAGGAAATATTGCGCTGGAAGTTAAAGTTTTCTTTACTGGGTTTTTTCACCAAACCATAACTCTTTTAGGCTTTTATATATCAGGGTTGACTACAGCAGCCAACCTGTGTCGGGTTGAAGGAAAAAGTTGGAAATTTTTATTATTAAATCAACAACCTTCGTCGGAGGTTTTTCCATTAAACGATTATTTGCCTTCTACGTGGAGTTATGAAGATTGAGCGAAATATTCTCATGTGAAAATATTTATACTGCCCATACCCTTTTCTATGTGTACATTACACAAGACTAGCGCTGACCGTAGCAAAAAAAAACACGATATTTTTAATACAGTAGCTCGTTTGATGTTTGATAGAGTTAATTTTGTTTATTTAGTTTAGTTATTTGAACACTGAAGTTTACTAATTACTAATAATTATTACTTACATTTTATATTGTTTAATGTGGTTCTTACAATGTATATTGAATTTATTAATTGGTGTAGTTTTTATGGTTTCCGGCAGTGTAATTTAATATTTTATCAGTTTGTACAATAAATTGTTCTGCGTTTTGCCTTCGTCCTTTTTTGGTAGTCTGATTTCATTGGACGTTTTTGTGTTATGTCTGTGAAAGTCCTTGTTGTATATAATTCTATTTGAAAAGTATTCTGTTGATAGATTGTTTATTGTGTTTTGTATAAATATTATTGTGTTAGCCAATTTAGTTCCTAATTAATTATTAAGTTAGTTTTAAGATTAAGTTTAGTAACCAATGTACATGTGAAATAAAACTCTTCATCAAAATTTTTTTTTCCAATAACATTTTAGTTACTTTGAAAAATCTATTTCACCTAAGTATTTATTCTCGTTCTATTTTGGAGAATCTGCAACTTGTTTGTTTCTATGTCGTAACACAATAAAATGATTTAAAAAAATATTTTTTATAATTGTATTGATTTTTAATAATTTTACTGTATAGGTATTGAGAAAATAGGTTTAACTTCAACCTACGCTTTTTTATATGAATACCGCTCAAGATTCCCAACTGTCCGGAGTCAGTGAGATTACTTCTCAACCTAACTGGTGTGTGTTGCAAGGCTGAAAAAGGAGTGCGGAAGGGGAAGGGATGGATATGGCGAGAGGAAGGTAATGAAGTTGACTGTTCAAATCTGCTCTCAAATCATGGCTAAAGACGTTTTCAGCAACGTTTCGTTCCTGAATGGTGGTCTTTGACCAGAGCAATACTCAGAGTGTTTGATGGTGGTCAACTGTATAAAAAAATTAGACTGGTGTTTGATGGTAACCAACTGTTTAAAAATGAGAATTTGCTACCTTATATTAAAACAATGCGCACAACACCTGGGCCTCTAACATCCATCCACACGAGCGACCAAATTCTAATAAAATTATAGCTCAATCTAACATTTATTCGAAGTTCTAAGCAACAAATTTAAAAAAAAATTCGAAAACGTCACATGCTACCCTAACACCACTAAACAGATAATACACACAACTTCAAATATATAGGTTTATTATGTTTGTTGTACCACCATTTTTTATTATTTTTATATTTGTTATTTAGTTCTGCTTTTTATATTTTAGTTTACATTCATCAAGTACCTAGTTTTATATTTCTAAAAACCCTTCTGTAATCATTATTATTTTATATGGGTTTTTTGTTATCATCTGAATATCGTATTATTAAGACTGTAATTAAATAAATAAATTGCATTTGGTGTAATCCTCTCCTTGTATACTTTCTTCCACGTCCGTGTGTGATTCTGGCAATGTAATATTGGTACACGAAATTCACGACTGTGGCATTTCAAAAAGCTTCATCTGATGTTCAAGGGTCTGTGAGCTTTTTTGCTTTTAAAAATACGTTTTTTTTTTTGTTAATTTCATTAACTAATGATTGGTCCATTAAACATGGCGCCGTTTAGTGATTACATTAACTCAACAGCGCCTCATTGATGAAATAATTTACCTTTTCTGAGTGATGATTTTGAATAGCGCCCTTAGGGGAAACGTTTTTAGAAAATGGAACATTTCTTCCAAATTCAAGTAATGCATTGCACTCCTAATTAATATTGGAGTAATTGGTTTTGAAAGGTAAAAGGAAAGAAAAAGGAAAAAAAGGAAAAAAGAGAAGGTTAATTAGATGTAGTCAAAACCTATACTCACCGTTAGGCTTTCCAGAAAAAGCTTTCAATTCTGAAGGTTGTGTCTTCTTTTGGTTGGGAATTCTGAATAGATCTTTTCATTCCAGAATACGTATTAATGGTGCAAAAATAAAGAAAACCTAATTCATTTATAAATGTAATCATAAAAGAGGTACAATAAATTGAATAACGGAATATGGTATAATAATAAAATAACAATAATTATGTAACATTATATGGACATTTGAAATAAAATAATATAATATTCAAATTATAAAGTGGCAAAATAAAGTATATTATTTCGAAATATGGAACAATAATTATAAGCTAAATGTTAGTATGGTCCACTGTGCGGGAAGATGGGGTTTCAAAGCTTCAGTCGTTTGATGACGTCCATGCGGAAGTCACTCCTGAAAATAAAAATAAAACACATTACAAAAGTGACAGGATTGATAAACAACAAGCAAATTTATTGGTCGTACGAGATTTAGGCAAATCATTGGAAAATTATTATAAAACAATTAGAAGTGTAAAAAAACAAAATAATGGTTCTTTAAAACGTAAGAGTTGAAAATAACGACATACAAAAAATGAATAAAACCAATTTAAATTTTTTTTTACGTATTATTATGGTTCATTATTTTGTATGTTTTCGTTGCTAGTTGCTAGTTTTGCAATATTCATATTTTTATTTGTGATGAGGCGATCCGCTCACTGAGGCAACTGAAAACTGTCAACTGGCAACTGTCTTTGTCTGACAATGTGATAGCCCGCACACTACACAATCACTTAAAAACCCGTTGTCAATGGTAACACAAGCGGTGACTCGCGACTCGCACTGCTGAATGCCGTGGCCGGTCGTTGCTAGTTGCCAGCTGTCAGCTGATTGTTCTTAGTCTATGGTTCAATAAGCTTTTTGACCAATCAAGACATAGAAACCAGCCGGTTTTAGTTTGGTTTCAGTTGCCTCGTCAGCGGAGCGCCTAAGATTTTCATAATTATTATTATCAAGTTTAATTCGTAGAACAGTTTTTTTAAACGTTTTATTAATAAACAAGTTCTGCTGCGTATGTTACAGAATTAATTAAGGCAATAGTAATAAAATCAAAAGCTATTGGTTAAAAAAAGTAAACAAATAGATTGTCCTAAGTAGGTTCAACACGGTTTGATAATGCCACCGTTAGGCGAAAAAGCTAACACGCGTAATAATAAATGCACAGCACATCTAATTTATAAATAAATTGTTTTAATGTGGGAGGCGGGTATGGGTACAGCCGTCCCAGGAACTATTTACTGGACGACTAACACCTCTGCCACAGGTCACCCCAAGTGGTTTGCTACGTTTGGTGACTTAGCAGGGGTGCTCGGGTTCATGGGTTTAGGTTTGTCCGGGACTTGGGGGGCGGATGCGTCTGCCGACCATATGCGTGGCAGGCCGGATCGGGAGAGACTGGTTGAGTGAGACCTTTTGATCTCTCCGGCCGGACCCCTGCGACCCATCGCCTTGCACCGCAGTGGGAGGGATGGCTTCACACGTCCATCACTCCTGGAAATTTATCCCCAGATTCCTACCCATCCCTCAAACATTTTTCCTTCCCAGGACTTCCTCTCCTCTCAGCATCTTCAAAGATAACATAGGCCCTGATAAATTTTTCCCTCAGGGCCTCCTGTGTGGAGCTAATGTAAAAAAAAAATATAAAAATAGTTTTATTTTTATTTTTGAAGTCATTTTTAATTCATTCTCTCTTAAGGAACGCGAAAAACTTGTGATCGATAGATTTGTTAAGTAAGTACATATTTATTGCGAACCAGATTTGCACATAAATCGTACGGTAAATTTAATTATATAGACTCCGAAATGAAGAAAAAAATTCTGATAACCTTAGGGTAATTAATACAAGAAGTCAAAAATTATATTTTGACAGATTTCAGAGTTATTCAGAGTCTAGCATGGGGATAGATAAAAATATAAATAATGTTACGAATGGTTTAGGCTAAAATGATCCAGAAATATGTAGCTTGGAATAGGTTGGAAGCCTGTCAGATCGATACCTACCGAAAACCTGATAAATTAATCATACAAACACTCAAATAAAAATAAACCCAAGTATAAACGGTTGCCTCTGAGAGAAAAATTGTGATTAATGTCAGTGGGGGCGAGTTGCGGAGATAAACGTCACTCCCGGGAACAGGCGAATAAAAAGAAGAAGAAGAGCATGGGAGCTTCACACGGAGAATATTATAGAGTTGTCTGCAGAAAACGAAAACTGCCGAGAACTCACGGAAAATCCCGAGGGTTGAACCAATAAAATTTATTAAAATTTTCTCTAACGTTTGTTTGCTTGTTAGGGCTTTAATAACGTAATTGAAAATAATTGAAATGGCTGACAATGACAAGGGAAAATATTTTTTATATTTTTGAAAAACCTAATTTAGAAATGTTATTCTAATTGACAAACTAAATCACAAACTGAACTTAAAGGTAACGAATAATTTCTGAAATCTGTAAAATCTTACGAAATTTCGAAGATTCTTCGTAATTTTTTGTTAGTACCGCACAAGAGTCCCAACTGCTCCCAACCGTCTGGCTAGATGAGAAATGAAATTATGAAATCCAGTGAGATGATGAAATCCCCAATTGGGGTATGTTATGAGGCTAAAGGTAGTGGGAGGGTGAAGGAGATGGGGTAGGTGGGGAAGTACCAGGGTATTAATATTTGGTAAAAGGCACGGCTAAATCCATTTCAAGCAACATTTCGATTGTAAACGGTGGTCTTTCACCAGAGAGATTTTGAAAGTATCCACCACGCTGGAACATGCCGCAAACACATTATATATTTATTTTCATGAAAAAATTATGAAATAACACAAATTAATCAAATAAAATGCAAAACTGGATTTGAACTAGCAACCTACGATTTCGTAGGGAAGGATCATAACCACTCAACCACGGAGGCCGTTAATCGGAGGCCTTTGTCATACAATAAATTCGTCTCGCGGTTTGAAGCATTTTTTTTATTTTAGAATGACTTTTTAACCAAAACACTTACAAGTACCGATGGGGTACTATTTTTAAATTTATTTTCATGTAATCGGTACAAAATGTGCCATAACATAAGAATGAAAAGTACAACAATATAAAAGTAACAAGTATATAAGTTAAATAGTTCTAAAAAAATTATTTAAAGTAAAAAATAAAAGTAAACAGAATATTCAATTTTTATTAGAACAACTGTCTTACTAATATTATAAACGCGAAAGTTTGTATGGTTGTATGTATGTTTGTTACTCTTTAAATCGAAATTTAATGAATGGATTTTAATGAAACTTTACAATAATATAGCTCATACATCAGAATAACATATAGGCTATAATTTATAAAGCTAGCTATTTATTTTCAATATATTGAAAATAATAATTATTGTTTAATAGAAAACGTCAAAATTTGAGAATGACATTTTGCAAAATAATGATTGTTAAATAAAAATTCTATTTTGGAAAATATTTCAATTAGTGAATTTATTTGAAGTACTCGCCTAATAATTTGAATTGAATCAAGAATTATACATATTTTAAATAAATAGGTAAAGAATTTTGGTATAAACGTAGATGGGACCTAGGAAAAGAAAATAGATTACTCGAAGTACTAATCCTACGCAGACGAAGTCGCGGACAGAAGCTTGTAGTAAATAAAATAGGTTGAAAACTACCACCCACCCCTGCGCCAGACATATAATAATATATTCAGATTGTGTCACGGTGTATGATGGATGCCTGGCCTACCCGGTATATGGTACAGGGTACAGGGGTAGTTCTGGTAGATACTGCCTACCATCCCACGTTCAGGCATATGTCCCGGACAGATTCGTTTAATTTCGGAAACGCGAACAGGAAAAGTGAATTCAAATTCATTTTTATGGCGAAATACACCCGTCGTATTCCTACGTACATAATATTATACACTGCAGTTTGAAGAGGAAATTGCTAGTGATGCAACGATACTCACTTTAACGATAATATATATCAAAAAACGTTTAAGCACTATTACAAAAAAATTGTATAAACATATTAGGTGTTGAAATTGTTCAAATTGCTTTATAGCATTTATATATTGTATATTTAGGAAGCAGATATGGGTACCGCAGCCCCCTGGAGCCATTTATTGGATAACTTTGATAACCTTGCCATAGGTCTCTCCAACTGTTTCGCTACTTTTGGTGACTTAGCAGGGGTGTGGGTTGATGAGGTGAGATATGTCTAGGTCTTTGATTGCCCGCCTACTGCATGGCGGGCCGGATTAGGAGACTGGTTGAGGGAGACCCAACCTTGACCTCTCCAGCCGCACTCTCTCGACCCATCGCATTGCAGAGCAGTGGGAGGGATGGATTCATACGTCCGTCACTCTTGGACACACTGACCTCTAGATTACTACTCAATCATTCATACCTTTTCCTTCCCAGAACATCCTCTCCATCCTTTCATTAAAAAGACCCTTCACAAAGTTTATATATTTTTATTGAAATGTCTTACACTGAAAATAATGAATTTACACTCTTAAAAAGTCTATATACGTATTTATGTTGAAATTGTAACGCTCTTTTATTTTATACGGACAGATATCCTGGGTTCGATTCCCAGTCTGGTTCTGTTTTATGTTTCCTTTAGATTTAAAATAATCAAGATGTACCCAGTTTTATATAAAATTTCAAATTGTTTCTATTTAAAGCTGAGAATATTGTTTTAAAAACAAGGGTTTGCATTTGAAATAATGTAGAAATATCTACAAAATCTACTGACATTTCACAATTCTGCATACGTGCGCAAAATAAAATATTGATTATCTCGAAAAAACATATATTAACTTTTTGCAGTTAAGTACTTGGTCATCGATATAAGAACGCATACTGTATTCTGTATTATTAAAGGTTTAATTTGTGCTTTGATGATGCTAGTGTCAAGTGAAACCGGTCTGTCTTAATAAATTAAACAAATTTCGTAGTTATAAACAAAGTTTCTAATTTAATTCATAAATATATTAATTTGCACCCCATCGTGCCTACGTACCATTAACAGGACGGTTTGGGCTCCAATAATGTTTTAATTATTGGAATACGAATGAAAATTAAATAAGCGACACAAAGGCGTTTCTTTGGCGGGAAAACTTTACTCGATTTACAAATTGGACGTTATTAAATTTTAGGTCCCTTCCGCTTAATATTTTATTTATCAATCGTCAGCCCTTTTCTCTTTGCAATCCTTTCAGATTTTATGGAGAAATAATAATTACTATTGGTAGGTCGTCATTGCTTATAAATTTGAAATTCAATAAACCTGAAATATTACATTCAATATATACCTCGTGGGGTAGGCGTGTGCTGACAATTAAAAACCTATCTCCAATATTTATATTGTATTTTCAGCTTGTCAATAAATGAATGTAAAAGTATTTTGTGGCAACATTTTTAATTGAATGATATTTGCCCATTTAAATAAAACTTATAAATAAATTCACCTACCCTCTCTCCATAATTTGAAATGATGGTTTAGTTAGAACACCCTTAAAAGATAAAAACAAGAAATATTGGAAAAATAATGAAAGCCTTAGATTCCCAAATCTTTTTTACTAACAGCCACCTCCTAAATTGGTTTTCTCATCAATATGTCATATGGGTGTGGCCAATTTACCATATCGCTCGCCATACATTCCCATTGGGAATACTGTGAAATAGGCCGAGCCAGCATACATATAGTAACTATGAAAGTATAGCGCTTGTCTGAGACTACCATAACACTTAATAAATTACTCCCTCCCTCTCTAATCCTCTCCCACTACTAATTTGTACAATTTTGTTTAAGTCTCTACTTGTTCCTTCCTCGCAATTTGTGATTCGGCTCGCGTTTCGGTTCGCAAATGTAAACGCATCAAATCACATATTAAGAACCCACACATTATTATTTGTTACATACATATTATGCTATCTGCAGTTCTAAAACTGTTTTTTTTCTGTCTCTCTATTGTATAACGCCATACTTTTACCTACCATCTTTATTTCTATGTACCATGTGTAAAACCTATTTATGTTTTCTTTGTCATCTAAACACACCTGTATGAACTAAAATATAAAACTGTAAACATATGTAAAAGCCCACAATGATTAATAAAAAAAAATTAAAAAAACTTATTAAAAAATTAAAAACAAAAACAGGCTAGCAAGAAAAGAAGGAGAAGGAGTTTTGTGAAACGCCTTCCGTTTTCTTGTTGGAACACTTTCTTTGGTTCATTCACATTCACACATACTCTTCTTTCGCTCCAGCCTCTGACAAAGTATGGTCGTTGGTTCCAGCTCTTGACATGTCACGAATCAAGTAATTGATTTAAATCAGTGATTCACAAAATTTTCGAATGATTATTTTATGAAATATTGTAAATGTAGCATTTCACAGGCTTAAAATTTTAAATAATGTAATTTCCGTTTTAGGTATATATAAATGAAACAGTGAAAATATGTTTTTTTCGAAACTTCGAAACCCATGTAACCCCTTAAATGAATATTTAAATGGAAAAATGCATTGGATTTAATTGTTAAAATTGTATTAAAACGAACCATGCTTTAGATTCTTCTAGGCGAGCAAACACTGGTATTTCAAAATGTTAAATGTTTTCATAACGAATATGGAGATGCCCCCAACCCGGCGATTTCAATGTAATTAAGGATTATATTCCACGTTCCTATGAATGTAATATCTGTGCAGCAAAGCTGCGAGACTCGCAAAGAAGTTGAAAAAAGGATTCGTTTCGGGGAGCCTTTCTAGGACGCCAAACAAAAAACTATAGCCTTTTTCAGCATTTCTGGGTACCATCAAAATAATGAAAACTGTTTTGAAAATTTTATGTATGAATTACTCAAAGCTTCAGACAGAAACTATATTATATCTTAGAATGAAAATACAGATAAAAAACATTTCACAAATAGATATTATACTACACTAATATTTGCTATACAAGATGTATTACTATTATTTTTAATACAAAATAATTAAGATATTAATAATAAATTAATTCGCAACGAATGTGAAAACATGCTAATAGGATAATTTAAGGGCAACGGAAATGGAAAAATATTTTTTTTTTACTTTCTATCAGAAATTGACGACAAAAGCCTTAGATGGGAAATTGTTTTTTTTATTTATTTTTGGGGTGTTATACCGTATTGTGCCACATCATGACCATCGTCATCATTACAAATCTGCCCTGATGCGAATACTGTAACACTGTCCGAAACGTTGGCTAAAGAAGGATGTAATAGTACCCCAAAAATAAATCACCGTTTAAACAACTCTTTGTATAATAATAAAAAATACCTACATGGTTCAGACACATAGGTTACAAAAAAAATTAAAATAATAATAAAGTTAATCATTTTCATTAAATTAAAATGATGTTATAAAGTGAATTTAGAATTACCGAAGAAGATATTATTATATTATAATATAGTTTTATCTTACTTCATATTTTTTTTATTCTCATTCAACTTTATTAATTCTATCACAATTGGTGTCCTATGCCTAATCTCGCTAGGAACTCCTGTGTTGAGAGCAGATGCAATTTATAACATGGTCAGATTATAACAGAAATAAAATAACAACACAATATTACATTTAAAATTCAAAACAATCAACACCATACCATTGAAAACGCATACTTATAAGTGCAGACGCAGTTTATAATAAAAATAATACTGTGCAATAATAACACAATGTATTTGAATATAAAAATGAATTATTAAATTTATCAAAGAATTTGTATATAAAAATGCAAAAATCAGTCATTTTAAATACATGTAGAATTACGAAAGATTTTTTAAATATTTATATTGAGGGATCAGTAGGATTTATCGGTCAAATTAGGAATTCCACAGAGCCGAACCCTCTGATATGAAAATATCTGGAGACGGTGAATTATATTCCCATTTAATAGTTTGGTAGATTAACGTGTTGTTCTTGTATTGTTTTATATTAATTATACTTATATAATACACTTGCATAACGTGGATTTACTAGATGATCATTTATATGGAAAAGTGTATGAAAGGGTTTAGTTTTTCCTATGGGAAAAACTAAACCCGTTCCTGTAAATCTGGTGAATAAAAAATCGTTTAAAATACAAGACAATCATCATCGTAGCCGTCATGAATATAAACCATTTTTAATACCACGAAGTTGACTGTGTCGCACTAAGAAAAAAAATGTAATCATTATTCGGAACTCATTTATCTTACATAAATAATTACTTAAAAAAAAGAAAAGAAAACTTTTCGCTGAAAATGAGAGATTTGAATTATAGCGTACATATTTATATTTCCGCTTCGCAAGTATTTTTCAGGAGTAAGAGGATTTATTGGGTTGGTGCGGGCTAAATGGGTGGGGCGGGTAGAAGTTACGGCCAAATGTATATTTCTCGCATAGGGAATAGCACGATTAAATGGATTCCCTTCCCCAGAAATGCAGTTAAAGGGAAACCCTGGGAACATATAATCAATATGCACATATCATTTTCAATAACTTATCTCTCGGATATCTTTTTTATGTCAAATGGCGCAGGAAAAGAGTGGGTAAGTATCCAGTAAGGAATAGCGCAGACGGAAAAAATGATGAACTTGTTGGAATAGAAAAATGGAGCGATGATGGAGTTGTAAAAACAGATGGAAATACGTAGATGGAATAAGTAAATTAAATTATTGAGGTGGAAAGGGGGATATTAAAATGTTTGCTAAGACGGAATAGTAGTGACATTGATGTTCGCAAGGATGGAAAGAAATAGGCAGAGTAAAAGCAATTAATTCGCAACGAATGTGAATACATGCTAATAGGATAATTTAAGGGCAACGGAAATGGAAAAATATTATTATTTTTTTTACTTTCTATCAGAAACTGAGAAATGACAATGGTAAAAGACGACAAAAGCCTTAGATGGGAAAATGTTTTTTTTTTTACGTTAGCTCTGAGGCCCTGGGGAAAAAATTCCTCAGAGCCTATGTTATCTTTGGGAATAAAGTGTAGAGAAGAAGAGGATGTTCTGGGATGGAAAAAAGTATGGAGGGGGTAGGAATCTGGGGGTCAATTTGGCGGACTTATGAATTCATTCCCATTGTGGTGCAAGACGATGGGTAGAAATAGTCCGGCTGGAGAGATCAAAAGTTTTCCTGCAATCACTCTCTCCCGATCCGGCCCGCCAGGTGGGCAAATGCATACATCGCTAAGAACCAGACAAACCTTATTCTATGTACCCGGGCACCCCTGCTACGTCACCAAACGTAGCAAACCACTCGTGGTGACCTATGGTGAGGGTGTTGATAATCCAAAAATTGTCTCCTCGGTCGGCGGTACGCATACCCGCCCCCCAAATTGATATACAAGGAAAATAAAAACAAAAAGTCTACTCAGATGGAATAATAAAATCAACTGTGATAACAAGTTGATAACAGAGCCAACGGGGCGGAAATATAAACAGTATAATAATAATGAGTTGTAACGAGGTAAAATTACTTACATTTTATTTATTTTTAACCCGCTTATGGGCTTTTAAGTGGTAAGTTTATGGTACAGAGACACAATGTTTGGATGAAAAAAATCAACTTAAAATATTAAGTTTATATTTCAATGTTTACCTATACGGAATGGGAGAAATTAAGGTGTGAAAGCTGTAAAAAGATAATTTGGGTGTCAGAACTACGAAAATAGAAATATGGAAGCGGAATAACGACGATGAAGTTATGGAAATGGAGCGTCGGAGGCGAAAACATATACAGATGAAAAGAGCAAAAAATATACAGGGTGTTAAGGGACTTACTTGACTTACTTCAATTCAATCAGCGATTCCTGGCATTATTTGAAGTAAAAAATGCAAGTGAAGTTTTGGTCTCCGGTGACTTCTTTGTGACTTTGATTGTAATTTTTAATTTTTTTTCTTTTAAATGCCAAAAATGATTAATCCACGTGTCGTCACTTATCACTTCGCCCAGCAACCGATCAATCCCTCACCCCACCCCTAACACTCCAATACCTACAGATTTTTTTTTAGTTCTTAGTTGAAAAAAAAATGTCCATTTCACCGGACACCAAAATTTCATATACTTTTCTTACTGATTCCTTCTGGATAAAGTAAGTCAAGTACGTGTCTTAACACCTCTGCATATATACTCATACCTAAGGGGCGGAAATAAGGATTCAATCATGTATCGACATTATTGTAATATGAAAAATCGAACGAAAATAGGGCAACTAGTCAACTAACCATCACGCCATTTTCAGGCAGGGTAGATATAAAGGGTGTTAAGCATCGTACTTGACTTACTTTAACCAGTGATTCCTGACATTATTTTAAGTAAAAATGTAAATAAAATTTTTGTCTCCGGTGACATTTTTGAAGTTTTTTTTTTTTTTCTACAAAAACATAAAATTCAGTAGTAATTGGGAAGTTAGGGGCGGGGTGAGGGGTTGGTTGGTTACTTGGCTTAGAGACCAGTAACGACATGTAAAAGTTTTTTTTTTCTTTGACTTTGAAGAAAAAGTATTTGAAAAAAAACATCTCATAAAAAAAGTCACCGGAGACCAAAATTTCATAAACATTTTTACTCCAAATAATGTGAGGAATCACTGGTTAAAGTAACTCAAGTACGACGCTTAACACCCTGTATAGTGTATAATGGTTGCACTACACAACTCTGTTTGGACACAAACTTATTTATTTCTACATACAAGTACTCTTCTGTTAAATCCACTGTTGATATAACACAAACAATCATTATATTGGATTCACTCGAACTTACCATGTCGTCCCTGACTTTTTTTCTGTATGATAGTGTAGTGTTTGTAAATATATGTCATTTTAACGTTTCTCAACAGATGTCGTTAAAGTAGGTAGTTTCAATGTCTCTCAACAGATGTCGTTAGAATATGTGGTTATATGTACCTTTAAGGTAACGTAATTAGGCTCATCGGTAGTAACTATTAATTGATAGAGACAACTGTCGGGCGTTTTGGATCTAATATCCGAACTGTTACGAAGACAGCCGATCATTTCCGATCTGCAGTTCACTAGCTGCAGATTAACAGAGAGCATCCTTTAGAACTGACGTTAAGTCCAGTTAGAGACTGATTGTAAATACGATACGATAATAAACAAAACATATAAATCGGAATTGAAATATTAATCAGAGAAATTAACAAAATTCCACAGATAATAACATAATACCTAACAAGCTATTAAATGAGCACGTTAAATTCAAATTAAACATTTTACACACACAAACGATCAAAATATATTATTACAATTCCTGGTGCATGTGATTTATTCCGCAGAAATGATACTAAACCAACCAATTATATAACGCGAACCAAGTATTTCCAAAATGTGGATATTCTTGCGCGATAACGTGGCAACAATTAATATTCAATACTGTTGAAACTCATAACTAAAACATTATCAATTTCAGCAGTCGGCAACTCTGCGAACTATTGATTCTATGGTCGGGCGGGTACTATCGGCTCTGGGGAAGGGTCTCACGGCTGCGAGGAGCGACACAAACTTTGCTGGGAATTCGAAACAATGAAAATGAATCAAGATTAATGCACGAACATAGAGTTTTGGGCTAACCGGATTACTCTAAAAATGTGTTCCGCCTTCTGATGGTTCGTAATTTCATTTTGTATGGAAAGTGGGAAAATTCAAGCGGTCTAGTTTTCCACAAATACACCAGTGCATGAGATTTGATTCAGTTGAGTTAAGAAAGCTAAAAGCATCGGAAGGTTAAAATGAAATTTTTAAATGAGGATTATTATTTTTTTTTCATGTGTATAACAGATTGACAAATCCTATTACAATAACTTTACATAAATAAATGAAAATTTTACAATAATATATATTTTACAGTTCTTGTTTAAAATTATTCTTGAAACCTTCAAGGCTAATGTTGAAGATGTCAAGAGACCTGGAGATATCATTTATGGGCCAGAACGTCCGTACTGCCATGTGGAATACAGAGCAAGTCGTGGTGGCGACCCTGGCGGTAGTTGTTCGGTACGAATAATTTGTAGCATGCCAAGAGGTATGGGCTGTCAATGAAAGAGTTTATAATTTTAAAAGCCTTACTGAAAGGGTCCCATTCCTTCTGAATTGGAGACTTTCGTAGTGTGTTTCAGAGAGCAAATCCATGTGATGCATAAATCGCGGTTATTCGCCATGTATTCTCATATAAAGATACCTGTAGATTTTTTTTTAAATTTGCTCCAATAGTTCTATGTATTTTTTTGGTTTGGGGCCCAAACAGCAGAAGCATATTCTAATTTTCATCGTATAATGCAGTTGAACATGGATGTCATAGCTTCGGGCTTGGAAAATTGTTTACTTATTCTTATCACAAATCCAAGAAGTTTATAACACGACGATGCCAACTCCATTATTTGATCTGAAAAAGTAAGTTTGGGATCCAATGTAACCCCGAGGTCTCTTATGGATTTCACTGATGACATTTCATTATTTAGTTTGTAATCGAATTAAAATTAAAAATCTACCTAAGGTTTTATAACTTCATTACATAAAAGACAAGACGTATAAATAAGATGTTATACGATTTTTTTATTATGTTTTTTATAACAAAATTTGGAAATTTTTTTAAACGCTTAAATTATAAACAAAACTAACATTTTTCAAATTACACCGAATCTATTAATTATCACAACTTAAACTCCCTTCATACACCATTCATTGACAAAATTTTAGTATTTAAATATTCAACGCTATTAATAATATTTGCAAGTGAAGAGCAGTTGTGTGGCATCATAAGCATTTTATTTAAAACACATACAATTTTTTTTTGTGATGAGTGCAACGTTTTAAATCCTTTCCTCGTCGGGAAGAGAAATATTGTAGAAATAGGCGATTAAATAAGCTTTTTCCCGAGCATAAGTCGCTTCGAACTCGGCAGCTATCACAAGAATGTCTACTCAAGTGATTATGATGTCAAACCAAGGTAAAACAAATGAAAAAACTATGTGAGAACTGTCCGGAAAGGGAGACATTTAAGAAAAAGTTTCTGACTTTGCACCACACGTTATCAAACCACCAATAGGGCGAAACGGGAGAAATAAGGACACATTTCTGAGACGCCATCCCACTTACCACTATAACCCTGCGATTCGTACCGAAACGTCGTGTATGTTAAAAATAGGTACCGAAGGTTTTTGGGGTACCGAACTCCAGTTTTAACTAGACCGTTTGGTATTTCGAACCTCTCCCTCACTCGCATTAAAGAAATGAGATGACGCAAGCCATTGCCGTCGCCGTGACGTTTCCGCGGGTCGTTACGGTGATAATAACAGCGCTCATTGTCTGCAAATTTGTTGGTACCTACGTTCCACTTCCGGTTCAAGATGGTGGCCATTTTAATGGTTCAGTAAAGTGAGAAATCATCGTGTTTATTTAGACATTTCCATTCACCTGCCTCAAGAAAGTTTCAAAATAGAATTTTCGTTGAAATAGTTACGTTCCTTTGTACTTTTTTTTTATAAGAAAGACAAGCATTCCCAGGTTACGAATAACCTGACAATATTTGAAAAACTCCTACTACCACCACAGTAAGATGTTGCTTGTGTTGTGATGGAGGACTTAGCCAGCCGAGGAATCGAACATGCGACTCCCGGATGGGACCCAAACGCGATGCCCACTCAGCCACTGACCGGTCGAACATATAATTTGAGATGAAATTTTGGTTTTGATTTATTAAATAAGAGAAAATTAGAAACACATTTTTTGGAGAGAACTGTACACATAATAGTTACTTTAAAGCAATATAAAAATATATAAAGCTATATACACAATTATTAACTATATTAATTATGATAATTAGTTAAGTAAAATATAGCAGAGAGGTAACAACGAGCATTAGAAGTTCTCCTGTGTACACTTTATGGAAGATACATTACATTTTATGATATAAATTAATGACTATACGATAAATTAAACCACCTTATAGGGAGGGAAGATTTATATAATGTTTCGTAGGGTGTTCTGCGGTAGATCACTGAAAACAACCCTTACATAAAGCTTACGGAAGGTAATAAATAAATTATTATAAAATATAAAAATATAACACAAATGTACAATGTACATACTACAAATAAAGTAAACTAATTTTAGGGACAAATACACCTTTATCAAGACAGTAAAATAAGAGTAGATATTGTCATCCATATACTACTGGTTTCACTAAACCTCTCAAATAATATACTTTAAAAAAGTTAAATTATGTAAAAGAAAGAGATACAACATTTATTTATCTACGTCATTTCCTACATTCATTAGGAGTCCGTTGGGAAAAGAATCCCAAAAGTTATCATTGCCAAATTCTTTCCTAATTACGAGTATGCTAAATATTATTCCCAGTGGCTGTATTTTGTACTTATTTTTTTCATTTCAAAACGTTAATAATAAGGGTGCGTTATATGGTAAGGAAAAATAATTAAACCAAACCTCATATTCACAACTAAGTAACTATTTTATTATTGATGAAATTTTGCACACATTGCTTTATAACAGGAGGAAGGTAACTGTCCAAATGAGCTCTCGAAAACCACCCCATCCCATTTTCCCTCCCCTTAAATCAGAATTTTGAACTTCTTAGTAAAAGTTTGCACCCCTGGCATATACAATAATTTTTAAAAATTCTGATGCTGAAAAACTGATGTCTTTGTTTGTCCCTAATGCGTTTCTAAACCATTCAACCGATTTCGATTAACCTATGTAAACATGCCTGCGAAGGTTTCTATATATAATGTTGAGCTCTGTTGTTATGAAATTTGCATAAAAAATAACAATAGGTGACGCGCGAGTTGTTTGAAAAACAAATGTATTTATTATAGAAAAATTCAGCGATTAGATAGGTTTACAGGATCTGTTTAGGAATAGTGTTGAAATAAATATTTAACATTGTCCACAAAACTCGCCAAGTTGATATTAAATAATATGTCAATATCACCTAAGCATTGATTTCCCATAGTTTGAAATCGTTGTATCGGAGAGTGGGCAATGTAGTTACGCTAATGAATGCTGCAGTAGATAAGTATTTTTTGTCGTGTTGTTACTGTGGGTATTCGTAAGTTTATGAGTTGCAGGAGAGGCATTGCGACGCATTCCGGGTATTCGCTAGTAATATATAAAATTAATATAAAATATTTAAATCTAGAAATGATGAGTAAAAGTTTTTTCAAAATCTTAATACAGTTTGTAAAAGTAGTTATTCCATTCTGCATTATGTAATATTATCATTAAAATAAAACATTAATTTTTAATAGATTTTGTAAAAGTAGTTATTCCATTCTGCATTATGTAAAATTATCATTAAAATAAAACATTAATTCTTAATACAGTCTGTAAAAGTAGTTATTCCATTCTGCATTATGTAAAATTATCATTAAAATAAAATTAATTCAATTAAAATTAATTAAATTAATTTTTAATAGAGTTTGTAAAAGTAGTTATTGCATTCTGAATTATGTAAAATTATCATTAAAATAAAACATGAATTCTTAAAACCATCTTAAATAATATTAAATTTGCATCGTATAAACTAATTAAAAAATAATTAAAATCAATCCTTAAGATTTTTCGCGAAAAAATTACCAAGTATAAATAGACGATTTTAATCGAATGGTATCAACCAGGCAAGTAATTTGATCGATTATTCTTATTATGAATTATTGCGGGTCCCGTCAGAGATGAAAGACGGCTCTGTCCCGGCCCTGCACCTCGCTAGGGGCGGTCCATAACCCAGTGGCGTGCCACTAATTACACGCCCGCCGGGCCGGCCCTCATATTCCAGTGGCGGGCCGCATATCAATTACACATATTATTAAGTGCGGTTTAAATTCCATCCACGTCACCGCCGGGACTCGTTAGCGTTTTAGATTGATAAAATATATAAAACAATGTGTGCGAATGTGGTCTCGGGCTTTTTAAACGGTGTGAATTGTTGGTAAAGAAATAAAAATTGGTGTTAGCTGTAGAAAAAAAACTAATTTCAATTGGCAATGTAATCTTCTTTATATATAAAAAATGAATGTTTCTGTGTTCCTATACCAAACTTGGGTGATTTGTTGTGCGAACGTCCATGAATGTATTTATATATATAAACATATAATGGTGAGCTCTGGCGTTATGAAAATTGTAAGCGTAGCGCGAATATTTTGAAAAAGTTATGTATTTTATATAGTTAAGCGGCAGGGAGGAAAGGCAGGATGGAATAGAAGAATCCGAGATGGAGGAGGGGAACGAAGGAGGCGGTGTTCGCGGGAGAGGGAGCAAGGGGGGCGACACTTTATTTCTTTAAGTTGCAACGCATGCCGGGTATTCGCCAGTAATTATTAAAATAAAGCGCTTTATTTTCGGTAAGGGATGTAAAAATATGGCGTTATGTATAATAATGGTGAAATTTTTTTAAATAACTGTAATAATTTTTTATCCCAGTCAAGAATAAAAAAATAAGTGGTAAGATTTATATTATCTGTAATTGAACGAAAAATTGATGAGTGAGCCAATTTCGTTAAAAGGTTAACAAATAAAAAATTCGAACTAAGGGCAACTGTGTCGGAATATTTCACGTATGAATTTCCTTCAAACCGTCATTCACAGAAAAATTGGGTTGTTTCAATCTCCGTCAGAAGAAATTTCAACGAAAATTTCTTAGGACCAGTTGTTTGGGAAAATTTCAGGTGTGAATTTTCTTCAAATCGTCATTCAACAAAAAATGGGGTTGTTTCAACTTCCGTCAGAAAAAATTTCAACGAAAATATTATGGAAATGTGATGTGAAATATTTTTATATGTGATTCAATGGGGGGCGCATGCGCAGACGTCCAAAATGTGATTCGGCGGGGAACACTGAGTGAAATTTTCAAATTTATCGAACGTTATTTTGGAGTTGAAACAACCCATTTCATTTTTGAAATAAAGGAAGACGTGATTGCGTGTCAAATATAAAATGAAAAAAAAAATCTTTTCAATTTTGAAATATTTCTATGAAGTTTTCGTTGAAATTTCTTCTGACGGAGGGTGAAACACTCAAATTTTTCGGTGAATGACGATTTGAAGGAAATTCAAACATGGAATTTTCCGAAACAACTGGTCCGAAGCATTTTTAAATGAAAGATTTAAAAGTTTATTTAAAGAGTTGTTCCTTTTTATTACATTTTACTGGCAGAATTTTTAAAACGATAAAAGTATAAATTCTAAGGCTCTCGACTAGAAAGCCGAACGTCGCGGGCCGAATCGCGGCGTGCGGAAGTAAATTTTATTTGATTGAATTGTATTAATTTTTTTTTCGTAATTTAGAATTTTTTAATTACTGGTTGGGCCGTTACACAATAAAATAAAATAATAAAGAAATATTTTAAAGAAAATAGGGAAAAAAAATATTAATATTAAGAACTAAGATTAGAATTATTAGAATACATGTAAAAATATATAAAGATTATATAAGGTAATGGTTTGTAAGCAAGTTAATCATGGTAGGTATTCGTACTTGTATATTATAAGTACTTGTTCATTTATTTATTGTTATCAAGCTTAATTTGTAGAACTCCATTTTTCTTGAATAATAATATTATTTTATTATTACGCGTGATAGCTGTTTCGCCTTCTGAAGTTGTTCGTGGTTACATTTTAATTTAGTAAATATATATGATATGAAAGAAATTGGAAAAAGCTTTGACAGAATATGTACTTTTTATTTAAATAAATCATTAAAATAAAGCATTATTAAAATTATTATCACAATAATAATTTGTATTTATTTAAAATACGCAATGGCTGATCGGTATAGCGCTGCGCCGTTTCGGTAAGACGACCTGGGTTCTTGTCCCAGTTGCGACCATTATGTTTTATTATTTTTCTGTGTCTTGTTCATTTTCATATTTTAATTTAGATTATTATTGTTATTTTCTTCTTAAATTAAATAAATCATTCATTTAAAATAATACAAGGTATATTTGCGGCACGTTAATTTGAATTAAAAATTCGTGTCATTTTCTAAAATGGAACTGATTGTGGGAAGGATTCAGACAAGCGATAAAATACATACTTATAATAGCTGTGTTGTGTATGGACGAACAACCTGCATATAGCTTTACTAAATCAAAGGCGCAAACATTGGATGCATTATCCCGAAGACAAGAACTACATTCGCTCAACGTCAATTCTGGTTCATCGCCTCCAAAATGTTCAATGCCATCCAGTAAAGTTTGTCCCATTTGCAGTTGTTATTCATAATTTGAAAGATGACCGAATGATGAACGATGAAACGAATCTTTTTAAAAGAGTTAGTGGCTCCTCAAACTGAATTTTTCTCTCTTCTTTCTTTGGTTAATTTATTTCACGAAATGAATTGATTTACTTTTTATTTACCTATGTTAACAAACCTCGAACGCCATAATACAGGTTGTGTTTAGTTTGGTGCCGAGAAAACATAAAATTATTTTAAAGGTGAAATTATCGATGAATGAATGAAGAAAATCAAAAAATAAATAAATAGATTTACAGACAGTGATTGATAAGGAATGTACTTGACTTACTTTAACCAGTGATTTCTGACATTAATTGGAGTAATTTTCGGTCCCTGGAAACTTGTTTGATGTTTCTTTTATAAAAAACCAAAAAAATGAAATTCATCCACATGTCGTGACTAGTCACTCAGCCGAGTGCTCAACCCCTCACTGTAGTTAACTTTACAATACTGCCTTATTTGTTAATGTTTATAGTTAGTATATAGTAAAAGAAATATGTATGCTACCGGAGAACAAAGCTTCAGTAACCTTTTTACTATAAATGATTTCAGGAATCACTGGTTAAGGTAAATATGTCCCTTAACACCCCGTGTAATATTTTAATAGCCTTATTCAAAATAAATATTACAATATCCCGTGAATTATCACAGGTCTGCGCTAGTTAATTATAATGGGGATGGTCTGCTTATAAGGTTCCCCCGCGAAAACAGCGAAGATATCAGGAAACTGCTGCCCATGTCATATTCCATTCCCTGCCCGAGTAATGCACGAACACCAAAACACAGTACAGCGGGACAAGCTGAGGATACGCTAGAAGCTGGAACAATGGGCGCAGCAAGTCAGGCAGAATCTCATAGCTGGGCTGCGATTCTCCAGTCGAGGCCGCTCGCAATGGCCGTTGAAAATACATTGATCCACTTGGTTATTTTCGAGTCTCGCCGAAGGTACATACTTAGACGCCAAACGTCAGAAGTCACCCCACTTGAACAACGAGTGAGTCGAACCAGTCGGCACCGACAAAACTGTCAAAATCTAGTTCATCGTTTCGAGCTCTTCGAAGGAAAAGCATTTATACAAAGTTGTTTTAAGCTTTGAAGGTTCTATATAATGATTGATATACCGGCGATATTGGCTGCTACTGCAGCCAATGTAGAGCAAACTAAAGAAGATGATTTGAAACCAACAAGAATATTTTGCCGGAGGGTAGAAATTTTCAAATGAAAATTAACTTCATAATTAATCTGTTGTATTGTACTTTTGCATGTTTTAGCAGCATTAAATTTCCATTTCGCGGTGGTTACCAGCTGTTTTTGTTTTGAGTAATACCCGCCAGCCATTTCGAAAAAAAGTGCGGTCGGAATTTCAAATTCACACCATAGAAACGTCAAAAATATCAGAAATATAATCATCTCTTCAACCCTTGGACATTGAATAATACGTAAAAATAAAACATTTGACGAAGTTCGTTGAGACGACGAGTAATTTTCATTTATAGATGGCGCGTAACGAGTAACTCTTGATCGTTATTGGAGAATCGCAGCCCTGGACAGTGTTCCGAGAGTTCCTCGGAAGAATGGCGACGCTCGGTGCTCGTTCTCCTATTTCCCGTACAACTTCTCTTTAACCAACTAACTGGGTTGCGAGAAAAGACTAGAGATTCAACTAAGGCCGTAGTGGCGGCTGAAACTGAGCGAGTCTGCACCTCCTTGTGAGCGCAAATTATAAGATTTACGTAGTTTGCGTGCTCAATCGCTTTGAAAATATATAACATGTCAATGATAATGATAGTTGAGGGTTGGCAACACCGAGTGGTAGAGGGGTATCTTCGGAATAGAGCGAGCATCGCAGGAACACGGTAGTACAAGTGGAATTAAATTTTCAACCGACGAGCAGGTGCAGAAAGAGGTTCTGAAGTGGGTAAAGGAGCTGGCGGGAGAGTTATTCGAAGAGGGTACAAAGAAGCTTGTGCCACGGCTCACCACATGCATTGAACGGGATTGCGATTATGTGGAAAAATAGTCAGCAAGTGTATCGACAATTTCCTGTTTTTTTTTTTCAAATACACTTTTTCTAAAAATATATAAAAATCTAGTGCACTTACTTTCTGAACATGCCTCGTAATAACTACCTATTACAACATTTTTCCGATGCTTCGATCACATTCATGCATTCTATTATTTTATTAGGAGTCTAATCCGACTCAAATTCTTGATCGTGCAATGTGTTTCTGGGATTCAACGATATTCTTCTTCCACCCACAATCTTATGGACTTTCTTTCTCCGCTACATGTCCAAACTATCAGAGCGTCCCTTTCACAAATTCATTCAATAGGTACACTTAAAATGAACTTGCTTTGGAATGGAAATGTATCTTCTCTAGTACTAAGTATATCTCTATCCGTAGATTTTCACTAAGGGTTCAAATTTATCTGTGGGAAAAGATTCAGGAATAAAATAAAATATAAATTTACGTGATAATAAATAACAAAAAGTCCGTTTCTAAAAAAAATACCAACAGGGAGCTCGTCGGATTCAAAATGACAATTAGAGTTGAGTTAAGCATAATAAATTAATTAAATATGATTCTCTGCGAGAACCATGTATCTAAGTATCGCAAATTAATTGTAGCACGCCACGCTACTAATTAAGACGTGCATAATTCACGTTAATAAGGAACAATTATAATCTCCGTTGGCGTCGTGCTTTGCAGATTGCATACAGCGCTCCCATGGGCGCATCAGAGGTAGACATTGCCGTAGCTATTGCCGTAGTCATAGCTATAGTCGTAGCTACAGTTATAGCTATAGTCGAAGCCGTCAGCCTTCCTGCCGGCATACTTTGCAGCATTATACCGACACTGAGGCTTAAATCCATTACCTGTGGCCCATACAATAATTATTAATACAGAGCACTCGAGCATGTACACATCCGTGTTGGGTATGCACCGGCATTCCGAGATAAGTGGAATTCCTCCATTCAACGAGTGCGGGCGCCGGTGCACCGTGCACTGTGCACAGGGTGCATTGTGCATATAGGCGGAAGAAAGGCAAGGAAAGTGGATGCATTTTAATATTATCTGATATGAAATTGAATTGCAACCGAGCAGATAATTTTTATATGAAGAATTTTTGTCGTCGCCGTATAAATGATTTTAAAATATGTTAAAAGGTGGTGCACTTCTAAGCAATGTAAATGATTTTGTTTTGAAAATTAGACCGCTTAGAAATATTACTTTAAAACCCGTTTAATCACAGGAGACCATATTTGTCCCAGCTCACATAGGTCTCACAGAAATCGTTGTTTCTCCCTTACTATCATAGTCAGAAATGTGATCTAAACGGTATTGGAAAGAGAATACAACAAACTATATATTCAAATCTAAAAGAAAACCACAAAAAAATTAAAATTTACCCCTTTCTGAAACCAAATTTTCCGATAGCAATTTGAAAAAAAGTGAGGTGACAGTAAGGTTTATAATTTAATTTATCTAATGAAATAAGTATGTGTTTTATTTTTTTTTTCATTATCAGTAATTTTAATTAGAAAAAAAAGTAAAGTGAGCCATTTTGAACACTTTTAAAAGTTTTCACAAAAAAAAAATATTTAAAAAAATACATAGTAATTTTAAATATAGAAATTTGAAAGCCTATTTCATCACCTTTCGAAAACAGTTTTTAGTTTTCGAATACGTTAACAAATGTTCCATTTATTTGGATTTTATTGCAAAGCGGGAATATTTTTAGCCTCTGACAAAATATGCCAATTTTTTTATGGGTTAATGAAATACTGCGAGCAGATCATATATTTGCCTTTGAAATAGACAAGTATTTTTTTTTGTTTTTCTTTTTATAAGCACGAAAAATAAAGTATCAGACCTATAAAAACTGCTTTAAAGTGCCCTTAAAATCTCCCACTTACAAATTCCTTTTCGGTTATGGTTTTATTGTATAATGAGGAAAATTATTATTTCTTAAAAAGGATCGTAAAACATTTAAATATTTGATTCTGAACTTTGAAATATAAAATAAAAAACGCGTTATGGCGATGTTTTTCCTTGAATAAATAAAAACAAGCGGCTGTGATTAAACGGGAATTTAAACCTTACCTCCATCTACCTACACAAAGATATTGTTAGCGGCCTGATCCCGAATTTTACATGACGATGTGCATCACCTTAAGAATAAGATTTTGAAACCATATCAAAACATGGTATTTGCATTATTAGATAAATTAATACATTATTCAATTAATTGATTCAAAACTTGCTGTTTATTATCAATGAGTTATTTCGGAGAACTTCGGACCAACATCCCTTTTAAATGTTACGGTGTTTGCAAAAAAAAATGAAAGATCCTATTTTGACGTAAACGAAGCAAAACATGATTAGTTATGACCATAATCTTTGGTTACATAGATATCTAAGATAATCTGCTTCAATGTGGCCAGCTATAGCTAATAAATTGCGAACTGTGGAAAATGTTTACTTTTAACGATAAATAAATAGAGAAAATATGTCGAACGGAAAGCATAGGTTTCTCAGAGTTTTTTCTTTAAATAATTGGTAAACTTTCGAAATCGCTGGACACGCTTTATGAATATGTTTTAGAAAAAACATTTTGATTCACTATTTCACTAAGATAACTATTTAGATTCGGGGCGATGGAAAAATATTTTGTATTAAAAATTACGTAAATTGAAAATTTGCTTTCGTCGTATGAGATATCGGCCATTTACAATAATCTCTGTCATTTTGTCGTGTTGGTATTTCTGATTGAGCTATGAAATACTAATTTCTGTCAAAAATACGACAAGGCCTTTTAACCCAAAATAAATAGAAGAAAATTTTGCAGAACTTTTCCGGTCAATGATTTATTAGATAAATGTAACTACTTTGGATAAAGTAATTTCCATTATGAGCTATTGAGCTATGATATACTCATTTAAGTGTTAAACATATGACAACTCACCATATTGGCTTTTTATAATTTTTTTATATTGAACAATTTTTTATTTTGAAAACAATCGAAATATTTCGAAAAGGAGTAGATACGTATTGAAACATGATGGTAAAACTAGTAATAAAAAAGACAATCAAGTCATTATTCAATTTTAAAAGTCAAGAATAACTCAATTTCTAAATAAGTATATCATAAAAACCAACAGTTCACACTATAAAAATTAAAAACATGGTCATAAAATATAAGTCGTATTTACAGAATGAAATCCGACAAATTGTCGCCACCTCGCTCCCCGCGCGCCGTCCCAATGGACACGGGAATAATGAGAAAACTTGTTATTATAGAACCAGCAAGCGTTTCACAATTTAGATACCGACATTTGCTGTTTGCAATTAGTTTTCAGCAACTCCACTTTTTACGACCGTGCACTAAATCGAATTTCAACAGGGCGAGACCACGCAACTACGGCGCTGTACCGAGTACTGCGGACACACGCGATGCACTTTTAAATTTAAACTTAAAATTCAAGCACAGCTAAATTGTTGTATGCTTTTTTAAATTGAAAGCGTCGGAAGCATTGGGATTATGACAATCTCAATCGAAAAATATTGTTGAAATGAGAGCGTGAAGAGGGTGGTTTAGAGTTCGAGGCTATTTATTTATTTAAACGCACTTTTACAATAAGGTGAACATGGGTTTTAAAGTTTACAGTAGTAAACAGGAGGGAAACAGTATTATATAAAGCACAATAAGGTACTCTGGAGTAATTTAGAAATATCTTCAAAAATAACATCAAGTACTTCGTACTTTTATTGGCGATTCATTGGATTCTAGGAATTGGCTATTTTAGTTTGATATATAAAGTCAGCCGGCATCTGACACAATTCTTCATCTGACAGTAGTATTTTGTTATTTGTTGACGTGCGTATTTGGTGCCAATGCCAATCACGGACCGATTTGGTTTTGTCAATTTTTGATCGTTTTTAAAATAAATAAATTTGAATGAAAACATAAAAAAACAAACATTTTTATAGGATGATTAAAATCAGAAAAATTATCTTTAAATATTCCTTACATTTTCAACAGAATCCCTCGTTTGTGAAAAAACCCTATTGTCCGGCTTGGTCTGGTGTGACAGGCTAAATCTAGTAAAAAGCCCATTGTTTCAAAATTCAGACCAACATCAACAGGTAGAAAAATAGTTCAAGTTCCAAAGAAAGAGAAATAATCAGTACGTTAGATTAGGGTTAGAATCAAATATCTCGTTGGAAACTAGTCCCAAATGGTCCTGCCTCATTATTCTTAGAACAGATTTCTATCTCAAGTTACAAAACTCATTTCTGATAAATATAATGTGCAAGTTTGTACGTGCCTGTTTTGTAAACTGCTCGGAAGTTGTGATAGTATTTGTCGTGGTTCGTGATACATGTTAACTTCAGCGACGTTTGTAAGTCGGACAGGCTCCAATTACACACTGTAAAAGCTCAGAAGATGCGCCTGTATTTGTACTAAGGACGCGTGTAGGAGACGAAGCAGATAATCTTGAAGGAGGTCGGAATACCGCGAAGATCGCTGCCCGATCAAAATAGAATTCTAAATATCTGCATTTAAATAACTAGTAGATAAATAAGCATATTGCGAATGGCGTAATGGAAACAGGAGACTCGCATAGCCTGGGTAGTCTTACTATCGTATTTCCAATTATTGGGGAATGTAGTGAGATGAAAAGGAGTTAGGAAGGGAAAGCAGAGGGTAATATAAAAGAAGTTCTTAAGTTAAGTTCCCTTCTGTCTGAGAAAAATCACTTTTCCATCTTTATAAATGTTCTACCAATCTCCGTCAAAATGCTTTTATATTCAGAGCATGTAATATATTTAAAAAGAATTTTAATGATATGGACGTATTCTCGTGTAATTTAAGAAACTTAAAAAAAAAATTCATAGCTAACATTAAATAATTTTAAAAATTCCTTTTGCAAGTTATCATGTTGTTGCTGTGAATTCTTTCCAGTTATTTGTCATCCAATTTATACACATTTGTTCACTTTAGTTGTAGGTATAATATATTTATATATATTTTGTACATTTATTATTATTTATGTATTATAATTGTTGCTATTGTGTAGTGAAGATAAAGTTTATAATGCATTATGTTTTGAAATTTAGCTGGTTATTAGTTACATTTAAATTGTTATTTATTTGTGTTCTTACATCTTCTATTATTTGTTATCTAATATTTAAAATATTGTATTTTTTGTAAATAGGTCAGCCCACGGGTACAGGACCCTTAGTTTTTTTTTTACTTTTATTATTATTACAATTTTAAGTTATGTGAAAATCTGTTATTGGATTTTATTTTTATTATTAAGTTTTTTGTAATAGATGTAAATAATCTGTTGATTTTCCTAAATAAATAAAATAATGGAGGCAGAACACTATTATGGCCTGGATAGGGTTATTGTGGTACTTCGAATTATAGGGGAATGTACTGAGACTAAAAAGGAGGTGGGAAAAGGAAGAGAGGGTAATATAAAAAAACGTAATGGAGACTGGAGACTCTTATGGCCTGGGTAGTGTTAACCATGGCACTTCTAATTATAGGGGAATGTACTGAGACAAAAAGGAGGTGGGAAGGGAAAGAGAGGGTAATATAGAAAACGTAATGGAGACTGGAGACTCTTATGGCCTGGGTAGTGTTAACCATGGCACTTCTAATTATAGGGGAATGTACTGAGACAAAAAGGAGGTGGGAAGGGAAAGAGAGGGTAATATAGAAAACGTAATGGAGACTGGAGACTCTTATGGCCTGGGTAGTGTTAACCATGGCACTTCTAATTATAGGGGAATGTACTGAGACAAAAAGGAGGTGGGAAAGGGAAGAGTGAGTAATATAAAAAAACGTAATGAAGACTGGAGACTCTTATGGCCTGAGTAGTGTTAACCATGGCACTTCCAATTATAGGGGTATGTACTGAGACAAAAGGAGTTGGGAATGGGAAGCGTAGGGTAATATGAGTGTCAGGAAGTATATAGTTAGCTTTGGACTTGAATACAGAAAATTTTGGAATCTGAATGGGTGCCTTTCACCAACGACTAAAAATAACTTCCAATAAATTTAACGAAATGCTTGGCATTTTTCGCGTTGCTTTGATAGATTATTTTATTTTCCGGATTGTTGTGCGGAAATTGCGGATTGTTTTGAAGCAAGTTGGGAGAGGAAGAAGAAGGTTGACCTATTCAGATTTGGTTAGTAAACAGATATAGCCATTTCAAACAAAGTTTCGATTTTGAATGATGGTCTCTTACCAAGGCAACACTGAGAAGATCTTATTTAGAAGTAACTGTAAACATTTTTTCCAATCTACGTAAAAACAAAAATTAAAGAGGTATGACTCTCGGAGTCCATTTTTTCTTTATTAATCCATAACAATCTCCGTCGTATGGCAACGACGCAAGGAGGTCACTTAACCGTAATGAAAACGTAATGAAAAATGAGCAACTCCTCACACAAAGCACTTCGGCAATAGTTTCCGAAATGCAAATGTGATAGAATAGAAAAATGGTCTCCACAAACGACCCGAAGCGACGCGACGTGTAGAGAAAAATATTTGCAAGGAATTTTATGATAATTAAAAATATTTTGCATTCCTTTAAAGCCAGATGATTTCGCCAACATTTCCACATAAATTCCACCCTTGGCATTGCCTTGTTTTCTCTCACCTGCCTGAAAACTTCATTATCTAACGCCTATTTGACGACTTGTAATATTTAAATTTTAAGGCTGTGAATACTTTAATATCGTAGAGCGGTTGAAGTTTAACGACATTATATTGCTTGTTCTATCCTATTTGAATGGGGCTTACTAGCCAGTTACATATTTAATTAAAATGATTGTAGTGAGTTGATAATTCATTTCGGTCGGTCAGTGGTTGAGTGGGCATCGCGTTTGAGTCCCATGTCGCGTGTTCGATTCCTCGGCTGGCTAAACCCTTCATCACGACTCAAGCAAAATCGTTCGCTTACTGTGGTGGTAGTAGGAGATTTTCAAATATTGTCGGGTTATCGTAACTCGGGAATGTTTGTCATTCATTATTAAAAAAAATAAAATTGTTTCAACCTTTTTCCATAAATGTCGATAGCATAGTTCTGCTATATCCCAACAGATAGCAGTTGAGCATGATATCAGAAGAGTACCATCTATCGTCGTCTGTGTCTTTAGTATGAACGGTTACGATGATTGCCGAAGGCATCGGGGAGATTATAGACCTCCAGCTCGCTCGCAGCATCGGCACAACTACTTAGAGCCTAGTCTAGTATGTCTGTCCAGTTTAATATTCATTGTAACTTTTATATAACCTTATAAATCAACTAGTAATCACACGAATTTATAACTTATTTGATAGATAACCTACATATCTTAAGTTGTCTTAATATTGAAATATAAAACACATAACAAAGACATGCATAATTTCCTACATCGTTTCAATAATAACTAAATGGCTGATTGGCTTGGGTAGGAAGGAGTCCGAAAAACTATTAAATAATGTCACTTAAAATTATACATGGTGTATATTTAAAAATAAAAATTGCAGCTTAATTCATTTGGCATTTAACGAACATTTTGGTTCCTTAGAACAGTAATCTGCCTAGCTAGGAACCAATATCGACCTAACAAAACGTCATAACTCATAACACTTGTACACATCTTAATATATAAAACATAGTCGGATTAGTTACACCATTTTTAACTCAAGAACGGCTGAACCGATTTGTATGATCTTTGATTTGTTGATTTTTTTCCGTCCCGATTAACAGAATAACTATTGAAACATGGGAAAAAATCACGGGAAAAATAATTATGAAGAATTTTTTTTTTTAAATATATTTTGTATGGAACGGCTTTTCAAATAATGTGCGTTGGTCGACATAATTTGAATTAATTCGATCTGTCAATGGTGTAGTGTGCCGAACATTTCGTGCTTAGTCAACAGCTCAATTTCATTTTTTGAACAGAGTATTTATTTTAACTTAAAAAAACTTATTTTATTTCAGCTAATAAATTAAACACAACATGTATTAATTCTGAGACGGTACGAAGTTTGCCGGGTCAGCTAGTTTTAAATATATTCTGTTATTATGCAATATTATTACTGATATGTATTCAATGTAGGAAAAATTTACCTTAAGATGAATAAATAAAATGAATAAATAACAATTATTATTACCAAAACGTTGAAGTTCTACTAACTTAAACTAAGATTGCCCTGTTAAACCCTGCTTCGTGGAATCTGTCTGGATCAAGTTGAAATAGACGTTTAGCAGAGATTACCCATATATACTTCAAGTAATATTGTAGGAGGTTCGCAGTTCGTTATTATGATATGTGGGGGGAGAACGGGTGTAAAGCAAAGCACTCGCTTTATGATAATAATACCCTACCATTTGCAAAGATACAAAACTTGACTTGTGTGGAGAGGAACTTCCGCGTTAGAGATCTAGGTATTAGGAGCTCGGACAAGAGCAATGACAGTTGGCAAAGTTATATATATTTTAAAACAAGGAGATATGATATAATAAAACCAGTGAATAAATGAATTAAACCTTACCTATTAGAGGGGAATCGTGAAACAAGAATAAAAATAAGTACCAATCTAAAATATGTATATCATGTTTCATAGATAGCACTATGAAACATAAAAATATGAAACATAGAAACGTAAAATCATGCCAATAATGCTTTCCAATTACTGAAATAACCGAGGAAATCTTAAAAATAAAGAAATTAAATCCAAACATAATCTATATCACAACCTACCGACCGTAATGCCCAAAGGATTTAAGTAATTACTCGCGATATAAATCTGGCAAAAAACGATATTATGCTATATTATTACCAGAAAACTAAATAAAATTCAAAAATAAAATAACATTTCTCATACATTTATTATTTAAATTGTAGGTATGACAGATTACTTGTGCATTTAGAGTTCAAGATTTCTCATTTCAACATTCTTAACATTTGGAAAGACATAAAAACAATTTTTGGTTATTTGAATATAACTAATGTTTTATAATTTCATTCAACAACCCCATTCCATTTGTCACGCAGTGCTAGAATATCTGTTCTGTGTGGTATCTTGAAAAAAACGTGGTGACAACTGTTTGATTAATAAGGTCACATCAGTAAAACACAAAACATTACCTACTAACACAAAATATAACTAAGTGTAATGTAATGCAACCGAGGGGCTTTGCACAGAGGACGTACCTACTGCCGAATAACAAAATTATAAAACATATTTTCATTCAAATGCTTCAACTACTTATTGATATACTGAAGGTATATCGATTGTCGAGTTGATTAGTCAGACATCTCCAAATGTTAAGCTTTGAGATAATGGGAAAAGCAAATTCATACGCTCACCATTAAGCAAATATTATTTACACGTGTCTGTGATTCACATATTAAATATGCTGTAAGTAACACCGGGAGATATAACGCTCCGGTATATTAGTTTAAAATATCCTACTAGTAGCCCAGAAAACTTCAACATTTTATGTAATTCATTCCAAGTTTTTCTGCATTATAGTTGATTTGATAGTGCTCTCCATACAAGATATGTATACAAACGTAGAAACACAAATAAGATGCACATCGGGGACATCACCAACATTTCCAATTAAAGTGGGGTACACCAACGATCTGTCCTCAGCCCACTGCTATTCATAATGGTCATGAATTATCTAACAATTCAAGAAATGAACAACAATATTCTCAAGACTATGCTTTTTGCAGATGATGTAGTACTGATAGCAGATAATCATTGTGACTTACAGAATAGCCTGGAAAGGAGGAGAAAAATCCTAGAGGATAAAGGTCTAAAAATTAGCAGAAAAAAGACTGAATATTTGTACTTGCCATTTGAAAACACAAATGCTGTAACTCCTTCGATGCAACTGGATAGAGTAACATTAGCCAACAGTGACACATTTACGTATCTCGGCTCACTCATCCACAAAGATGGAGGATGTGCAGCAGATGTTAACCACAGAATAGGTGTGGGATGGAGTAAATTTAGATCCGTAACAGGAATCTTGTGTGACTCAAAAATGCCTATAAAACTAAAAGGAAAGGTTTACCAGACTATTGTTAGACCCGCGATAATGTATGGCTCCGAATGCTGGATCATGTACAACTTCTACACCAGGCAACTTGAATCAGCAGAAGTGCGAATGCTTAGATGGTCGGCAGGAGTGTCACTAAAAGATAAAATTAAAAGTTCACGCATTCGTGGTAGCCTGGGTGTTACGGACATAAACAATAAGCTAGAGGAACGACAGTTGAGATGGTATGGTCACATAAAACGGACACCAGACCACACAGTGAAGCAGGCAATGTCTATGGAGCTTCATCGACAGTCATCCAGGGGAAGACCAAAGAACTCCTGGATGACTCAATGCTCCAAAATCCTAAGTAGAAACGGCCTGGAAGAGAGCGATACCCAGAACCGAAGAACCTACAACCTGAGAACGAGGAGAGCCGACCCCAACAGCCTACCTAGGCAATGAGTTGGGACAGTGCAAGGAAGACGAAGAGTTGATTTGATGGTGATTATGTGTAATCAGAGTGTTAATTGTACCATAGGTATATAACGTACACTTTTACATAAAACTGCGTAATCAACTCAAATTTATTTTTTCGGAGATGTTTGATTAATCATCTGGACGATTGATAGATGAGCGTGTAGGTACAAAAAAATCGACACTTTAATTAAATTCGTTGGATATCCATACGAACTTATTATTAAAGTCAATTTTAGATCTGAAATTAATATATGCACACAAAATTTTTATTTTATATTTATTATAATTTCGGGGGCAAACTGCCCAGTCACCATTACAAGCATATTCCAGCTTGCTTCGTAGAATACCATCGAAAGTCTCCAGGTTGGTAGAAAAAACTTACGTAGATATTTAAGTGCAAATAGCAAATAAAATTAAAATGACTGGTCCGTGAGAGTCTTCTGTTCGTTTTAACTGCGAGTCTCGTCTCGAGAACAGTGAAAGGCCGGTAATTAAATTAGACGACATTGAAACTGCAATTAACTTCAGCGAAATGCTCTCAATGAAGAAAAGATTAACACTTACTAGACAAAAACGTTCGCGAACTTCTCCCTCGAAGGAAAGGAGTATGAATAAAACTTTATAAAATAAATGCTTTTTCTAATTGTTTATACAAATTACTTCAAAGGATTTTAAAGTCATTTCTATTAAAGAAATATATTCTCACTTTGAATTGGCCCTAGGCAAAACATGTCCCTCAACGGAAGTTGTTAATATAGGATGTAGGTGGTTATAATTAGTTTTGAAGTATGCCAATAGATATCAGCAAATGATACTCGAACGGTTACGGAAATAGCCGACAATCGCCAATCGACAGCTGGGCAACTTCAGTGCGGAGTTCCCTTGCTACAGAATTACACAGAAATCTTTCAACTCCTGAGCTCTAGAAAAATCTTTAGTGTATAGAATTATGTATGTAGTTTCAAGTCCTTAAACAGTTGTTGTTAATACAGGTAGTTATGTGTAATTTTGAGGTGTCTCAACAGATATAAGTAAAGTAGTATCTTAAGAGAGTGGCAACTGTCGCCGTTCGTGTGTAATATCCGAACGGTTACGGAAATAGCCGACGATATCCGATCAAAAGCTGGAAACCTTCAGTGTCGAAGTCCCTTGCTCAGAATTACACAGAGACATCTCAACTCCTGGACCCTAGAATTTTTTTTAATGTATAGTATCATTGTGCTTTAATGGATGTCGTTAGTATATAATTTAATGGATGTTGTTAGTTTTATGTAGTTTTGAGGTGTCTCAACAGGTGTCAGTATAGTAGTACCTTGATAGAGTGGAAACTCTCGCCGTTCGTGTCCAATATCCGAACGGTTACGGAAATGGCCGACGTTATCCGAATCGACAGCTGGGCACCTTCAGTATCGCGGTTCCTTACTTTAGAATTACACACATCCTCAATCAGAACGGACGTTTGGTCCGGTTAAATAATCATTGTAAACCACACGATATCGTAAATAAAGTAACTTGTAATCTAGACGAACCACGAGCTTTATGAAGATTCCCGAACATACATCAAGTAATCCCAATCACCGGCATTGAAGAACATTATATTTATGAAATTGATTACCTGTTCCAGAAACAATATTGATATTTGAAAACGTTTGTTCTATTTCACAAGAAATAAGAAAAAAATTAGCATCCTATTTCGGGAACTTTTTTCTATTTTTATCGGGTTCTCTTCACCGCTCTCGAATGACTGCGCTCGTGAAATATTGTCGTGCTCATATTTGCTTTGAACTCAAATGTGTCATTTTCAAAATTGGAACAAATTGTTCAGACAAGCGATAAAGTAGTTACCTACGTAATATAATCAGAAAATATTGTTAATTTAACAATATGTTTGTTTTAACAGAAAATGTTGTTAATTCATAATTCTCTATATTTAAAATGTGTAAAGGTAGATTCAGACTGGACGACGTACGTACGCATCGCTACGCCAAACAATGCTTAGCAACCCATACATTTTCTATGAAAATGGCCACAGACATCGCACGTCGCGATGCGTGTGGCCAATGTGATTCTAAAACGTAAATTTTCATTTAAATCTATGGTTGCTAAGTAGCCCAGATATTGTTAGGCGTAGCGATGCATACGTACGTCGACCCAGTCTGAATCTACCATAATTCTTTTGCTTCAAATTTTGTCAGTGGCTCCTGAGACACACGTGACTCACGAGGCACTGAAAAAAAAATAGTTTGCTACTAAACTCCCTATTCTGTGGGTGTCAATGTGATGGTCCGCACACTACACAACTTCTCGAAAACCGTAGACAATGGCAACGCAAGCAGTGACTCGAAACTCGCCATGCTAGTTGCTACGATGACAGCTAATTGTTCTTCGTCTATGGTTAATCAACCTGACATAATTACTGAAATCGCATAATTGAGTAGCACCGTTATAGAAGTTTGGTTGAAAACAACAGCAACCAGCCAGTTTTAGTTTGGTTTCAGATTCTGCCAAAAATTAACAGATCTCAATCTAAATCACGAATGACGTTTAAAGTTTACTAACGGCGCGGTGTTCATTCGAAATGCAAATTTCTGACGGCTATCGAATTTTTCATCAATTTTTCATATAATTTTAAATATAAATTAAAATAGCAATATTTGATTCTGACAGGCAATGAAGGAGAAAATATTTTTTCAACTTCCCAAATCCTACAAGCATAATATACCATGATTTTTCACGGGTCTGCGCTAATATTTAACAAAAACTGTTCTGAAAATTTTCACATCCCGTAGAAAAGGTTCGCAACAAAATTTTCGGTTACATAAAATTTTATTTTCATAGATCTATGGTATGGATAGTAAAGCGATTGTGATTTTCTATACCTCACGAAACCAGTATTTAAGTTAGATCACTCTATTTTCGCGAGATGTCGCTAGGGTCTCTTTTCGACGGGACCGATTGTTTCATCAATCATCATATATATGTTTTCGCTTCCCTGTAAAATTGTGTTTTTTGACAATCGACCTTTTTCTACGGAATGTGCGATATACATATATGTTTCGGGCTGTCAAAAGCTTTACAATTAAAAGATAAGATTTTAAATTTAGATTTTTTAACAAACCAAATTTTCGGCTGTTCATTAACTCGATGTAATATTTATCCAAAAGCTAAAATAGAAACAATCACATGTAAAAAGAAACATTATCTCGTCGGTTTTCGCGAGCTTTAGATCTGTGCGCTATTTTACCCATCTGGTTTTGCAAAGTTAAATCAACTAACGAAAAACAACAGTGCGTTATTGCGAGCTAGTCATTTGGAACAGGTCTCCAGAGGGACTGCGGCGCTTGTAAACCCGCCATACTCCTCCCCGAAGCAAACAGCAACATTTAATCGGAAAATGTTAAACGTTCATTAGTGCTGACGTCCCAGGGGCAGGCCCGGTCGGGGTAGGCAGAGAAACCCAACCAGTTTCTGCCGCGTGAGGTCAGACGCAAAACTAGTTCGCTGAGTTTTATGTGCGCCGTGAGACCTTTACAACCGACGGAACCTAGTTGAATTAAATTAAAACTTGATTGTGAAGCACGTTACGATGTCACTGTTTTCCGTTTTGCTGGGATAAATAATTGAATAATAATGGTGTGTTCAAAATAATCAATTTAAAAGCATCATAATACGGCACACTACATAAAGGTAGACTGTAAAAAACTTAGAGTTACATGGTTAAAACCATCGAAACCAAAGTTAAAACTTGATGTGTTACCGTTTTAAGTATGTTACTGTGCCTCTGTTTATCGTTTTGCTGGGATAAATACTGGAATAATAATGTTATGTCCAAAATAATTAACTAAAAATTATCGTATTGCAAATTTATGGCATAGCGGTAGACTGCTAAAACCAACGAAACCAATTTAAAACTTGATTTGTGACACGTTGAAGCACGTTACTGTGTCACTCTTTATATTTTTGCTGGAATAAATAATGGAATAATAATGGTATGGCCAAAATAATCAATAGAAAATCATCTAAATATGGCAAACTACGTAACGATAGGCTGTTAAAACCAACGAAACCGTGATAAAACTTGATTTGTGGCGCGTTTAAGCACGTTACTGTTTCACTGTTTATCATTTTGCTGGGATAAATAATGGAATAATAATGTTATAACTATAATAATCAATTGAAAGGCAATCAAATCATCAAAATATGGTAAACTACACGACGATAGACTTTTAAAACCAGCGAAACCAAGGTAAAACTTGAGTTATGGTGCGCCCACTTACTGCGTCACTTTTTCGGTTTTTTTTTTAGGATAAATAATGGTATGGCCGACAAAATAATGTAAGAAAAGAAAATTATCAAGCCAAAAGCTTTAAAAGACAAAGGCAAAGGAATGAAGAAGTGTAATCTGCAACTTGAAAGTTTTGTATCATGATACCAAACTTTAAATCTGGGTTTTACAAACATTGTAGTTCCGCGATCCACTGAAGGATGTTCGTGATTTTTTTTTCAAATTTTAATACAGCAAAAGAGAACTGCTCCAAACTATCGGGAGCCAGTGGGATTACGGCGTCCACAATTGGGGTAGGTATTTTGTGAAGCTCAAGGAGTTAGACAGGGAAGGAAATGGAAAAGAAAAGGGTTGAGCAGTACCTGGCTATTCTCGCCACAAAACACGGCTAAAGACATCTGAAGCCACGTATTCTGAATAGTGGTATTTCACCAGGGCGAAATAAATTAATATACATTTCGCTCTAAAGATATACATCGTAGTTCCGCGACCTAATTTTTAAAACGATATGCTATTACAGCCCTCTTAGATTAAGATCGTGAATATACGGAAAATAAAAACAATACATTAAAATACGTAAAAATTGGGAAAATGTCGGAGCAAACACCCCTTAATGGTAGAAAATATACGTATTTTTACACGAAAACAAACTCCATTTGAATATTTCATCCTCGTTACGTTATTTGACACGCGAGACAGGTGTACCTAATACGTTATTTAACGTGACACTAAATGGCGAAAAAGGTATTCTAAATGAATAATCATATTTCGCTGGTAGAATGCTAAAGGATATAAACAAGAACATAACACTATTTTGGAAATTACACAAGAAATTCAATATTTGCTCCCCTATCCGCAGACAGAAGACAAAATTATTTCTACTTAAAATCATTGAAGATCTAGAAATTCAATTTAAAATTTGGAATCACCCATACAGGGTGGGGCAGAGCAACTTGCTTATTTGAATTTGGCGGATAGACACATTCGAGAGGATAGACTGTCAGCCAGAACTCGACCGTGCGCAATATTGAAATGGGTGCGGAATGAGACTTTGTATGGCGATAATTGACCGCCACAATTACACATAGTTCATAATACTTTGAACCACTGTGAACCTATAATAATTTTCACATCAATTTATAACCATTTATTAGGTTACCAACACCCCTGCTGTAGATCACCCCAAGTGGTTCGCTACGTCTGGTGACTTAGCAGGGGTGCCCGGGTTTATGGGGTGAAGTTTGTCGGGTCTTGGTGGAGGATGCGTCTGCCCACCAACTGCGTCACAGGCCGGATCGTGAGAGACTGATTGAGAAAGACCTCTCCAGAAGTACTCTCCCAGAATACTGCAGAGGAAGGGTTGGATTCATACGTCCGTTACTCCTGGACACACTGACCTCCAGATCCTAACCAGCACTCAAACCTTTTTCCTTCCCAGAACTTCCTCAACTTCCTTTTCTAAAAAGACCCTCCACTCAGCATCCCCAAAGATAGATAGACCCTGAAGAGAAATATTTTCCTCAGAGCTTCCTGTGTGGAGCTAATGTAAAAAAAGTTGCTGAAAGTAGGCCCATCCCAACAACTATATAGTTAACAAATTGACAAATATTTACACATTTATAAAAATTCTCAACTTTAAGTATCCATTGCCCAATCAGACGAATAATGAACAAAAGCCAACGTTCTATTGATCTTTTAGCGATGACGATTCGATGAAAGAATAGAAAAAAAAACAAAAAATCCAGATATAGAAATATGACGGAGTTAAAAAAAAAACAACACATCGTTTCTCAAATAAACAGAAGGCACGCGGTAATTAGTGAACTGGAAGGCATACGGTAGAAAATCATAGCGGATATTTTCATTTTGTACGTTGAAAAAAAAGGAACCAATAAACTGGTACTGCGCCAAAAATGCACATAAACATAATAGGTTACAGCTGCCTGAGAGGCACATACGGAACCATTATTTTCAGCGTGCTAACTGAATATTTCGCTTCTCACCGTTACTTTTCAGAACGGCTGAAAACATTAAGCGCGCTGGATTGTATAGCTGCAAAATGGTATTATTACCGGGAAATTTATTTGGTATACTACAAACGACACTTAAAAATATATTGTTTGATAATTTTGCAAGCAGGTCAACTCCACCTGGCCGTTGATTTGGAAATTTAAAAAAATATCTATTTCCATATTTAACTTAATGAATAAAACCTCAAATTGTAATATTTTAATTAATGAAGATAATATTAGCGAAACTAAACCAAAAATCTGACACAGAAAAATCAGAAAAGATAAGGTCACATCTGGGAATCGAACCCGGGACCTCCGCCTTGCTGGAGCGTGCTTACCAACTGAGCTAATGTGTATATGTGTATTTTTTTTTATTTTTACATTTAATAAATTTTTATAAGTTACAGATTTTTGTCATTTTTTTCAACTACCATACTAGGATAGCGCCCGTGTATAGCTGATAAAGTTGGTAGTTCTCAGTAGAAGAATGATACAGTTAAGTATGACCGAAACCGATAGGGACACAATGGCTCAGTTGGTAGATCTGCGCCCCGGCAAGTCGAAGGTCCTAGATGTGACCGTATATTTTTATGATTTTTCTGTTTCAGATTTTCGATTGAATTTTGTTAATATTGTCTTCATTAATTGAAAAAATTACGTTTTTGAATTCACACTATTTTTAAAGAAAGAGAAAATTCCTGGATTACGAATAATTTCGGTGTTGATATTGTTGTTTTGAGTATAAAATGCAATGGTGGAGGACTATGTATAAACCCGACGCATATGTCTACACATATATGTAATTAGGAAAAGTAAAACAAAAGCACAATTTAAAAAAAAATCGTAAAAAGTTAAAACAATTCAAAATCTGCTCTTTTATTATAGATGGCAATAGTTTAATTATTTTAGAAAAAAACCCTTTTCAAGTTATGGTTAAAGAAATTGATATGAATGAATTGTTCGCGCCCGTATATAAGCAATATTAATAAGTTGTTTTATCCATAATGACAATTATTTCAAGGTATAGAAATAAAATATTAGATTGAATCACCAATTCAATACTATATTATAACTTATGTTCAGTTTACCTAACACACAAGTCCAATCAAACATAAAAAAACAAGAGAAATGATTTGAGATTTTAACGGAAGTATATTTTTTATTAAAAGAATTTTGAATATTGAATAAATTTTGTGTTATTTCATCCGCCATGCTGGGGATGTTCCTGGGTTATGGCGTGTGAAGACTTCTCTAACAGATAATGTAATTTATGGTAATGAAGTTTACAGATAATAGATACTAATTGATGATAATGAAGTTTATAGATAATATAATGAATTTATGGTAATGTAATTTACAGATAATATAATTATTTATTTATAAGTTTACATTATTTTTATATACGTTATATATATTATATATACGTATTATCGTTTTTTTGGGCTTTTTGTAAGGGATCAATAAAATTATGAGCACAGCCGCCCCAAATTATGATGCCATATGCTAATTGGGATTGGCAGAGAGAATAGTAAACTGTTTTCAGTATTGTAAGAGTAAGGATATTTCGTAGTGTTCGAAAAACATAAGAGAGTTTGCGAATTCGGGGAGTTAGGGTGGCTAAGTGCTGATCCCAACGAAGGTGATGATCAATTAGGACCCCTAGGTATTTTATATGGGATACTTTTTCCAAATTTAGTCAAGTACAGGAAGAGTGAGGTCTTGAATAAGGGTGAATTTTTATTTTCTGATTGTTAGTAGGTTGGGTTGACTGAAGGTTAAGAATTTTGCTTTACCAGCATTGAGGATGAGGAGATTATCGTCTAACCAATTCTTTACAAGGCCTGTGTCCTGTTAAGCTATGTGATATTAGTTTTCCGGTTATGGGTAGGTTACAGAGTTTATTGATGTGTATATGAGGAACAAAATAGGGCCTAGAACACTTCCTTGTGGGACTCCGAATTAGATTGGTAAAGGGTTACTTCCAGCTACGTTGTTAATTTTCACAGTTTGTAATCTACCAGTTAGGTGAGGAGAATCAGTTAAGAGTTGAGTCCCTAATGCCTATTTGAGATTATGATGATTTTCACCCCGCAACATATCTAATTAGGAGATGAGAAAGTCCCACTAGCTATAGAACTTTGAGTATATGGTAAAATAGAGTATACGTATATTTAAAGTATCAAAATGGCGCCATATTCATAAAAGAAATGATAAAGTCAGGTTTCCCTTTTCCCATCTTTCCTTGACTTTTTTTAACAACATCAAAGGCGCCAGGTGATTTTTCACGAAAACTGCACAGTATAAATTATTAACTTATTATATATAATTAATTGAAAACAAGAAAATGTTTAAAGAATAATTGTTTATAAAAGCATTTTTAATTATAAATTGGCAGTAATCTTGAATGTACCAAACTAAATGCTTGGATATATCAGTACACGAGGATTCTAGATTTAGATATCTGCGTGCACCGATCATTTAAGCTTTTGTTGTTATGAAACAAAAATCAAAAGTCGCCCGTGCCCTTCGAGAAGATTCCAAGTACTTTTCCGATTTATTCGTTCGGAACGCTTTGGAAATTTTAATAAAGAAATGAATTTGAAAAGACATTTTCAAAACCAGAAGGAGAGATAGCATTCTGGCAATAACAAAGAACATAGGACTTTATCTCCGGAATAAAAACACAAGAATTTCATCCCGAGCTCGCAAATAAAAAAACGCAATTTTAAGGGAAAAGCGGCACAAAAAGTAATTAAGAAAGTGAGATTGTTTATAACTCTACTAGCGCGCGGAATCTAACCAGTAGCGATGCTGCGACAAGAGAATTTTTTAAAATAGCAACAAAGGGTTAGAATTTAAATTCGCACTGTGAAGCAGACAGGTCTCAGTGGAAACCATATTGCAATTACAGAGCCGCGGGGCTTTTGGGATATTAAATTAAATTTGAATTCGGAACATCACGGTGATACAATTGTTAGTAGGGACCATAACAAGGAAGAACGATTTGCTTCCAAGAAAAATCTCGAAACAATTTTAAAATCGAGCGAACTCTTCAAAAGGAACGCTTCTAAAACAAAGTAACAAAATCAAGTAGTGGTTTTACACAGTATATTTTTACATATTTGTCGTCGTCCGTTTAATTTGCATGTACGAAAATGTATTTTCATTTGTATTGCTTATGTGGGTATATGCCAGACAGTATACTTTGTCTCCCTCTTTAATATCAAATCTTCAGCGGTTCACTGGGTCAGCCAGTGAGATGGTGGTCTGGTTGCGGCTTGTTGGATGCCGACTATAAGGAAGGCCCGGGGCAACAAGGAGTGTGGCACGGTGAAGGTCAGCCCGGGGCGCAGCGCTAATCGGTTTTCTCATTAAGGCGACGGTGTCGATCACGTGGTTAATGAACTTGCTGGAAAAGTACCCACCTACCAGTAATACCACGGGACTAGGGGGTGAATACTCAAAATAAGACCACAGCGTAATTGGGTGCTAGGGGAAAAGAAAGAAGAAAGTCTTAATTAAAAACTGTTGAAATAAAATCGTATTTTTACGCGAATTTTCAACATATTTTCAACTGAACTGCGAGGGCTTTTATTCCACAATGAATATTCAACGTATTTTTTGCCCAAATAAAGATATCCAGAATTTGGGGCTTTGGGTTTATTGAAGCGGAGAAAGATTAATACGTTTTCTTTCAAATGGCCATAGACCGTCTCAAATACCTAGGAGTTACAATTTATTTAAAGGTTAACACTTTCAAGTGAGATCCTTGCTTAATAATAGGCTATTTAGTTAAAAATAATACATTATGTCTCTTCCTGGCCCCCTAGCACAGTCGATCGATAAGGATTAATAGGATAAATGTAACTTGACCTCCGTGGTCGACGGGTAAGGCTCTCGACTCCCAATCCGAAGGTCGCGGGTTCAAACCGTCTCCTTCCCCTGCCAACTACCTTCAGTCTTACAACATACCACGCCATAGTGTCACTGGCTCCTGTGTGTTTGGCTAAGTGGTGAGGGGAAGGAGATTTGGAGAGGAAGATGGGAAAGTACCTGGCTATTCAGATCTAGTCACTAAACACGGCTAAAGCCATTATTAAGCAACCTTTCAATTCTGAATGGTGGTTTTGCACCAGGGCGATACTGAGAGTATCTTCCATTCTGGAACGTGCCGCAAATATACTATATATTATTTGTAATTAATTAAATGTGAAATAACACAAATTAATCAAATAAAATTTATTTGCGTACGCCGGGTTTGAACCCGCGACCTTCGGAATGGGAGTCCAAAGCCTTGCCTCTGAACTACGCCGGCCGTCTATGTAGACAATGAAAAAATCCCTTTCTATTAAACCAACGCCGGCCGTTTACAACCTACTCATAATAAATATAATATAAACAACCTACTCATAAACACCACAAAATCAATTATAATGCAGAAAAAATGTAGTGAATTAAACTATTAGGATATTTCTAAATATCAAAATATGTATGTCAAACAAAATATCAAACTAGTTATGCCTCCCAATGTTATTTTGTAGCATATTTATTGTGTAAAATACAGATACTTGTAAATAATATTTGATTTACTTATGGTGAGCATTCGTATTAACTTAACTTAAACTTAACTTCAGAAAAAATAAGGAAAATTAAAATCTTTACAAAATGATTGTAAAACATTTAGACATGTTGTATATTATAATATGCAAGTTTGGGGCGTGTAAATAGTCAAAGATCTCTCTGTGCGTAATACCCAAAAAAAATATGATTATAAATCTATTTGCGCGAAAAATAATATATTACACAATTGGCTGTCTGGTACAATTTCGATGGAAAAACAGAGACACCAACCTTGTATGTCGTTCTCTACAAGTATGGGAGACCTCCCTTATATTCCAAATTGACGTGCAGTTAACATTTACACGACGGAAATATAATTCACAATTCAAAAAGCAAGTATGCTCAAACCCACAAAAAATGGAGAGAGAGTTTTTTTTCTCCATATAAACAGTTTCCATGACTACAGTTTTCAAGGGACAGTTTCAATGACTACAATTCGATATTATTCTAACAATACATAGTGCCCCCATTATTCATAGAGACTGTCAAACAACCATGTTTGATAGTATAAAAAATACATTAATTATTTTTTCGAACAAACAAAATCCAAAAACATATTATAATGCCTAATCATGTTGTGTCTGAACTTCTTGAAATAAAATAAAATACAGTTTGCGATGTTTTTTTTCTTGAATAAATCAAAACAGGCGGCTGGCGTTAAACGGGAATTTAAATCTTATCGACATCTACATAAGGGGTGTTATTGTTAGCGATCTGATTCGAAATTTCAACGTGGTGAATCGCCTTAACCGCAACCTGATAGAAATTTAGTTTATCTTATAAGTGAGGACGAAAACATTTTGAATCAAGTAGTTTTCTCTTCTCAAACAAAATTCATAGTAAACTTGCTTATATTTCTTGTTACTTTGTTGCTTATTTCTCAAAAGAAGTGGAGCGATATTAACACAGCGCCAAGAGAGCCAGTTCAAAATGTGACTTGAAATATCACCACATGAAATTTCAGCAAGACTGCACAACACTTTCAATGAGAGTTTATAATACGAGGGCTGTGCAATGGAGTTTGCATAATGAGGAGAGGCGCTCGACTCCGGCCAAATACAGTCTTGAAACTGGCGACTCACTCGTGCTGTGTGCCATCCCTGAAAGTATTTTGCCTTTTTATGATTAATATTGTACGCGTGGAAAAGGGGGATATTCTACTAGAAACGAATTGCCTTTTATAAAGGGAAAATATTTTGAAAAAATAAATAATATGTTAAGGCTAAAAAATCATAAGGTGTTATAAAAAAATCATGAATGACTTAAAACTTTATTGAACCTCCAAGCTTTTAAGTACCCGCATTCAAAACGTCATGAAAATCTAGCACGATTTAACTATTTTTCTTATTAAAAATAAATAATAATAAAAACATCGTCATAATATTTTGTACATTAAAATGTAAAAGAATTGATCAATAAAAAATGTTTAACTCGTAATATTCCAAAAGATTTGGTTAAATTTGTAATGCAAGTGGCCAAAAAATTGGCAAATTTATAATTTCGTACAAACTCCATAAACATTTTATAGATCTGCAGGCAGTTTGTAGTTGTTGAAATGCATTATCCACTCGAGCGCTTTTTGCCAAAATATGGCACTATTTCCACAACCGCGGATTGCTTTGTTTCCAAAATATGGCAAATAAAAAAATATTAAAACGACCATATAATATGTTGTACATTCAAAATATAACAAAATAAATATTCTCTATATTCTTTAAAATGTTTTTAAGTTAACGATTTAATAATATTTTTTTATAAATCCTACGAATATGTGATAATAGACAAAAGATAGGTGAATTCATTGGCTATATAGAACAATAATCAGTTTGTATATCTCCATATTCAAATTCAGAGGTATGATTTTTTTACTGTGAGCGGAAAAATTACCTTTAGCAATCCGAGGAAAAAGACTTAAAATGCTCTGTCGCTCCAGTGGTTATGCAAACAATTGGCTTAATTATTATACATATTATTGAGTGATCGGGTTCACGGACATCTAGGACTTGGAGGAGTGCGCGTTTGCCCACCTACTGCGTATCGGGAGAGACGTACCGGACTCTCACGAGTCATTGCCTTGCAATGCAGTGGGAGGAGTGGATTCATAAGTCCATCACTCCTGTACACATTGACCCCCAGATTCGTGCCCATCCCTCATACATTTTTCCTTCCCAGAACTTCCTTTCCTTAATTTCTCTAAAAACACCCCCACACATTATCTCCAAAGATGACATAAGCCCCAAGGTTTTTTTTCTCAGGGCCTCGTATCTGAAACTAATGTAAAAAAACTTACTAAATATTGTTAACTGTTGGTTTTCCCAATAAAAGAATGGGATTAACATAAAAAAAATAAGGACAAAGAATCAGTTTTCATATTTGTAATGAGAAAATCTGAGATATTATATTTTTTGCAAACTTGGCAAACACTACCTACTACAAAATAAAATGACACATAGATTTTTTTAAATATATACAAAAAACAACATCAAAGAACAGTTCAAACTAAGTAAGTTAAAAAAATATATTAACACTAAAAGCATGTTGATAACATTCTCATATAATAAAATACCCCATGTTGTAAACTTTGTAAGCTCCATTTCGCCAAAGTTCTCTGTAGCTGTAGGTAAACGTTTGCTTAACAGCGCGGGGCATAGCTCGATATTACAGCACAAAAGATATCCTAAACAAATGCCCGGAAGATGCAATGTACGGAAAATAATACAAACGTTTATTTATTATGACAAAGCCGAAAGATTTATGCCAACATTTCTAAATCTTCTACGTTATCAACGTGAGCAACAGACTTTTAATTATGTACCTACAAGTGAAGAGCACAATCAAGATTAAAACAAGAAATCATGGGTTCGATTCCCAATTGCGACTGTTCCCTTTTTATTTTTATTTTTTAATGGTTTTTCTGTTTGATTTTTCGTTTCGATTTATTAGTATTATCTTTTCTTCAAAAATATTATTGATGGGTATGATCTTCAACAGCTATTTTATTAACCCCCTTTGTTCGCTTTTAGGAACAGCTCACATTGGTCTCAAAGAAATCGCTGTATCTCCCTTACTGCCATGGTGGGAAATATGATCTATACTCTATACGGTGTTAGAAAGAGAAAACACCACGCTTTATGTCCAAATATAATTTTACAACAGAAAAATTGAAATGTATGAATATATTTGAAACCAAATTGTAATTGAAAAAAATTATGAAACTATGTGAATTTTTTTAATACTTATTTTTAGATGAAACGAACAAAATTAAGTGATAATAACGTTTATAATATATTTGTCTAATAAAATGAGTGTGTGTGTGTGTTTTTTCATTGTCAGTAATTTTGGTTAGAAAAACATGAGGTGAGACATTTTTTAAACGTTTTTATGTTTGCATTAAAAAAATGTATTAAAAAAATTATATGTATATTTCTAATAATAAAATTTGAAAGAGTTTTAAATCTCCTTTCAAAAACAGTTTTTAGTTTTCGGATGCAATAAGAAATATTCCTTTAGATTTTAATGCCAAGCGGAAATAGGCCTACGGTGTTAAAGTATTCCAAAATATTAAAATATTTATAAAAATACCATAAATTATACCATAAAAGTTGTCATGCCCATTTATTGTGTCAATTAAAACTATGCATATAATTGCTTCACCATTATTTTTACAAACAAAAAATAAATCATTCCGAACAATAATTGTTCACCTATATTTTATCGCACTACGCATAAAACTGAAACAATAAAGGCTTCAAAACAAATTTGAATAAATGCTCGGATAAAGTATCAATTATAGGCATACACTTTCGCGTTGAAAATACGGCTGGCATAAAATATTACCGTAATTATGGCACATTTAAAATATGGTAAATATGACTAATTGCCCTGGGAGAGAAGTCCTTAGTGCACTGGGTATACAAATATTTATTTCTGAATTTGAAGGCATTAAAACAAATTGCCTGTTTTGTTCTAAATTGAACCAAAACACGCAAACTAGATTGTAAAACAATGTTATATTCTTGGTGTTATTAATTTTCTTTGACTCCACAAAGGAAAACGCGAGGCCGGAAAATTCGCGTGTTCATTTTTAATTTAAGCGCGAACACGACGACACATTGAAAAATTTCCGCAAACGATAATTGCCGCAATTAAGGTTTTTGCGGTATGAACGTGTTCACGTGAATAAATGGCGAAGGATGCAATTTGCACGTGAAACAATTTGCACTCTAATTGGATGTGATAATATGTAATTCGGCACACTTGGAAGAGGGCTACCAAATTGCAATTGATGCACTGTGTCTGGATACTCATGGTTAAAATAAGGAACAGGGTGGGCTTAGAAACTTAATTTTTTGATGACGAATAAACAAAAAATTATTATTATTGATAGAATAACTTTCGGTATACGTTAGCGATCTGCAGTTATCCTAGGGAACGATCAGAAGTTACCGAAAGTTATCATATCAATCCTTATCGTTCGAGTGTGCTAGGGTGCTAGGAAAGGTTGTTGATAGAACAAAAAATTATATTTAGATATTCTTCGTATTTCAAGCCAAAGTTTTCTGATGGAATGTTAAATCTTGCTTGGGAGAACCTTCCCTTTTGGCCTTTTTGTCTTATATGAAGAATGATAATTATTTCTGAATATACATCTTGAAATATTAAATCAGATTTAAAAACCGCAATAATTTATATTCCGTGAGTAACATTTAAAACAAAATTTTAAATAAAGGGGAAACTTAATTACCCTTTTCCACTCACCATATTTTGTAAATAAATAAATTTGAACACGTTCCGTCGCAAATAGATTTAGATGACAAGCTATCAAATAGTTCGACCTCCGATATATTAGAAAAAGAGTTTAATGGCATTTGAAATCGGTTTTCCACAAATTAGCATCGTTTAACTTTTTAAAATAATATAAATTATGGCTATCAAAATATTCGATTGAACATTAAATTTACCGTAAGCAAAATCAGCGTGATTTGCTAAACTAGAAAATTAGAAAATATTATACAGAGTGTAACAGCACGAACCCGAAAGATTTTAACACTTCCAATCCCGGACCGGGATCACAGATCTACACTAAGTAAAGTTTTACCCTGCATATAAGTGGTTTTTTATACCACATTCCCAATAATTTGGGTAATCCTAGAAAATATATTCAGTTATCGATCTGCATTTCAAAAATGTATATTACATTACTACTTTTTTAGATATTAAATAAATTATATCGAAATCCGGCGAAATAGTGAATTCCCCCGCCCCACCTCTTATTGTGAGATCGCCTGGAATTTCCCCGTCCATATCCCCTAAATGTACCGGAATTCAAGTAACTAACCCGCGATTGTAGCCGATCGGTAAAAGTTGCATTTTTAATAGAAAGGGCTGTGTCGTAATAATTGAGTCACGCTAGCTTCCTTATTATCGCTTTTTATCATTTTGCGTTACCGGTTTGCGCAACAAATTAGCCACGGATGTAATCGCCAATCGCCAGTCGAGATTCGGAAAAAAGGAGTGATGCTCGCTATCGGCCCGCCTTCTCTGTTTTCTATGAAAAAATATGCGTTATGGTCTACATTCATTAGAATTTTAATTATGACTTTATTTATCAAACTATTTACATTATGATCACTGGTATATGATGAATATGCTTTTCTTTAATTATTATTTAAAAAAATTACATAAAATTATGTCATTAACACCCTTTAATAAGCAAAACAAATTGGGGGACCCGGGTGACCCCCCTTCGGATCATGTGTGATTTGTTTTCTTTCCGGTACGAAAAGGTTAAACAGCGATTCTTGAGCGTGAGTTCAAAAAGTGCTGTTCGATGATTTTTTTTTCTGTTAAAAACAAAAAATATATCATATAATCAAAAGTCGCCACTGATCATCCTTCAACAGATTGCTGTTTCGTTTCAAAACGGTATCAGTTTTGAAACGAGTCGGAGTGCTTATTGTATAACCCGCTTGGCTATAACCGACTACTTAGTTGCGACTTGTGATGGAAAAATAATTTTATTGTTTTTACTTGAAAAAAATATTATCGGACAGCAAAATGACTTCTGTATTTTTTACAAAGAATGTTCAGGAATCGCTGGTCAAAATCCTTCGGGTATATACGGTGTATACGGTGCTATTTTACATCCTGTATAAATTGTATTTTTTAAATCATTCAAATTTGAAACAGGTTTTTGTAAAACTTTATAGGGACGTCCGTGTTGTGGAAAAAATATTTTAATTCCACGAGTGGGAAATAATAATAAACTCAGTCTGACTCATAACATTTCCCAAATTAGGGATGCCATAGTCTCACTGGTTCCGGAAAATGGGACTATTAGGATGTATTAAAAAAATTGGTAATAGGCAGACAATTAAACCCACCCCTTAGAAATCCTTACTCTGATCAAACAACAAAATAATCGGATATAATATTGTACTCCGGACAATAACCGCCTCTCCCCTCCGCCCTTCATTCTCCGGCGGGGGATGTCGTAAACAAGGACACATTAAGTGGGAACAATGAAGGGAGATATTATTATTAGAGGCTGTGTTAATACCAAGGACATCTATATAGAACCTCTAGATGGGCAATAGAACCTGACAAAAGGTCGATAATCGTGATATTATTTGGTGACCGGACAACTAAATTGCAGAACTTCGACTGCCATTATTTTACTATTTTTATTTTGTATTTCGTTCAACAGCGTACATTAATCGATTGTAGATTGATCGAGGCTTAATAAACGTTGTTTATCCGTTAGTTAGGTTATATGGTTCATCAAAGGGGTGGTATAGACCCACCCCTTCATTAACCCAGGTGATTGAGAAAATGAAGATAGTTATAAGTCAAAGTATTCAGTGAAATATATTACCGAATCGGATGACACTTTAGCTCAGTGGTTAGAGCTGCGGCCCGGAAAGCCAAAGGTCCTGGGTTCGAGTCCCAGATGTGACCGTATCTTTTTCTGATTTTTCTGTATCATATTTTCGATTGAGTTTCGCCAATATTATCTTAAAAAAATTATATGTATTTCTATGATCAATCTAATATTCTCAATCTAAGTACGATTGGCAGTACCTACTGATAGAAACCATTTTTTTTTAATTAAGACGATGCAATTCGAAGTAATGCAAAATCATAGGTTTTTGTTTTGAAAATTAATCGAATAGCTATCTATATTTGTTGATGCTTTAATTAAATACTGCGAATAGAACACACCTTGACCTTATCCATAATTTGTTTTGCATGCACAAGCCTTGTTGTAAGTCATTAAAGTGTCACATACAGACATGTCACGTACAGTATCTTTAGACATGGTGGTCAAATGAGAGCATGAGATTCTCTCAGGTTAGTGTGGGAGACTACTGACTGAGATTATTTTCTGCTTTCAGTAAGAGGGGTCACTATTCTACTCGTTTATTAAAGGGAGGTTATTTTAACAAATATTTATTAATTAATCATAACTCCAAATAACTTTAAAAATATTTATCTTAGAATCACAGAACAGGGTAAGTTTTAGGAGAGAGAAGGAGAGATTTCACGATTGGGCATTGAAAGAAAAAAGAAATATTTTACATAGTACCTAATCCTGATAATAAAATAATTAACACGCTTAATTATTTATACGTTACAAAAGTACCAGGCCTGTGAAACCCTTTTCGGATAAGGTTTCGTTGTATAATGTGACAAATTAAGTGTAGATTATGATCGGAAAACATTAATACGTGTAACAGAACTTGATAAAATTAATTACAACATGAATAATGGCGATATACCTTTCGCGTAAATCAAAACAGGCAGCCGGTGTTAGCGGGAATTTCAAACTAATCGCCATCTGTCATATTATATTGTCTGATGTCTACAAGATGTTATTATTTTTGTCTCACTAAGAGGTGTATAAGTAGTTTCGTGATTTCGTAAGATTCCGAACGTATCTTAGTAGAAATGTGAATAAAATTAAAGCGTATCTAACTTCCACTAAATATGATGTCTTTGCTACTACCTGGGGATTCTGTATTTTCTATTTCGCTGGCATGGCTGCATTGAATGGAGAGTGAGAGGTTATTGGTGGCGTTAATGACATCATCACTCTTTACTGGGGCAGTTAATGCAAACAGACACGAAACTGAGCCTTTACACTGCTGAATGCGCCGAACACCAGATATCGTTGGAGAAAAATCTTATGAATATTAAGTTTTATAGATTATAGCGTAAGCAAATATATTCATAGAAATGTAGACGACGGCGTAATGAAATGATATTTGCATAAATATGCTTTCATGTTTTAATATCAAACTGTGAAAAGACCGTGGTCCACTGAAGAGGTAAAACGATAGTAGGGTTTTGTAAGCGGGTCCGTTTGCGGGAAGAAGCTCAAAAGGTTCCTTTCTTCTGCTGAAATTTTTCAAACACTAGCTAAAATCCCCGGCGTTGTCGCTTTACGTAGAGTTTTTCGAAATCAGGTGAACCTAAACAGAAAATTTTCTCTTACTTTGAACGGCAAACGTGCAATTTATTTTTCTTTATTCATCTTTATTAATTCTATTACAATATGTGTGTTATGCCTGTCTTACTAGGAACTCCTGTGTTAAGAGCAGGCGCGGTTTATAACATTGTCACATTACAACAGAAATAAAAAAAAAACGACACAATATTACATTTCGAAAAGGAGACAATCAGCATCAAATCATTGGAAACGCATACTTATAAGTGGAGGCGCACTTTATAATAAAAATACTAATAAAATAATAACACAATGTTACGTTTAAAATAAAAGACGAGCATCACCACAATTTCATCAAGAACTATCAAATTTCTGCTTTAAGAGCGATTAACCAGTGGCTGAAAATAAAAGTTTAAAAATGCATGCAACTGAACAGGGAGGTTCCAATGAGAAAGAGTGATTATTCAGAGTATAAAATTTCTTAAATTAAAAATTTAATATCGATTTATTTCTTATGTCTTAACAAAATAAGTGTGTAAAAAAAATTACCTTAAACAAATAGAAAAACTGAGGTATTTTTGTCACAAAACACGTTCTCGGATTTATTTTTTAATGATTTTAATTGGACTAAAATTTAAATTCTTAGAACTGTGTTTTCTAGATTATGTATTGATTTATTTTTTTGTGTAATTATATGATTTGAAATTTGTGTTGTAATAGAATCTATCGTTTGAAAATTGAACAAATCTGCCAACGACCAATGGTATAACCTTAGTGTATTAAAAATAAACTTATTTTTTCAAAATTTTAAAACTGAGTGTACCAGATAAAATAACAATATTTCTAAATCAATTTATGTTTTTTTGTAAAAAAGAGTCAATACGTCTATAATTTGATTTAAAAGGGACTAATTTCCGGTATTTTCTGATAATATCCTCTTAAGGGATGGGGCTTTTTTGACATCTCAAGCTGACAGTGACTTTCCTCCTGTTTTGTAGGTAGGTGTGCAAAATTTCATAAATTTCGGAAATAAATAAAAGATTATTTTTAAAAACAATTTAACACAGATACTATTCATTACATACACTGAAAGCCAGCTGCAATTCGGGTCCGGAATATACGGATGAGCAGTAACATTTTTGTAAATACTATCAAACTAAATATGATGTAAAAATATGTAAGAACTAATAATCTATTGACAAATAAATGTTTTAATTATCATTATTAGGTATTTGTATAATACCAGCTCAAGTCTCTGGGTTTCCCTGGCATTACGCCGAGTTTCCGAAATCACACATGCTAAATTTCATCAATATCGGAAAAAACTGTAGATTTGTATGCAACAGAACGCAGAACAACAGAACGCAACCCGAAGTAGACACTCTTTTTTTAATAAATGGATAGAAGATAGATAGATTTTCATATATCGACATTCTTTTTAAAATTTCTTTAGCCTGTCTAGTTGAAAAGTCTTATGTAAATAGACGACAACAGTACTGTTTCAAATTGGTATAGATAACATTTCTAGGGAGTATGTATTTATTTATTGGGGGCTTTTATAATGTAATAATGTACACATATCAAAATTTTACAAACTTTTTTTTATGTTAACTGTAAACTCCAATATTATCAATTATTATATTATCAGTATACTTCATCACCATAAATTATATTATCTGTAAACTTCACCAACCATAACACAGGGACATTTCTAGCATGGCGGATGAAATAACACAATATCTATACAATGTACAAAATTCATTTAATAAATAAATAATGTTTAGTTTCAAAGACCAACCATAACTTTTGCTTAGAAAAAACATCGATAGTAAAAAGTATTGTGGCAAAATACACATTGTGATTGTATGAAACACCTTTTTTATGTGATTCCACGCAGAGTTCCAATAGAATACACAAAAATTTGATTGATTTATATGAATAACGAATAAGATGCCCAACTGCTCCCGTCTGGACTATGGCATCCCCAATTGAGGTATGTTGTGAGGCTGAAGATAGGGGGAAGAGGAGGGAGGTGAGGAAGAGGAAGATGGAAGAGTACCTGACTATTCAGATTTGGTCAAAACACACGGCTAAAGCCATTTCAAGCAACGTTTCAGTTCTGAATGGTGGTCTTACACCAGGACGATACTGAGAGTATACTTCACTCTGGAATGTGTCGCAAATATACTAGATATTATTTTTAAATTTTAAAAAAATACAAATTAATCAAATAAAATTCATTTGCGCACGCCGGGTTCGAACCCGCGACCTTCAGATTGGGAGTCTAGAGACTTACCCTCTTCCACGGCCGTCGTATATACAGACATTTATTTTAGCATTTTAGACACTATAGCATTTTCCTAAAATAAATTACAGCTATTGCAATTTTAGTTGCCGGTTAGCTATTTATAATATTATAAGATTCAAATAAATACACGGTGATAGATAATATAAATAATACACATCAATCATATTGTCCCCAAACAGTAAATAGATTACTATTTCGGATACAGTGCACATTAATCAAATCACAATAACAATAATTTATGGGTAAATATTAATTACGATATTATGCCCGCTGGTAACGCTGGAAAACTTTTATGGATTTACGTCGTAAAATGACATCCAATCTACATACGAGTATGTACATAGTACCAGTGAAATTCTTTACGACAGCTAAAACTTGAATCATTTCAAAATATGTAATAACGTTCTGGCAAAGTTAAAATTTTATGTTACATACGAAAATATTCAGTAAAGGAATTAAGCCCGCTTTACAGTCGAATATTATACAATGTTAATAAAATGAAAATATAGGTATGGATTCATCGTAAAGACGGCAAAGTAGAAGGAAAGAAGCAGTTATCTGTACATGTGTAAATGTGATAAGTGGAAGAACTGAATTTTTTGGGGAAATTCTTCGGCAAAAAGAGAGCAATATTATATGAAAAATGACAATTTCAAAACTAAGATCTTTCACGCCAGAGTACTCCACACAGGTGGCCTTGAGGTAAAGAGTTTCCCTAAGGGCCTATTTTATATCTGGGTATGCTGTGTGGAGGGTCTTTTTGTGGAAAGGAAGAAGTGAATCTGGGTCTTGAAGATACCTTTGTTATAGGATTGAGGAAAGACAGAGGCAGGCAAATCGTTCCACGGCCGCGCTTTTGGAATCAAGAACGAGTCGTAGAAACGACCAAATTGTGATAAGTCAGTGTCAAATATATACAAGTGTTTCCCGAATTTACACCGGTGTCGAAGGAATTGATGACGCTAGTTGCTCGGAGCATTTTCCATTGTAATACCGATAGAACAAGGATAGAATTCCCACCCGACGTCTGTGCTCTAAAGACAGGAGAATCTGTCAAACGGCCCGTCCATTTCTGCTCGGAGTCGAGAGATGGAGTTAACGTAAAACAATGTGAAAAGAACCATTAAATCAGATTTGTCAATATTTGTCAAATTAAAATTAAAAAGGTTTTTGGGTGGAGTATGCGCAGCGCACCGTAAGCACTGTAGCGTATAAATGATGCACTCTATAATGATTACAATACTCATGTATTATTGAATAGTTCTAAATGTTCGTAAGATGAAATCACGCAACTTTGTGGATAGCCAAATATGTAGGACGCAGGTAATAAAACCGTTATTCTACGGCACGTATGAAGTTTGAACGTGCGCATTCACGGGGGGGCATTAGGGTTGGAAATTCCACGCCGGACCAAAATAGCGATAACAGTTTAAAACGGGTAGCTACCAACCTACAATACCGGGAAGCTTATTTTATTGAGCATAAAAAATTATAAAAAAGGTAAAAGCAGGATTTTTCAAACATTCCAGAGATCTCAATTTTTTTACGTTTCCAGGAAGTGAATTCACGTACATGACTTTTGGGGGGGAATTTTAAGGGTTCGAATCCCAATGCTACGCAAAAAGACTGATATAGACTTTCAAGTATTACACATGTGATAATTTGGGTGTTTTGAAAGTATTTTTTTTTAAATGTGAAAACCTCACAAGAGTCCAAACTGCTCTCATCCGGTGACAGTGAGACTATGGCATTCCCAATTTGGGTATGATGTGCGGCTTAAGGTATGTGGAAGGGGAAGGAGAAAGGGAATAAAGTGGGGAAGTACCTGGCTATTCAAATCTAGAAACCAAAAATGGCTAACACCATTTCAAGCAACATTTCAATTCTGAATGGTGATCTTACACGAGGGCGATACTGGGAGTATCTTCTACTCTGGAATGTGACGCAAATATACCTTATATCATTTTTAATTATTAAATTGTGAAAACATAAATCAATCAAACATTGTTTATGCGCACGCCGGGATTTGAACCCCTTGACTTCCAGATCGCTAGTCCAGAGCCTTGCCCCTCGACCACGAAGGACTTCGAGTGTGTGTGTTGTTGATGAACTTTACTTGAATACACTTAAACCGATAGCTCGCAGACGGTGAAATCGTAACTAGATTTTCTTAGTAGGTAACAAACATAATCAATAATACATATTTTTAAAAGCTCCAATGCGGCGTACCAGGCACACTTCTCTTTTTCATATAGAAGCCCACAACACCAATGCAGCAAATAACTCACCAATCACTCGCGCAATTACAACTTATACCCATTACGAAAAATTATTACAATTAGACATTTTTCACGATTCATTGCAAACATACAAAATCAAATTATTAAATTTCTTGTTTTATTAAACTTTAGTCAGCACATAATTTTTGATTTTAAAGCGTAACTTTTTCTCCACCCCTCTTTCATTTTTGTTATAATTAGTCAACCAATGTTTGATTCTTTTCATTAGTTTCATCATAATTATGTTTTAACCCAGGCGAAATTACTTAATGACATTTTACAGATTTACGTAATAGATACAAAACCATGTAATTTATTTAACATACCTTAAAATTTATATTTAATGTACTGTGTATATCTTATAAATGAATAAATAAATAAATACCTTTTTTTCTTAATCCAAATAAGTTTTTTTACAAAGATTTTACATGCTTTTCGACTATTACACTAGGTGCATCGTGCGCGCATAACGATAGCCGTATTGGTAACAAAATATTCTTATGGATTATAATGTTTTCCATAAAACACTACCGAAATAATGCTGGAAACCTAACTATTGGCTACAGTAAAATACTTTAAACTCGTTATAAGATCTGAATAGTCAGCTGAACTTTTACATCAATATTCCTCAAAAAGTGCCGTCATAGTTGTGGATCTGAAATAGTGTCTTATTTATGAATTAAATATTTTAAATTGAATATAATAGCCATATTTTAAGTTAGGTCAGCGATTGCGATTCTTGTGATAGGTACTCCTAGGCGGAGTAAAACTTTCGTAGTTGCAGTACAAATAACCATAAAATCAAATGAAGTTTAAAAAACGATTACAACCGATTGACGACTATTGATTTTTCGCCAAACCGTTTTCAGTTATTGCAATCCCTATTGATATTGTATGAAGTAAGTTTAACGATAATTTGCATACGTTGGGCAATAAATCCTTTGATAAAAGCTCCGCGCGCTATAAAGCTTTGTTCGATGCTCTTTGTTTTATATGCTGTGGGTTTTAATTTAAAGTCTCATAAAGGCTCGCACGGCGACAAAGTCATTTAATAGAACAGACGAAATAAAATAATAGACGGTTCAATTAACAGTTACGTGGCACGATTTCAAGTGCCAAGGATTCCTTGATTGAGAATTATTATTTATAAAGTTGTCACTTATACTCATAAATACATCATAGAATGTTAGAACTGCGAGTATAGTCTGAACTCTGCGCTAATTTATGACGTTGACTTACTCACCCGATAATCGAGGAATAGTAGAAAGCCGATTACTTGGGCTAATTTAAATCAGAGTGGTCCGTATAATCAAAATCCATCACATATAAATTTCATCTGAGACAGGGTCTACAAACTTCTAGGATTCATCGTAAGTGTGACTAAAGCATTCAAATCACCACAATAAAATAATATACTATGTCTCATTTGTTCACTTAATACTAGAATTCGGACCAGTTATATGGAATACCCAATACAAAGATTTTTTTTTTTTGTTGACGGATAAATAGCTCATTAACAATACAGTAATAAAACGAAAAATACAACAGAGATTACAGTGAAAGGACAGCACATATAATTGAAGAGCAATGACAACACAAATAGAAGATAACTACAAGTCAAAGCATGAAGAAGGTTAATCGGCTTTTAAATTGTACATTTCGTATCCACTGCCGGAAGCGATTTAGGCTTACACCAAAAAATTCAATGCTTTGACTTTCGTTGACAAGTCTCGACATTCTGGACAAAGGAGAATAGTATGCATAAGTAGTAGAATGTTGATTAAGGAACAGCAATTCATTATTAAGGAGTCTACGGGTAGAGATTTTGAAGTGGATGAGAATGGATGTATTATAACAAAACAGATGTGTCAGTAATACTGTTGATTATTTTGAAAATGCAAATTAGATCAAAGTCCTATCTACGATTTTCTAAAGAAGAAATGTTCAAATTTTGTTCAATATCATCATATGAGTACGCGCCTCTTTCAAGTCATAATCTCCAAGCAATTCCTCGTAGAAACCTATGTTGTATGAATTCGATGTGACAAATGTGGACAGCATAGAAAAGAGACTAAATGACACTAGCGTATTCAAGGTGAGGGCGAACCAACGAACAGTAAAGAGGTTTAAGTGTACTTATATGTTTAAAGTCAGAGGTAATTCTGTGAATGAAGCCGAGTAGTTTACGTGATTTGTTTACGATGTTATTAATGTGATCATGGAAAGAAAGTTTGCAGTCTATAGTGACTTTTTGATAGATGTGACAGTAGATAGAAAGACACTATTTAGTTTTTAATCAAACTGAATAGGTGTTTTGGTTCTATAAAAGGACAAAATTTTGCATTTATCAACATTAAGTTCCGTGCAGTTAATTTTGCACCAATCATTAAATAAATCAATATCAATTTGAAATAGTAAACAGTCAAGTTAGGATTTAATTATCTTAAGAATCTTATTATCATCTGCAAAAAGCCAGAAGCGTGTGTGAGAAAAAAACTTTTGTGATATCGTTAATAAAAATGTTAAAAAGAATCGGAGCCAGATGGGCTCCTTGGGGAACGCCGGATGTTACATCAATGTTAAAGGATTCAAAGTTATATATTTCAACCCTTTGTTTTCTATTACTCAAGTAAGAGTGCAAGAATGATAACAAAGGGTTTCTAATGCCTATAGCATAAAGTTTGGCCATGAGGGTCTCGTGATTTACTTTGTCAAAGGCTTTGGAGAAGTCAGTGTAGAGGACAATAACTTGAGTGTTTTCTTCCAAGGCCTTATTAATGGAATTTGTAAAGGACAGTAAATTAGTTGTTTCGCTAGATATTGAAAGGTTAGAAGGAATTCAAAAAAAAATATATTGGAACACTTAAGGTAGCATTCGGATCTTGGCAGTCGCGACTTGGCAGTTGCGACCGGCTGCCGCGACCCATTATCACTGCTGTGCGGCGCTGCCAGAAGCATTCGGATAGCAGCGTCCACCGCCCGGGCAGCGACTGCCAAACGCAGTAGTCAAGAATAAATCAGTGCACTATGATTATATCATTACACTAAGTTGCCTCCATAATTTACTACGGGATGCTTATTTAGAAAAAAATGGAATACCATATTATAGTTATAACGAAAACGAAATCAACAGAGAATATGATTCCACTGGCACGTGGGGGTGGGTTTCTGAACATAGACCGGTCAGTGGTTGAGTGGGCATCCGTGTTCGATTCCTCGGCTGGCTAAAAAAGAATACGTTTGACTTACATATAAAACCAATTTTTACCGCGGATTTGTTGAACTTTCATATTTAATTTTAAATTATAACTGACCATAATTAATAGTGTAAACAAGAGATGCGTTGACAAATAATGACTGTATAATGTTAATTACCGGCCTCAGAACAGACTTTGTGTGAGTTGGTTAAAAATAAACTTGTACAATATTCAAAATAAACTAAATACCCTGGTTGCCGGGACTGAAACTCAATAATATAATAGAGTTATTAGTTAGTAATATCAATGTGATTTACATTTTCGTGTTCACACTTCAAATGGTCAAAACAATATTTGAGTTAGAATCGACAAGTCAACACCAAACGTGCTTTCTGTAGATTCGGCTAATTGCTCAGGTCAGGGCAAACCGCCAACCAACACGAATAATCGGCATACTACTGTATATTGTTTTAAAATAACAATATCATTTCTGCAACTATCTAATTTAATGTTAATTTACCTCTAAATCGGGTTTCTGGAAGGAAAATCGATTTGTAATTGTGGCTTACATTTGTAATTGTGACTTAAGTTTGTAATTGTGGCTTATCGTCAAATGTAAATTTCTTGAGAGGACAGTCGCCAACGTTGAATTCCTTAAGGGGTTATTCTAGTCTTGAATTTCGAAAAAAAAAATGTTTTTTTGATGTTTAGATTTTTTAAATTAAGGCCGCGGGGTGGAATATGGAGGAATATTCCGCAAATAAGATGGAGAGATACGACAATAGAACGTGGGAGCGAGCGCGCTAACATTAAAAATTCATACGAAAATTGTGGAAATGTTTAATAAAAGACTAATTGTTTGAAAAAGAGCAAAAACCTCGTAGGGGCTGTGTCAAGTAGCATTTAAAGAAACATTGTAAATTTTTCATGCATATAACTTGTAAAACAACAGAAACAAGCGTGTGAATAATAATTTTCGGAGCATACTTTGCGATTTATTTCTATCGAGGGAATTTCATATAATTACCGTTTCGGCGTGGGGGATGTATAGATAGTAGCTTAAAGAATAACATATATTTTTTTAAGAACTTAAAATCTTCAAACGTTTAAGGAAAACGTGTAAGAAATCGGTAGAAGGCGCGCTAAACCGGCCTGGCCGGAACAAATTGGACAATACTAGGTAGACGTTGCCCGACTACCTGCAGATGGATTACCTCATAAAACCTTTTTTATATTATACGTTTATTAAATGCAAATATAATATATTTTTAACTGATATTCCTAGTAACGTAACGTAAGAACACCGTACCCATTATATGAAAAAAAAATGCCTGAAACTTTATTCAAAACTTTAAACGCGTTTTTCTCGAAACTACTTTTTTCAAGCTGGCGTACATAATATGTAGAGTTCTACTGAACCGATTTATTTGAAATTTGCTAGAAAACTTCTCCACACATCCCTTTATAGCCCCAAGCAGAATCAGAGAAAAAAAAATTACTGTTTAAAAAATAAAAATTATCTGTTAAAAAAACTTTAAACACATTTTTTTTTCAAACGGCCGCTATTTTGTGAAAAAAATATTTTTTTACTCCTCCGAGGTTGCAGCGATAGCGATATTCTTACTGATTAAATAACTTTTCGATTTTTTTTTTCAGATTACCAGACGGATGCAATCATGTAAGCCAGGGCGTCCCGTTTTTTTTGGATCCCCCACTTTACCAGCCGATTACTTTTCGAGTTTTGAATTTTTTTATGTTTAATTTTTTATTTATTCTTAAAATATAAATAAACCATAAAAAGAAATATACTAAAAATATTCTTCGTTTATTTTTTACAGAGCTCGAAAAAAACGCCGGATATTTGTGTCTCTAAACTAGAATACCCCCTTAATAGAGTAGGGAAACAAAGAGATCTCATCTAAGTGACAGGTACCAGATCCAACAAAGGATTCTGGTGGGAAAATTGACATAAGAACAATATTAGGCTAAAGAAAGAAGTTATAGGCGAAACATTAGAAAATGAACAAAGGACAAGTCTATTGTTCTCCGAGGTTAAAGGTAAAGCGTAGAGCGAATGGAAAAACATAACCTTTTTAATTGCCAAAGTTCATTACCAGAACTGAAAATACCTTTTTTATAAGGTTAATGTGAAAATTAGCAATCAATAACCACAATACCCATAATGAAAGCTCTAAATGCTAAATAATAATATTGGAATGATTTGTATATCGCCATTTTTGTGAAAAATCATCTCAAGGGCCAGGTGTAAATATTTTTTACAATGCTATCTATATCTGCTGAGTGTTGTATCACCTTTTTTGAAATATTTAACATCATTTTCTACCTGTCATTTAATATTTAAATTCTTCTTAATTCATTTTCGCCCATGGATTCTTTCACTTTAAATTTAACGTCTGTAGAGTATTTTATCTTAATTTTTAAACAAAAACAAAAAAAATATAATTTTGCCTATGCTTTAAGCGAAACTAGAAGTCGTAAAACCTATAGTCATCATATCCTTCCAAATATTGAATCATTTTATTTCTAAAAGCCTTACAGCCAGCATCTAAAATTATTTCACCTTCATTACAAGTTTATCTGAACTATTTAAACGCAATTATAATATATAATAGTTACATTCCGAGTTTAATCTCAAAAATTACTGTTCGATCCACCCCTAGTTTTGGAAGAAGAAGTAAGTCAAACAAGGATCTCGATTTACAACTGATTCCAGACTTCCAGAGACCTCCAAGGGACCATACGATATCTTTTTACTGATTATGAATGTAAATAGGTATTGACTTTTATTATTGCTTAAAAAACCTATTGAGGCCGCGCTACCCCGCTCAAAAAGAAGACGATGGAGAGATACGACAATACGAACGTGGGAGCGAGCGCGCTAATATTAAAAACCATAAAATTCATGCGAAAATTGTGAATATATTTAATAAAAGACGACTCATTTGAAAAAGAACAAAAATCTCATGGGGGTTTGTCAAGTGGCATTTAAAGAAACCTTATAATTTTTTTTCATACATATGACTTGTAAAATAACAGAAACAAACGTGTTAATAATAATTTTTGGAGCATACTTGGCGATTTATTTCTATCGAGGGAATTTCAAATAATTACCGTATAGATACTATCTTAAAGAATAACATATATTTTTTAAGAGCTTAAAAACCTCAAACGTTTAAGGAAAACGTGTCAGAAATCGGTAGAAATTGGCAGAACGACCCCAACGTAAATTTAATAGTATCTTGAAAAGCAACCATAGAAGTTGACTTCTGGAAATAAATATTGTTTATTTGCTAATTTATAAGATTTTTCACTTCATTCCAATGTTATTTCAAAGTTCAAATAACATTGGAATAACATCTATTGAATTAATATAAAAACCAATAAGAAAACACGAAAAATATCTTCCTATTTTCAATTCGTCGAATATTTTTGTACCATTCAACTCAATCAAAAAGTATTGCTTTATTGCTGCGGAATCCGGGATGTTTTCGAATAATTTCAAATTACAGAAAATATTTATCGTTTTTATTGATATCATCTGACAACAAAGTTAAGTGGATGATTGTACGATTCATTTTCAGCGAAAAACATTGTGAATTTCATGGTTTTCCGTAAGGAATGTTTTCCAGGAAGTAAAAATGTGATAAACAACAAACTGTCGGAGCGAATTATGTCTAATCTAGTTGTGAATTCTCCATTTTTCTAATAATCCTTTCAGTGACAAAGTTGGTATCCCGGCGCCTGTGATCCATTTATTCGCGGGGCTTACTGGGGGATCGATACCGAAGTTGTTCGTAACCCGTATCCAGGGATACTTTGGACATAGGATTAGCACTGACAAACCCTCAGATTTCGTAATTACCCGTGATATACCGAATGGATTTTTCATTACAATATTGAATGGTAATTTTGGCAAATTACGAATTTAGTTTTTTCGGTAAATCACGAGATGGAAAAACATGCGCTAAATTGGTTATTAGGATTATAGTTTGTGTTATTTGAATTAAATAATTTCCGCGTATCTAGATTGAACCTGAATATTCCGTTATCATAATAACAAGATCAAAACATGACGTCAAAACAGGTGAAAACTCGGAAAATTTTGAACTTTGATTGAAAAAAAATTGGAACTTTAAAACATCTTTCAACATCCCCCCGACGTAAATAGTAGCATTATCCACTGGAGCGACAGAGCAATTTAAAACTTTTTTTCGGATTGCTCAAGGAAATTTATCCGCCCACATTAAAAAAATCATACCTCTGAATTTGAATATGGAGACATACAAACTGATTGTACTTCTATATAGCCAATGAATTCACCTATATTTTGTCTAGTATCGCATATTCGTAGGATTTATAAAACAAATAATATAAAATCATAAACTTTAAAAGTTTTTAAATAATCTAGAGAATATTTGCCATATTTTGGCAGCAAAGCAATCGGTGGTTTTGGAAATAGTGCCATATTGTGGCAAAAAGCGTTCGAGTGGTTAAGGCGAAAAGAAGTGAAAATATAAATATTGTGTGCGTATTAAGAAGTAAGCGGAGAATGTAAATTTTACCATTTTTTCTAAAAGACACGTATTGACGTAGGGGTTTCAGGAAAAAATATTTCTGTTTACAGAGCGAAAAAACATGTAATTTTTTTTTATTTTATGCAACTAAAAATTATCAATACAGAGGTTATCAGAAATCGTCTTAAAAGTTATTAACACTAATTTATTAATTAATTTATTTATTGGTTCAATTTATTTGTTTAATCTATTTTTGTTTTGGTTTGTGAATTTTAGTTATCTACCTGAAAACTGGGTGTGGTTCTAATATGGAAATAATATTATTGTAAACAATTGAAAAAGTTTTTAAGTATTTGTTTTACTTGATCGCGCCATGTCTTTCTTGGGTGTCCTCCACTTCATCGACTCACTTACACGTCGTACATTCTCCTTGCACCTTTTCTTCGTTCATTACGTGCGCCTCATTTTACCATTCGTAGGTAATTGATTTACTTGAACGTGTCTTCCTCGGGAGTCCACAACGTTTTCATACATTCTCCTTGCACCTTTTTCTTCGTTCAACATGTACGCCTCATTGTACGACCAATAATTATTTTATTGGTGTCTTCCTCGTGCGCCCCGATATTTTAAAAAATGTAGTATCATGGAGTTTAACCACATTGTTGAAAAATGGTTCACCTTATAATGAAAAACATATTTTGTTAAACAAATGTATTATAAACTTTAATATCAGGACACTTTTTTGCCGTTTCATGTAAAAAAAATTCATAAAATTCATAAAATTTCATAATTTTTTTATCAAATTGCGGTCGAAAACTTAGGTTTCATAAAGGTGTACATTTTAAATCTTTTGTGATTAAATTTTACATTTGAATATAAAGCGTGATGTTTTCCCTTTCTAACACCATTTAGATAATACTTCTCATCTTAATAGTGAAGGAGATACTTTGATTTCTATGAGACCTATATGAGTTGTTCCCAAAAGCGAACAAATTATCCTGAGGGGTTAAAAGTTTCGACTACGCCCGTCTCTAGAAGATAGGTAACCAGAGCGTCAACGCCAAAACTCATGGTACTTTGCAACCACCCCCCCCCCCCCCCCCCTCCACCCCTAGGGTCGCATGACTCCGGAAGGAATTTGAATAGAGCAGGAAGTGTAATATAGGACTGTCGAGGAAGCGGGAACGTCATGCCACATTACCATCCACCCGCACCCACACTTACAGCCACACCACGGGGTGCTGGAAGACTCGGGACATAGCGGGAGACAAGTTCTGGAGTCACGTAAATGACGTATGCGAGAGGATTCATGCATCCAATGGTGGTTAATTTTCAATTAAAACTTCAGAAGAACCAGATTGTTAAAGAAATTCACTCAGAGTATGAGGTATGTAAGTGAAATACGATGATTTCACGGAAATTCAGAGAATATAAATAATTACTTTTCTCTTCCTTCAATAATAAATATTTGAGAGTATTTATGCGGATGAGTCTAGACACCTGTGGATTTAAAAAAATAAATATTTATTTTCAAATAAGCTTTGAAATTTTATGAATTATTCAAATTCTATGTAACAACCTATTCTTAAAATCATCATTTCTCCGTGAATTTATGTAAGTGTAATTTTCAAATTTGAAACTGATTGAAGAATTCAGACAAGCGATAAATTACCTATAATAAATAATAAAATTATTTTAATTATCATTTTCAATATGAAAACAGATTTGTCAGAATTCAGAAAATCTCGAAATTTTTCAGTTAGAAATAACCATGACGTAACCAAGTTATCTAATTTATAATTACAGGAAGCTTTTAGTAAGTAGGAACAATAAAACCTTTACGAATGGGTACCTAGCCTGACAATTACGCGAGAAATATTTCAAAGTGAGCGCTATCAACGAACTAACGCGAAGAATAATTATATATTATTATTAAAAATACTATATATTTGTGTCATGCGGAATGTTGAAAACTGCATGGCCAATAATTAGTGTATTTTTATTAAAAACTCAGAAGCAAAAATGGCTTTAGCGCGAAGAAAAACTGAGAAAAGGGGTTAAGTGATAAGGAGAGAAAAAATGGCTAATTGTTACTTCCCAGCAAAGGCGGGAAGTTTAACTCTGAACTGGAAGGCTCCTGCGATATTTATTTATTTATTTATTTGTTTATAAGATTTACACAGTACATTAAATATAAGTTGTATGGTATTTTAAATAAATTACATGGTTTTGTACCTATTACGTAAATCTGTAAAATATCAATAGGTAATTTCGCCTGGGTTTTAAAACTATATTATGATGAAACTAATGATTAATTAATATGTCTCGTGATTAGAGCTGGCAGGGGTCTCCCTTATAATATCCCGCATTTCCCATATTTCCCGCATCTTCCCGTATTGTCCTCTTTTATAACAAACAAAAGTATACGTACATCTTTCTATGTAATGCAGTATTTTTTTAAATACAGTTAGTGTTAAATGATGTACTTGACTTACATACTTTAACCGGTGATTACTGACATTATTGGGAGTAAGAAATGTAAATGAAATTTTGGTCTCCGGTGACATTTATGATTTTTTTTCAACCGATAACATGTTTTACTCCAAATAATAATATCACGAATCACTTGTTAAAGTAAGTCAAGTCCCTTAACACCCTCTGTATAGATATTCTGATACAATTCGTAAATCCTATTCCAAAAAATCAGATTTCCATCAAATTATTAAAAAATTCATTCATTCAAATGCAACGTAACCTAATCAAACCAAATAAAATACCTGAGTGGAGCATACTTTAAGCATCGTCCTGATAAAGCATCCTTGAATCAAGGACATCGGAAATGATTAACATCAGAGATTGAAGAGGTTTCGGCTGCGTTCAGTGACCAGGTCTTGAATAGCCAAGCTCTCAAAATCTCTCTTAGGTTTTTTATGTACACCTGTACGGTGTAAAGGCAGGGGAACTATGTCGCAACCCGGTGGAGCAGCGTTGTGAGGAGGGTTGAGGGAGGGCTATAGAAAGGGATAAATCTAGCCCAGCCCAAAGAAGGCTCCAAAATTCAATTGTTGTGCGTTCTTGAAATTTGTATAGGGTTAGCTGCTGGTCACTTTTGAACAATCTGTTAACCATATACAAGACGCCTAGTTTCTTGGAAGCCAGATCTACTGGGGATTCTATGGAGCCGTCTTGATACTTGATCTCCCCTCCCTTTTCATAATACTATCATCAGAGAACATTTCCCAATATCGAGTCGTACGAGTCCAATAAATACGGTATATAAAATATAACGGAATATCTGTAAAATAATAGAATAACCAGAGTTCTTTGTTGAGATATTCTTTCAAGGATATCTCAACAAAAAAAATTTTCAAGAAACCCTGGAAACGAGATAACATTTTTAATTCAAATATTGAAACAACAAAAATTATTAAATGAAACATTTAAAAAAATATAAAAGGCAGAAACCTTCTGCCAATCGAGTGGCTCCCCAAAATTACCGAGATATTGCGGCAACCTAAGGAGGTCCGCTCACCGGAGAAACTGAAACCAAACTAAAACTGACTGGTTGCTTGGTTTCCAACCAAACTTCTACGACGGCGCAACTCAATTTTACGATTTCAGTTAGTGTCTCCGCTGACGAGGCAACTGAAAAAAAACAGTTTGCAACTAAACTCGTTATCCTGTGTATGTCAGTGTGATCTCCCGCACACTACACAATTTCTCAAAATCCCATTGTCAATGGCAACGTAAGCAGTGACTCGCGACTCACCCTGCTAGTTGCCGTGGCCGGCTGTTGCCAGTTTGCTCGGTTTTCATGTTTGCGCCAGTTTTGTGTTCAGTTTTCTAGTTGTTTCTTGTTTCTTCAATTTGACAAATGAATCGTAGTCAGTATGATTACAGCAATCGTAAAAATTGAGTAGGCCGTCATTTTGATGGAAGTTTGTTTGGACGCCATAGCAACCAGCCGGTTTTAGTTTGGTTTCAGTTGCCTCGTCAGCGGAGGCACATATAATCTCAGCTTGTTTAACCATAGACGAAGAACAATCAGCTGTTATCGTAGCAACGAGAACGGCGAGTTTCGAGTCACTGCTTGCGTCGCCATTGACAGCGGGTTTTTGAGAAGTTGTGTAGTGTGCGGACCATCGCATTGACATATACAGGATAGCGAGTTTAGTTGAAAACTGTTTTTTTTTCAGTTGCCTAATGAGCGGATCGCTTAATTTCTATGGCAGCAACTGTCAAATCCGCCGTAACCGTCAAAACAAAATGTTTACTACACTAAAGTGAAATAGTGATTGAAATTTTATCCAATAGATGCCTCCACTTTTATTTATTGCAAAACCGCTTGAAAAACGAGTCAAAACAAACTTTCTTTGTATTGAAAAGTCAGCAACGCGCAAACTGTACTGCGAACGTGAATTCTGTATGTACAAGGGGCGATCCGTGACTTTTTCAGTGAGCTAGTGCTAATATTGAAAAATAAGACCTTATTAATGTTGTTGTAACTGAAAATGTGTTTTTTTAATTGAAATTTCTGACAGGTCACAAACCACCACTGCTGCATAGAGTAGTAACGAAATTACGATTCGATTAACACCTTTACAGTGCACCCCGCATATCAATGACGCCCCAAATAACAATGTTCCAGCAGTTAATTACTGTTTATTAGTAATTATTTGCGTGTGAAACACTAATATGGATATTGAAACAGCGAAATGGCGGCCCCGATCCACACTGCATAATGAAGTAGCAGTATTGACAAAGGATTGCGAGACAAAGGCTCCGTGGGGGCGCTCAAACCGGAAACTGCGCCTCCTAAGGCAGGCTGCAGCACAACCAAAGACATTTAACAAACTAGATCAGAATCACAAACATTACCAGGTTTCTACATCCATTCCTGAAGTATGGTTTTGTATCTTTTGTGTTGAGTCAGCGTACAAGACAATTAAGTCAAAAAGGCAAAATCGGCGGATGTCGTAAGAAGTCTGTCGTGCCATATCGGCTGTCAATTTTCTGTGATTTTCTATGGCTTGTCTATATCTGTCGTATGTTGATGTCAGTTGTTGTGGATTAATTACATACTTAAAAACACGAATTACTATTTATTAGTTATTATACCATTAGTTAATTTTAATTTGGGAAGATTTTTTCCGTTAAAGGAGACTAGATAGTCGTTCCGATCCCTTTTAGACGTAATCAGATATAATTGGATCTATGAAAGATTAAATTCGACAAGATTTAATTTAAATTCAAGAGGAAAACTTCTAAAGGTAATTGTCCATTCTCTGCTTTAAATCCGTACGAGCTATTGGAGTTTGTAGACCGTTGTTTCCAACTTTTCGTTCGATCAATCTGAGTCTCCGATCAGCTATGTGATTTGTTTGGATTCGCCTGGTGGTCGGAGAGAGCGTATTTGTGCATTTGAGGAGTGTTGAGCCAAAATTTCGGCTCAAAAGTTTATCAGTAGGATTAGGAACAACAGCCCTGTGTGTCCTCTGGGGGCTTGTCAAACAAAAAGCTATCATAGACTGTACTGACAAGCACCGCATACAGGTAAAAATCACGTAAATATTAATACAGAAAGGCGCGCTCACTTCGGTGGGAGGTACAAAGTCAACCGGTTGGTGTTGATCTAATCCTGCGACGATAGTCTAGCTTACATAATTGAACTGTTTTAGGATATATTGGGTCATATTTTGCACCGCACGGGCCAATCTAGTTTATTCTATGTGTATCAACGAATGCTAATCAAAACATTCTAGTGTGACAATCATCGCATTGTTTAACCTCCTCCGTCATCAAAATAACAAGCTCTTTATTTTCCATTCTTTAATTGGCCCTTTGTGCAGCGAAAATACGCATGATACGCATAATAATAAAAATAATATTTTTTGTTTTAATCATCATTGTCATCGTAGGAAAGAATTCATTATTGAAATGAAAACAATATCATTTTTACTTACTTCCCCTATCATATAAATTTATTAAACTAATAACTAAATTATACCAATTGCATCTGTCGGTGCATGTGTGCGTGATTTTAAATTGTATTCCAACAACTTTTAATCATTTATTGTGTTCATTACGGATCAGTTGTTTCACAAAACTGAAATCTTGATTAATATTAAATGGAACATGAATAATAACTTTCAAATTTGTGAATTGTTCAAATTCTGTGAAACAACTGCCCCTTATAGTTATAAATCGCAGTTGTAGTTCACTAGTAATAAATCATAGCTGTAAGACATTAGTTATAAAACTAACAGCTGGTTGTTTCACAGTTTGAACAATTCATCAAATTTCAAGTTCTGTTGGCTCTTTACAAGTTCTGTTATTGTATCACCTGAAAACAACTTTCACAGTATATGAAAACTAACTTTGAAATTTGATGAGTTGAACCAATTCCGGGAAAATTGTATTTATAAATCGTAGTTGTAATTCACTAAGATATAAGTCTAAAAACAAAACTTTTTCGACAATGTATTTTCAAAAAAGTTTTGTTCGATTTAGATAACATTTTTTCGATTTCTACAATATTTGGTCGATTTTGACAAAACTTTCATTAAATATGTCTTACTCCACTTACCGGTTAAAACGGAATATTTTTTATTTAAATTGTTAGATTAAGCTTCATTATTACGAAAAATGAGTATTTATGTCGGGGAGACGAAAAAATATGTATTTTGTTTAAAATTTGTGTAAGATTATTTCACATCACGCGAAGTGTTCGATGCTATGTTTGACCAAGTGAAGCGGCCTTTTACACTTCATTCAACAATTACTACAAGAAACAACTATTTACGTGCACAAAATAGGTTATTAGGTTTATAGTTTGGGTAAACTAAGTAATTCATGCGTATTTAGATTGAAACAAAATTTGGCAAATATCAAATCTATACAAAAGAAAGCAGAGTCATATTTGATTGTCTATTCATTAAAAAGGAAAGCTCCGCATTATCCGTGTATCGAACTTTGACAAGAAATATTCCGTATTATCTATATTCCGTATTATCTGTGTATCGAACTTCGACAAGCAATATTCTGTATTATCCGTGTATCGAACTTCGACAAGAAATATTTCGTATTATCTATATTCCGTAATATCTGTGTATCGAACTTCGACAAGCAATATTCTGTATTATCCGTGTATCGAACTTCGACAAGAAACATTCCGTATTATCCGTGTATCGAACTTCGACAAGAAATATTTCCTATTATCCGTGTATCGAACTTCGACAAGAAATATTCCATATTATCCGTGTATTGTATTGTAACTAGAAATATTCCGTATTATCCATGTATCGAACTTCGACGAGAAATATTCCGTATTATCCGGTAAGTGGAGTAATGCATCTTTACCAAATTTTCTTCAATCGACATATAATTTGGACATTAAATGTGTCCACATGAAACTTGTCTTTGTTCATGAGGATGATTCTACCCATATATATATATATATTTTGCATTTGGGGGTTAATTAAACATCCATAGTTCATAGTAATAAAAAATATAAATAAATAGTTACGGCGAAAGGGTTCATGTTATTTTTATTACCCTTCAGATTTTGGGCGTGTCAGAAGGTCAGAAAATTTCCGCTTTGCAATAAAATACAAATAAATGGAATATTTCTGAATGTTTCCAAAAACTAAAAACTATTTTTGAAAGACGATAAAATATGTTCACAAGTGTTATTTTAGAAATAAGCCTATATGAAGTATTAAAATTTTTAATATAAACATGAAAAAGTTATAAAAATGGCTCACCTTACGTTTTTTTTACCTAACATTACTGATAAAGAAAAAAAAACACACAAATATTTTATTAGGCAAATGTGTTACAAACGTTTTTATCACCTCACATTTTTTCGTTTCATAAAAAAATTATGAATAAAAAATTCTCGGAATTTTATACATTCTTCTCAAATTGCTACCGGAAACTTTAGTTTCACAAAGGTGTACATTAAAAAAAGTTATGTTTAAATTCTTGCGAATATTTGAATTTAAAACGTGGATTTTTCTCTTTCTAATTCGGTTTAGATCGTATTTCTCACCATGATGGTAAGAGAGATACAATGATTTATATGAAACCTATGTGAGCTGGGACAAATTTGGTCTGTGACTAAACAGGCTAGGCCAAATAATGCACAAAACATTAGTAATTGATAATACTGACGGCCTTCGTGGTAGAGGGTTAAGATTCTCGACTCACAATCCGAAGGTCGCTGGTACAAACCCGGCGTGCGCAAATAAGTTTTATTATATTAGTTTGTGTTATTTCACAATTAATATATAGTATATTTTAGGCACATTCCAGAGTGGAAGATATTCTCAGTATCGCCCTGTCGTAAGACCACCATTCAGAATTGAATTGTCGCTTGAAATAGCTTTAGCCATGTTTGGTGACCAGATCTGAATAGCCAGGTACCCCCACCATCCTCTTCCCATCTCATTTCCCTCCCTACTACCTTCAGCCTCACAACAAACCAGATTTGGGGAAACCATAGTCTCACTAGCTCCAGAGGGGAGCAGTTGGGACTCTTGTGCGTATTCATATTTAAAAAAATTAATAATAATAAAAAAATACCCGCTTGTGAAATAATAATCACAAAAATCCTCAAATATTCGGCGACCCAAGAGTTGATCCCCGTCAGTTGGCCTCCCAAAATTATAATTATTATAAAATTACAGTTTTTGTGCAATTCTTACCAAAATGTCAAACCTAAAATCGACTTCAAAAATACCTTTAAGGTGAATGTCAAAAGAATTCATATTCTACGCTTTCGTAAATGGCGTGCGTATAGTTGTTCTTACTTATAAACGCTTTTTACAAGTTATGCTTTGAAATATTAAGAAAATTTTATTGTTCGCATACAAAATTTATTTTGTCAAGTCCAAGAAAGCGTCGAATATGAATTCTTTTGACATTCACCTTAATAACAAGTTATTACGGATATCAAACGAATTTATTTACTGTTTCGATTTTTTGTACTTATACGCTCTTATATAGAGTATACGGACAGACAGTTTTTTCCTTGATGCATTTTTCCTTGATGCATTTGTTCCAAAGTTCTGTTTAAATGCAACAACACCAGGACTGAGTATTCCAAAAACTCACTTGTACCTAGGTTGCATGCAGTTAGTAATAGATACGCAGATGTGGCGGATATATTTAACTGCACGGAAAGTAGGTACAAGAGGGCTATGCTATCATATATTTTCAACCAATATTAATTTAATCTAAGTTTACCTTATTTGTACTATAAAATTTTTTTGTACTTGTATCTCTTGCTCATATCTCGTATGTCATTTCATAATCAAATGCCACAATCAATTGTCATTCTCTTTTTTGTTTTTAATTATTCCTAATATATGCTTTTGGTTTTTAATGTGAAATGTAAATATTGTTTATGGTATGTTTATACCGTGGAAATTAAATAAATAAATAAATAAATAAAAATATAGTTTCAATTAAATCTTTGTTATTCGGCAGTACAACCTCTCTACACACCCCTCTGTGACACTTTGTTATATTTTGTGTAAGTAGATACCTTATTTTCCCTAAACCGATGGTAAATTGTATATAAGTATGTCGGGGGATCAACTGTCATGGTACCAAATATTCATATTAAATTTATAAAAATAATGTCCAACTGTACAAAAATAGAAGTTTTGACGATCCCCATATATAACAAACACTTACTGAGCTGTTTCAGCTTTTAAAAATAAGTCATTTATACACAGAATTTTAAATGATAAAATCGACAGTACCGAACTTCTAACCTTAATTAATTTCAATATTATAGCTTTAAGACATACACGCCATACATACAACAATATGCCACATGCTTAATTACAAAACAAACTCAGCAACTAATTCGCAAATTAACCATCCTCTTCATACATTCAATAATATTTGCCTAAACTCTAACACCGACATTCTCTCGGATTCATTGCCCAAATTTAAAAGGAGCATCATGTCAATGATATAAACTGTTTGATGCGCATTCATATCCCTTCACAGATCACCACTTCTCATACCTACAAACATACTCAGACATACCCACACACCTACACACTACGCACGTCACCTGGTAATTACTAAATATACATACCACAAATAAGACGTTACAAAGAAATATGTCATAGGGTATTCATCATGAAATTATTACTAAATATCTGTAAATTGTTTCATCACTATCATGTTTGTTTCTATAATAGAAATTTTTTTTTTAAAAAGTCACGTTGTTATGATTATGTTAGCTTATTACAATTTAATCACAATGCCAAAATAGGCAGCGAGAAGCTTCATTTAAAAGGGATTAAGCCGCGGCATTCCGAATTTCTACAGTTTTATAACAAATTTCTTTTGAATACTTTAAGTTAAGTTTCTAAAAAAATATATGTTATTTTTGAAGATAAAATCTATACTTTACCACGCCGAAATGGTAATTATATGAAATTCCCTCAAATTCCCTAAAAATATCGCAAAGTATGCTAAGAAAATTATAATAAACATGTTTTTTTTTTCTGTTATTTTACAATTCAGTGTTTCTTTAAATTCTATTTAAGACATTTCCTGAGACATTTTCACAATTTTCGCCTTAAATTATCGTTCTTAATATTAGCGCGCTCCCTATAGCATTCGTATTTAAGTATCTCCCCTTCTTCTTCTTTTAGAGCGCCTACCGCCGGGTCTTAATCAAAAGGGCACTGATCGTAGATTTGATTGTTGTCAAAGATCAAAAATATTATCAGGTGAAACATCAAAAGATAAATATAAATTAAACATTTGTTCCTACCTGAGAGCCAGTATCTGTCGCACCTCCTGCGGTGTCAGTCTCCAGGCCGCCCCGGCTGCCCATTCGGCCGCCTCCGAGGGCTTCTCCACGGCCAGCAAGGCCGCCGCCTGCGTCAGGCGACCGAACCTGTCGCGTGCAGAGAAGGAGGATAGCCCGCCCAGATAGGAGCACACGCTGCGGACCTCGCGCTCTACAATCAGACCGCCCAACTGAAGGGAAAAGAGAAATAATAAAAAGTAATTAAAATATTTTGTAACAACATACAAGATAAAAGTCCCACAGCTTAAAGCTGGTGGAATCGTGTTAAATATTCCCCCAATATATCTAGAAGGAAATGAACTGCTTGTGGCATCACAGGTTAAATACATGGAACATATCCTAACCGAAGACACCAAGGATATAGAAGATATGGAACGACAAAGAGGAGCGATTAACATACAGGCTGCAATGCTCTCAAGGCGGTTCTACCACTGTAGCGACGACGTCAGAAAATTACTATTCAAGACATACTGCACTGCTCTGTACACATCTGAACTGTGGACGGAATACCCAGCAGCACAATGAGATAAACTGAGGGTATGCTACAATAATGCATACAGGCAACGTATGCAACTATCGAGGTTCTACAGTGGCTCCACGATGTTCACAGAAGGGAGGGTAAACTCATTCCCAGTCTTACTTCGCCACCGACTAGCCAGATTCTGGAGCAGGACACGGAAATCAACTAACATCATTGTCTCGCTTGCTGCATCCGAGTGGATCATCTCCCCACTAAATGAGCAATTGGATGAAGATGATGCGGCAACCTCCCTGATGGACGATCCAATAATATTATTTATTTTTAATTTTGTTTAATTTTTGTTGAATTTAATTTTATGATTATTTATATATGTTTCGATAACGATGTTTTCATTTATGTTTTAATTAGGTTTATTATTTTAATTTACTCTGTACTACAGTTGTTATGTAATATGGCAGACTGGGATTGCACTACCCTCCCAGTCCTGCTGGAATAAAAAATTGAATAAAAAAAAAATAATAGCAAAAGTCACATTAAGCTACCATTCTGCTCTGATAGAGATCGGGGGTTCTGTGCAGAAAAGCACAATTCGCTAAAGTAGGGCAATGGTTTGCAGCGCAGTCCATCGTGGGACTTTTCTGAGCAAGGCCTGAATCTTTGTATGTAACCGGACCGTCAGGTGATTTTAGATTTTCACAGCCAAAAGTATTTTTATTATTTATTTTTGGGGTTTTATGCCGTGTTACGCTATCTCCTTCTTTAGCCAACGTTTCGGACAACATTACAGTGTCCATCATCAGGGCCATTACAGTGTCCAACACATCTGCCCTGATGATGGACACTGTAACGTTGGCTAAAGAAGGAGATAGCGTAACACAGCATTAAACCCCAAAAATAAATAACAAAAAAGGACCGTCAGGTGTTCGCTCATCTTTCATTGCAGAGAGTAAATTATAAATTTTTTTTTGTAAAAATGTCAAACTAAATACCGTAACAAAATATTAAATTTCTGAAACAAGCAAAAAATTTTTTTTTTTTTGTGATTTGTGATTTGAAGTTACGGTTATTAAGCAGCGAGCAATCCGCGAGCCATTATAAAAAAGACTCCTTAGGCTAAAATAGTGATACTTATTACAATGTGATTTCACTGTAGACTGTTGTATTAATTTATTAACCATCACTCACTGAAAGGGACATGCCCTCACCACTTGGTTTGTCCCCTCACCCTTATGGGCAGCTCTGTCCCTAAATAGCTAAAACAATGAAAAATTCCAAATCTTCGCAAGATGCTTGCTAAAATATATAATGACACTATTTGTACCCGATTGAATGATGACTTCAAGATGAGCTTCTCCCATCTCTGGTTACAATCAACAGTCACGGTGGTAACGAGGGAGTCGAAGTTGGCCGGAGTGAGGGTCTCCTTGAAGGGACTCAGTAGGCCATCCAGATTCATAATCAAAGTCTGGGCAAAGTTTTCTTCAGACTCATAGGCAGCAAAATCGTCCTGTAAAAAAAAAAGTAAAAAATTATGTCATTTCATTGAAGAATAGAAAAGTTACAATTGAAACACTGAAAACTGTTTTGCGATAATAATAATCGAGGGAATAAAGTCGTACAAATTTATCTACAAAAAACATACAAATAATTCAAGGTCTAAATCTACAAAAAAACATACCAATAATTCGAGGGTTTAATCAAACAACATCACCTACAAAAAACAAGCCAATACTAATTATTATCAGTAGGTCTTTTTGTAGAACTTTGTTTGACTTTAAGACCAAGAATCATTTGTATGTTTTTGTGTAGATAACATTATTTCACCTTAAGGCCTAGAATTATTTGAATTTTTTTTTGTAGATAACGTTGTTTGACTTTAAGCCCTCAATATCATAAGGGAAATATTAGAAATGATATATTATGTAAAACAGGAATGACAATGATAGATTATAAAACTAAATAGATTAGGCTAGATAAATTGAATACATCCAAAATTGATGATTTGTGAATCAGACAATAAATAAATTAATTAATTATAAATGAAAAATTAATAATATGATTGATCATTTTCATCAATCATTGCTAATACAATCCATATTGTATCCTGTGAGACTTGAATCAAACAAAAATTTGCACTAAAATAATTATTTATTCTGTGCTAAAAGAATAATAAAAGAGTTTTTTTGAAACTGATACATATAAGTACCGCAATTTCAGTGAGCATAAAATACTTCTACTTTTGGGATAGGTATTCATATATGTATATTTATATGCCCGTTTATTGTAAACATGAGGAAGAAATAGAATAAGACAAATACAGCTTAACCGCTTGGACACATAAGCTTGTTTTCACGATAATTTAACATAGGTAGACATAGGAATGACGTATGCCCCACACCTGAGTTATTAACTAATTTAACTTCACTTGCCATAACACAGGGATCCCTAGCATAGCGGGTAAAATAATACAAAAAAAATGTATTATGTAACTAAAGAATTTTTTTTTGCATGAAATAAAAAATATATACAAGGGGGTAAATTCATTAAGGGAGAAATGCTTACCTCACTAGGCTGGTGATTGTATTGGTTGAAGGAATCAATCCATGGATTGAGTCGTGGTTTCACAGCACTGGACCTTAGCAGCTGAAGACCATACTCCGCCACACTCCTCAGATTCACAGTCACACCAGAGAGACCTACAAAATAATAACAATCGTAACATTTTCAGATCTCATTGACATGTTATAGGTGAGAAGATAGTTGGCACCACTGTCATCAGAAGGGATAGACATGCCCTAATTCAAAATCTGGAAATCCTTTAGAAGAGCAGGAGGCAAACCACGAGATACTATTTTTGGCACTGGGAGGATTCGAGCATGTCTTGAATAAACTAATATATCATTCATACATTGAACAAGTAAAGTGATGGTTTGCAACGCAATGTGGGACTTTTCTGTCCAGGGTCTGAATGTTCGATTCTAATCAGACTGTCAGCTATTCACTCATGGTTCACATATTCATTTTCTGCGATAAGTAAATTATAAAGCATTTGTAAAAGTGTCAAAACTAAATACTGTACGAAAATATTCGACTTTGGTAACAAGCTGAACCTTTTGAACACAATTTAAGATTCTCAGTTACACTTATTAAGCGGCGAGGAATTTCCACAACATTGTTAAAAGGACCACTTATTCGTAAGCACTTTTCATTTTCGAAGAATTAAATAGTGATTTTACAATGCGAGTTGCCTGTAGGTGTCAGAATAATTTATCGACAAATCACTGACAAGCCACCTCCCCGCTCTGCACAACCTCACCCTTACGGGCAGCTCTGTGACTTATTTACTTGTTGTTAAAAACAAAACACTTCTAAACCCATAAAAACAATTTTTTGGAAAAGTTTCTTAAATTACCTGATAGACAGCTCTCTAGTTTTCCTCTTTCACTGTCACTCATGGAAGAATGCTGCTGTATTATTTCACTAAGCATGGATTGGCACAGGGTTTCCACATACTCAATGCTTACATCGCTGTTGTTCAGATGTGCCTGTTGATAAAAAAAAATTAAGATCGTATAAACATTATTACATATCGCACATCCATCAAAAAATATATATTTTCCAGGAGAGCACAAACCAATGAAAAGAGACACTAGCGACATCTTGCGGAGATGGAGTGATCTTATTTAAATACTGTTTTCATGGGGCACAGATAATCACAATCACTTGTAATACTAATCAGAGATAAAATGTAAAACAGAAAATTTTGTCTTACAACCCTTTTCTGTGGGACAGGCATATCTAAAACAAATATGTAAATTAAAGAAATAGTATATGCACAAAATAGGTTTTTAGTCATCTTATCATCGACATAATATTTTAACAGTATCATAATTATATTCACTGAACACACTATATCGTCACGTCCACATGCATTGAACATACGAACATACTATATTCACGTAAGTAGCAATATTTTTGCAGGCGCATACTGTGTACAAACAATGAGCCAATAGAGTGTGCATTTAATTTTTAATACTGACTTCAGCAGCAGATTTCTACAGAAAAAGTCATTCTTAGGAAACAAAAAAAATCACTTCAACAACTCTGACACAGCTGTCCATACAGTTCTATAAAAATGAACAATGTCTATCTTCATAATAATATATCATAAGAACTGCATTGAATCGCTTTTAACAACTAACTACTTTCGCACCAAGCTTTCCAGAATCCAGAGAGAGTATCTATAATTACAATTTAAAATTCTCACAGCCAGCAGTGTTGTGTTACATATCTTTTTAGGTAAAAAAAACTGTAAGGCTGTCCGAAACGCTGGGGAAATAAGTAGAAAATGCAAAATAGCTTACAAAACTCTAAAACTCAATTAACATAAAATATTATCAAAGTATTAGTCACACCAAGAACATGGCCTTCTGAGCCTCCGTGTCGGAGGGTTGTAGTCGTCCCTGCTGGATGGTGGTGTGGATGGCGGAATAGGCCTGTGCCAGGTCGAGGTAGCCACAGGGGTAGCCCTGCCGCAGGGCCTTGCGCAGCGCCTTGCACACGGAGCCTTCCAGGACACCGCTGGACATGTTCACCACGGCGCAAACTCCATCGATGTTGCCCGTTGATGAGGCACGTCTGAAGGTAAAATATAAGAAAATTAGGGACTATGAGAATATGGTAGCTTTAACCTCTTGAATGTCGGATGTCATTTGCCCACATCATGGCCGTGTACCATAGAAAATTAATTACAAATAATTCCGAGAAGCTACATTGCTGAAATTAAAAGCAAGGTCTAGAATGATATTGGCACAAGCGATTCTGACATTGTCCTTGTATGGTTTCTTTATACACAAGGGTTAAAATCGCATTTAAGCATTTATCCTCTCATCTGCCGCTGGCCCGCCGATGAGAGGTTGAGGATATACAAAACTCAATTACAACATTTTTTAGTGTGCTTTTAATTTTACACTGAAAACATTAGAAAAAAGAATCATGAGATAGATGTGTGTGAAAATGGCATATAAAACCATTTTACCAAAAAAAAAATTACCAATACATTGGCTACATACGAGATGAACAAAATCCCTCAGGGCCTATGACATCTTTGGGGATGCTGTACGGGGGGTATTTTTAGGTTAAAAAAGGGATAGGAAGTTCTGGAAAGGAAATGTACGAGAGGTGGGCAGGAATCTGGGGGTCAATATGTTCAACAGACCTAACGGATACCTCCCCCTGCGGTGCAAGCCGATGGGTTGAGAGTCTGGCTGGAGAGGTCTAAGTTAGATTTCTCTCAACCAGACACTCCCGAACCGGCCTGCCATGCACTAGGTGACAAACCTCACCCCATGAACGTGGGCATGCACTAACCCCTGGTATGCACTAACCCCTGCTATGCACTAACCTATGGTAGGGGTGTTGATTATCCAAAAAATGATTTCCCGCCTCCTAAATTGTATAATTACATGAATCAGTGCTACAAAGACACATATTCACTTAACTGCAGAAAGTACAAGACTGTGTATATGCAGAGTATTTACAATATCTCCCTTGAAAATTGTCAAAATTGGAGGGATCAGCAAATTGCATAAAATTATGAGCATAAACATATTATTTTTATATTAATTTGACGGTGCTTTTTACCTGATGCATTTCCTTATGATGAAGAATACATCATCAATCAAACTGGTGGTCAACTGGCCCTCTTCTAGGGCATCTATTTGTATGGCAATCTGAACACTTTCTTCCATGAAGTACCTTGAAAATAAAAATAAATTGAAGAAAACATTTGAAGCATTCTATGTAGGTATTGTTACGGGGTTTCTCTGGTCGCCAATTGTCAGCTCCAGCTACCCCAAACAAGCCCCAAAGCCAGCTCAAACGGGAGCATCGGGCACCCTCTATCTCAGGCGTGGGTCGCAAATGAATGCTTACAGAACTCCATCCTCCTCGATCACCTGGGAAATCAATACTCTACGAGACTCTCCTGCCGGAGCAGATTGACAACAAGATATGTTTAAATAGATTCATGTATTGACAATTCAGAACACAGTATACAGGCTATTTCAGTACAGGGCTATACAAGAATGCATGTCACACAAACCTAGCTAAAGTGTTTATACCTCGTGATCTCTGCATCGAAACTCTCTGAGTTATGGTTTTGCGCGGGACCCTATCGTATTTTTACAGACACATTGAAAGAATGGGAAATCTGGTGTTCAGCTTACATGTGTGGGGGCGAAGGTCTCCGCTTCCGGCACGTTCGGTAATCTTCCGGGGTCCGCGAACCATTATAACACCGATATTTGGCAAAACCGATTCTACATTCCAATGCGGACGCGGAGCCCGAAACAAAGCGTGGTTCTCGACTGTGTCTACGCGCGTCCGAGGCAGAGCGCAACTTTCAACTCGTGAGCGTGCGTCCGATGCAGGGAGCAGCTTGCGACTGGTCTGCGTGCGTCCGAGGCAAGGAACGGCTTTCAACTGCCCGCCGGCCGGTACGCCGCGGCGGAGTAGGAAAGGGGAAGTAGGGGATGCAGGAAACGGTGGGGAACGGAACCGTTGTGACAAGTATCAACCGGACGCGGCGGTTTAGGTGTGATTCCACCAGCTATAGGGCGTTCCATAACAGTATGTACAAATAATAAAAGTGATAAAGATCTGAGCAAAATGATTATGTTAGGTTACCTTTCCAAAAGAAGATAATGTCCAAGTAAATCTTGTCCAGTCCTGCTGAGAGCTGATTTGGTTATCAATGTGGTCAAGTCATTCTGCAATGCGGTCCGTTTTTCAGCATCACTTACTCCCACTTCAATATCACTCTGGAAAACAATGACGAAATAGTTTTAAATCTATGGTCAACTTAAATAGGTGATACAATTTTGTCCAAAGAGAATTTTAGGTTATTTTTTGTGTTTCTAGGGATGGATTCATACATCCGTCACTCCTGGACACTACCTCTCATAGCTTTTTTCCTTCCCAGAACTTGCTCTCCTTCCTTTCCCTAAAAAGACCTTCCAAACACACCTCAACTCTGTGTAGAAATGGGCGGTCCGTTTAATAGATTCTCCCATCTTAACAAATGGATTGCAATCTTTAGAGCGTCGGGTGGGATGCTATCCTTGTTCTACCAGTATTTCAATGGAAGATACTTCGAGAAACTAGCGTCATATTCCCCTCGGCACCTGAGCATAGTCGGGAAGCACGCCAAACGCGCGCCCAACATATGTACACGGTTGACATTTGTCACATGAGAACGGCTGGCTTTTACGACTTGTTTTTGAGTTCAACAGCTCAGCTGTGGAACGATTTGCCGGCTTCTTTGTTTCCACCATCCTACAACATCATTCTCTTCCAGACCCATGTTCACTCCTTCCTCTCCTCAAAAAGATCCTCCACACAGCATTTTCAAAGATGACATAGAGCCTAAGGAATTTTTTTTTCCTCAGTTAATGTTAAAAAAAAAACAGCATATCCAAAGATGACATAGGCCCTGAGGGATATTTTTTTCCTCAGGGCCTCCTGTGTTGAGCTAATGTAAAAAAAAATATTTTTTTTCCAGAATTACCTAAAATATAGAAAATGATGTAAAAAACACTTAGATATCTCACAAAACTCTCGTTTAAGGAAGTATATTACCCCCATCAGTGCGGGAGGATTAACTAGATCTGATTAATATGGTATGAATGACTCCTTTACAAACATTTCACTTTCCACTTCTTTCCTATTTCCCAATTTTTTTTAAATAGTTTCCAATTGAGTTTTCCACAATCCCACACAAAAAAAATTTTACTCACTGTTACTCTACGCTTCAAGAATTTGAAGAATAACTCCATCCTGGAATGCATAACTGATACCTCCCCGATCATTACGTCCAAAGCTTTTGGGTCAAGTTTCTCTTTTGTTGAGCCCGAGGAACTAAATCCACCATTTTTATTGTAGTCATTGATCTGATACGTAATCTTATTCAACTGCCGGTGTTTGGTAAACTCCGTCATGATCCTACTGGCCTGCCTATCGCACTCCTTCTGCAAGACGGATATGGCGGGCAGCAGTCTGCCAGGTCCATAGTAAGTCTCAATGAGCGGTTGCTGAATCTCTATGGTTTTGGCAATAGACTCAAATAACGAGGTTAATGTATCAGCAAATATAACACTTGCTCTTTTATCCGTGGAACTTGTGTCTAAAGCACTGTGCAATGACTTTTGGGATGTTTCTTGAATCTGAAAAAACAATGTAAAAATTATTTTAGGTTTAAATAATATTGTTAGTGTATTGATTGCATATTAATGTTCTAATCATTAAATCATTAAATTAAACCTTCCTTTCTTGCATTGAGCTCCGGTGCCTGTGTACTCAGTATACAGCACTTTTTAAGTGAAATAAAAATGGAATAGTTTACATTTTAACTTATGTACATCATTTTATTAATAGTACATAATATGGACAAATGAACATTAGTGAAATATTGTGTATTAGTATTAAAAATGAGAAAAAAAAATTGGTCGTACATAAAACACATGATAGGTCCATTACAGCCAGCAGACCGCCGTCTACTAATGACAAATGCGGCACACAATTTACGAGGGTTGTCGTCGAGCGTCCATCTCAAACGGACGCAAAGATGGTACTGAAGCAGCTAATAAGCCGGATCACTGCTCGTTTTTATGGGAAAGTCTGAGCTACACGCTAGTGCAGCCACATTTTGAGAAATAATGTCCGTGTCGCCGAAAATGAGTAAAGGTCTTCAATTCTTTGACAGCCCTCATATATAAAAAAAAAATTAAACAGAGTTCCATGAATTAAACACAATAACAGTAAATAAATATTTACATACTTTAGAACAGAGGTAGACAGCAAATCTTTGTAGGCCATCATCGTGCATTCCTAAGAGAGGAAATATCTTGAAGAACCTCTCCACAGATGCCAAGTCTTCTTTTTTGACAGCTTCATTGAATCTGAAATGATTAAATGAAAATATCCATTAATATGCTTCTAAGCCCTTGAATAGCAATCTGAAGGTTGTGAGTTCAAATCCTAACGAGCGCAAGTAAATATTATTTGATTGATTTGTTTTATTCCACAATTTAATCATTTAAAATAAATATTTGCAGCATGTTCCAGAGAGGAAGAAATGCTCAATTTCGCCCTGGAATTCATTCAGAATTGAAATGTTGTCTTGAAATGGTTTAACCGTGTTTAGTGACCAGATCTGAATATCCAGGAACTTCTCCACCTTCCTGTATATTTCTTTTAGATTGAAGTTATTTGTATCACTAATTATTATTTTATTATCCTTTACAACCAGTTACCAAAAACCGTTTCCCAAAAACAAGTATTTTCTGTGGGGATTTTTCAAAGACAAACTCACGCTTATGTCAAATTGGTTGCCAAAGGCTAACTCATTTTTTAAAAAAATTTCAAAACAGCTTAACAACTCAATTCTAAAATAAGCTCCGCACAGGTAATAGGATCGCACATCGCATATTCAGTAGTCAAAGGTGAGTAATTAGGATTAAAGAGAAAGTTGATAAAAATATTTTTTTAAATTGCTTTTATTGGTGGGTACATCTATCTATTTATATAAAGAAGATTGTCTGTGGTGGGCTGCGTTGTTTTTGATTTTTATACAAATCTACAGTTTTATTCTGAGATTGATGAAATTTTGCACACTTGACCTTCAAAACAATAGTAAGGTCACTGTCTAAGTCTGATTTCGAAAAATTTCGTAAAACTATGTTTAAAGCTGGGCAACGCCAGGGACTTAAGCAAGAAATTAAATAAAAAGAATTCTAAAAGAATTTTGACGTAGTATGATTTTTGACAATAAAAAGATAACAATAGTAACCTGTTAGTAACGGCAGTTCTCAGCTTATCAGCCGCGTTGTGCAGCGTGAGACAGGACTGGTTGACAGCGCTGCTGCTGACGGACCTGTTCTCTATCTTGGCTCCTTCGCTGTCGGAGGTGTCGGACACGTCTGCAGCTGTCTGCCGCAGGATCAGGGGGTCCATGGACAGGAAGCGGTGTACGTGGGCCGCACCTGGAAATCACAAAATACCCTTAAATTACCATAACTTTATTTCATTAATAACTCAGGTACGGGCCATACGTCATTCCTATGTCTACCTACGTTAAATTATCGTGAAAACAAGCATGTGTCCAAGCGGTTAAGCAACTATCAAATGAAAAAGATTAATTTATTATGGTTAAGTGCACTTAACCCCTCAGGCTTCAACAGTATTTTATCAAAGGGTCAAAATATTTCCGTTTTGCAATAAAATCCAAATAAACGGAATATTTCTGAATGTTTCCAAAACCTATAACTGTTTTGGAAGAGTGGTGAAATACGCTTTCAAATTAAAATAAATATATAATTTTTGAAATATAAAAATTTTGCATGAAAACATACAAAGTTTTAAAAATTGCTCACCTTACGTCTTTTCTAACTAAAATTACTGATAATGAAAAAACTAATAACATATATTTTATTAGACAAATGTACCTATTATAAACGTTATCATCAACCTACTTTTATGTCTTTCACGTATAAAAAATTGTCAAAGTTTCATAAATATTTTTCAAATTGAGGTGGGAAACTTTGAATCCATAAAGGTGTACATTTTAATTATGTTGCAGTTAACTTTTATATATTTCATTTGAATTTATAGCATGGTTTTCTCTTTCTAACACTGTTTAGATCATATTTCTAACTATGATAGTAAGGGAGACACAAAAATTTCTAAGGAGACCTATTCCCGAAAACCGAACAAATAGACCTGACGGTTTAAGAACATTTCACTAAATTTCACTGTAGATTGTTATTATTATACTCCAAACTCCAATTATTACCTTCCACACATAAATTAAAATGGAATTAAAATCAAAAGAAGATATACTGGAATCTAGATAGAGTTGTCCCAAGCACAGACTTTTTGACAAATCTAGCGAGAAATTCGAATCGGCGAAGATTCTTAACATTTTGTTACCTTCCCATAATATTATTAGAAAAAAAATAGAAAAAACATAATATTATTGTTAAACATATTCTCAAGCTTCGTTAGCTTATCCATAATATAGGCAATGAGGTTGTGAGATTCTGTATGATGTGCAATGAGAACACTTTGTGATTTAGATTACATTTTTGAAATCAATAAACAAAACCAAGTAAAAGCATAAAATTGTGTCCCAACAATTACTTTTGTATATTTAAAAGAAAAGCACCAACCTTTTTCGTAATCTTCATTCTTCAAAGCAGTCTGAACTCCCTCACTACAAAGCTGTAGATCTATCAGATCGTGAACTCTCTGTTGACACTCGGATACTCGACTCTAAAAAGTATTTAAATTTCATAAGAAAGAAAATCGTGTTTAAAAAAATTTGAGCAAAAACTATGGATATTTTGCACTTACCCTGGCTTCATCAAGCTGCCGAACTTTCGCACTAACATTCTCTGCTAGGTTAGATGTAAATGTAATTCTTTCAGACAGATTGCAAGCGTCGCCTTTGAGGTTTTGTAAATTGGGGAGGGCCTGACTTATCGAACGTAATTTACCTCCCAAATGGCACTGTCTTTGTATTAAAGCTTCGAGAGCGGCGTTTACTTCGTCCTAAAATGAAAATTGAATGTTTGTAAGATATGATAATAAGTAGATTTAAATTTTGTATTTAAAAAACCATTGATTATTATAATTACCTCTTCCTTTTCGATTTCCTCACAGGCCTGACGAATCCCATCTTCATTTGATAAATCATATTTATTTTCGTACAAAATTTTTGACATTTCTGATTTGTTGACTTGTCAAAATCATTCGGCACTAGTGATGCGCATGTATTCATTTTTTTCTTTGTTGATCGTTATTATCGATATTTTTTGTAATTTCACTTCGACAATTTTTAGTATTTGAAAAATAATTATTTATTAAATATCACTTCTTGGGTTATTCATTACCTTTATCAGGCCCGTACTTAGAGGTCCAGGGGCCCTAGACACTTACAAAGTCGGGGCCGGTCGGGGGGTGAACAGGGAATGGTATATTTATGCCACAACACAAAAAATAATCTTTTAAAAATGATCCTACTTTTTCTCTTGTTTTCGCCAGCCCACGATACTTATGTATTGTGGACGAAGGAAGGGAAATACGAGTTATTTTGTATTTTTTATAAAGACTAGGAAAAAGCGTCGCAGTCGAAAAAATTTCTAGGTCGGAAAGCAAACGGATAAATAATGCTTTTATTTTTCGTAAACTCAGTTACCCAACAATATATATAAAGAAATCCTGTTGTTTTTATTTAATTTTAGTTTTTATTTTATTTAATGGAAATTTGTTGGTATTGTTTTAGTCAAAAACCTTTAATATATCAGCTTAACCGGCTAACAGCCGAGTGGAAAATTGGTCGAATTCCCACCAAGGCGTCACGAATTCAATCCTTTGCAAAATTGTAAATTGTAGTAATTGAAATTATTCAAATTGTAGTAATTGAACGGTGACGAAAAGGTGACGAAGGTGGGGAAGGGGTGGCGTGAGGGGAACGGGGACGAATGGGAAAGGACACGCAGAGAGATACAATTTCTATATTTAATTGCCATTTCAATGCATGCCGGGTATCAGCTAGTATTTTAATATTTGTGATGAAAAACCGCTTCAATTTAAAATTATCGCGTACCTACCGGGAAGCGGTGTTGCCAATTTAATAAATGGCCATCTTGATTTTTCTGACAGTCGTCTAACGGGGTAAAATGGTAAACATAAAACATCTGAGATCTGTGAAGGCAATATTTTTAGTTTCCAGTGTAAATTTCAGCGTATCTTTCGTCAAGGTCTAACAACAAATCCAGTCTCAATTTAAGCCCCTTGACTTGTATGTGTTTCACTGTGTCGTCGAAACAAAATCAAAGGTAGGCAAATAATGCTCTCAAAATACATGTAAATGTCGAACAAGGTTCCGCCTATTCTTATGAATATTACATGTCATGTTTCGTGCCAACAGCATCAGTTTTTGTATTCTAAATTCGTTGATGTTTTGTAATGCTACAATCTTTGATAATTTTAGACCACATTCTTAACAGAAAACGTAGTATTTTTGACTTATTGAGTAATTCTTTGATGTTATGATTGAGATGAAAAGGGGTATCCATTTTCTCTTTCATTTTGATGTTCATTTGTTTGTGAAAGCTGGGAATTGTTTGTGGTTTATTGTTTGAATGGTTTGTATTGTGTTTAGATTGACTCTGTGTGGGGCTGGACCTCTCCCCCGCTGCGTCTGCAGCTGGGACACTCCCGAGCCCATAACACGTAAGTATTTATTTACTTATTATTATTATGTTACTTTCTACCATTATCATTAATATCTATCATTGCGTGCATCTATGCTCAACATCAACAAAGGGTCTCTTCGCTTGTGAGTGGAGCATTTCTGTACACGATTTACTCTTCATTCGGATGTTATGTATTGTGATTTATTTAGTTGCTTATTTTATTTTCCCACGGTTATAAAAAAACAGTTTCCCATTTTACATTTCGCAATTCTGTGAAATATTTAGAAGAGGGCAATCACGGTCAGTGAGAAATTATATTTATTGGGTTTAGGTTAGTTAATTTTGTAATTAATATTATGAAATCTTATGTTTATCCACTTCCAGGGTTCCCTCTATTTTCTAACGGGCCTTCTGTTCTTCCCGTTTGGGATGTATGGCCACTGAAATTGAGATTCCCACGTAACTTAGCATTGTGCCATTTGTGAGTTCCTCCTTTTAGCTAGATGTATCTGTGGTTAGGGTTGGCCCTGACTTAAATGGCGCTTGGCCTCAATAAAAACCTCAAGGGTGCTAGGTTAGGCTATTATCAGCCCTTTGGCTAGTCGGTGCCTAGAACGGAATGCTCCTGCAATTTCGCCTGCACAAAATCATCATGTTGCCAGAAATCTGTATTTATTTTGTTAAAATTTTTGATGCCTGATTTTTTCAAATTTTATTATGGTTCAGTATTTTTTTGAAAGGTAAATTTCTAACATCTCTCTAATTTTATCCATAAACAAAATGTGTTTATATTGTAAAGAAAATTAGCAATATTTGTTTTTAAAAGGCAATGTGATTGGGGCAATTATTTTATAAATACTTTCAATTTTACAAATACCACAATATTATAATATCTGATTTTTCTTGGGTCTCTGCTAATTTGTACATATTTGATGATGATATAAATGTTGCAGTGCAATGGGCGAGATGGGCGTGTGCGAGGGCCCCCCCTCGCCGGCGCGCCTGCCGCATTCCTCGGAGAAGCACCCCCGGGCCACCCTGCAGGAGCTCAATGTGCTTCGGCGACACCGTGAGCTCTGTGATGTCGTTCTCAATGTAGGCAACAGGAAGATTTTCGCACATCGGTAATTACTCTTATATCTGCCTTGTTTTAGTTGTTTCCATGACGAAAAGAACAGAGACAAAACAGAACATCGAAGAAAAGTGAAGAAAAAGGACAGACAACATACATAACCAAACCTAACCCAACCTCACTTAAGCTAACCTATTCTTTTATCACATTCTGTTTTGTCATTGTTCTGTCTTATCCTGTTACGAATTTAGTTGTTACACTTTTTGAATTGTGAAAGATGCTTCCATTTTACAATCTCAGTAATAGTAAAGTTTGGAGAAATGTGGTATTTCGAGCCACAATCTGCCTTTGTCCATTAACAATAGCCATGCTAGAAAAATGGTCAATGATGGTAATTGTTTAATGTGTGCCATACGGAGTTCAGTGATTCCAAATATTGGCAGTGACTGTCATACTTTTGGCTGTCATAAAAATGCATAATTCATATTTAAGCCATTTTTTACTGTACGATGACATAAATTTATTGGCACATAAAAAAGAGACAATTGGCAAATACCTATAAAAATACTTTTTTCGTTTACACAAGTAAACTGCATAATACATTATATAATTATTTGTAAAGTTGAGGACTGCTCATATTAAAGGCAGTGAATCGATGAAATCATTGAAGCCTTGTGAATCACAAAGCCTTTACTATGCAAATTGTGAGTGTGGATATTTTTATGCAAATCAAATAGCCTACATTGATCGCTTTCAATTTTACAAATTTAAACTTACCTGAGTGTTATATAATTTTTGTAATTTTCTATCCACAGAAGTATTGAACGATTTCAAATAAGAAAGGTTTCATAACATGGTTATTTGTTTTTTTTAAATTAACCTTTAAACTTTCCAGGGTCATCTTATCAGCATGCAGTCCCTACTTCCGCGCCATGTTCACCGGGGAGCTGGCCGAGTCCCGACAGACGGAGGTCACCATTCGGGATATTGATGAGAATGCTATGGAGCTGCTCATAGACTTCTGTTACACTTCACACATCATGGTTGAGGAGGGGAACGTTCAGACACTCTTACCCGCTGCATGTCTATTACAGCTTGCAGAAATACAGGTGATTATTAAATGATGCTTTCTGTCTACGTGAAACATTCCCACAGCCAGCAGAAGTCTCAAGTTATGACCAAAACTTTATTAGTTTAATTAATTTTGATTCTGCTTTGGATTGTGTTTATTTGATGTCTTAATTTTTTTTATATTAAGTTGAAAAAATGGTATCGGCCAAGTGGCCGTTGCCAGAATTGTGACCATACGGGCCTGATTTATGGCATTTTCCATCACTCTTCCGGTGATAGGTTCTCGCGTTCTTGACGGATACTTTTTTTAAGGGCTTCAAGAGTCTGAGGCTTGTTGACATAGACTCGTGGCTTCAAGAAACCCCACAAAAAAAAGTAGTCTGAAACGGTTATCTTGCCGGCTAGTGCAACTCAACCAAACGAGAGTTTTGGTGATATGCACTGGCCGGTGTCAATCAAAAAAAAACAATTTTTCCAAATTCTTGAGGGTTACAGCTATTCATGTCTTGTTGACATGTATTTTGTATCTGTTTACTTCACAAATGTCGAAGCAGAACCGAAATTTGCCGCCATTTGCGAAAATTATGGCATTTTCCGATAGGGTGATCACTTTTGTGCCACCCTCTATATTCCTGCTGCTTGTAACTTGGCTTTTACCCCCCTTTCTGTTCATTCAAGTATGAGAAATAGGAAGGGATTCCAGCATTGTCTGGACACAGCATGAACTATGTATATGTATAGGCAATGTGCCTATACATATAGTTCATGCTGTGCTTTAATTGTCAAGGATTGTAAATATATGATTTTCATTTGTAGATTGGGATGCATCTTTTTTATTTCTTTCAGGATATATGCTGTGAGTTCCTCAAAAGACAACTGGACCCCACCAACTGCCTTGGAATCCGAGCATTTGCAGACACACACTCCTGCAGAGAACTTCTGCGCATTGCCGATAAGTTCACACAGCACAATTTTATGGAGGTAAATTAAACACCCACCGCTCTTTTTCTATTTCACATGTCCATACTTCTTTAGCCATCAGGGAAATAATATGTATAGAAAGTATTTTCGTTATTTGTTAAATGAATTGCAAACGAGATCCATTCTAGGAACTTGGTTGCAAGTAATTCGAGTTGGAACGTAGGTTCTTAAACACTATTCTTTTATCAAGAACTCAGCAAACATGAAGGCGGTCGTCTCATTGGGTTTGTAAGGGGAAGGAATCGACATGAACCAAAGACAATGAAGATTTCGCTACGGTTTGCATTGCAGTCAGTGTGGGACTTTCTGCACAGGGTCTTCGGTTTTTGTCGATTCTCTTACTTTTTGATTTTTTTCCCTTACTGACCCAATGGGACAACGAGCTAATATGTCCTAACATCCTAAAGACCTAAAGTAATGTGTTTTGAATCCATCTCAAAACTATTGTTTTTTTTTCAGGTTATGGAGAGTGAAGAATTTCTGTTGCTCCCCGTAGGACAATTAGTGGACATAATCTCTTCAGATGAACTGAACGTTAGAAATGAGGAGCAGACTTTCAACTCGGTGATGTCCTGGGTAAAATATAATGTAGCTGAAAGACGCCAGCATTTAGCACAAGTAAGTTTCATCCCACAATAAATATTAAAATCCCCTATTTTTCCTTTTTTTACGTACCTACCTGCCTGCTACCTGCTTTTTACGACTTTCAAAGGATGTGTTCATTTTGTATTATGTACAATGTTTTCGCCAAGTTTGTGTTTCAACCTATTGCCAACTGGTGGTAAGATGTTGGAAAAAGCCAGGACTTCGATTACGAACGTTAGCACGTGATAAGCATCATTAGCGGTGAGTAATGCAACGATGGGAACGATAGGAACTTCGAGACTGAAGCAAGCGGTGATTCATAGCCAAGCAAATACAGGACATATACCAATTTGTGCGAATTCAAACAAGTAAGTTTGAATTCTAGCCATTCAATTGGCAAAGCAGAACAAACTCGTCAAGATCCAATTCGGCATTACGAAATAGTGAAAGATGATTTTTTTAATACATTATAATTGCTTCCAGGTCCTCCAACATGTACGCCTCCCCCTCCTATCTCCCAAGTTTCTGGTGGGCACGGTGAGTTCCGACCTGCTGGTGCGATCAGACGAGGAGTGCCGGGATCTGGTGGATGAGGCCAAGAACTACCTGCTGCTGCCTCAGGAGCGGCCGCTGATGCAGGGCCCGAGGACCAGGCCACGAAAACCCACGAGAAGAGGTACCCTTACATAAACCTTTCACCGCAGAAAGCGCCACAGTCGAAAAAAAAAACTTGGGATTAAAACATAAAACTAGAAAATGCTGTGGTTTGTTCATTCTAAAATATCTGAGACGTATGCCGTAGTAGGAAAGCGCAGCCAAAAAAAAATTCTTGTTTAATATCAAACTATAAAATGCTTTCATTTTATCATTTTGAAATATATGAGATATACATGGTGTCCGAAAACTAGTGGTACAAGCAGGAAACTAGGGAATCTACATAGCTTTGTCTTTTCATTGATATCCACTGAAAAATGTCAAAACTCCCTTATGTTACTGATGTGGAGGTATATAACCACTTGGTACTACAATATAGTACTATTTTGTTCACCCAAAAAGTATTAAGGTTTCATTTATTGATCATCATTTGTCGTATTGCAGTTCTAGGAATCTATCGCTGAACCCAATTTGGGAACCGCGTCAGCATTATTCACTTGGCCACGGAAGGAAGTGAAAATATTGAAAGATATATTGAAAAATTTTCATCGTCATCAACCATCTAAATAGTTACAAGGTGATGTTCTATTTTGAACATGTAAGCAAACTTGCATCGACAGAAAGTTTCAAAAATGGGTCAGGTGTTCTGATTGATTTAAATCAGCGGTTTTCAACCTGTGGTACGCGTACCCCTTGGGGTACGCGAAGCAAAAATTGGGGGTATGCAATATCGTGGCACGAATATAGGTTTTAACCGCTTGGACACATAAGCTTGTTTTCACGATAATTTAACGTGGCTAGACATAGGAATGACGTATGCCTCGTACCTGAGTTATTAAAACTCGGCTCAACGTTTTCAAATTTCTTATGTATAATCACTGTTCACTTGTACAATCACAAGTTTTATATTTGTTTTATTATATTATTATAATCACTGGTTAAAAATGCCCGACGTTGTGTTACACTCCGTATAAAATTACATTAATTGTATTTGGGAGACTTTGTTGTCAAATTCACGTAATAATGTAAATATTAAAAAATTACAAATGAAACACATCTTTCATTACACGTGTACACAAGATAGATAGAGGGTAGGGGGTACAAACAAATTGTAGTAAGAGTGAAGGGGTACGCAAGCTCAAAAAGGTTGAGAACCGCTGATTTAAATTATTAATGTTTACTTTACATTTTATCCTAGATGATTCAACAATAATTTATAAACCTCACCACTGTGTTGAGATGATATGTACATATTTAATTTTTGTAAATGACTAAAATTGTAATATTTAATCATTGAAGACAATATGAAATGAACAATTTGAAACAGAAAAATCAGTAAAAGATTTGGTCGCATTGAATAACCGGCTACTTGGATATGGACCGCACACACGACATGTTAAGTTAAAAGAAGATTTACACAAATTTCAGTATTTGGTTCCCGTTATAATGTCCATTTTCATCCGTAGGGGAAGTACTGTTTGCGGTGGGCGGCTGGTGTTCTGGAGACGCCATCGCCTCAGTAGAGCGCTTCGACCCGCAGACATCGGAGTGGAAGATGGTGGCCCCCATGTCCAAGCGGCGCTGCGGAGTCGGTGTGGCGGTGCTCAATGACCTGCTTTACGCTGTGGGGGGGCACGACGGACAGAGCTACCTCAACAGTATTGAAAGGTGACCATTTTTTTTCATCAGTTTATTAAAAATACAAAAAAAATTGGGTGTTGTCTTTGGTTCCATAACAAAACAGAACATTGAAGATAAGAGAATAAACAAAAATCCAAAACTAACCCAACCTATAATTTTGTCAATGTTCCTATTTTGTTCACTGTTTCTGTTTTGTCACTGTTCCTGTTTTGTCACTGTTCTTGTTTTGTCAATGTTCTTGTTTTGTTACTGTTCCTGGTTTTATTTTAAAATTTAAGGAAACAGCTTTGTTTTCCTGTTAATGATTTTCATTCTTCATTTTCCTAACAAAACAAATTTTTTTTTTTTCATATCCAGTACACCACTACACAAGCAAGGGTCTCTTCAAAATGATTTGCCTGTACGTACGAGGGTGGTCCGATAAGTACTTAGCCTACAAAAGAAAAATTACAAATTTGGAAAAGTGGCGATTTATTTCTCAACGTAATCTCCTTTTAACTTGATACACTTGACCCAGCGATGCTCCAATTTCTTTAACCCGTCTGAAAAATACACTTTCTCGAGGTCTCGTCGACGGTCACGAAACGACGCACACAGCGTCAAATACTGCCCTTAAGTGGTCTCACGGTTTCGGTTGTAGCAAGTGAGCAAACGCGGCACCCATCGCGCCGACAGCTTTCTCATGCCGAAAATTTGATGCAGGATATGACCCACGCGGTCTTTTGAGATGCCTACTGTCTCGGCTATCTCGCGCACCTTCAATCGGCGGTCTGCCAATGTGGATTTTTGTTATGTTATCCTCCATGGTAGCCGTTTTCGGGGCACCTGGGCTGGTTCATCAAAAACCGATGTGCGACCACGTTGAAACTCGTAAACCAATTTTTGACGGTCGCCATCGAAGAAGAAGAGACACCGTACACAGCATCCAAGCGCTCTTTGATTTCGCCGCGCGATTTCCCTTCCAGAAACAAGAATCGAATCACCGACCGATATTGCTCTTTTCCATTTTTCTAAAATCCGCGGACATGTCCGCTTCCACACGCGGTGAAAACAAAACTATGAGTCCGATTCGGCTGAAATTTCGACAGTAGCCGTATATGAGAATGTACTACCCGATAGTAAATTTCTCTTGCGATAGTGGAGCTATCGGGTGGTGAGGCTAAGTACTTATCAGATGGCCCTCGTATGTACACAGGTATTGTGTAAAGCTTCAACCTCAGAATAATAATTTTAATAAAATTAAGTAAAAATTTTTATCATCATCATTCATTAATTAATATGTCGCAGTTCATTTTGTGATCCGGCTTTAGTTTAGTAATTGAGTTAGTAAATCTTCCCTGTGAATGTAAACTCTTTGATATTATTTATGTGTTTTCTCTTCAATTTTTTGAATATATATTTTAATTTTACAAGATATCATAATGTTATCTCTTATTCTCATAGGATTCCAAAAATAATGCCTTTTTAAAATTCATTGTGTACCCTATTTGGCAATAGCTTGAAGTCACCAGGTTTACATTTTTTTGTTTTGGTCTGTCAGTTCTTTTTTCTACGATGCTCGTAGTAAATAATAACAATTTTTTTTTTAAATTTTCAGATATGATCCTCAAACAAATCAATGGTGTAGCGAAGTGGCTCCCACCACCTCGTGCCGCACCTCGGTCGGTGTCGCCGTGTTGGACGGAGCTCTCTACGCTGTTGGGGGACAAGATGGGGTCCAGTGCCTCAATCATGTGGAAAAGTCAGTATCTTGCATGTTTTGTATAAAAGTTTTATTCAATACTGGCTAATACCCAGAATGCCACTAAAATAAAGAATTGTTTTTCCCTGCTTGTCCTTCCCCCTTTTGTCCCAGTTCCTCTTCCGCCTCTCCCTCCCTTCCCATTTCCCTTTCCCCTCCTGCATTCCCCTTTCACCTTCCCCGTGTTCCCCCCCCCCCCTCTCCCCCCTCTCCCGCTGTCCCATTCTCGTGAAACTCCCCCTCACACATTCCCTTTCCACCTTCTCCCCTCCCTCGTCCCCTTCCCACGAACCCCCCCCCCCCTTATTTCCCCTCTGCCACTCCTGGATTCCCCTCCCCTCCCTCCTTTTTTCCCTGCCACTAAAATCCATAAAATAAACCCAAACTTTAAAAGAAAATTGGGTTCGACCTATTGCAATTTTTTTATGAAAATTTCATAATGCAAGAGCTCACCAGTATTTATAGAAAGGCATGTACACAATAACTCACCAAATTTTCATTGCAATTGGATGAATAATATAAGAAATAATTTCATAATGCCAGAGCTCATTATTATATAAATAGAAACCATCACAGGCATTTGCACATCAAATCTCCAAAGATTCATCACAATCGGATGACTGGTATGGCAGTGCATAAAATATGAACAAACGAACAAAAAATATGTATGTATAAGATGTAAATCCATTTTAGATGCATTTCGAATGTTCAATACCAGTTGCCTTGTGATCTCACGATACTTTATTCCAATAATGTGAGTCAATTTGTTAAATTCTCTCTCAATATTTTGAAATATTCATACACAAAGACTCAAGAAATGAATGTAAATTTCCATTGGGTAAGATTTTTAACTACATACATAGAAATCAGTCAAGTATGGTGGTGCAATATTGCAAATTTTAACCTGCAGTCTTTCTGTGGTTCAAAGCCAATACACGTTGGCAGCAGAGGCGGTTCCTTGTATGTGCATTTGTGTATTGTACTGCTTGTCTTTAGTCTTCACATAACTTACAACATTATCTGTGCTCCATTCATCAATATACTAAAGTACACTCCAGTCATAATTTCCGTCAGGTCACTTGAGCTATCATCTAGTCCAAGACTCCCATGCAAACGTGAAATACCCCATTGTGCATATTTCAAAGTGCACAAAACTTTGATTTTGTGAACCCTGGCGGGGCAGTATCATTTTTACAATTAATTTACAAACTTAACTTAGTAGAGTGAATGAAATGCAGTAGCCCCCATTAATTAATTTGGTACATCTGTATTACATGCCAGGTATATTTTTTAAGTGAAATGCATTACTGGCAATTTCAGTAACGGGCGCCTCTGGTTGGTAAGAGTTATGATTTGACTATATATTTGTTATTCATATTAAACATCTGATTTAAATCTTATGATCCAACTTGGAGTATTATTATGGTTAAAATGTTTTTGTTAATCATTTTGTTTATTTCCTTCTCAATTTGTAGGTACGATCCCAAAGAGAACAAGTGGTGCAAGGTGAGTGCCATGACTACTAGGAGACTGGGGGTGGCCGTGGCTGTTCTCGGGGGATACCTTTACGCCATCGGAGGCTCTGATGGACAGTGCCCACTCAACACTGTCGAGAGATACGATCCTAGGTTAGCACCTCACATAACATATTTGTATTGTGATGAATATGATATTCCTTTGACACAATTATACAGGAGAACACATTGTTTTGAAATCAATTTGGTTAGGCTAGCCAAACTTACCCTAATGTATTTACATTTACTTGATTTTCAAAGATTATTTATTCTTTTATTGCTTCAGATGCACTTACTCGTAATGGACTGTAGATACTAAAAATTAAATGAAATGAAACGGTGTTTGCTGAAATTGGGTGACAATATGTGTAGGAAAAACGAAATACGCAAGGAAAAGGGATAACCAATCCACGACACAACACAACCACAGTGGTTGTATGATTTTGCCAAACCAAAGAATGAACCATTTGCAACTTTTATGGTAAAACTTCACTAAAATAAAAACTATGTGTTATTGTAAAAGTAGAGTACAGTATGTCTCTCAATGAATTTTGTTTTAGAAATTTTTTATTTTCAACAAAATCATCAGTACTTATAAAAACATAAAAAAATGTAACGTTAGATTATTTGCACAGAACATTACTTAAAAAATGCAAAAGATTGTTGATGGGGCAGTTCTATTATGTATAAAATTTTTTATTAAAAATTACTCTATGCAAGTAATATAATTGTTTATAAACTATTCATATGTAAAAGCCCCTAAAATCACATTAAAAAATATTTGCATGAGGTCACGGAGTGAAATTAACGGATTCTACACCATAAATTTGATTTTTTTCAATGTTGGTCCAAATTTATGTAAAAATTATATATGTACATACAGTGAAACCCTCTTAAGAAGTTTTCCAAGGGACCGGAAAAAAAAACTTCTTAGGCGGGAAAACCTTATAAGTGGGAAAAATCAGGCCATTTGGTTTTCAAGGGACCGAAAAAACCAAACTTCTTAAGCAGGAAAACATCTTAACCGCTTGGACACGTAAGCTTGTTTTCACGACAATTTAACATAGGTAGACATAGGAATGACGTATGTCCCACACCTGAATTATTAACCTTTCCCTTACTGAGCTGAAAAAATCCGCGCGCTCCGGTGCTGTGTAATCACTACACAAGCAGAAATGGTCGATTTAAAAGCCGAAAAAAATTAATATTTATAGCAAATCGCTATATTTCATTATAGTAACAGTAAAAAATGATAATAATTGATATTTAATTGCTGAAAACATGAAAAAAACATCGGTAGCTCAAAGAAACGATGCTCATACAAAATGCAAAGAGACCACCCCGAATGAATGCCGGGCGGCGACTGGCGGCCCGCGTCGTGTCGTCCGCTGGGTAAACCGAAGGAACAAACATGATTGACGACTGACCAGTAACCACACGATTCTCTTTCTCTCGCTTACTTATATCGAAGTAGTTGAGAGCGAGACGCGCATAGCGTCGCACTAGCCGCTTGCTTCACACATTTGTACGTATTACCCGCAGCTCTGATCGTATTGCCAGACGTTTGATTGTATTGGTGAATTTATTTTCGATTCTCACAAAATACCTCTGATGTGCCCGAAAGGTACGGATTATTATTTTTTTAAATTTTTTATTTAATGGTTAAATGTATAACGGAGGATTACCTAAAATCTGAACCCACAATTTTCCATATTTACGGAGATATTAAAGGTGCAAGAAGCAATGTGTAGTAGATACACATCGCAGGCAAGGGAGGGTTAAGCGAGAACTTCTTAAGAGGGTTTCACTGTATTCCCAAAAAATATGCACCTAAAATTAATTTCGAAATTGGACTTTGTTTCATTAAATGTAGAAATGGGACACGGTAAAAACAAAAAAAAAATATCTTTTTGATCTAAATAATTAATTAAAAATTTATACAGGTTCAAAAATTGACGTTAACTGACTAAAAAAAAAAAAAATAAATTTGAATGCTAAAAATGTATGTATAACTTTTCCATAATACGTATACCATGAAAAACCAATCCAAATTGTGGGACATGTCAAAAATGCAATGTACAAACTTTGTCGATAATGCCCTTTAGATAAATTCAATCTTATTTTACTTATATTTGATTTTTTGTTATCGATTTAGACAAAACAAGTGGTCAGTTGTGAGTCCAATGTCCACCCGTCGCAAGCACCTGGGATGCGCTGTGTTCAACAACCTGATCTACGCCGTGGGTGGGCGTGACGACTGCATGGAACTGTCTAGCGCCGAGAGGTACAACCCGCACACCAATACCTGGAGCCCCATCGTGGCCATGACCTCTAGAAGAAGTGGCGTAAGAAACAATTTAATACATTCATCTTACAAAATGACTGTGTATCTAATATTTCTGATCAATGGCGCTAGTTCATCAGAGCATCTTCCATTGAAATACCGATAGAACAAGGATAGCATTCCCGCCTAACGTCTCTACACAAAAGATTCCAATCCATTTTGTCGTGAAACACTTTATCCAATAATAACGTAAATAATTTTTGAAATAATCAAACATACTAATTTCGGTTTTCTTTGATGTGTTCCTGCGTGAAATTATGAATGTTTAATGAATCAAATTTTCTTTAAATTTTAGTGTCATTTACAAAATTAGAACTGCTTGTGTGACAATAATTTAGACGAGCGTTAAAGTAGGTACCTACCTATAATATCATGTTTTAACTTGTTGAAGGCCAGTATACAAAAAATATATTTTTTCAATACGACATAAAATATTTGACAGTTCTCACCTTTCTTACGAATTCAATTTTTGTAACATTTCTTTTGCGATATATTACAAAAATTACATCAAAATAATGTAGATAAAACAAACTTCCTAATAATCACTCAAATCTATGCTTTCCACAATGGATTTATATAAAAAACAATGAATAAATATAGACTTCGAATGTGACAGCTATCATATTATCAAGCGGCAGCCATTTTGTCCGCCATCTTTGGTTCCCGGCATGCCTTTAGCAATTAATATGAATTATTCAGAGTGGCTAAATGCTATCCAGTAATTCGTAATGTCAAGATCGAGAATGGCCCAAGCGAGTCTGACCTTGTTCTTCATACAATTTCTTTATACATAAGGGGCAAAATCGCTTCAAACATCCGGACCCGCCAGGGGGACTGCGTCCTACGAGGGGTTAAAAAAAAAATACTTTTTCAAAATGGCTCGGGTAGGTGATCTAATCAAAGGTGACCGGACAACTCAGAATCATGCATCTTCAAACGCGAAATAAATAAATTTGCCTTGAGCGCTCGCCAGGTTTGAAAATTTTCCACCCACATTAAAAAATCATTACTCCACATTTGTGTATGTAAACATATAAACAAATTATAGTGCTAGACAGCCAATGAATTCACCTATATTTAAATAATCATCCTAAATTTGTAGCATTTATAAAAAAAATATTAAAAAATCGTAAACATTTCAAAAGGATATATTTCCTGGGTTTTCTAGTTAAAATCTGCCGGGCAAACTTTAATTTTGCGTCCACATTAAATATTTTCTACGGAGTTTCTTGTAAATACATTCATTATCTTTATTCTACAGTAAGAATTAACTCGATTAATGCTTTATTTATTGAAAAATATCCGTTTGCAAAGATCGCCATTACGAACAATCAATTGCGTCTTAATAAACGAAAAACCACTGTTTTAAAGATATTTCACTTCATTTTTAATTATTTCGACATGTAAACAGGTTAAAAACATTGATAATTCAATCATTATTATTACTCTGATATACAAATATATTGGAAAAAGCAACAAAAAACACGTAAATTCGACATTTTAAAAGAGCAAGATATTATCAGTTAGCAGTTTGAAAAAATATTTGCTATCAACTGAATTGAAAAGAGTACTACATCAAAAGTGAAGGGAAGAACAGTGACATCTTTTGATCATTAATTGAAGTAGATTTTCAGTTCTCAAACAACATTTTTTGCAGGACGCAAGAACATTTGAAAAAAATTCAAAAAATGTTTTACGAATGGTACGAAAATGTTGTCCATCTTTGGACCGAAATCAATCCTAAAAAAATTAAAGTGGTCCAAATTTGGACCGATCGCTCCCAGTGGTTAGGCGTTATTTAAAAAAAAAACTTAACTTTTGACTTTTCAAAGGGGGGGTTGAAGTTGCATGATTCTGAGTTATTATGGAACCCTATTCAAAATACAGTACTTCTAGTAGTAATTTGTAGTAACACATAATTTACTACATATTTTTAAATCCATAATTTTTCTATTCACATGTTTTTTTTCCCATCATTTGCGATGCCAATTGTCACATTTTAAGCACCTGTTTAAAGGGCCTTATGACAATGTATGTTTAATTTTGTGGTCAGGTTGGGTTGGCAGTGGTGAACGGGCAGCTATATGCCGTGGGAGGGTTCGACGGCACGGCGTACCTTAAGTCCATCGAGGTGTTTGACCCGGAGTCCAATCAGTGGCGCCTCTGCGGAGCCATGAACTACCGACGCCTCGGGGGCGGAGTGGGTGTCATGCGTGCGCCGCACACCGACAACAATTATATATGGTAAGCACTGACTTATGCTTCCACCTACGCAAATGCATTTTCATACTATTCACTTGTGCCTTTTGCAAAATTATAGCAGAAGTTTAATGAAACATTTTAGCTCTTCAGTTCCTTAGCAACATTGGTAGGGAGTGTGTGCCGGGGGAGAATAGCCGGGGAGTCGATCGCAACTTCATCTGTCATGCACCAGCGCCATGCGTAATTTGTTTTGTTTTTCAGATTAGGCATTTACCTTCTTACAATTACAGTGAAACCCTCTTAAGAAATTTTATAAGGGACCGGAAAAAAAATACTTAGGCCGGAAAACCTTATTAGTGGGATAAATTGGGCCATTAGGTCTTCAAGGGACCGAAAAAACCAAACTTCTTAAGCAGAAAACATCTTAAGCGAGAACATCTTAAGAGGGGTTCACTGTAATACCCAATAGTAACAATTTTTTTTGTTTTATGGACCTCATTAGTTATGATACGTTTTTAGATTTTCACGGCCAAAAGCATTTTCGTTGTTTGTTTTTGGGGTGTTATGCCGTGTTGCGCTACCTCCTTCTTTAGCCGACGTTTCGGACACTGCAACGCTGTCCGAAATGTCGGCTAAAGAAGGAGGTAGCGCAACACGGCATAACACCCCAAAAACAAACAACGAAAACTCAATAGGTATGTTCACTAATTAAGTAACGTCCCTAAAGGCTTGTTCGCACTGGTTTAGTCTTGTTTAGTCAAGTAGCGAGTAACTCGTCACATGAATGACCAGCGTAGTCTGTACGGACTATAAGTGCACGTCATTTTTCACATTTTTTTCCCCATTTTGCCACCAATTAATTATAGGATAAAAAATTGATTTAAAAATATTTTTTTTAAACCTATATCTTGCCATTGTTAAATTTTGAATACACATTGAATTTAAAATACATATAAGGTATTAATTACTTTAACCAGTGATTCCTGACATTATTTGAAGTAAAATTGGGAATGAAATTTTGGTCTTTGACAACTTTTTTTGATGTTTTTCAAAAATTTCTTTCAAAACTGGTACTGCAATTAGCACAGCCCTGAAAGGTCTGCACTCGGAAGCTAAGAGGATGATTGCTAATATTAAACCACTTTCTCACATATACCTACAATTAATAAAAAAATTGTTTAAATTTTGCAGCATTATTATGCACGGTCAAAGATTTTTTCAATAAATCATCCTCCATGTGAAAAAATTTAATGTGTCAACTTAGCTATTGGTGAAAATGTATACCCACGTTATATACTTAAAAGTGTTTTAGATTCTATAAATGTAATTTTATTTTTGTTTCTAGCATTTCAATAAAATTGTCTTTATTATTACATATTGTATTTGTTTTAACAAACATGTTTCTGTTTGCAGGACTCGCAAAGACTCGGTGGTGTAAACTACGTTCGTCATCTCTCTGAGATAAGCAGCTTTCGAAGCTCTATACATTTATATATGTAGTTTTAATTTAGTCAAATAAATACTGTAACGAGCGTCAACTTCCTGTTCCGATCTGAAGATCTGTAATCTCACGCATGAAGAATTCAATTAATGATGTTAAATGACTGATTCACACTAATACAACTGTGCTACTGTAACCAGCTGATTAATTCATACAATTCGTTTTAGTAGTAGATTCGGACAATCAGTGCAATTAACTACTTGCGCCTTGTCTGATTTCAGTTTTACTTACATGTAACCAGTATTACACCAACTCATGTAATGTTTTTTTTGTTAGTTTTAAGATATGCAACATGACATATAACAGTACATAACCACAGATGATCGCCGTGGTTGAGTGCTTACATGGTTACAAATCCTGTGGTCGCAGGTTCAAAACTTGGCGTACGCAAGTAATTTTATTTGATTATTTTGTGTTACAACTTATTTACACAATTTATTCATTTAAATATATTTGTAGTATATTCAAGATACTTTACAGTGTGGTAGAAACTAAAAATAAAAGACCACCACTCAAAATCTAAGTCTAAATTTTGCTTGAAATGACTTTAGCTTTTTTGGTATCTGTTTATCCAAGTTAGTTGAAATCAGAGATAGTCTTCTTCACTATCTGGATAATCAATCTCATTAGAGTGTTTACAGAGTTTTTCAAGGGACCTAAAAAAATAGCCCTTTATGTAGTAGATATAACTGACGCAACGAAGACCACTGTTGATCTTCATAATACTGCTCTTCGATTAAGGGTTGATAAAGGGATGATGAATATTTTACACCCAATGAAGGATTCAATATTATTGATTTAGTTTGTGACAAAAACTCGTCTATTATAACGTCTTTGAAGTTTAATTCGTATGAGCCAATGATATCAAACCATTTTTTTGGTGTTTTCAGTTGAACAGAACAATCCGCATTGATTGGTGCTTTCAAATTTAAAAATTGACCAATGACTACTTGTACTCGGTTAAAGTCAATACCACGAATGAACCAACCCTAGTTCATAAGCAAGCAAGAGCGAGTATTCCCTAGATAGTTTTTGTCCCTCCTGAACATTTTCACAAATGGTTCTTTCGTGGTATTTGACTTACACTGACGATATTCTACATAGTCCTGCTGCTGAGAGCTCCTCTATATATATCTCTCTCTGATAAATGCATAATTTATGAGTACGAAAGAGAGAATACAAAGGAGCTATTAGCGGGAAGCCTTCATCAATTTTTACAGTCTGTAAAGTGTGAATCAGTACTTGTTTTGCCGGTTTGGAAAGTCACATAAATTGCCTTCGCTCTCAGTGTGTATGTCGACACCTCCGTTTGTACATTAAGTCTCCTTTTAAATTTAATCCGTCGGCATACATCCATATTAGAGTGTTAATCATTATTATCACTAAAGCTCACTGCCAGATATTTTCTAATATTAAAATAATTTAGGTAATGATACTAAAAATGAGTGGTTACATTTTAAAATTAACCCCTAAACATTTTCAGTCCAAATATAAATATAGTTTCTCTTTATGATCGTAATAAAAAGTGCTTTGTAAATATTATAATTAAATATAAGGGCAATTAATTATTATTATACATATACAAATAAAATGTTTATCCTAGAGATTGGATTTTACGAAGAATATATTCACACTTCTAGTACAAAATTTTTGTTAACACATTATGTACCTATATGAAATAAATAGATAAATACTTCTTCAAATATTTTGTTTTATTTACATGAGGTAGAGCTTGGCAAACTAAAGAATGCGCTTTGCCCTTCGCGAACTGCGCTGCTTTGCCGGTTATTTGGTAATCCAGAATTGTGATTTTTATCAAAATCGTTTTCTATTCATGTACCAACAGGTGCATTCTCTTGTTTGCCAGACGCTATGCATTTCAATTATTTTTAACATGTATACGAAGATATCAATGGTGATTGTATTACAATCTAATGAATATTGTATTTCAGGTAATTTATTCCCCGTCCTGTATGGGAGATGTAGCCTTGTCTTCTCCTTCTGGTGATGCTTCATCATCTCCACACTCCACCTATGGGCCAATTAAAAAAGCTATATTAATTTCAAACCAAGAAATGGATAACTATTGATCACAGGGGCTTGCCGTCCACATAGCCTACATTGCTAGCATAAAATATAAGTTGGTTAAGGCACTGTGTCTCGGTAAGACAAGATATCCAGGCTTCAATTCCCAATTGCGACCATTACCTTTTTATATTTTCTTTCTCTTGTTTTGTTTCGTATTTCGTATAGATTTATTAGTATTATCTTCTTCAATGATACAAAATATAATTAATATTAATAACTCAGGTCCGGGGCATACGTCATTCCTATGTCTACCTACGTTAAATTGTCGTGAAAACAAGCTTATGTGCCCAAGCGGTTAAAATTTGTATAATTATTTCAAGAAATCAATCCACACTTTCATAAGATAAGAGCAGGAACTAAGTTTGCTAAATTATGTACATTATATTCAAATGTAATCTTCATTCGACACAAAAATGTATACTCATTCAAGATAAGTCTCATTTGTGATAGATCATCAGTGCCATCTGTTGGTACCTCTAATAAGAAGTCAACTGTACTGTCTAAATAATTATGATATTGTGTTGGCTTTCTCAAAAACTCTGGATACCACTCACGGGTAAATGCAAACAAAGCAATGAATAGCTTTGCATTTGATAGTCTTGCTTCTCCCGTGTTAATGTACATTGGAAGGCTTTATGGAAAATTTTACATACATATAAGTACATATCCTGATCGTGAAGATCGGAATGTTGAAATTATCTCAAATACAAATATTTGAAGCAACTTTATCATTACCTCCTCAGTTTCCAAATTCTCCATGCCGTCATCACTCTCAATTCTGTCTCCATTTTCTTCAACTTCAGTGGCGATACTCTGCTCGGCGGTTTTTTCAGACATTTCAGTATCCACTTTTTCAGCAGAAGTGACTTTATTTGGATCAACACGTTTCTGCAAATCAAAAAGTATTTAATTTTTCAACTATTTAAAAAAAAGGGCCCTACTTGTGCAGCGAAGGGCGTTGATTAATATAAAATACAATGTAGGTATTAGCAGCCATTACGAGCTTCTAGGTCCAATGTATGACTTTTCATGGGGAGTTACCCCTCACCCTTTTTTCAAATGGATTTGTTCTGAGATTTAGTATTTAATGACGAAAAGGATGGAGAACATACATATTTAAGCAATTCATAAATGCAACCAACAAATTTGCATTTTCTAGGATTTCAAAAAATCCAGCAGATTGCTTGATGTTGCAGGATTATATTTCCAATTAGGTATACAGTTCGTTCGTTTTAATAGTGTAAAATATTTACATATTATGTACTAGTTTCTAAGAACCCTCTTTTTTATCATCGGTTGAAGTTACCTTTCCCTTCTTCTTCTTGACTTTGGTAACAACTTCTTTAGGCTTTTCTCCGTATCCTGGCGGGAAGAATACGCTGCATTCTTTAGCACCTTCAACGGCATTAGGGCTAATATAAGTTGGGCCTAGCTCAACAAATTCCAGCATCGTATCACAATTGGTTTTTGAGAGCATTACAACCAATTTTTCTCCACTAAGACATATTTAAGGAAAAATTGAGATTATAAATTTAATAGGCGACACATTCTTATACTATGGCAGCAGCATGCATTTTCTTATTTTGATAAACTAAAAACAGCTAGAGATTGCAACAAGTGAAACAAAAGTAAGTTCTTTTGTACAAGTACACACTTGTCTAGTCACAAAGATACACTCAGGTAGGTACTTACCTACCCAAGGCTTTTATATGGCAACATTGATCACATACTGAATAGAACATTCTTATTCCGAATCATCCTGTTCAAAATCTCTGCAAAACTAAATTTTTGTAGCCATTTGGACGATGTGGTCGGGTTCCTCCAGGTTCCTCTACCCGGGAGTTGGGTTAGGTTAGGTTGTTTAATCCTCTGCTAGATAAGTCCCCCATCATTGCACAAGTAGCTCTTCCGCTTGTAATGATGGAAGTAGGAGAATTTCTAATAATGTCAGGTTATTTGTAAACCAGGACTGTTTGTCTCTCTGTTCTCAAAATTACTTTTCCTTCTCTAGGCAAAATCTAAGCAAAGATAGTGTAAAGGGCAAAGAAAAATACCCAGACATGAAACAATCATCAGCCCCAATACACTACTCGCGAAGTTGATCTAGGTTAATCGAATACGGTGGTATAGAAAGGAAATTCATTTGGCTTCGAGCAACCTTGCCTCGTCCGAATTCTGATTGTTGTCAGTTTTTGCGCCCAAATCAAAGGACTCGAAGCGTTCCGAAGTTCAAACACGGTGCATCTCACTACACTACTCGGCTCAGTTCTGTTCCTGTGCATTGCAATCATCCACCATCTTCTTTTTCTCCGATTTTGTAAAAATTATTTTTGTGTGATAGATTTGCACGTAGTTATAATAAGCGAGAGTGTACATTGCAACGGCAGCTGCCACTTGAATGTCCATGTTGCTCAGTGCCGATCCGAGAGACTGGGTTCCTCGCGAGGTTGCACGAATGTATAGATATGAGCTTCGAACTTTGGCTAACTTCCTCGAGGGCTTCGTTGAAACGTCGAAGTGAGTAGTGTATTGGAGACTTTGAGCTCAGTTTGTTAACAAGTCGAGAGAGGTTACTGAATATTTGCCTGAAAAGTAAACAACTTGCATAATTATTACGAAGACCTAAAATGATGAATGTGCAATTTTTTCTTACTATTCTTTTTGTTGGTGAATGTTTTCATATTCTTCTAGAGTTATCCCAATATTCTTGACATTTTGTAGGTCACCCGACGCAAAGAATCCCAGTTTCAGGACATCTTTCTCATTAGCTGCGCAAGCCTCCAACACCTCTCTTCGTTTAAAGGCGTCATATACCACCGCAACGTGGGGCGGCAAGGGGGGTACTTCAGGCTCCACAAATTGAGCAATGGTCTGGGGGAAAAATCAACTATTAATATATATGAAAAGAAGAAATGCATTTTTTAATTCCGATGTAGTTGTATTACAATATACAAGGTGGCGCAAAAGTTGTCACCCGATGTTCTTTGGCTGTAATTTGTTTTATGAATGATAAATTTTGGTTCTGCTTTTGGATTGTGTTTAGTCTTTTCAAGTCTTTCACTAAAATTCTCTGTAAAGACCGCCGATTGATGCCCAATTGCGTGGCACGTCGTCTGGTCGATACTCCGGGGTCCTCTGCGACATCTTCAGCCACAGCCGCGATATTCTCAGCAGAACGGCTGCTCCGGGGCCGGCCAGACCTGGTAGCATCTCGTGTTGTCCCATACTTTTCTAAGCGAGCGGCTAAACGCCGTAGTGTTTGTCCAGTTGGTGTTGGACGACCGGGAAATCTGCGCCTAAATTCACGCTGCGCCAACACCACCGATGAATTATTCCGCAAAAAAATCGATACAATTTTTCCTCGTTCTTGAGAAGTATAGCGATTCATGTCTTTTTGACGTGTATTTTGTATCTGTTTACTTCACAAATGTCAAAGCAGAGCTGACATATTTGCCGCCATTTGCAAAAATTATGGCATCTGCCGATAGGGTGATGACTTTTGCGCCACCTTGTACAGGTGGCGCAAAAGTCGTCACCTGATGTTCTGTCACCGTAATTTTTTTTTTTAATGAAACATTTTAGTTCTGTATTTGGATTGTGTTTATTTGATGTCTTAATTTTTTTTCCATTAAGCCGAAAAAATGATATCGGCCAAGTGGTCGCCGCCAGAATTGTGACCGTACGGGCCCGATTTATGGAATTTTCCATCACTCTTCCGGCGATAGGTTCTCGCATTCTTGACGGATATTCTCTTTGAGGGCTCCAAGAGTCTGAGGCTTGTTAACATAGACTCGTGATTTCAAGAAACTCCGCAAAAAGAAGACTAGAACGGTTAAATCGGGCGATCATGCCGGCCAGTGCAACTCGCCAAAGGAGAGTTTTGATGATTTGCACTGGCCGAAAAACAATAAAAAAAACATTTTTTCCCCGTTCTCGAGGGGTACAGCGATTCATGTCTTATTGAGGTCGAAGCTTATTGACGTGTATTTTGTATCTGTTTACTTCACAAATGTCAAAGCAGAACTGACATTTGCCGCCATTTGCAAAAATTATGACATCTTCGAATAGGCTGATGTCTTACACACGTAAGTTTTTTTCCCGTAAGTCGCTCACGTAAGCGACTTCTGGCCAATGGTCACATTAAATTTTGGCCATAAGTTCCTTACGTGAGCGACTTACGAGAAAAACATATTGTTTATTAAGGCCACTTGAATAGGATTATTGTTTCCCATCTCTTTTCTTTCTCAATCTTGACCCATCCTTTCGACTCATCTTCTCAAATGAATAGCTGACTGATATTCAAGAAAGAAGAAGAAAACAATATACTTCGTCGCTTGCGTCTATTGCCGATTATTTATTTATTATTCGAAATTAGCTCACAAAATTTCCTAGTGCATCTAATGACATTATAAAAATACAAGACATGTTATATTCACACTACTCGAATAAAAAAACCCAGCACCTCTTACGAAAAGATAGCCATTCGAAGAATATGAGCGTGCGAATGAAATAGCTATGTGAACTGCCCATTAAGAGGAATATAAACGCCTGAAATATTCGACTTCTTACCCCTTGAAAACTCCACGTATTTTTGGTATTATTTGCGCGAGGAAAGTAGCACCATGTTGTTGTTGTTTTTTTTTTTTTATATATTTTAAGTTGTTTCTTATACAGTGTGTCCGGGGGTAAAGTGCAGTAACTTCGGGAGGTGATTCTACATGATAATATAAGTTAAAAAAATAAATGACTTTTTTAGAAATTCCAAATTTTTTTTCCCATACAAAAAGACATACCTGTTAAAAATCCTTAGTGTAACCGATAAATTTGCTGTGCGCTCACCCGCGATGTTGGATTGTTGTGAGTCACCCGTATCGTAACAGCGTAAAATAGTATATACCTAGTGCTGGCCGCATACGACGGACTGATTTTATCGTTTTACCTAAAAAGTACCCCTTAAAGCTGGAATTTCGAAAAAAGTCATTTATCTTTTTTACTTATATTATCATGTAGAATCACCTCCCGAAGTTACTGCACTTTACCCCCGGACACCCTGTATAACTTCATATTTATCTAATGAAAAAACCAATTATTTAGTACTTGGCGCATATATTTTTCGTAACCAAATTAATAATTTTATTTTAATTCCATTGCTTGAAAAGGTGGGAAAAGCTTCAATGTATCCAAAACACATTTTTTTATATTCATAATGTAAACCGATTCGTAGTAAAGATAAATCTGAATAGTGATATTTGGCTTATAACTATAATGTCTGGGATTTGCAATCAATAAGAAAACGGTTGACTTATTATGACGTTTATTGACACTCCGATACATTCCAGGTTATTCTCCAAGTGCCGCTTGTGGGCTACCAACATAACGATATAAATGACAAGAGAATACCAACATATCAATACATAACATCCTTTCCTCCTTTCATTTTTTTTTTTAACGTAATCACAATGACACAACTTAAACATAATCACTATGGCTAAACCTGACAGGGGGTTTCACCACTCTGCCAGACCTAGTAATAACATCATTTTTTGTGCTGGGTTCAGGTTCACTATCATTTTTATTTTCTTGGCTTCCCAAGTCGAACCATTTTTCGGGATTTTCATAATTAGATTTAAACTTTAAACAACTTTTTTTTATCTGGTTAACATGAACCTTTTTTATTTCTCCTCCCATTAATTTAATTAAATATACCCATGGACTTAATTTTAGTACAATTATTCCCTGCACCCATTTCATCGGACTTTTTAGATGTCTTAAGTAGACTAAAACACTATCATTTTCCTTATACTCTTTTATGGCATTTTTCCTCGATTGTGTGACCTTTTGTGATTCCTTACTTTTATTTACATGATTTTCTTCTGACAAAATGTGTAGTGGTGTACGTGGCTCATACGAAAATATTTTAGCCATAGGAGACACACCCGTGACAGAAGTAGGAGTGGAACGATAAGTATACAAACAATCTATTAAACGTTGAGCTGGTGACAAATATTTAGAATTTTTTGAAAACATAAATTTAATTAAAATCTTTTTGAATGTTTGAACAGATCGTTCAGCTAATCCATTTGACTCAGGATTATAAGGTGGAGAAAATAATAATTTAATAGATTTTTCTTTACAAAAAATAGAAAATTCTTTACATGAAAACGGAGGACCGTTATCACAAACAATGGTTTTCGGAAACGCAAATCTGGAAAAAACTTCACCTAATTTTGATAACAAATCCGAATATTTAGTATTTTTCATATAAAAGCATTCTACCCACTTTGAATATGAATCGCAAACTAATAGGTATTTGGAACCTTTTAAATCAAAAAAATCCAAATGCACTCTTTCCCATGGACTTTCAGCAATAGGCCAATTATGACGTACATTTTTATTAGCATTTTGTACAGACTGACACATTTCACATCTAGAAATTATATCTTCAATATCTTGATTCATACCTAACCACCAAACATAAGAACGAGCTAGAATTTTTGATCTGACTATACCAGGATGACCATAATGTATTAGATTAAGGACTTTAGACTTTAGAGACTCTGGTATTACAATTCTGTCACCAAATAAAAGACATTTTCCTTTGACCGACAGTAAATTTCTGAACTTGAAATATTTCTTTATTTCTGGACTTGACAAGGTTTCAATCCAACCGATTGAAACATACTTAATGACTTTACATAATATTTCATCTTTTATAGAATGACTTTCAACTTCTGAAAATGGAATTAAGGGTGTTGACATGTATACAAAATTGCATTCCTCTATATTACATTGTTGTTCACTTGGCAACCGTGACATAACATCAGCTTGAGGAATTTTCAGTCCTTTTTTATAAACTAATTTATAATTGTACGCGGACAATATTATAGACCATCTTATAAGACGTGATGCTGCTAAAACCGGGACTTTTTTATTTTCTGCAAATAAAGACAACAATGGTGCATGATCAGTATATATCGTAAAAGGACGACCAATTAAATATTTATGAAATTTCTTGATTCCAAAGATAATCGCAAGGGCTTCTTTGTGCAATTGGCTATAATTTCTTTGAGCCGAATTTAACGTCGCAGACTCAAAAGCTATAGGAAATTCCTGATTCTTTACAACATGACTTAAGACACATCCGACACCATATGCACTGGAATCGACTGTAAGACACAATGGTTTTGACGGATCAAATAAAACTAACAAAGTTTTATCAGACAAGAGAGACTTACTATTTATAAATGCTTTTTCGCATTCGTCAGACCAACACCATTTTACATTTTTTCTTAATAAATTATGGAGTGGTTCTAGCACAGTAGGACACATAGGAATAAAATTCCTATAAAAATTCAACATTGACAGATATGATTTTAGTTGAGTGACATTTTCTGGACACCCAGTAGACTTAATTTTTTCAACTTTTGACAAAGACGGGCTTTTGCCTTGACCTGAGAAGGTAAAACCTAAAAATTCAAAAGAAGATACAAAAAATTCACTTTTTGACACATTAATTTTTATATTAAAGTCATTCAACTTTGACAAAACCTCTTCCAAAATATTAGAACACTCTGTTTCATCTTTACCACCTACACAAATATCATCAATGTATGCAGCACAGTTTTTTATGCCCCTCAAGACTGTATCAATGACCATTTGAAATGTGGCCGGAGCCGATGACAACCCAAATGGTAAACGATTGTAAACATATAAACCATTACATGTATTAATTGTAAGTAATTCTTTACTAGAATCTGACACGGACAACTGTAAATATGCATTTGTTAAGTCTAATTTACAAAATACTTGACAACCTGAAAATTTATTAAAAATATCCTCTGGACATGGTATAGGATACTGATCAATTCTTAATTGTGGATTCACTGTAGATTTTAAATCTGCACATAAACGTATTTTTCCATTTTGTTTTGGTACACAGACTATTGGAGAAGACCAACTACTATATTTAACTTTAGAAATTATGCCTTCGCTTTCTAGACGATCTAGCTCTTCGCATACTTCTGCGCGAAGTGCATAAGGGACCTCATATGCTTTGTGAAAAACAGGAGTTGAATTATTTTTTAAACTTAAATTTACAGAAAACTCCTTAATTGGTAACTCATTATTCGTTTTTGAAAAAGAATTTAAATATTTTTGTGACAATTTTTCGACAATATTTGATTTATTTTTCCCACTAACAGACACTGAATTTACAGTATTATCATTATCAATATTTGATATGAAGGAATTTATAATAGTATTTTCCCAAGACGGATTCAACACACTTAACCAATTTCTACCAAGAATAGCATCAGACGATAGATTTTTAACAACCAACACTGGTAAATCCATGACAAAATTAGAATCAACATTAATACTTACTTTTGTCATAAAAAATCCAAAACAAAATAAATTTTGACTATTTGCTGTAAACAAATTACCATAGAACTGACTTAATTTACAAGTTTTGAAAAATTTTATATACATTTTGTGACTTATTAAGGTCGATGAACTTCCTGTGTCAATCATAAAAGATATTTTTATACCATTTAAAAACAAATCAATGTTCGCTGTTTCAGACACGGACATATTTAAAACATTTATATTATTTACGCATTTTACAAGATTAATAACCGATTTTTTACTAGAACAAAATTTTGACTTATGCCCGTACGTATTACACTTGTAACATTTCCACTTTCTTGACGGACATGACTCTGGTTGATGACTTAAAAAACACCTCTCGCATCTTTTTCTGGAACTTGAATGTGATGGAGATGACGGACGACTCGATGACCTTGAATTCCTTGGTCCGTATTGACTTTTCCGAGTTGGACTTAAACTTCCTTGACGTGATGTTTTCACTTTCAAAACTGAATGATCCTTTTTGTGCATTATTTCAGCTGAACTATTACTTACTGTCTCCATATTCTTGATAATTTTTTTTGCTTTTTCAAAAGTCAGTGACTCATCTTCAGATAGTAATCTTATAGTCATGGCTTCATTTTTTATACCGCACACCAATTTATCTCTCAAGGCTTCATCCAAAAATGCTCCGAAATTACACGATATAGACAGACTTTTTATTTCTGAAATGTATTCATTAATTCCTTCGTTCGACTGTTGTTGACGATTATAAAATTTGTATCTTTGGGCGATTGCACATGTTTTTTCTTCATATTTATTTTGTAGTGTTGTTACAACCTCGTTATAGGTTAACTCTTCAATGTTTTTCGGATGAACAGTTTCTTTTAAAATTTTATACTTTTCCGCACCGATAATCATACAAAGATATCCAATTTTTTCTTTGTCCGTGATATTAATAATTTTTAAATAAATATGAACTCGTTCCAAAAACATTGCGAAAGTTTCATAGTTCGCTTCGAATTGCGGCACGGGCAAGCTATTGTTAGACATTTTGAAACTGGTTGTTTTTTCAAAGACGAAATCACTGTTTTACACTGGACACATTTCACTCGTTTTTTATTCAACTTATCCGATTTATCTCGTCGCCAATTATAATGTCTGGGATTTGCAATCAATAAGAAAACGGTTGACTTATTATGACGTTTATTGACACTCCGATACATTCCAGGTTATTCTCCAAGTGCCGCTTGTGGGCTACCAACATAACGATATAAATGACAAGAGAATACCAACATATCAATACATAACAATAACTTCAACTGGTTCAGTGAAACCACTTTTGTTGCGTAACGTAGTATCTCTTTACTTCATCTAAAGTTGCATGGTGGCAACATTTATATTATATAAAGTTTAGTTTTATTATTCTGTTGGACATACTTTAGGGAACAGTATATTGATGGCCGCTGCTTTGGATATGGGGTCAGTGGGAGAATATATCCCTGGGATGACGGTGTCCTCATCTTTCTTCAGTTCTAACTTGTCTGCCACGGTCTGAAACACCTCTTCCTCTTTGTCCGCGTCTTCCCCTGCGGCTGGAGGCTTCTCACACTTGGTCACATCTTCGTAAACAACTTTTTTCACTTTTTCTGGGCAAGAAAATATTTATTTAGTTCGAGTATTATTTAAAAAGTATATACATTTCTTTTTTGCCACACAGGAGGCCCTTAGGAAAATAATTCCCCTCAGGCCCTATGTCATCTTTGGGGATGCTGTGAACTGAGGGTATTTTGAGAAAAGGAGGGAGAGGAAGTTCTGGGAAGAAAAAATGTATGAGGGGCGGGTAGGATTCTTGGGATCGGTGACTCTAGGAATGACAAACATATGAACCTATCCCTCCCGGACAAAGCTCACCCTCCACGAACCCGCGCACTCCTGCTAAGACACCAAACGTAGCGAACCACTTGGGGTGACCTATGGCAGAGGTGTTGGTTATCCAATAAATGGTTCCCGGGGCGGCGGTACCCATTCTCGCCTCCCAAATTATGTTATATTTTGCATATGACAAAATGAGAGTTCCAACCGCCATGAGCACGAAATTATTCAGACACCTTGATAATTTTTCACAGATCGGAATGGAAGGAAAGTAACAAATTATATTATTTCTACTAACATCTATCTACTTGATGGTCAAAAATCTTTCCCAAAACATACCTAATATATCGCCTTTCTCTGGATTTATTTTTAATAAAATTGCCAGACATGCCTTTTCCAATAGAATATTAATTGCGGCTTCATTTTCCAAAATTTCCTCGTTTTCAAAAAAGAGGCCATTTATTTGTTCTTCATTCAATTTAGGAGACTCCTTGTCAGCTACTGAAATACCTGAAAGATTATCAATGTTTCCACTTATTAGTCAAAGTAACCAAATTACCCTATGCCTACTTCTGCATAGAGGCTTATCGACAAATTAGCGGGCTTTTCGGCAAGTCCATAGATAATCTCAGTCCTGACAAATGAATTTAATTTTTTTTCGGAGGGAATTTGAACTTTGTCGCCATCTGTAAATCGAGTGCGTGATTTCGCCCAATTCTGAGTGATACACGCGCCGGGGTGACATTCTCTCATTTTTTACCACAAATCAGTTATATTTCTCAGGGAGTAATGTTGCTTTCAAAACCAATCGACCGATAAATTCTTCAAGATAAACCAGTACAGAAACATATTCTGTCTTACTTATTAGGTTCTTGCGTGCCGGTTCAGCGTTGGTAATAGCTAAAACGGGCGTGCCTATCCTATACCCTAACCCTTGAACACGTACATAAAATAAAATAAATAAACCAAACCACTCTACACCATAATCAGGTTTTTCACTATTCCGCGGTGTGCGTAATATGTCTTATAATAAGATTTATATATTTATTTCTATACTTGTATATGCATTTTACAAATAATTACAATGGTTTACATAGTAGTACAAAAAAAATTCATATTTAGTAACAGGATGTAAAAGGGTATGTAATTGTTTTTTTCTGGTCATTTATGTAAATAAGGAACATTCGTGGACCAAGCACACTTCCCTGCGGTACTCCGTATCTAGTTGAAAGTGGCTCGCTCGACTTGTTGTTAATTTTGACTAGACAAGAAACTTTTCAGTATGTCTAATTCTATTCCGCTAACACCGACATTTTTTAGTTTTTCGAAGAGTTTTTTATGTGAAATTGTGTCAAAGGCTTTACATAAGTCTAAATAAATTTTCTTAGCATCTAGATTATGTGTGATAAACTCCGACACGGATAAGTAAGGTGGATTGAATTTATTGGCTGAGAGTAGCGAAGTCTGGTTGTAACTCCATTGTTCTGTATTTGGTCTGTCTGTAACTATGTGTGTACGTTCCGCTTCCGTTTTAAGATCTTAGCCATTTCAAGGGTTCAGTAAAGATGCTTGTTTCACATGTGAAATCGTGGTGTTTATTTTGCCTTTCTTATAAGATTTTTTTTTCAAAATTGCTGTCTACACGCCTGAAGAAAGTTAGATAAAAGAATTGTCATTGATATTTTTTGGACAAATTATTTAATTTCTTATTATTTAAAATAAATAAAATGTTATATAAGATTATAATATATCGGTAGCAGAAATTTGAAATGCTGTAAGGGACAATAATGGGTCCGACAGACACAGCTTTAAAAGCGCTAGCGTTATTTGGGTTGGCCCATTTCAGCATATCCCAATGGGAATGCATGGCGAGCGATAATAACACTAGTGCTTTTAAAGCTGTGTGTGTCACAACTGTAAATAAAAAAAATAGTTAACTATGTCACTTTTCTTCTTTTCGTTTTTTCTAGAATTAAAAAAAAAATAAATACTTTTATAGAAATTTACAAAGTATTCTGAAAGATCTATTCAATGTTATTTATTAAAAACAAAATCATAATTATAGGTCAACAAAAACAGGAGACCAGATCGATAAGGTTTAAAATTAAGTAGGTAAGCGTTCAAGTACCTACTTTCAAATCTTGCTTTCGTCGGAAATTTTGGTTTTGATTTAACAAATTAGAAAATCTAGAAACATCCTATTTTCTACGCGAGGTCTAGTGTTCACAGAAGTAGCAGGCTATCTCAAGTGATCTCACCCAGCGGATCCCAGGCCTCGTAGATCATCTTGTGTCCGTCGAAGGCGTGTGGCCAGAATAGCAGCACGTCCAGCTCGGCTATAAAGGGCGCCATCAGCTCGCACCGCTTCCGCCGACGCTCCGCTGCCGCTGCCTTCGCCGCTAGCTTCTCGATTTCCGCTATTTCCGTTAGCCGCGTGTCTAAGATGGATTTACGTGCCTGAAAAATGGCACACATTTGAGAAATGGTTTTCACTCTATACGCATAGGATTAGGAAATGGTTTTTTGTTGTTGTATTGTATCTTTGCAAAATAGGTATCGGCCATATTTGCACAAAAATATGCAGGATTGCTTTTTGAAAACCACCATTCTTAAAGCCGTGCTACCCCGCTCAAAAAGAAGATGGAGAGATACGTCAATACGAACGTGGGAGCGAGCGCGCTAAATTAAAAAAACCATAAAATTCATGCGAAAATTGTGAAAATGTTTAATAAAAGACGACTCGTTTGAAAAAGAGCAAAAATCTCGTGAGGGCTGTGTCAAGTAGCATTTAAAGAAACATTGTGAATTTTTTCATACACATAACTTGTAAAATAACAGAAACAATAATTTTCGGAGCATACTTTGCGATTTATTTCCATCGACGGAATTTAAAATAATTACCGTTTCGGCGTGGGGAATGTATAGATACATAGAATAACATATATATATTTTTAAGAACTTAAAAACTTCAAACGTTTAAGTAAAACATGTAAGAAATTGGTAGAAATTGGCAGAGCGGCCCCTTAAGATGTATGCAAATATTTTTATATTTTTTTATATAAAACCCACGCAATAGGGCCCCGAGGGAAATCATTTCCCTTGGGGCCTAAGTCATCTTCGGGGATGCTGTGATATGTGGGGTTCTCTTTTCGGAAAAGAAGAAGTGAACTGTATAACCGCTTCCTAAATTAACAAAAAAAACACTGGATAACTTCGTCTCTATATTAAATTCTGCTTTTCTTATCTATGATTTTTTTTAAAATTTTCTTTATTCAATAAATTGTTAGCTACATGTTTTGAAGATTTTACGACCACCATGCTACGCACACGCCCGTGTTGTGGTGGTCGATTATATTACAATTATAACAATGATTTTGATGATTTTTCTCACCTGTTCTGCCGGCGTGAGCTGGTCAAAAGGTATCTGAACCCTTTCTCTCTCATTATTCTGCGCCTGAGCTTCGTATTTTAGTTCCTCTATTATTAGTCTGGTCAACCTTGGTGCATCCGCCCCAAACATTAGGTTTACTATGTTACCACCCTGAAGCATGAAAGAATTATTCATAAAATTTCACCACGAGTTTTTTCGAGTAATAACCAATATATTGTTGTTATTGATATAATTAAAATATAATAATTCATTTATCAATTTTTCTTGCGAAATATGTTCTATTGACATTTTTGTAAGATTGAACTTTAAAATTAACATTGCAACAATCCAGGTAAAACACCTCATGTAGTACCTTTGTAAAAAATATATTTCTATTTTTGATACAGACAATTCGTGGTGGAATCCATTATAATAATATATTAAAACAATTTTAAACTTTTTGCCACTTAATTTATTTCTGACCGTAAACGATTTCAGCCAATTAAGCTCACCCTTCGAGAATTTTTCTGCTTATTATTTATTTTATTATTATTTTCTCACCGCTATGAACATCCAGGTTGGTTCACTCTTTTTGCGAAATCTTTTCAGGCAATCGATTCCATCAGCTTTCGCCTGAAAATTAATTCATTAAAAATCTAAACCCTTTATACGATACATTTCAACGATTTAAAAATAATTTTAAACTTACTATGGCCAAATGTAGGTTGTCTCCTCCGACTTCCACCTTCAACTTTTTCAAATTCCCCACCATTCCTATGCAAGGCCCACACCATTCAGAATAAATATCAACAACTGAAAAAAAACCTAATGTAATAAATTTTTGATGATAAAACTACGCCCATAATACAACTTTCTACTAAATGATATTTAGATATTTTTTCGCTCTTTTTACAAGCAAAGTTTTATGCTTCCATATAACCTTAGCATTTTTGGTGTTCGAGCAAAATATAGCCTATTTTATTGCTCTCATTTTACGATCAAGATTGTCTAGCGAAACTATCGTGACGTTCCTTTCTGTAAAATATTCATTCCGATCTTATATAATAATTTGGATCATTCCGATTACAGTTGAAGCATAAAAGGGTTTAAAATATGCTAATCAGATTCTGAATCTGAGGTTTCTGCTAATCCGTATTAAGTCAGAGACTTTGTCCTACTATTATTATAGAGAAATGCAAATTAGGAAATCGTTTAGCATATATTTCGAGACTACAGACAGAAATTAATATTTAATGGTACCAACCTATGAGTCCTTCTTTTTCCAGCAGTTTCTCCCATTCTTCGCTGGTGTTGATCTCAGCTTGGAGTTGAACCTGAGCCCCTTTCTTACCTGAAGCCATAATTAAAACCAAATATTACTTCACTTTATCGAAACTGATAACTTTCGTACAATACTTTAAGTCCGCCATGGATACTTGATCTATTTACTACCCTTGTTTCTAAGGTCGTTATTTGGTTGCTACGTTACTAAGTAAGCGTGAGTGGGAATTTTTAGTTATTTTTATGTCGATATGTTCGCTGGTAAGGAGTATATCTGAACTTGCAATTTAGTCTTATATTTATGTTTGGTTGTGAAAGCACGAATGCGTAAGATGAGCTTAACGATGATTGCTTTAGTTTTAGCTCTGCGTGGTTGAAATAATTATCTCTGACTAAACAATAATGAAAACAGATTTTAATGAGATATAAATGGCTTGTAATAGTTCTTGAAACGATTTTAACTATGACGATTAGGGTGGTGATTATTTAATATATTTTCCTAATATTATGAATATGCAATCAATAATAATTATTTTCTAATGTATTAAAATATCATTCGTTTATAATTATTGAAATGATAATCACCCGATGACGATAATGACTAATGATTTTTTTTTTAATTTTCAAGAAGTCCGGTACACATAACATGTTATATTACCTATATTAACTTACTTACCTTTCCTAGTTGGGTAACTCAGAGATAACAATTAAAAGGCCTAGCAAATTTTAGGATGGTGCACGGAGAAAAATGTTATTCGAAAATACGATCATTTTATTCATAAAAACGGGACTGAAGTTCTTACGAACAAATTAACAGGGATTCAATGTTTATTGGCGGGAACATTGTAGTGAACCTACCCCTGGCCTTACTAACTTCTATGGGTCTCGGGACCTCCTGTAATGTACCTGTGGGGCTACCCGGCACCCGTTGTAATGATCCGTAGTCGTCTACCCTTGGTTTTTCTATTCTTTCCCTTTAACACTAGCTGTCGGGATCTACTGGCTACGCTACCCTTATCTTTTGGCCTTCGATCAATATACCCTTGTATCTAGCTACACCTAACTTTTCCTTAAACCCCTGCGATTTTCTCACAGTAAATAAGATTTAAGATTTTATTGCACATTATTCCTATTCACCACGTTGTGTGATTTTTTGATTCGGTAATTACATTTGAATGTGTAAATTAATACGCATACACATGTAGAGGAAATAATGTAGTGTGTGGTAACCTCAGATTCTTTTGGAGTAAAGTGTGAAAGAATCTCGTTTGATAAACTGACCCCGTTTTTTAGATTGTTTTATTTTATTTTCAAACCTATACTCGTATTACCCGCCTTTTCTCAACTTGAACGGAGTGTCATTGACGCTAATCCTACAGTGAATTGTCAGCCGGTTTATAAAATTCAAAGTCGTAGTTTTCTTACCCGATTTTTTTCTGTCTATAGGTTTACATTGGGTTATTTTTACATTACGTGAACAGTGTGTATTATGAAGTACATGTCGGGATCCTTGCGAAGCTCTCAATGTCGTCGTACTGCACCTAAATGGTCAAGTTATTATTGTTATTAGTATACACTACATGTACTGGGGAAGGGGAAGGTGAGGAGGGGTGATAGGAGGATCTGGGGAATGTTGTTTCCTGAATAAGTCGGCTCCTCCTCTAACCAAATAGATACTGGTGACCAACATTCCGGACAAAGACTCAATCATTACGTTTGCTAGGATGGTCCTTAAGTCCTGATTTTGTTCTCTTGCATGAACTTCATTGCTACGAAAGGGTCCCTTCACGCCAGATGAAAGCGCGCAGAGTCCTCATGTCACTTCCAGTATTATCCCGACTTCCTATCCTCCAGATTTGATTTTAACTCGACTGATTCTAGAAGGGGTATGTCCATTTCTTCCCTTATCATGACTCTACTCGCGTTGAGTGCGTACGGAGCCGTTTGAGATGATCCTTTCGTCTCCTACGAGGATAATCATTGGCTTGCGTTCCTCGCCTCCAAGAGCTGACATAACTTCTACCTTGTAAAAACTATGTTTGCTTTCAGGTCGACACTACTGGTAGTATGCAATAGTGCTACAGACTTATTCTCACGGAATACCACGCCGACGTCCCCTCCACATAACTTCGCAAAACTTGGGATACCTTCGGTCGAAACGCCTCCGTCAGCGAATCATACCCTACCATTCCAAGTGGCATTTTCTTTTTATTCTGTCTTTCATGCCTTTTCACTCTGCATGACCCCGCGAAAGGGATTAACTTCCAGTACCCCGCGTGAATGCTAAGTTTACGTTGACATCCCCTATCGCATGATAGCGTAAGAAAAAAGCCCTCTTTGTCTCATATCTTGTGGGGATATAATTTCAGTGAACGCTATTGCATTCCCCAATCGTGAAGTCTATATTTCGCAGGTCAAGCGGGATTTTGGAAGGGTCTGATTGAGAAAACATTACCGAAATAATGTTGATTTCATATTTTGTAAGGAAGCCTGAAAGAAATTTGACATGATAATATTGTTGTTAGTAAACAATTATAATGTTTAAATTCAATTCTCCAAAGTTCATTTTTGAACTAATATCCAGTATGGTATGGATGTTCCCGTCACTCTCCTTTGGTTAGGCATACCTTAGAACAAAAAAAACCTACTAATTTGGATGACCGTACGGCTGTACATCACGGATACGATTTATGGCCGGGATCCTTTTTTATACGCATTCGTCTCGTCCTTTCTAGCACGCAAAAAATATAAGTTCGTTGAACCCACATTGATAATAGATTTAATTTGGGACAAATCTCGTGATTACACATTGAGAATAATATTTAAAACACAATTATATCCTGGAACATAACTTCTTTTATCATTGGTTTTGTAGGTTGGCAGATCCTCTCAGGTATCGGGACCATGTACGACCTGTAATTTAATTAAAATGTTTCTTTCACTCACCTGAACGAAGCCTGATTAAGTGCACTAAATACCTGTGGAGGAAAAATAATAAAGAAAGAACCTTCCTATATTTATGATTCGGTAATTTAGTTCCTAGAAGTAGTAACACCCATGACCCTATGTCACACTTTTATTTGAGTTTAAGAAAATACGTAGGTTATTAATTATTATTTGTTAACAATATTTTCGAAGATGACATTTATACGTAGGTATTTGCTGATATTATTTTGAATATTTGTATTATCTTGATTATATGATATATTGAAGAAACTACAAGCGCGTAGGTATTGTTTATTATCGTTGAACAATTTCAAATTGGGGGATTCAAAACAAGCAATAGTTTATTTTATATTATTATTATGCTCGCGGAAGATCGAAGGTGACATTTGTATGTAGGTTATTTATTTTGATGTTGTTTTGATATTATTATTTTGTGTGTACAAGTTTGAAAATGATATTTGTACGTTATTATTGACTAGACTAATTTTATATTTCAAATCAAAATTCACGCGATGCACTCCCTTCTATTTTTAAAACACAAAGTTAGGTTATTATTAACTCACAGAAGCTAAGTATTTCATTCACTTTGGTTATTATTTTGGTTTTGATAATTCAAATTAATTTTATTATTTAATTAATTCACCCGCGGCGCACTGTCATTCACTGCAGCTAATTTTCAATAGAGTATTTTAACAAGCCGAATAATTAATTTATGTACACGAACTATTGCTTCTCACGAAGTCACAACCTTAAAAACTCTTTAATATTACGATGGATATTTTCTCCCAACATTAACAAACACTTGTCACTGTTTATCACGACTTTTTTAATTCTTCGGTGGATTATGTCTTATCACTCGTTTTTATAATATTTGATCAATTGTTTTGTTAAGTACGAACGATCTTATCACTGCTAGCACTCCCTAGACCCCTTACGACTCGACTGCCTACCGCCACATGGTATCCAGCCCTTCGAATATCTTGTCCAAAAAAAGGTGCCAGGCGTGGACTCAGGACGTACATCTCGTCTTTCGTTAGGGCGTTTTATAATTGAGAGTTCAGACTATTTCAACTTTCATTGATATGTTATTTTTCATGACTCTCTCTCTCCAAAATTAAATATGTCCATTTTAATTATTTCTTTGTCTGGCCGCCGATAAGTGTAACTCACCCTTTTGATGCGATTTTGCTTTAAACTTTTTCTAGAATTCTGCAATCGGTCTTTCCTTAATAATCGGTAAATTATCTCGGCTAATTGTGACTTTACATCTGAAATAATTATCACTCTCGCACTCTCCCATTTATTTTTGTTTAAAATTTGCGGCAGGTAAAATTGAATTCAGTAGTATTTCGGCTTAATTCTCATGGTGACATGAAATTGTTTCTGTCATTTACTTGATTCACCACATTCCTTGCAGTTTCGTGCAAATAATTCATTTTCCGCGTCCGTAGATGTTTACAACTATTTTTTTTATCTTTCGTCCCTTTTCATGATCAGATATAATATTCGTAAAACTTTGTCTGGTAATAACTAATATCACCTTATTAATTCAGAATTCATTTTCTTAATGCGTTCCAAATAGCTCTATGGTCTAGTACGTACCTGTTTGACTTCATTTTTTTGTGTACTCAAAAGTAAAATCTTATTTACTTTTAATCTGAGTGTTTTGTTTACCTTTCGAAAAATCTCGGTCTATAGCACTAATGCATAGATTGTGTACGTCGTTAATTTTAATTGGTTTTATCAATACTCCGTCTGTATTCTGTAGTGGTAATTTGGGCTTAATTACCCCATTTATTCCTCAAAACCATGTAAGTTTTTTTTGTTACTAAACAAACTCTCTTCGACACGCTCTAGGATTTTAAATTTATGGTTGGTCTGAAGTGTCGGCTTACATTCAATATTGATAAATTTTAAACGTGGTATCGATTTGAAAACTTCGAGCTCTCCATTATGTCATCACCTTTATCTACCTCAGCCCTTCTCAGATTGTGATTTTTCTGTCCTTTTCAATAGCGGTCGCTAGTGTAGTCGATTTGAAATTTCGTTTAGGTGGGAAAAATTTTGTATGAGCTCTTCCGATAAAGAAGATGCTTTTTTTTTTCTTTCGAACGTAGTGTTGAAGCCATCACAGCCCCCCTAGAGTTTTAAATCCAGCGGTAAACACGCCTCCTAGTGTTAGTCGATGGGATTAGAACTCACCATAGGTCATTTAATTCCTTCAATTTTCTACTAATGTTCTGTACCCCTGATCCTTGCTATTAAATCTTGCAGGGTTCCGTCCCATTTACTTCATGTGTTATTTGTTGAAACTAGTTCCATTTTCCGTCGGCGAACTATTCGTACGTTCCTACTTGTACAAATCTTTCTCTCTCCCTTGCTGTCCTACTCCCCCCCCCTAAGATTGTATTCCCCCCCCCCTAAGATTATATTCCCCCCCCTAAGATTTTACTCCCTCTTCTCTTGTATGTCGGTTTTTTTTATTTATTTATTTTTTTGTTTTTTTTCTTATTTTTATTTATATCCAATTCGCCCCTGTCCTCCTACATTTTTTGTTGGATTCATTCATCTACTTGACTAGGTACCTGTTTCTAAACAAGACTGAACGTCAATGATGGATGGTTACCCCGGATGCTCTATTTTTAATTTGTAGGTGTGTACTTGAGAACGCAATACATTTTACGCGTAATTACTTCATGTATGATTTTAGATTTAATTGTCTTTAATTACTAATTCATTTTTTCCTAGTTTTATATTTTTATTATTTACGTTTTTTAACATTTAGCAATGTTTAAATGTATAAGATTTATCGCGTACAATGATCTCTAAAAAGTTCTCCTTCATTTTTATTTTTATTCTTCAATCTTATCGGAAGTTGGATAGCACAATGTCTCTACTCATTTATTTTTATTTGACTAACTCGTTTATAATGTTGTGTCTAGACTGTAGTTAAAGTCAGATTTCAGATATGTATTTTTAATTCGTACCGTATTGATTTTTTGCTTAACCCGACGCTATACAAATCGCCCAAATCAGTTTAGCTTATTTATTATTATGGTTTTGATTTTTTTTTGTTTATCTATTTTTATTTTGTCGGAATATGTGTGTATTAGAATATGTGTGAATGTGAATGAGGCAAAGAGTGTGTGCCAAGATCTGTCGTCTCTGCCCACCCCTGCGAGGAAACGGCGCGATGGTTAATTAGTTATGTTTTTATTTTATTTTTATTTTTTATGTATTAATTTTATCATTATTATTATTCTGAGTGACTATTTGATAAATTTATTTTCTTTCTAAACATCTGTTCACCTACCCTAAACGCAAGAGTCATAAATCTTATCGTTAGCTCATTTTTTGTGCATTGAGTCGACCCGTATTCGACGTTTATTTATCTCCACGACCGAAATGTTTAAAGTACGCTCGGAACACGCGGGACAAATTCCTCTATTCATTTTAGGTTCGGTTTTTCAATTTTAGTTCAAGTTATTTATTTTTTCCAATTTATTTTTAATTTCGAAAGCTTATTATTTCCAATTTATTATTAGTTTCGAAAATCTTCCACTTGTAAAACTTTCTCCTTTGGTCACGGCAACAGTTGTAGTGAACCTACCCCTGGCCTTACTAACTTCTATGGGTCTCGGGACCTCCTGTAATGTACCTGTGGGGCTACCCGGCACCCGTTGTAATGATCCGTAGTCGTCTACCCTTGGTTTTTCTATTCTTTCCCTTTAACACTAGCTGTCGGGATCTACTGGCTACGCTACCCTTATCTTTTGGCCTTCGATCAATATACCCTTGTATCTAGCTACACCTAACTTTTCCTTAAACCCCTGCGATTTTCTCACAGTAAATAAGATTTAAGATTTTATTGCACATTATTCCTATTCACCACGTTGTGTGATTTTTTGATTCGGTAATTACATTTGAATGTGTAAATTAATACGCATACACATGTAGAGGAAATAATGTAGTGTGTGGTAACCTCAGATTCTTTTGGAGTAAAGTGTGAAAGAATCTCGTTTGATAAACTGACCCCGTTTTTTAGATTGTTTTATTTTATTTTCAAACCTATACTCGTATTACCCGCCTTTTCTCAACTTGAACGGAGTGTCATTGACGCTAATCCTACAGTGAATTGTCAGCCGGTTTATAAAATTCAAAGTCGTAGTTTTCTTACCCGATTTTTTTCTGTCTATAGGTTTACATTGGGTTATTTTTACATTACGTGAACAGTGTGTATTATGAAGTACATGTCGGGATCCTTGCGAAGCTCTCAATGTCGTCGTACTGCACCTAAATGGTCAAGTTATTATTGTTATTAGTATACACTACATGTACTGGGGAAGGGGAAGGTGAGGAGGGGTGATAGGAGGATCTGGGGAATGTTGTTTCCTGAATAAGTCGGCTCCTCCTCTAACCAAATAGATACTGGTGACCAACATTCCGGACAAAGACTCAATCATTACGTTTGCTAGGATGGTCCTTAAGTCCTGATTTTGTTCTCTTGCATGAACTTCATTGCTACGAAAGGGTCCCTTCACGCCAGATGAAAGCGCGCAGAGTCCTCATGTCACTTCCAGTATTATCCCGACTTCCTATCCTCCAGATTTGATTTTAACTCGACTGATTCTAGAAGGGGTATGTCCATTTCTTCCCTTATCATGACTCTACTCGCGTTGAGTGCGTACGGAGCCGTTTGAGATGATCCTTTCGTCTCCTACGAGGATAATCATTGGCTTGCGTTCCTCGCCTCCAAGAGCTGACATAACTTCTACCTTGTAAAAACTATGTTTGCTTTCAGGTCGACACTACTGGTAGTATGCAATAGTGCTACAGACTTATTCTCACGGAATACCACGCCGACGTCCCCTCCACATAACTTCGCAAAACTTGGGATACCTTCGGTCGAAACGCCTCCGTCAGCGAATCATACCCTACCATTCCAAGTGGCATTTTCTTTTTATTCTGTCTTTCATGCCTTTTCACTCTGCATGACCCCGCGAAAGGGATTAACTTCCAGTACCCCGCGTGAATGCTAAGTTTACGTTGACATCCCCTATCGCATGATAGCGTAAGAAAAAAGCCCTCTTTGTCTCATATCTTGTGGGGATATAATTTCAGTGAACGCTATTGCATTCCCCAATCGTGAAGTCTATATTTCGCAGGTCAAGCGGGATTTTGGAAGGGTCTGATTGAGAAAACATTACCGAAATAATGTTGATTTCATATTTTGTAAGGAAGCCTGAAAGAAATTTGACATGATAATATTGTTGTTAGTAAACAATTATAATGTTTAAATTCAATTCTCCAAAGTTCATTTTTGAACTAATATCCAGTATGGTATGGATGTTCCCGTCACTCTCCTTTGGTTAGGCATACCTTAGAACAAAAAAAACCTACTAATTTGGATGACCGTACGGCTGTACATCACGGATACGATTTATGGCCGGGATCCTTTTTTATACGCATTCGTCTCGTCCTTTCTAGCACGCAAAAAATATAAGTTCGTTGAACCCACATTGATAATAGATTTAATTTGGGACAAATCTCGTGATTACACATTGAGAATAATATTTAAAACACAATTATATCCTGGAACATAACTTCTTTTATCATTGGTTTTGTAGGTTGGCAGATCCTCTCAGGTATCGGGACCATGTACGACCTGTAATTTAATTAAAATGTTTCTTTCACTCACCTGAACGAAGCCTGATTAAGTGCACTAAATACCTGTGGAGGAAAAATAATAAAGAAAGAACCTTCCTATATTTATGATTCGGTAATTTAGTTCCTAGAAGTAGTAACACCCATGACCCTATGTCACACTTTTATTTGAGTTTAAGAAAATACGTAGGTTATTAATTATTATTTGTTAACAATATTTTCGAAGATGACATTTATACGTAGGTATTTGCTGATATTATTTTGAATATTTGTATTATCTTGATTATATGATATATTGAAGAAACTACAAGCGCGTAGGTATTGTTTATTATCGTTGAACAATTTCAAATTGGGGGATTCAAAACAAGCAATAGTTTATTTTATATTATTATTATGCTCGCGGAAGATCGAAGGTGACATTTGTATGTAGGTTATTTATTTTGATGTTGTTTTGATATTATTATTTTGTGTGTACAAGTTTGAAAATGATATTTGTACGTTATTATTGACTAGACTAATTTTATATTTCAAATCAAAATTCACGCGATGCACTCCCTTCTATTTTTAAAACACAAAGTTAGGTTATTATTAACTCACAGAAGCTAAGTATTTCATTCACTTTGGTTATTATTTTGGTTTTGATAATTCAAATTAATTTTATTATTTAATTAATTCACCCGCGGCGCACTGTCATTCACTGCAGCTAATTTTCAATAGAGTATTTTAACAAGCCGAATAATTAATTTATGTACACGAACTATTGCTTCTCACGAAGTCACAACCTTAAAAACTCTTTAATATTACGATGGATATTTTCTCCCAACATTAACAAACACTTGTCACTGTTTATCACGACTTTTTTAATTCTTCGGTGGATTATGTCTTATCACTCGTTTTTATAATATTTGATCAATTGTTTTGTTAAGTACGAACGATCTTATCACTGCTAGCACTCCCTAGACCCCTTACGACTCGACTGCCTACCGCCACATGGTATCCAGCCCTTCGAATATCTTGTCCAAAAAAAGGTGCCAGGCGTGGACTCAGGACGTACATCTCGTCTTTCGTTAGGGCGTTTTATAATTGAGAGTTCAGACTATTTCAACTTTCATTGATATGTTATTTTTCATGACTCTCTCTCTCCAAAATTAAATATGTCCATTTTAATTATTTCTTTGTCTGGCCGCCGATAAGTGTAACTCACCCTTTTGATGCGATTTTGCTTTAAACTTTTTCTAGAATTCTGCAATCGGTCTTTCCTTAATAATCGGTAAATTATCTCGGCTAATTGTGACTTTACATCTGAAATAATTATCACTCTCGCACTCTCCCATTTATTTTTGTTTAAAATTTGCGGCAGGTAAAATTGAATTCAGTAGTATTTCGGCTTAATTCTCATGGTGACATGAAATTGTTTCTGTCATTTACTTGATTCGCCACATTCCTTGCAGTTTCGTGCAAATAATTCATTTTCCGCGTCCGTAGATGTTTACAACTATTTTTTTTATCTTTCGTCCCTTTTCATGATCAGATATAATATTCGTAAAACTTTGTCTGGTAATAACTAATATCACCTTATTAATTCAGAATTCATTTTCTTAATGCGTTCCAAATAGCTCTATGGTCTAGTACGTACCTGTTTGACTTCATTTTTTTGTGTACTCAAAAGTAAAATCTTATTTACTTTTAATCTGAGTGTTTTGTTTACCTTTCGAAAAATCTCGGTCTATAGCACTAATGCATAGATTGTGTACGTCGTTAATTTTAATTGGTTTTATCAATACTCCGTCTGTATTCTGTAGTGGTAATTTGGGCTTAATTACCCCATTTATTCCTCAAAACCATGTAAGTTTTTTTTGTTACTAAACAAACTCTCTTCGACACGCTCTAGGATTTTAAATTTATGGTTGGTCTGAAGTGTCGGCTTACATTCAATATTGATAAATTTTAAACGTGGTATCGATTTGAAAACTTCGAGCTCTCCATTATGTCATCACCTTTATCTACCTCAGCCCTTCTCAGATTGTGATTTTTCTGTCCTTTTCAATAGCGGTCGCTAGTGTAGTCGATTTGAAATTTCGTTTAGGTGGGAAAAATTTTGTATGAGCTCTTCCGATAAAGAAGATGCTTTTTTTTTTCTTTCGAACGTAGTGTTGAAGCCATCACAACATGTAAGAATAATTTGTTGGTATACGTAATTTCGTACGTATACCAACAAATTATTCTTACATGTTCCCGCCAATAAACATTGAACAGAACAATGTCCGATTCTCATCCGAATAAGTGACGAAATTTATTTTTTGGAAAAATTGCGGAATTGTTGAAACCATGGTTTTGATGGGATAGTCCTTTGCATTGAGACATAGAAGGCTGCCTTGGACTGATTAGCAATATGCCAATACTCTGCCCAAATATTGTAGGATCTATCTTTGGTGATAGAAAAAATGTCAGGTAGGGGAATGTGGTTTACGAGGGTAACAACAGGTTGGACGCTCCTTATTTTGCCAAGGCATCCGCAATATCATTACTCATTATGCCAACATGTCCAGGAATCCAAATCAGGGTTACGGTTTTTCCAGAGCTTTGAATGGAGGCTATCAGCACTCGAATAAGACATAGAAAGTGATCATCAGGATGAAGAAGAGGACTGGATTTAAGTTTTTGGAGTGAACTGAGAGAGTCAGAGAGAACAAGGGAATGTTCAACATTATTTTTGATTATATATTTGAGAGATTCTATTATTGCAACGCACTCGGCTGAAAATATTGAAAATTGATTTGAAATTGAATGAAATATTCGATTATTATAAGCAATAATTATTAACCTGAAACACTCATCTACATTGAAAAAATCTTCCGAGAAAAGATACATGACGACGACGTGACTCGAACCCGTGTCCTTCTGATATTATATTACTTCTTATCAGAAGGAATCGCATAGCTCCAGTTATTATTCGCAAAGATTTAGATTGAATTTTGTCTAATTTATTGAGTACATTTTTTGATGCAGTACTAAAAAGATCGCAGGCATAGTCGAGATGGCTTCGAATAAGTGCATTATAATTAATTATATGTACTATAGTTTTAATTCTTAATCTTTTTATTTTAACCACCACTGTTTTATACCCACATATTATAATGCCCACGCACAGGCTTCGCCTTTGTGGGATTTTTTTTGTTACCTTTTCATTTATGTTATTATGTATGTATCTACTTATAAATGTATGTATCAAAAAATTTTGCCAATAAAAAAAAATAAAAAGAATTGTAAAGCAACCTAATGCAAGTAGGGTGAGTTCCCCACCAAACGCCAGATAATAATCTGATGATATTTAAATTTGTTTCGCATTTAGTAACCAAATTTTGAATATGGGAAGACCATTTAAGTTTCCTATCAAATATTACTCCCAAAAATTTAACTTCAGAAGCGTTGGGGAATGCAGAGTTTGAAATAAAATTTGAACGGGGGGTTTTTTATGGCGGTTTGAGAAGGTGACACACTGAGTCTTTTGGATTGAAAGTTCAAGACCATTTAACGTGAGCCATGTGCAAAGGGTTATTCATGGCTTCATTAAGATATTTGACAGCGAGAGTGATGATTTTCGATAATAAGAAGAAAGCTATGTCATCCGCCAACTCAATAACTTTTACTTTAGAGGGAATAGTAACATGCATATCATATGTGTATATATTATACAGTAAGGGGGACAATACATCGCCTAAAGCGGTAAACCCTTCCAAACAGATCTACTTTGAGGAGTAATATCTGGTAGCTCAATGAAAATTTTTCTATCTAGAAATAGATCAATAAATAAATTAATAGATTGGACGAACATGGCGGGAAGGCCAAGGCGCAGAAGTTTTTTTTCAGGATTGTGATGGAAACATTGTCAAAGGCGCCTTCTATGTCTTTAAAGAAGACAAGACAAACTTCCTGTTTAGAAATGGATAAATTAATATTAGTGCTGATGATGGCAAGGTAATCTTGAGTGGATTTTTTTTCCTAAATATAAATTGAGATGGGGAGAGAAGTTGTTTACTCTTGACAAAAAATTCTAACGAAAGAGCAATTGGCATGTAGTTGGATCCAGATTTAGGTGATTTATTTGATTTTAAAATTAGAATTATTATTTGTAAACTCCAGTCATCAGGCATTATGACAGTCAGGAATATTTGATTTAATATGGCTAATAATTGATTTAGAACCTTATCATTATTATTTTTGATTACGCTGTAAGGTTTACCATCTCTGCCAGGAGATGAGTCCTTAAATGTTGATAAACAATTTTTTAGCTCAATTAAGGTGAATGGAGAGTCTAGCCAATGATTAGACATAGGAGTATTATAGATGGGCGTTACTTCATCTAAGTTAGGTACAGAAGGGGGGGGGGGCAATTTTGTCCAAGAATTCATCTATCCATTTAGAATGAGAGGCTCGAGGAGATCATGAACTGAAGGAGGATCGAAATCTTCGGATCATAGACCAAACTTCCGAAATTGGAGTGTTCGGAGATACTGAACTGCAGAAGTTGTACCACCCGGATCTTTTTTTTGTCCTCAATATAGTTTTTGTATATAAGATAGTTCACTATAGTCATATTGTAACGATAGGAAAGAGATTTAGCTTTCCGAATTCTTACTACTTTGGAACATTCCTCATCCCACCAGGGAGTTGGAGGGAGTTTTTTTAAGTGATTTAGTTTTAGGTGAGGGGTTTGATTTATTTATTGCAGTTATGAGCATTGATTTGAAGTTATTATAGTCATTTTTGATATAGTCATTATAGTCATTTCTGATCACGGAAAATGTATCGGGGGCGGGTAAATTTAGTAGGAACTTGTCCATATGCTAGTTAAATTCATCCCATTTGGTGTGTTTTGTTTTAATATTTGTCGAAATATGAGATTTGTCTGATTGGATAGAAGTTTGATAATTAATGGTGATCGGGAAATGATCACTGGAGCAGGGGTCGGGGGACACCACCCACTAGGAGAGAGAAGCCAGACTAGCAGAGCATAGCGAGAGATACACTGCACTGTGGTTTGTGTTGGGGCGTGAGATCCTAGTAGGAGATCCGTCATTCAAAAGGAAACGGTTGGATTCATCTAGGAAATCCATCCAGACGGGGAAATGGGCATTAAAATCCCCCAATATAAAGAAAGGGGTGCTTAGTTGACTTACAATTTGCAACCAAACGTGTTTATTGAAGTGGGCTGTTGGGGGAAGATAGACTGAAATAAATGATGTGTCCTTTATTTTAGCTGCAACCATTTGGATGTCAGCATTGGGGGGTTTGTTATTATTCCGGGCGATCATTGCGGAGACAGGCGTACCCCCCCCCCCACATTAAAGTGAGTGGATGGAGTAAACCATGTCTCCGAGATAGTAGCCACAGAGTCACCAAACGGTGCAGGGGTACCTCTGTGGCTCGGCCCGGGTTCTTGGGGTGAGGTTTTTCTAGGTCTTGGCGGAAGATGCATCTGTCCACCTTCTGTGTGACGGGCCGGATCTCAAGAGAGACTTTTGACCTCTCCAGCCGGACCCTCTCGACCTCCCACGGTTGGAGGGACAACATAGACCACGAGGGAAAATATTTTCCTCAGGGCCTCCTATGTGGAGCTAATGTAATACATTTTGATCGAACATTACTAGAAAAATTGAAGGGTATGGAAATATGTAACGAATTTCGAGGTATTAACTTTTTGAGGGTTGGCTTTGTTTTAATTATAATTTCAACATTAACTCTTTGAAATAAAACTTAATGGTATAAGCAAATAAATATGCAAAAATGAGAGATTTTTTACAATTAAACTAAAAAAAAGAATTAAAAAAAAAACACGTGAAATAATTCCAGCATAACATTCTACCCAAGGTAAAAAATCTGATTATGGTTTAGGCAACCAAATTAAATAAATAAATCGTAATAGTATTATGCTAACGATACGATAAAAGCTCACAATGCAGATGCACTTTTTAACATTGTCTCAGACAAAATTACATTCCTAACTACAGTTTTGTAATACAGAAAAAAGCACAGCTGCAACTAATTGCTACATTTGCGAAATTAAACGAAACTTTGCCATAAAATAGAGCCAGCCAAAAGTTTGCTTGAAGGAAAAAGTTTCACTTCGTGCAAATTATAATTTCGTTGAGGTATTCAGAAAACAAAGTTAAAAAACGTATTGTTCGTGGCTTTCCCAGGAATCCTTTAGGTCACGAAATTGACACAACACTATTCAAACTTTAATAAAGAATACAGCACGCAGCTAATTTCAGTATCCATAAGTAATAAACCTCACGGACGTGAAATTTATATTCTATAAATAAAATAGTTTTGTGAACCTTTCACCAAATTTTTTAAACAGTTTTTACAAATGTTTCTTGTTTGATTTGTAAGGTGTTGTGTTACCTAACCGTTCTTGTTCGAATAGCTGTCAAAATTTCACATATGCAAACTAACTTCTGCCACGGTGATGGGCACAGAGGCTGTACGAAACTTTGGCTTACGTAAAGAAGATTTAACACATTGAAAACATAATATTAATGTGAATACCGCACAAGAGACGTCTGGAGAAAGTTAGACCATGACATCCCTAATTGGGGTATGTTATAAGGCTGAAGATAGTGGAAAGGGGAAGAGAGAGGTGGGGAAGTACCTGGCTAATCAGATCAGGTCACCAAACATGGCTAAAGCCAAATCAAGCAGTGTTTCAATTCGGAATGGTGGTCTTTCACCAGGACGATATTGAATGGGTCTTCCACTCTGAAACGTGACGAAAATATGCTATATATACTAGTTTTAATTAATTTATTTTAAATTAACACATGTAGCCGGGATTTAAACCAACGACCTTTAGATATTGGGTCGAGAACTTTACTCCTCGACACCGGATGACATTATTCCAGTGATCGCGAGAATCATAAGTCCTAACTTTTCTTCTCTGTTATTCTTATGTCTTTTTGGTTTTGGAGCAGATCAATGTTTTATTGTTTACAAAACACGAGCAGGACTATATCCCCACGCAATTCTGAGTCATGACATATATATACGATACACGTCATATACTGTAAAGGTCGCATGTATTTACATCGTCGAATCTAATATTACAGTCTTTATGTAATGATTTTTAATGACGTTTAATTAATGCATTTTGTTTCACCCATCAAGAATTGTTATTCATCGGTGAAATTATTTTCATATAATTTGTAAGAATTATAAATTTTCTTGAATAGAGGCACGCGGTTAATAATATAATGAATAGTTTATACACTAAAATCGCAACTGCGCGAATAAGTGTCAGGCAACGATTATTTTAGAAGAAAATTATTATGTTTTTATTTTAGTTAAAAATAAGGCCCTTGGGGGGGGGACCTCTTTCGGGAATAATACCGTTGATGCGGATTATTTGTCCCAAAATATGGACATATTCACGTGATATCTTTTGTTATTGGGATATCAGTGTTAGAATGATTTTGTTATCGCAAGCAGAAACGTATATACCATTCAAGAAGAAGATAACATTAATAATCTAAATTAAAATATGAAAATGAACAAGACCAAAAAAATAATAATAGGTACATCCATTGCCACCTATTATAAAACGGAAATATTTGTCAAATTTTAAAATTAACAATATTATCTTTGACTATTTTTTTTCCATATAATCGGCAGCTACCTTTTTCATTGGAAACATGTGTTAAATAAATTATTTGATAAAGCGCCATCCCGGTAAGACGAGTTGTTCTGGGTCGAGTCCCAGTTGCGACCGTTATCTTTTATTATTTTTTCTGTGTCTTGTTCATTTTCATATTTTAATTTAGATAATTAGTTTTATCTTCTTCTTCAATGATACATTCCACTGATGGGAATAAGCTTAATAAAAATTGAGAAACATATAGAGATAGAGCTCCTGACCGGCAATCAGACGGGAGCGAATTCGAGTCCCGTCGGCGGCATGTATCTTTTTTCATAAAAATGCTTTTTAAATGTTGGGCCAATGTTATTTTTATGATAGGGTTACTTTGGCCCTGGTATTTTTAATTATCATCGACGAATCTAACACTCACCAGAGGTTGAAAAGTAAATGTAAGAAGAGCTTTATGCAAAAGTAGAGACACATTCAAGAGAAATTACAGTTAAAACTAACTTACGATATAAACATATTTTATAAAAAATATATATTTGTAACATTTGAGTATAAAGCGTGGTGGCTTATATCATATTTCTCACAATGATAGCAAGGGAGACACAAAGATTTCTATGAAAAAATTTCTATGATTTCCAAAAAGCGAACCAATTGGCCTGAGGGATTAATATGTGATGAAAGGTTTCAAAACAATTTCCTACTCTTTCCGGAAATTTCGCCCGGTGGGCCAAAGTTATCCGAAACTTGAGCCAAAGTACACCGATATTTCGTTTCTTAAATTTAGACTACTAAACTTATGTAACCATGTAAACCCGGGCACTATTACTAATTCACCAAACGTAGCGAACCACTTGGGGTGACCTATGGCAGAGGTGTTGGCATCCAATAAAAGGATCCCGTGACGACGATATCCAAATCCGTCTCCCAAATTATAATGCTTAATTGGAAACTGCTTAATTTTAGATAATTTTTAAAAATTCACGTAGTACTAAAAACTTATTTAAAACTAAATACGAAGTAAATAATGTGGTTACAAAAATTGAACTGAAATTATATTAAGCTAATTTTTTAATATAAACATGAAATGCTAATGAAAATCAACTTACGCGCTAGTCTCATCTCGAAAAGTTTTCCAACGAAGTGAATGCGTCTCACATCTCACATCATTACACTAATAATACAATGTAATAATCTTCCGTAAAGGCAACCGACTCTACCGCACGGCTCTGGTTTCAGGCGCCTACTGAAGGCGGATAATAATTCTATTATATTTGGGTATATTTCAGGCATCCCCGTTCATTCCAGACGATTCATGTAATCGATACTAAAATTGTTAACAAATTAACTTAGTTAATGCACGTTTTGTTCGTTAGTTTGCTTCTGCGGAACTTTGGCGGTTGCCTTTGGCATGAAACGCGGTAATAGTTTGATAGTTTCATGAACTATAAAAATTAAGGGATGCTACAAGGCGTTATAATAATAAAATAAAAAAAGGCTTTTATAAACTCAAATTCTTTTGTATTATTCTACTATATCTTCAATTATTATCTTTTATTCCAAATCTATGTTTTCGATGTTGTTTTTATTTTTTACTCCAATAATAATAATAATAATTTAGTAAAGGCAATAAATAGTTGGGCAATACCTCTATTAACGTACTCATTTGGTATAATTAAATGGTCTAATACAGATTTAGATAGCTTAGAACGATTAATTAGAACAACGTTAACAAAGTTTAATTATCATCATCCAAATTCAGCTATAGAACGAATTGATTTACCTAGAAATTTAGGAGGTAGAGGTATAGTCAAAATAACTTCTTTAAAACAAAATCAGGTAGAAATGTTAAGAAATTTTTTCTATAGAAAAGCTAATAGCTCAGAGCTACATAAAATAATTTGTAAGGCAGACAGAAATATTTCACCTTTAAATTTATACGACGAGAATGCCAACATTTTTATAAATACCAACCAGGAATTATTAGATTCCTGGTCAAATAAAATTATTCACGCAAAACACTTCAATTATCTCAACCAAACGTATGTTGACAAACTTTCGTCAAACAAATGGTTGAGTATTGGAGAGTTGAGCGCAGAAATAGAAGGATTTATGCTTGCTATTCAAGATAGAGTAATTAATACCAAAAATTATAGGAAGCATATAATCAAAGATCCAAATCAAATTGATGATTTATGTAGAAAATGTATGGCTTTTCCGGAAACTATAGAACATATTATATCAGGATGTTCTATATTAGCGCCGTCTGAGTATACATTTAGGCACAATCAGGTTTTAAAAATAATTCACCAAAGTTTGGTAATTAAACATAACTTGATTGACTGTCATAATATAGTACCATATTATGAATACGAACCAAATTCATTTTTAGAAAATAATTTCTTTAAAATTTACTATGATAAAACTATACTAACAGACAGACCAATTGGTCATAATAGACCTGATATAGTTTTACATGACAAAATTAAAAAAATAACTTATATTATTGATGTAGCTATTCCAAATTGCTGTAATATTCAAAAATCTGTTTCTGAAAAAATAAGAAAGTATACAGATTTAGGAAATGAAATTAAAAGAATTTGGCATTCTCAGACTATAAAAATATTACCTTTTGTTATTTCGGCTACTGGCATTATACCTAGCTCTCTTATTAAAAATTTAGGCATATTAGATTTGTCAAAGAATTTGAATATAAAAATGCAAAAATCAGTCATTTTAAATACATGTAGAATTACGAAAGATTTTTTAAATCTTTATATTGAGGGATCAGTAGGATTTATCGGTCAAATTAGGAATTCCACAGAGCCGAACCCTCTGATATGAAAATATCTGGAGACGGTGAATTATATTCCCATTTAATTTGGTAGATTAACGTGTTGTTCTTGTATTGTTTTGTATTAATTATACTTATATAATACACTTGCATAACGTGGATTTACTAGATGATCATTTATATGGAAAAGTGTATGAAAGGGTTTAGTTTTTCCTATGGGAAAAACTAAACCCGTTCCTGTAAATCTGGTGAATAAAAACATATGAAGATTTGTACAGCGCCGTTTTTGTAATTAACCACCCCAGGGGCGCTGTAAAAATCTAGGTATAATGTATTTCTACAATCTTACAACATACGCGGAGAAATATGTTATTCTAAAATACGATCATTCTATTTGTAAAAACGGTTAAAAACGGGACTGAAGTTCTTAAGAAACAAATTAACAGTGCTTCAATGTTTATTGGCGGGAACATGTAAAAATAATTTGATGGTAAACCTAATTTCGTACGAACAAATTATTCTTACATTTTCCCGCCAATAAACATTGAAACAATGTTAATTTATTCGTAAGAACTTCATTCCCGTTTTTAACCGTTTTTACGAATAAAATTATCGTATTTTAGAATAACATTTTTCTCCGCGTACGGCTAATAAAATTCGTACACCACCGGCTCATCGATCACTGATACAAAACTATACTTACAGTGCATTTGACCAATAAACGCGATGCAGCGTAAAAAATTGCATATTATATTTTTTTATTTACACTTTGTAAAAGCAAAAAAAGGACCATACTTACCTGGGAGGTCACTTGAGATGTAAATAATATCTCTAAGGGCCTATGACATCGTGTGGAGGATCTTTTTGTGGAAAGGGGCCTTGAAGAGTCCGTGTTATAGGCGGGAGGAAACACAAAGACTGGCAGCCTGAAGCTGTTGAAGTGAAGAATGAATCGTAGACACGACCCGTTATCATGTGACAAATGTTTACTTGTTCCTCTGAGCGTCTTCCATCAAAATACCAGTAGAACAAAGACAGCATTTCCACCTGACGGCTGTGTTCGTTTGTACAGATATTGGTTATTCAATAAATGGTTCCTGGGGCGTCAGTACTCTTACCCGCCTGCCAAATTGATCAAATCTGCATTTATGAAAACGTCACCTCAAATCTGCCTTTAGGGGCACATAAATATTGGTTACGATTTAGCTAAAATTGATGCAAATTTTTATTTTCAAGATTAATAGTACACTATTATAACAAAAGTGGCAAAATTATTTGAAAATGAAAACAATATTTTTTTTTGTTTTTCCTTTGCTTCATTCTTCATAAAAGTGATTTAGCGTGCAGGGACATTTGGTTTCCATTATCATGTGAAACAATAATTTTCAGAGTTTGTCTAAATACCATAAATCCAGTATGCCTCTGACTAAACTGTTTTCGAAAACGAACTTTTATAATTGAATGTCAAAAATCCACCCGGCGAGCGGTAGTGCTGATTTTAACGAATGCTAACTAAAGTTTGCGTTCTAATTAAAAAATAATTTATCTTTGCGGTACCGTGGGAGAAATAGACGGGAAGTTTCTCAAACTTTTTTTAATTCTTGTGCTATCAAAATACTGATCTGATAAATTTTCTTAATCAAACTGATTTCGTGATCTGTTTAACTATTTAATATTTCCCATGAATTGGTTAGATTTTTATTTTTTAGTATCTTGTTCTTTTTCAAATTTCACTAAGGTTAGTCAGTATTACCAATTACCGTCTTCTTCAATAATTATTATTTCATTCGATTGTTATTCGTTCCTGATTAAAAATGATAATAATTTTATTGTTTTTCAAAGAATGTGATCATTAGCGTATACAGATGTTAAGGGAAGTACTTGACTTACTTTATCAGTGATTCCTGACATTATCTGAAGTTAAAAATCTAAATTAAATTTTAGTCGCCGGTGTCTTTTTTAGGTTTTATTTTCAATTTTAATTTCTTCAGAACCAAATTTCAAAAAAACTTCCACAGGTCATCCATCACTGATCGCTAAGCCGAGTAACATCTCAACCCTCACCCTATCATACCTGTCCAATATCTACAATTTTTTAATGTTTTAAAATGAACCAAAAAAAACATTCAAAATGAAACCGTAGACCAAAATTTTATTTACACAGTTTTTACGACAAATTAGATCAAGAATCACTGGTTAAAGTCAGTCAAGTAGGTCCCGTAATACCCTGTATAATATTAAAAGAGATGCAACTTTTTAATTTATTTTATGTGAACATTGCACAAGAGTTACAAGTACTCCCAACCGTCTGGAGCCAGTGACACTATGGCATTCTCAAATGGGCTTTCTTGTGAGGCTGAATGTAGTGTAGAGGGAAAGGAAATGGGGAAGAGGAAGAAATTGAACCGATTTATACAGTAAGGCCGCCGACATGTAAGACCCAGTAAGGGTATATTTGCCTTGCTAAGAATAGTGTTTATTTTGTTAAACTGTAGTAAAATTCTTTAACAAAGTTGAATAAACAAATTTTGTGTTTCTGTAGATGATTTCATTTTACCGCCCTGAAGATTGAAGATCGGCCGTTTTTAGAAATCATTTTAAAAACTAGGTCTAAAAATTTATATTTCTTCATACTTTTCTCTTTTTTCACAATTCAAACGAATATATACATTTTAAGGATTAAAATGACAAACATGTTTCATATCACATAACGCGTGAATCGTCAAACCACCCCAATTTTATTCCGTTCGCTTGTAATATTAATATTTTTGCCACAAAAAATTAATTGAATGTTTTAGTACCGTCACGTAAAGTAAATTAAAGTTTGTTTTCAAACTATGATTTTATCGTTATTGAAGTTTAATTGGGTTAAGCTTTATAATAAAACATTAAACTTTATGTTAATGGAAAATATCATGAATATATAATATAATTATATTTATGAGAAGGTAACTGGTAGATGCAGTACGGTGACATATTAAAACTTTGAAACTGCTTATAAATTTAGGTTCTTTAATTAGTTTAATTCATCTCTTTTTTGAATTCTATTGATAATTTAATTTTTTTTTTTACATTAGCTCCAGGAAAATAAAAATCCCTCACAGCCTGTGTCATCTTTTTTGTGTGGAGGGTCTTTTTTATAGAAGGGAAGTAGAGGACGTTTTGGGAAGGAAAAAGATGTGAGAGGTGGGTTCCAGTGTTCAATGTGTCCAGGAGGGACGGACATATGACACCATTCCTTCCACTGCGGTGCAAGGCAAGAGAGTCTAGCTGGAAATATCAAAGGGTCTCCCTCAATCAGCCTCTCCCGATCCGACCCGCCACGCAGAAGGTGGGTAAACCTCGCCAACTCCTAGACAAACCTCATCCCATGATCCTAAGCATCCCTGCTAAGTCACCAAACGAAGCAAAGAACTTGAGGTGACTCACTGCAAGGGTGTCTGTTATCAAATAAATGGTGTTACCAGCAGTTTCTTTTGTAAACTTCTACCACAAAGATGTATTCCTCAAAACCTTTTTCATTCATTTTGGTACAAAAAGTGTGCCAAACGAAAATTGTAAAATATTCACTTCTTTTATTCATGTTAATTATAACAGTGATAGGTTCTCTCAGAAGATACTCCTGGTATAAAACCACCCCTCAGAATTGAAACGTTGCTTGAAATGGCTGTAATCGTGCTGGTGACCAGGTCTGAATAGCCAGGAACTTCCCCACCTTCTTCTTCCCCAACTCCTTCCCCTCCCCAATGTCTTTAGCCCCAATTAGGGATGCCACAGTCTTACTGGCTAGGAGCAGTAGGTACTATTGTGAGGTATTCGCATAAAAAATAAATAAAAAGTATTCTCTTACTATTAACATTGAAATTAATATATTTAAATTAAAAGCTCAGAAATGAGCTAAAACTAATGCGAAAATTTTTGAATTTGTTCTCTCACTCGACTACACAAGTTGACATTTGGGGCATAGGATGTGACGTAAAAATATGAAAAATCACACGTAGGTGTAGTGGTAGAATACAAATAAACCATGGCGTTAAATTGAAAAATAATACAGGGTGATGAAAGTAACCTCCTTGATCCAAACATAACCCCATTTCATTGAATTTTCTTTGGGTTGATGTGCATCGATATAACATCAACTAGATTGGTTTGGTTCTAATAAATATGTACGGGAAACCATTTATCCTTATTGAACCTATAATATACCCACATAATAAATAATACTTGTAATAAACCGGTAATTATTCATAGAGCGACATTTTCGGTTTAATTAAATCATCTGAAGGATACTTTAAAACATAATTTATCAAAATTATAGCTAAGTCGTATTTGACTGTCGAATTTCAGTCAAAGTCGACTTAGTTACAAGTATACGAAAACCTATAAAATCGAAAAAAAATCCTTGCAGACCACCCCTCCCCCCTTCCCCATATGAGGCATGTAAACCGTAGAATAAGAAAAAAAAATCATCAGTCTGAAGATGGCCTTAACAAATTGAAACCGGTTACGGTCACAAATAAATTAAAAGCGGAAATAAGTTTAATATTTATTTTAATACATTATTATAATGGATTCCACCAACAACTGATCAAAATAGAAATATTAAGATCATAATATAAGTGTAAAATCGTAAAAAAAATTGAAGTACGAGTATATATTATTTTTAATTTATTTTTAAGAATACCAGATAGTGATATAATACTAAGAGGTGAGCATTGCTCACGAAACACGTCAGTTGTAACTAAAGAATAAGAAAATAAAACAAAGTGATTATTATTTTTAATTAAAATGGCGCCATTAAATTCGTATTCCATGTTTGAACAAATAATATTTGGTATTCATTGGGCCCTAATTGTTATTTTGTTCACATGTAGGGCTCATTTAGCTAGTTCTACATCACCGCTACAAAAAGTTTAACCTATCACGGGGCTATAATTTATGGCTGGGCTATGAGCATTGTTTCCGATACCGCGACGAGCTGTAATTTGTCAATACAAACAAACTTTCATGGGAAAATTAATCGGTAATAAATGACAGAAAGGCACGCAACCCCGGCCCAACTGTATTATGTGGATTAGAACAGTAATGACCTAATGACGTTCCGGGATATTAAAAAACTACAACTAAGCTAACCTTTTGGTAATAATAATAATATACGAACTTTGGCTCTGCCACTGAGAGAACCGTTGTGACGCGAGTTTCCAATGCACGTTGTTTGTTGTCGTATGAGAAATAATTACGACCGTTGTTCCCAACTTTTTGATCGATCGAGCTAAGTGATTTGTTTACTAACGTTCGATTCGCCTGTTCGTCGGAGAGTTACGTTGAGAAGCGCATTTTTGTGCATTTGAGGAGTGTTGAACCGAATTTTCGGCTCAACAGTTCATCAGTAGGATTAAGAAAAAGGCCCATTTGAGGTTCTAATGGATATCTTAAGAGTGTCCCTCTAAATAACTTTATTTTGTTTGTCTTAAACATTTTTGGCATGATTTTTATTTTTTTAGGTTATGAGTACGCTTATTTTTTCGTTGGTAACAACAGCATAAATTTGACTATAAAGCAGATAATCCGTTCTGCAGCAAAATCAATGGAATTTCGAATTATTAAACGCGACGAATGAAATTTAAAGCTTGTATACATAGGTTAACGAAACTATTTTTAAACGATTTAGGCCCTCCGCTGACGAGGCAACTGAAAACAAACTAAAACCAGCTGGTTTCTATGTCTTGATTGATCAAAAAGATTGTTTAACCATAGACGAAAAACAATCAGCTGACAGCTGGCAACTAGCAACGGCCGGCCATGGCAATCAGCAGTGCGAGTCGCGAGTCACCGCTTGCGTTACCATTGACAACGGGGTTTTGTGTGATTGTGTAGTGTGCGGGCCATTACATTGTCATACAAAGACAGTTGCCAGTTGGCAGTTTTCAGTTGCCTCAGTGAGCGGATCGCCTTAATGTTTTAAGAACCATAATGCATCGTCCATTATGTTTGTTAAAGTTTTAAATAAGTACCTCCAATTTTTTCACGCCTCTATGGTTTGACAATGCCTCTATGTATTTATATAATGTGCACTAACCGGGTAGGTACTTACCTGAATGCGCAGCAAACTGCAGTTAGTTTATTCTGGATGTAAAATAATTCAAAATAAGAATTATTCTCTGCTGTTTATCGGTTTTCCATTGTTATTTTTTCATGTTATTGAAAAAATGGTATTCTGAGAGGGAGATTCAATATACAAAATTCTTCTTTCGCAACATAATTAATTCATGAAATGTACCGCTTTTGGAAGAAATTTGCATACCTATTCTACATGGACATACGAACCCTTATACTATTGCAGAAAGGAATTTCCTTCAGGTTAGTGCTCGTTTTCACTAGAGGTTTAGGCAATTCTTGTCGTTATTATTGGTTTATTTATGTTCTTGACCACAATCTTCGAGGGGAGAACGCCGCGTACCCAATTTATTATTTTTTATAATTCTCAGTGGTAAAAAGCCTTTGTTGGGGCTATTTATACGCTGCACCAATAGCTAAAAAATCATTTTAACATTAAAAAAAGATAAACTGAAATATTTTCAATAAATACTTTCTTCTTTGAAATCAGCAAAAACTAGTATCTAAAGGAGGTATCTTTTTTATATTGGCTCCACACAGGATGCCCTTAGGAATAAAAAAATCCCAAAAGCCCACTTTGGGGATGCTGTGTGGAGGGTCTTCTTAGAGATAGGAAGGAGAGGAAGTTTTGTGAAGAAAAAATGTATGAGGGGTGGGTAGAAATCTGGGGTTCAATGTGCCCAGTAGTAACGGACGTATGACCATATCTCTCCCTGCGATTCAAGGCGATGTCTGCGGAAGAGTCTGCCTTAACCAGACTCTTCCGATCCGGCCCACCACGCAATAGGTTGACAAATGCATACGCTGCAAATACCTAGACAAACCACACCCCTAGAACACCGACCTCAGTCACCCCTGCAAAGTCAACAAACGTAGCGAATCATTTGGGGTGAACTATGGCAGGGTTGTTGGTTATCCAATTTATGGTTTCCGGGGCAGCGGTACCCATATCAGCCTCCCAATTTCTTGTTTTTACACTAACTCTATGGTCATATTTATGTCATCTTTAGGGATGCTGTATGAAGGATCTTTTAACATAAGTAAGAGGAGGAAGTTCTGGAAAAGAAAAATACAAATGAGGGGTGTGTAGGAATCTAAAACTAAAAATATAAAAAAAGAATTTGTAATTTGCGAAAAAAAAATTACCTTCTCAAGGATCGAACTCTTAACCCTCGACTCAATAACAAAAAACTTCCGCCTTTACCGCGGAACCAAAAAGGTAACCACAGAAAGTGATTAATATTGATAAAGCGTTATTACAACAATTTGATATAAATGAAATTATTTTGATCGATCCGATTTGATGCACATGCTGTGACGTCATATTTTCAGAATTTTGATATCACAGCTGATAAAAAGATTTGCTTGGGTACGCTCCTATCATACCTGCATATTTGGAACAGGGCTACACAAACTTTGGAACGCGAACCCCGTGGAGTAGGTACTTACCCCCAACGATACGTATGAGCACGAGGGATATAAAGTGTAACGGAAATGAAAGGTTTTTAACCCCTCAGGCTAATTGGTCCGCTTTTGAGAACATTCATATAAGTCTTATAGAAATCATTGTGTCTCCCTTACTATCATGGTGAAAAATATATTAGACGGAGAAAACACCACGCTTTTGGGAACATTCATATAAGTCATATAGAATCTGAAATCTCCCTTACTATCATGAGAAATATGATTTAAATTAAAAATATGATTAGAGATAGAAAACATCCGCTTTATAATCAAATCTAAAAACTATTAACGAAATAATTAGAATGCATACCTTTATGAAAATGATGAAACTTAGGTAATTTTTTATTCATTATTTTCACATAAAATGAAAATATAATACACATATATATGTCTAATTAATTGTCTGTGTTGGTTTTAACTTTTTTTCGTTCATTAAATTTAATCGGTAAATTTAGTTAGAAAAAAAGTAAGGTGAACCATTTTTGAAACTTTTTATGTTTGCATTTAAAAAAATTTAAAATTCTGTTGTATAATTTTGAAATTTGAAAGCGTATTTCATCACCATTTAAAAAAAATAAATAAAAAATTCCATTTATTTACATTGTATTGCAAAGCGGAAATGTTTTGACCTTCTGATAAAATATGCCCGAGGCCTGAGGGGTTTTATCTTTTTTATTATTCGATTCAATTGTTTTTTTTTTTTTTTAAATCATTACAATTTGACTGTGATTTTAAAGATAATCTTGTAATGTAGATTATAATATAGATTTAAAGATAACATTATTATGTGATTTGATTTACAAACCGCTGCCCTAGTGCTAGTATGTTCAATAGACCATTTGCAAATTTCACAGGGGACTTTTTTTTTTTAGTTTTACAGGTAAATTCTAAATAATTCTCGACTTTAGTCATTTCGTTTTATACATGTCTATTGAATACGGTATAAAACGAAATGACCAAAGTCGAAAATTATTTAGAATTTGCCTGTAAAAAACAAAAAAAAACGTCCCCTGTAAAATTTGCAAAATGGTCTATTGAACATACGAGCACTAGGGCAGCGAAACGTCAACCTACCTAAGGGTCTGCGTAAGCTGGGAGTCAGCGTTGGTCGCACGTGCAGAATTTATTTCGTATGTATAGAATTATATAAAACGGCGGATGCTGATGCGAGAGGCAGGCATGCTTCGCACAGGTCCATTCATTTCCTGCAAAATCTGCACGCGCGACACATGCTGACTCCCAGCATACGCCGACGTTAAACGTTGTCTACATCATGCCAACATAAGTATTTATTGAAAATATTAATTTCGATGGTGTGTAACTCGGGTTCAATGAACTATAGAACTGGGATTTGCTTTGATTTTTAAAATTGGAAATGGTTGTGGGAACGATTCAGACAATTATATGAGCTCTCAGTATGCCCTGGTGTAAGACCTGAATTGAAACGTTAATTGAAATGGATTTAGCCGTGTTTGGTGACTAGATATGAATATTCAGGAACTTCCCCACCTTCCTCTTCTCATCTCCTTCCCCTTCCCACTACAATCAGCCTCACAACGTACCGCAATTGGGGAAGCCATGGTCTCACTGGCTCCAGCCAGTTGGGAAGGCAGACGGCCGGCGTAGTCCAGCGGTAGGGCGTTGGACTGCCATTCCGAAGGTCGCGGGTTCAAACCCAGCGTGCGCAAATAATTTTTTTATTAATTGATTTGTGTTATTTCACAATTAATTATTTCAACTAATATATAGTATATTTGCGGCACGTTCCAGAGTGGAAGATACTCTTAGTATCTCCCTGGTGTAAGACCACCATTCAGAATTGAAACGTTGCTTGAAATGGCTTTAGACGTGTTTAGTGACTAGATCTGAATAGCCAGGTACTTCCTCACCTTCCTCTTTATTGTCTCCTTCCCTTTCCCACTTACTTTCAGCCTCATAACATACCCCAATTGGAGATGCCATCGTCTTACTGGCTATAGGCGGGAGCAGTTGGGACTCTTGAGAGGTATTCACTATTAAAAAAAAAGTTGGAATTTTTGTGCGGTAATCACATAAAAAAACAATTAGTCAATCAATTTGGAAGGCGGGTTTGGGTACCCCCGCCCTGCGTACCATTTATTACATAACCAACACCTCTGCCATAAATCACCCCAAGTTATTCGCTACGGTTGGTGACTTAGCAGGAGTGCCCGCGTTCGTGGGGTGACGTTCATCTAGGTCTTGGCGGCGGATGCGTCTGCCTAATTACTGCGTGGCTGGCTGAATCGGGAGAGACTGGCTGAGGGAGATCAATCTTCTTCAGCAAGACGCTCTTGACCCATCGTCTTGCACCGCAGTGGGAGGGGTGGATTCGTACGTCCGTCACTCTTGGACCCACTGACTCTCAGATTCCTACCCAACCCTCATACCTCTCTTTCCTTTCTTTTAAAAGTTTCTCCTTTAAAATTACTTTCCTTAAGTTCTTCAACTTTCTGAAGCTTCGCGCTACGAGCATGAAACGCAGTGCACCTATTTATGTACATTGTAATTAATATGTAATTTAATTAACTATAATGAATATGTAATTTACTTAACTGTAATATTTATATAAATTATTTAACTGTTATGAAATGTAATTAACTTAACTTAATGAATATGTAATTTACTTAACTATTATCTATGATTTACCCACCCTTTCAACTACTTAACCCTTTATCTACCATTTCCACAAAACAGTCACGAATATCGAACCGCTTAGCGATGACCTCACATAATATTATGATTTCGTGACCTTCTATCTGAACCATAATTTATTTTATAGATCTATGTCTCGCCCCGGATTCAACACAATAATTCGTAGCATTTAATTTAGATTATTCGTAATTCGTTTCAAATTTCATTCTAACTGAAATAAATAAAATAATAAATCTGTCGATTAATTTAGTGCAAAACGCTTAGTAAATTTTAACTTTCGGGAGGCCCCAATGCAAACAAGGAAAACAAATCCCTCCGGGCCCATGTCATCTTTGGGGATGCTGTGTGGGGGGTTTATTTGGGGATAGGAAGGGAAGAAAGTTCTGGGAAGGTTGGGGTGAAAAAGGAAAAAAAGGGGTGGGTAGAAATCAGGGGTCAATGCGTGCAGGAGTGTTGAACGTATAAATCCATCCCTCCCGCTGCGGTGCAAGACGATGAATCGAGAGATTCCGGCTGGAGAAGTTAAAAGGTTTCCCTCAACTTCAACCTAGGTATCTCCCGATCCGGCCTGCCACACAAAAGGTGGGCAAATGCACCCGCTGCCAAGATCTAGACAAACTTCACCCCACGATACCCGTGCACCCCTGCCTAGGCACCAAACGTAGGGAACCTCTCGGGGTGACCTATGGTGAAGGTGTAGGTTATCCAATAAAAGGTTCCCTGGGCGACGGTACCCATATGTATGTAGTCCAGTAAATATTATATTACACTTAAAAATGAATGCTCGTTTTTTAGTATAGTATCGTATCATTTTCTTCCGATTTATTTACATCGAATTTCAGTGTGAAAAAAGACCCCTTGTAAAAGGGTCTTGAGGTTACTTTGTCAGCATTAATTATTTTAAGTTTCTGTTCTGGACTTCACATACCTTACATACATTTGAATCTATGAGCCAATGATGAGGTACCCCTGTCAATCGTCATTACCGAGTCTAAATCGTCATCGTCATCTATCTTCGTTTGGCATAACGAAATCACAAGATAAGTCACTTTTATTGGTCGATTCGGTCACTAACGTAGCAGCAGAAAGTGTCGAATCCCTAGCGTTGCCAGCTATTTTCTGACCGGGTGGTCGGGAATTCGAGACAACTGTTGTTCAAAAACATTTTCCTTTTTATCTTTTTTTTTTTTGCAAAAATTCCTTTCGACTGACTGTACTGCACATTTTTGATTACATATCATTATGATAAATTAAAAAAAAAATTCTTGGAAAAAATGACCATAGGGGAAAAACAACATAATATCAAACACGTCTATGCAGTTTAACGAAAAAGTTAAGATAACGATATAAATATTAATTTCATATACACAAAAAATTAGGATCTGATGATAGTCAACCTACGATAAAAAGGTACAAGAGAAGACGAAGAAGTCGTAATAAGTCACAGTTTTATTTAATAAAATTTCTCGGAAAAAACTTGTCCTTCATAAAAGCACAAAGCTGCAATATTAATTTTTTTTATTATTATTATTGTAGAAAGCAATCACTTTGTGGTTTGACATATTTAATAAAAATAAAACACTTATTTTGTATAAAACCACGAGTTTAAATTAATTTATTTTACCGGCCGGTTTCGTTTTGCTCAAGGATCATTTTGTACTAGATGATGCTTGAGCAAAGCGAAACCTGTCGGTAAAATAAGTTATTTTTTTAGTTCAGGCTTCTGTAACACATCTTTTCTTGGATTAAAGTGTTATTTTTTGTTTATTTAATGAATGTTATTTACAGATACGTATAAAATACATGTAAGATGTTTAAAATAGTTATACAAATACAATAAAGTAAAAATAATTTGAAATAAAATGTATTTAGTTGTGTTGACTGTGTGAATTCCAAATCTAATTTCCATATTTCCTAGAACTACATAATATACATATTTGTAGTTGAAAGCAGTGTAGTGTTTAATATTGGTGTAATAGTTTATTTTGTTAAATGTACATTTTTTTGTATTATGGTGTTATTTTTTAAATTTTGTAAAAATTACAGATTAACATAAAATAAATATTACATGTTTATATTGTCTTTGATGAAGGAATTTCATATAAATAATAAATTCATATAAAAAAGTTTAGTTTTTACAATTCAGCAGAGAAAATATGAAGAAGTTATGTAAAATTTGTTAAAGTATTTAATTATGGTAAATAAAGATTATATTAGGTTTGTGGGAACAGAAAAAAAAACAAAATGACATTTACAGAATTTTGAGGTAAAATTTCAATTTGAGCTGCAATTCGTGTATATTTTCTATAATTTTTCGATTTGTTAGAATATTGTTAGTAAGTTCTTCCTAGATAGGTAGGTATTTTTAGTACGCTTAGTGTTGAATTTTGGGATTTTAATGTTATTCTAGTTATGTAGGTATATATTATAACTTAAATTCATATACACATTGGCTTTGTGTTAATGGTGAGTGGACTAAATACCTGTATACATGAAAGGCAGTGTTTTCTTACCAAATAAAATTTATTTTCGCTAATCTTTGAATGTAAAAACAGCAAGAAGATTCAAAGAAGAAACGCATTTTAACCCAGTTGTATTATCTATCAGTTAAATGAAAATATTTGATTTGTTAAGTAAAGAACATGCCTTGCATGTTAAACTGTAATATATCAAAAACAAAATATTTCAATCATTTTATTAAATTGATAGCTTCCATCGATCAGTTAGGAAATTTACATTTTAATTGTAATTAGATGACATTAATTTGGTACTAGCGCTGTGGCATCAACTTGGATAGGTTGAAGAAATAAATTAAAGATTTTACACATTACAAGTTTTGAAACTAGCGTGAATTGAAATAATTTCTTCAAACGTTTACAAAAATACTCTAAAAAACAAAAAAAACATAATACTACCAATCTCCTTTTTCTAAGTTTTACAGGAAAGTGAAAAAACTCATTTTATTCATTGTAAACATAGCAATAACCCATAGTTAAATATTCTCGTGCATTACTGGCAAGGTTTATTTTTGCGAGAATTTTTTCTACAGTTTTCCGGGATTTTTTTAAATTTAGAACAAAGGGTTTCCAAAAACATTAGACTAAAATAATCCAGATGATAGTACTGGCCAAATGACCAAATTCACAAATTATAAGCAACAGTACGACTACGTGACGTCATGTCATGCTAATCTTCTTTGCACCTCTAACACTTACATATATCTGTAAAAAAAAATGTAACAAACTATATTGTTAGTCCATTCCTCCTGGATTGCTATGGCTTATACGTGCCTGAAAACTTCAGCCGCAGTCATCGCCACGACGTGTTTAAGATACCACAAGGTAGAACAGATGTTCTAGCACAGCGTAGAATGACACATGAAATGATGCTATTGAATGAAATTTCTAAAACACTAGATATGTTTAATTAAATTAACAATAACCTTGAATCTTTTTCGTATACCGATATGTTACTAATATTAACATTAGAAAACTAGTTGGTACTGCAAATGATAGATTAATCTGTTGTATGTACAATGAATTAAAAAAAATAATGATAAAAGTTTGGCGAGTTTAAAAAACATTACTGAAATTCGAAATGCTGTAAAGGACAAAATGGTAATTGTTTGGCAGAGCGAAAAGAGAGTTTTATATTTTTTCTAAAAATTTATCTCTTGTTATTTTAGACCTATAATTATGATTTTTTATTATAAAATAACATTAATTTATTTTTAATTTGTCAAAAAAAAAATTCTCATGTAAGTTGTAAAAGACGCACTTATTTTCCTAGAAATATTTCGCCGACGCAGATGGGAAGAGAAAAAAGGAAAAATTACATATTTAACTAGTTTCTGGATTTATTATCCTTCACAGCATTTGAAATTTCCGCTATCGATACTATCCAAGAAAAGTTGGTTTTAAAAAAGGAAAAATATGGCATTATAGTTGGGCATAGTAGTTAGCTATTTCTGATTTTTTTCAAATTTTGAACTAAGTTCCTAATTACATTAAACGATAAGGTTTGCCTCAGGGTCCCTAGTCCTTCCTGCAAGAGTGGCAGCGAAGGGCCACTTCTTATGAGCGGCCACAGCCTCCACGTCTCCGTTCAGAAGGGAGATGATATCCTCCAGATAGTTTAGGGCGCGGATCTCCACCGCTAGGGACCTTGCCTCGAAAATAAGGGACTGCACTTTCCTTTCGTCATCCTGAAATTCAAAATTATATTTTAAGAATCGATCAATTTATGATTTATACATAGTATCAGTTAAGATCTTAAAATGACTACTTTTTGTCGAATTTAACATTACTGAATTTGTTGCGTAGGTACATGTATATATTTGGTAGAGTTATGTATTAATAAATAATCATTTTTTTGAAACGATGAACTATTCAATGTACTCAGAATCTACAATAAAATATATAAATTTGTTTTAGACCACTTTAATTTTAATTACACTCTACCGGTTTCGGAAGAACCCTTCCTTCGTCAGGAGAATATTAAAACTATCCTATGATACAAAATATTGATAAATATATACCAAACATTTAGGTGCTGGAGTGGGAGTTCAAAGGGAGAGGGGGGTATTTGCGGGAAATCCAGCAATAACAGAGCGGTTTATTGGAAACATATCTAGAATGGAATTTAGGGATTTTTTTAATTTCAAGTGCTTCCAGGTTATCTAATTTTTTGCTTTTATTATTACGGTGAAGAATTTTAACCCCAGTGTCCTTATTAAAAGTATGATTGGTGGAAATAAGATGATTGGCAAACTCCGAAAAATTATTATTATTTAAACATCTTAAATGTTCCGTGATTCTAATATTTACATTTCTGGTTGTCTTACCTATGTAGAATGATGGACAATCATTGCAACATAATTGGTAAATGCCTGAGTGGCTTAATTTATGATCTCTATCTTTAGTGTTTTTTTAATAATTTACCTAAGTTGTTGTCAGTATAGAACGCGGGTTTAATACATATTACGAACATGTACTCAGAATCGTTTAATTTTTAGAATAATTCTGTTTTTAAAACTGTATCCGTGATGGAATTCCGCTGTAATATGATGCTTTTTACACTGGAATTCCTCATATATTATATACCTCTGGTTGTAAAACCACACAATAGTATATTAAGATGTGGTGTTCATTTTATATCCTTGAATATCTATAAAATATAAGTAATGCCTGAATCAAATCACCACAGGATCAAATAAGTAAAGGTAACAGAGTATAAATGTTATTAAAATAATGAATTCCATACACATTTTGCCGAACTGCTTAAAAGGCTGTAGTTATGAATAATTAAATTGATTTAGTACATTTTTCTTTAATTTATTTAAGGGATGTTTCCATTTACTTTTTTTTTAAATCAGTAAGAAATAGCTGTGTAAATAGCATTTTCTAACCGCAAAATGAAATAACTCACATGAATATCGTCTTGAATTTCAATCAACTCGCTTCTCAGGTCTTTGACTTCATCAAGCATATCATCAATTCTGTCTTCTAAGTGTTGAGCTGACGACACAAAGGTAAATCCATCGAATTCGCAGTCCTCTTCTATTGCCAGAGCAACCTTTGCCAGTTTCTCACGATGAGCCGCTCGTTCAATCATGTTCCTCTGTATGAAATTCCTTATTATGGCCCTCTTTGACTCGCGAGGCTTCTGGGAGTTTGTTTTATTTTCTGGTTTGTGGAGCATCGAAGAAGATGGTCGATGGAAATACAAATATTCAAATTCAGTCATCTTTCGTGTGCAGCTTTTCAAAGTACGATTATCAGCTTGATTCATCTCGTCTGAAAGGTTCATGTGATGTGTAATATTTTCTCGTAGACAATGATTTGAATTTCGCCTTGGAAGCAACTTATTAGGTTCCGCAATTGACTCATCAACATCGATGCTGTGCGATTTAAACAAGTTAAATTTGATATTTTCTGAGCAAGGTGTAGGTGACATGAATATATTGCGGTTGGCATTTTCTAAGCACGGTGAAGGAGTCGTGAACCTGTCCATAAACTGTGAATCCTCTGACATAATGGACATGGAGGAAGGGCTTTTTGAAAACACACCACTTAAGAATTCCATTCTATCATCCATACTCGACTTTGTAGTGTTTCTTATCAATTCTGTTGCATATCGGCTGATTCCAGGTGGTTTGATAATAGCTTCCAGTTCAACACTTCCGAATAATTGCTCTTTATTGATGAGAGCCAACAGTCTTGCTCTGGGAAATAGCGAATCGTGGAAGAGATCGAATTTCGGGACTATCTTACCTTTTTTTGGAGTTGTATGAATGTCGCCGGAAGGTGAATACATTCGCAAGGCTGGGGGAGCTGGCGCTAGAACTCGGTAATTTTTATATTTAACATTTCCTTCTGGAGTCAGAATTCGTTCATAGTAGCTTTCAATTTTTGCGATTTCGATTTGATCCACCCCCTCGTCCTCGTTGATCACTATCTCGGGTGGCATTATTTGCAAGAGTGAGTTTGTTGTTCGCATTTCAACTATCGATGGCATTTCTTCATCTGCAATTCTGTAATCCGAAGCACTTATACCACTATCCGTTTCCAGATTATTCAAATTTCCACTGTACACCTTTTGTTTGAGTAGTAAGTTATCAAAAGTTTTGGAATGCCACCACTCGAAGCATTCGTCTGCAATGTCATCCATTTTCCCTGTTTTTGTGGAGCTTAGATGTTTAACGCTTGTCTGGGTTTAGTTTCCGACGACTTACCAAAGTAACGACACGGTTCAAATGAATTTAAAATACGTCAGCGGGCGTCTTTGCCAAGTTTAGAGTGCATTAGAGGATAAGAGGTGATGCTCAATTGAACGGATTAGCCAATCAATATTGCTAACTTCGTAACACCACTTGTCGGTCCTCAACACTTCTATTAATAATTTAAACACTGAATCCTAAACTGTACTTATTTTTATGATTCAACGCATCATATTTAACAAAAAATGTAAACATATATAAAATACTCTCAACAAACCGAACAACGGAATTGAATAGCTGTCAATCACGCGGTCCCGCGGAGAATCAGTTATAAATTAAATCAGCGGTGTAACAATGGCCTGTTTGGATAGCAAAGTGTAAATGCATACTTGTGTAGTTAGTTTATAGCTACCGACCATATTATTATGAAAACAGTGCGGTTGCAATAGATACGTACTAATGCATCAAGTACATTCCGTTTGAAATCCGCAACACTTCTAGGTCTTCTCTATTTATTTTCTACAACTGATATCGAGGAATGCATTTATTTGTTCAGGGCAAGAAAAATACAGAAACATAATTTTTTTTTTAAATTTTATAACACTGTCTTGTTTTATTTCTATTTTTGATTATATTAACGGACCAAACTTTGGGTAGGCCAACTAATAAGGGGAAATTTTATTTTGTGGAGCATAAGAGCTCTTGGAAATGTTTTTTTTTGAAACACGAAACTTTAATGTGAAAAGCGAAAATTAAAAAAAAATTTTTTTTTTGACTGAGAACCTGTTTTGACTACAATCGGATCCAACTAGAAATAGACCGATCCCTTGATGAAACTTCAGAAATCACTTTATTTATTTATACACAATCTACATGTTTCATGAACAATGCAATTAGATTTAATCCTGATGATGTGTACATTGTTCACCAGACATGTAGATTGTGTATAAATAAATAAAGTAATGTAATCAAAGTTATTGTAAATTATGGCGAGCCACAAAGTTAATGCTTATTACGAACATGTAAAGTTATTTGTCTTTTTATTCAAATAAATAATGCCATCTCAAAGTGAAAACCTTTCAGAAGAAGTTTTCTTCGAAAAAATTAAATAAAAGTATTTTTAATTGGAGAAAATATCGATAAAGATAGTAATTAGCCAGAAAATATAAAAATTAACTGAAGAATTAACCCGAATCCCAACATCTCACGGATTAACACAGCAGCAAATAAATAAATAATATACCTTTAAATAATAAAATAAATAATAAATTTTTTCAAATAATTTTTAGTCTTAAAAGTAGGTAAGTCTTAAAATGAAATAAAAGAAAATCTTGCAAAAGCTAAGTTTTTCTCCAGAGTTCGATTAGAAACTTTTTTTATGCTTGCAAATTTTTAATCTGTGACTACATTCGAAAATGAAAAATTAAGTAATCTATTGGAAAATTTACAAAACTTGGAATTTCTTAGTTTCAAAAACTTTTATACAATTTCCTGACCATTTTTTTAAAAAATTTTAAGGGGATCCAAAATTTTCTAATATGAAAAATTGCACAAAACCCAAAAGATAATTCTTTAAATAAATAAATTTCAGATTATTTAACGGCCAATTTTTTGAGTTCAAAAGATCTCCCCATACGTAGTCCAGCGGTAGGGCGTTGGACTTCCATTCCGAAGGTCGCGGGTTCGAACCCGGCGAGTGCAAATAAATTTTATTTATTTGGTTTGTGTTATTTCGCAATTAATTATTCAAAATAATATATAGTATTTTTGCGATACGTTCCAGAGTGGAAGATACTCTTAGTATCGCCCTGGTGTAAGACCACCATCCAGAATTGAAACGTTGCTTGAAATGGCTTCAGCCATGTTTAATGACTAGATCTGAATAGCCAGGTACTTCCCCACCTTCCTCTTCCTCGTTTCCTTCCCTTCCCCACTTACCTTCAGCCTCATAACATACCCCAATTGGTGATTCCATAGTCTCACTGGCTCCAGACGGGAGCAGTTGGGACTCTTGTGAGGTATTCACGGTAAAAAAAAAAAACCGAACTCTCCCGATCTGGCTCGCCACGCAGCTCAAGACCCAACAAGAACCAGACTAACCTCACTCCCTGGAACAGGAATCTTCTGTTAAGTCACCAAACGTAGCGAATTACTTTGGGCGACCTACGGCAGAGATGTTGGCTATCTCATTTTGGACGGCTGCTATGGGAACCGCCGCCCCGGGTACCATTTATTGTAAAACCCTTGCCATAGGTCACCCCGAGTGGTTCGCTACGTTTGGTAACACAGCAGGGGTGCCCGGGTTCACGGGACGAGGTTTGTGTAGATCTTGGCGGCGAATGAATTTCCCCACCTATTGCACGGCGGGCCGGATCGGCAGAGACTGGTTGAGGCGGACCTATCCTAGACCGCTAGCCGCTTCGCCTTGCAGCGCAGTGGAGGGGATGGATTCATGCATCCGTCCCTCCTGGACATTCACTAAAAGACCTTCCCAAAAATGACGTAGGCCCTGATGGTATTTTTTTCATCTGTTTGGAGCTAAAGTTTGAAAAATCCTATAAGCGTTCCTGGGAGAGCGATAACCATACCCACCTCCCAAATTTTAGTTTTCATGTGTTATTTGTTATATCTTGTTATATCGACTACCATAATACGGACGTGTGTCTAGTGTGGTAGTCGAAAAGTATGTAAAAAAACTGTATAAAAAATATGTTACAAATAAAGAAAAAAAAAAGAAAAATGAAAATAAAATTGTGACTTAACCGCATGAATTTATAGACAAATTCCTAGAATATTTATGATTGATAAGACAGCGAGTATAAGTTTTGATTGAATACTGAATAAGATAAAAATAAACACAGATAAGTATGTAAAGCCGGCTTACAGTGTTATCATTATTAAACTTTCACTTGATTACGTTTCAGTGGTATAATACGCTATTTGCCAAAAATACAAATACCGTATATAACAATTATCAAATAAAACTTCTACACCAAGGACGGATTGCTTCACAGAAATTGAACAAATCTGTGGAAGTGATATTCAAGTTCTGCTATTATTTCAAGATAGGCCGGTCGTTTCACAGAATTTAGATAGGAATATGACATAAGGGAAGGAAGAATAATCTTAATAATTTAAAGGAAGAATAATCTGCTTTTTCATAGAGGGCTCTTATTTAATTATTTCAAGGAAAAAACACTTTTTGCAATATTGAGATGATTGATTATTTTTTTAAATTAACAAAATATGAATTTGAATAAATAGTTTTGTCTGTAAACAAACTCAGTTCTTTCAAGAAAGGCACGAAAATTCAATATTGTATGGGTGATTTAACCCAATAGTGTATTTGTACACCTTTCGTGAATACGGACAAAACTATTTATTCACATTGATATTGCGTTTATACGAACATAAACATTAATTCATCTCAATATTTTAAAGCATAACTTGCAAAAAGTATTTTTTACTAAAGTAATTATATTAGAGCCATCTATGAAAGAGTAGATTATGAATTTTCTTGATTTTCCCTTAAGGCCTAGCATTCCGATTTTCTACCGATTTATAACAAATATGTCGCTTGATCACAAGTTTTTAAGTTCTAAAAAAAATATATGTTATTTTTTAAGATAATCTCTAAATATAGAATTCCCTTGATATAAAAAATCGCAAAGTATGCTCCCAAAATTAAAAAAAAACACACTCAATTACTGTCAAACTCATTGTGAAATTAGATATGAGCGCTTCAGCAGAATGCTGCCTGCTCATTACATGATAATAATAATAATGCGGTTCTGTTATTTTACACATCATAGGTTTGAAAAAAATCAGTGTTTCTATGCTAATTTATATTTTGTCGAGAATATTTTGGTCTATGTTAAACGAGTTGTGTTTTATTAAATATTTTCACAATTTTCGTTTATAATACTAGCGCGCTCCCTCTAACATTCGTAAACCTCCCGTAGTACCTCCCTTTCTTCTTCTTTTTCACAGAACTTAAATTTGAACTTTGATATTTGATGAATTGTTCAAATTCTGTAAAACGGTTGGAAATCGGGATAAAATAATAGTAGCTAATCTGCTGATCATAAAAATGAGATAATTTTGTGATGATTTTTTTTTTGGTTATTGTTTATCTGCCGAATGGCCTTTGACAAGGACATTGCATTTTCAATTCATTAGCGTCATTATCTTTCAACTGAATTTATCACGACAAAGATAAAGAGATATGACGTCATGTATCGATTATTTATTGGTTTATATTGTGTTTTTTCGCACTGCCAATCTATCAACAGTGGTCGAGAATGCCAAGTATTTGACCGAACCGTTTGCAGAAGCTAACGGAGGTATTCGAGACCACTGCTGATCCAACAGCAATTTTCTTTTTATCTTTTTTTTTTAAAGAATTTAAAAAATTTCATGAGTGTACCGAAATCTTTTTTATCGGAGGTGATTAAACATAAAACCAATTTCCAGGAATTCTTTAAAAATGCATAACAATTAAATGAAATAAATAAATTAATGTTCTCATCATGCAATCCCGTCAGAGTAAGTTCGAGTATTAGATAAAGGAGTTAGCCCCAATGATCTGAATCAATAACAGCGACAAAGAAGTGCAAAACAGATAATTTTTACTTATTTATTTTTATACTGGCTCAGACCCGAGAACGGTCATGGAACCCAAAAATAATAATGAACAAATAATAAAAAAAACTTTTCAAAAAATTTTGTAACACAAATTCTACGGCCAAGAATCGAACCACGATCAACTGGTTGTAAAGCAGCTATTAACATTAATCAATAATTTCAAGAAGGGCAGCATAAATTCAATATATTTTCTGAAAGTAAGAATTATACGTATTTTTTAAAAGAATTAGGGGGTTTCTCACCATCCTCCCATTAGCTTATCTACCCTAATAACGAATATTATTAAAATTAAAAATAAAATACTTGCAGTGGTTAGAAAACTCGGCCAATTTATCCAATATATAGCCACTATTCGTAGGTTCGAGTAGCGAATTATAAACTCCAACTTAATAAATAAATAAACCGTAAATCGTAAAACGAAAATATTCGTTATTAGGGTAGATAAGCTATTGGAAGGATGGTGAGAAACCCCCTTACGTACATACTCAACCGAATTAGATTTTAATAAATTGGTTATTTGTTATTTGTCTTTAATTTCATAAATCATTATTAAATTTATGTTATTACTTGTGCATAATATTATATATTTATACCCTTTACGGGATGTGTGGGATTACAATAATTTCCTATAAAAAATATTATTAATAAACATTTGTCATACTCTTTATTTGTAGATTAACAAATGGATCGTAAAGTTATTGTGGTGATTTTTCACCAAAGGTGCTTCAAACATTTTTATAAGTTTTTGTGTAATTAAATTTTTTTTTTCCTCAATGCTCAAATTAAGAAGTTTGTTTTTCCTTTTAGTTAATAATCTTTCTCTATAGACTAGACTGCAACATCTGTGCAATGACACCAAAGCTCACGTTGTTTTAGTTTTTTTTTTTTGCTTTCGAATTAAAAGAAACTTTATTGATGTGGAGTAAGAATTATAAAATAAATTTTCATAAACATTTTATAATTTTACCTTTCTTCCGGATGAAAAATTATATTATTTAATTCTCATTTCCCCGCGCTAGACGAGCACCATCTAACGGTGGTTATCCTAAGTTTATCGGGAGTTTATTCGGAAAAATGTGAAATGGAAAATCGCTTTTAATTCGTCAGATACGTTTCATTAATTCGTGAAATTAAATTTTTGTTCCAATCCTAAACAAAAGGTGGCAGAAAATTGGATATGGAGAAGTGATAGAGATTTGGTTGCTTTACTGTGGGAATATAGGTTGCATATATTATTTAGGGGGTTTCTCACCATCCTCCCACACACTAATAACGATTATTATATTAAAATAAAAATAAAATACTCGCAGTGGTTAGAAAACTCGGCCAACTTATCCAATATGAAGCCACTATTCATAGGTTCGGGTACCGAATTATAAACTTCAACTTAATAAATAAATAAACCGTAAATCGTAAATCGAAAATATTCGTTATTAGTGTAGATAAGGTATTGGGAGGATGGTGAGAAACCCGATGGTGGGAGATGGTATATTTTTTAAAAATTGTCAGGTTATTCGTAACCCGGAAATGTTTGTCTTTCTTTAAAAAAAATAAGTTTTTCAAAATGAACCTAAAAATGGAAAATGAGATTTTTATTAATATTTGTGAAAATATGCTTATTTTGAACAAATTTGAAAAGTGCATAATTAATATTTAGGTTTATAAACATCAAACGAATGCATAATCCGTTCAGTCAATTTGGGAACTTCACTGTGTTTATTTTTAATGTCGGATAGGGATAAGGAGGCTAGGTGTAGGTGGTTAGGTATCACTCACTGAATTTCTAATAACTTTTTGAAATTAGTTTCTGTATTTGAATTTCAAAAGCAATTTCATTCATAACTTTAAGCGAATAATTATGATGGCTTGGCGGCATTCCGTGAAAACATTCATCCCGAGGGTGAGAATTTAAGTTTCCCTTAGTTATAACTTATAACAGGTACAAGTTAGTTAATATAATTTAGCTGCTCACAGTAAAATTATCTTCTCGTTAACAAGAGTAATGTTAAAGTGAATCATATATTTTTTTGTCTTTCTTTAACTGCAATATCATTACTAAAATAAATAAAATGCTTAAAAAAATTGTTAATTTTGACATTGGCAAAAACCGGAAGAAAATATCTTCTAGCGGCAATATTTTGAGAAAAGATAGATCTCTCTTGTAATGAAAATATAAGACACTATTTTTTATTATACATGTTTTTATTATTGTTGTTCTCAAGAACGAGTCGTAGAAAAGACACGTTCTCATGTGACTAATGCCAACCGGCATTGTTGGGCGCGCGTTTGGTGTGTTTCCCGACTTTGCATCTAAATATCTGCAGAACAATGCGTGTTGTTTTCCAATTATTCGATTTATAATATAATATTCATATAGGTCTCAAGCAGTGGCGGCTCGTGACTTTTTGTGTGCCAGAGAGCTAATTTAAACAAAAATGGCATTATTGGTGTTGTTTTAGCCGAAAAAGATATTTTTTTTCAAAATTTCTGATTTTATATGAAGATTTTCAGTGAGACCAAGCGAAGAAACTGAATTTTTCCTGAAAATCTTCTTACAAAGAACCGATTTAAATTTTTGTTTTTACTATAGCACTCTAGCACACTCAAAAGTCACCAGCCGCCACTGTTCGCAAGGCGTGTTGTTTTCAATTAATCGGTTCATATTATAATATCCGTAAATATAATATTATGTTACTCGTTTTAGGCGATTTAACACAACTTTATCTTATCTTATCTACTTCATCAAAAACTAAGAAATATTTGTTTTATAAAGAGCATTATTTTATATTATAAATATTTGTTTTATAAAGAGTATTATTTTATATTATAAATATATTTGGCTTTAGGCCACGCTTATCTGGAATATCGAATATTATGATTGGTATCAGCACCATCAAATCATGTGAAACAACTGAAGATAACTCCGAAGTGCAACATAAAGAGACCACAATAAAACTCCCCATAAGGACGTCAACAACAAACATTTTGAAACAGTAATGTTCCAAATATACAAAATCTCGCAAAAAATATTCTGTATTAAGGTGATTGTCAAAAGAATTCGTATGCTATCTACTCTTACGTAGATGGCGCGCGTATATAATTTTTTTTACTTATAAACGCTTTTTACAAAAAAATATTGTTCGCGAAAGTTCCCAAGCAATATGAATATTCATTAATAGTTTTGTCAATTAAAAAACTTAAATCTTTCAAGAAAGGCTAACAAATACAATATTTCATCGGTTATTCATTCCAATATTGTATTTGTTAGCCTTTCTTGGAAGATTAGAGTTTTTTAATTGACAAAACTATCTATTAATATTCATATTGCTTGTGTACTTTCGCGAACAATTTTTTTTTCAATATTTCATAACATAACTTGTAAAAAGCGTTTATAAGTAAAATTACTATACGCGCGCCATCTATGAAAGCGTAGAATATGAATTCTGTTGTCTTCACCTTAAATGAAAAAACACACTGTAAAACACCACTTTTATTTTGAATTAATATTTAGTTTTACGAAATGTGTTTTTTTATTTAATATATAATGTCACACCACAAAGTATTTGCTTCCTTTGATAAAAAAATATTCTGATTCATCACTTCAAAAAAGACACAGAGGTCGATAGTACACAACACACAATCATAAATCCGGACCTAATCAAATAGACATTATAAATAAACCTAATTTTAATTCTACCTTTGGACACCTTAATTAGTAGTAAAGTTATATAACACACTCTCATACAGTATGAATCAAATTAAAACTGAAAATAACTACATTGAGGACATTGAATCTTGGCTTAAGGAACTATCGACAAAAATAACTTACTGGCATTAAAAACGTCTTCATGAGTTTCTGAAAAAAACCCAACCCAAACCATGAATTTGTACCATAAAAGTAGCTGAAAATTTATTCAAAACTTTGTCCCCCTCAGCACAGGATCTCCTTGTGAGGAGGACTATAAAAATTACCTGCATCTATTTTATATTTAAATTTAACACGTTTCTTCAATAAACGTAAAAATTAAAATATAGAAATTAAATTTTAAATATATAGGTATACACTTAATTTACATATTTTTTGGAATTTATTTTTATTTTACATGTTATCTAATATTTTTTCTCTAAATTTTAATTCTTTGATTCGTGATGGCTTTGTAATAATACAGCAATACACTAGGGTAGTAATCCGAAGTCAGTAATCTGAATTTATTATGTTGAGAATAATATTATTACTTTAAAAGATAAGATAGAGGTAAGAGTATCGAAAGATTGTATTGATAAACATGATAAAATAAATTTTGTTTTCTTAAAGTTAGCTAAACCGGAATATCATTTGCCTCAATTTTACCATTCATCTAATCATATCTGTTTCAAAATGCTATCAAACGTTACTTATCCTCCCCTCTTCGGATACAAGATGACTTATTTTGAAGCCTTCTATTATATATGGTATTTTACCGAAAATTCACAAACAGAGGCTCTGTTTTCTCTTCCGTGTTATTTCGTACTCTATTTATTTTTCCACTTGATTCATGGTGAAAATTCCTGGATGTAACGGTAACTTATACAGAATACAAAAGTTGCTTGAAATTACTGTAGCATTGGGAAACGGGTATGGAATCATTTATTGGAAAACCAACACCCGTACCATAGGTCACCCAAATGGTTCGCTACTTTTGGTGACTTGGCGGGGGTGATTCACGAGGGGTGCAGTTTGTCTAGGTCTTGGCGGTGGGTGCTTTTTCCTGCCTACTACTTGGCGGGCCTGTTCGGCAGAGACACCGGTTGAGGGAGACCTTTTGACCTCTTCAGCCGGACTCTCAGTAGGAGAGATGGATTCGTCACTCCTGAACACCACCCTAGATTCCTAACCACCATCATACTTTTTTCCTTGCCAGATCCTTTCTTTAAAAAGACCTTCCACGTAGCAAACCCAAAGATGACATAGATCCCGAGTTAATTTTTTTCCTTAGGGCCTCCTGTGTGTATATAATGTAAAAAAAGCTATCCGAGAGTGTTACAGCAACGGTAACGTAAATATAATATAAATGTTGCTAGAAATGACTACAGCTACATTAAAATAAAGATTTTTAATTATTGTCAGGTATCATCTTAATTTTCCTTTCCCGCAGCAAATTCTCGTTTTCGAAAAAAAAACAGTGTTGCTCTATATCTAAATATTGCAACGTCTGTTTCTAATTGCTAATTCTTACGTTTTTGCATCCATTGTTCCCTTCCAATCCCATCCTTCTCATAATTTTTATAAATATTGAAGATGACAAAGGGCCACTGACTCCCGACAGTGAAAAGCTATCATGGTTTTAAACTCATTATAAATGAAAAATTGACTTCATAACTTACAAATTGTTCTGAAAACTTGCAACCTTGTGGTGGATCATTATTCAAAATAAAAAAAGATTGGGCTTTGTATTCAGCACTTTCTCCAAACTAAAACTCTCCTTTCCCTATTTTAATGCCGGTTTTAACCTGCTTTTTATATTTCCATGAAAAATATATATGATAACGTTAATAAATTAAACACGAATCTGTCATACCTATACCAAAAAGATATTAATGATTTATACTGTTTTTTTTTTTAAATTTTTCTTGAATTAAGAGAAAGCCACAAGTCAAAAATTAAGTAGGTATATCTTCGTGTGCCTTTTATCACAACGAACATAGGTAATAGGCATAAAAAATGGCTTGGCGAATGGAGTCCGGAAACGCTCGATTTTAGCACAAAAGTGATTTTGTATTTGAGAATAATTTCAAATGAAAGAAAAAAAATTAAAAAAAGGAAACTGTTACAGATAATCTTAACCATAATACCATACGATTATTATTAAAAGTTGTTTCTTACATGCGCTCATAGATTTCTGATTAATGTTGTTTTTATAAAGTAAGTAACAATTTTATACCCAAGCGAAAAGATAAGAAAAACTACAATTTAATCAAATCCTATTTTTTGGTATGCGTAATATAAATCGAATTGCATTAAAGATTAAACTAAAATAGTGATATTACGTTAAGCTTCGCTATTGAAGGCTCCATGGTCCTAAAAGTCGACAACTCTTTTCGCCACTTCACTTTTTCTCCAACAACTTCCATTTGATTTATTATTATTAATAATAATTTATATTTCTGGCATGAAGACATCATGACGTTTGGATTAATAATTTATCTGCTTAGCTATTTCAACGGCCAAGGATCAAGGGATAAGGCTCTCGACTAACAATCCCGGCGTGTGCAAATATTTTTTTAATGAAATAATTAAAAACGCTTTATTTTTACCGCGATAATCTTTATTTAAAAAATCAACATGTTTTGAGAACGGTGTTATCTTCATCAGGACATTAAATGTACTAAAAACTAAATTATCAAGTATAGAAAGACGTGGAAGTAGTGGGGGAGAGAGGTGGAAAGGGGAGGTGCTCAGAAGGTTAGAAGATCAAAGACAAAAATTTAAATGGAAGTATGTTTAAGATAGGGTTATTCACAAAATTAATTTGATTATTAATAATATTTAAATTTCTATTGACATTTTTCCTAATTTCTAATATTTCTTAAAGATTTAAGTGAAAACCACTAACGTATGTTGTGAGGTTGAAGGTAAGTAATGAGGGGAGGGAGATGGGGCAGAGGAAGGTAAGGAAGTACCTGGTTATTCATATCTAGTCACCAAAAACGGCTAAAGCCATTTCAAGAAACGTTAAAGTTTTGTATGGAGGTCTTACACCAGTCCGAAACTGAGAGTATCTTATTATCTCAAATGCGTCGCAAATACACATTAAATTATTTTTAATTGAGAAAACACAAATTATTCAAATAAAATTTATCTACCAACGCGCCGAGATTTGACCCGCCATCTCCGGATCGCTAGTCGAGAGTCTTGCCCCTCGATCACGGAAGCCGTCAAATATTATTACTATGTGCGATATTCGCATAAAATACAAGGAAAAGAAAATCACTAATTTAAAAAAAATGCAAAGTTCATGTTGAAAGCGTTGTGAATAAGATTGATAGAAGGAAACTTATGAGGACCCCTGCTAATTCATCAAATGTAGCGAACCACTTGGGGTGACCTATGGCGGGGGTATTGGTTACCCAATATTTGGTTCCTGGGGCGGCCGTACCATCCTTCCACTTAATCCTAGAGCGGCGCATCTACCGAATCGACCATCCCAATTAATTATTTAAGCTTTATTTTTCACAAACATAAAAACAGATTTGTAATATATCGGAATATTGGTTATGATCAGTTTTATCATTGTTCTGTTGTTTATGCTACGCTCGGGTCACATGATGTCGGATAGCCGATCTGAGAGTGTCAAATCATTCCTTTTGCAAGAGCTCTTCTGACAAATCTAGCTAGGGAGTTATAGAACATGTGTCCTCTTAAACCATATATGTATTATGCAAAAAACAATAAAGTCACTGTAATTTCAAAGAACCAAAGTCTTTTAAGCAAACAGCATAGTACTGGGGAAATGTCCAGCACAAATACTAAAGACACTTTTCTGCAAAGGATTACAGAAAATAAGATAATTACTACGTTATAAAAAGTTCTCCCGCCTACGGTTAGGATGTACCGTGCAGTGTACTGTGTTCAATATAAACAACACGCGCCCTATGCACTGCGAGTGTTGTATAGTGTTTACACATTGGCCTGCGTGCTGTGACAACTTTACTAGCTCGTTGATAGTTTTAGGGTTAAGTCGTGTAAACCAAATTGCCCCGGTGTCGTAACACATACAAAAATAAACCTTAAGTTCAAAATTAACATTTAAATTTTCTGACGCTTCTTAGCGTTGATATATACTTCTCTCTTTTTATTATTAAGCATAATGTATCCAACCTAAGTTAACCATGTTTATAATATTAAATGATTTAAATTCATTACACCATAAATGCCAGAAAATTCGAAAACAAACTGGAGAAGGTATTTATTGGTTTTCTTCCAATGTCTAATTTTAAGAGGAAACGCGGTCACAGAGATATTTTAATAATATGTGTTTTAACAAAGTGTTGCTGTCACTGTTGCTCTTACTACCCCAAATGCCGAGACAAAGAGATATCTGCACCTAGGCTGATAATACCTAAATAAAATCATTACAATCGAGGTTTTGTATTGCCCATTTTTCTACTCCAAAACTGAACCGATTTCAAAGTATTTTTTTTACTCTATATTTTTTTACCATATTAGAAGAAAACACTCTATGTTTGTACAATTTTTTTATTTTTCTAAATACATTATCTAGTTTGTATACTGAACGTCTGTTGATGAAGTTCAAACCGGGCAATTTTAACGATTTTTGGAAGGTAGGTTTGGAAGGTTTTTCCTATAAAAACTAACTTATCAAAACGTACCGACACGCTAATGGTCGATACCTATATTATGTTAAAAAAAATTTTCACAAGTGTCAAACCCGGAAAGAAAATTTAGGAATCCATTTGTATGAAAAATTTCCTCTTAAACTCGACATTACACCAAATGAGGAAAGCAAATTATATGCATAAAACCAGTGGTTCCAAAACTCTTTTTGCCCACGAACCCCTTTTCATAGTCAAAATTTGCCCACGGACCCCAGGGATAGGGAATGAGTTTTCCTGCCAAAATCCCTGACTGCAATAAGAATTTCAGGAATCATAAAGTTAACAGATCATCGGTCAGAATTCCGTTCGACACCCGGGGTAAACCTTGCAATCTGTGGGGGAGGGGGGGGGAGCTAGATAATGTCAGAAATCATAAAAAGTTAACAGATCATCGGTCAGAGGTCCTTCAGACATCCAGTGTATGTATGTAATATATGCATTGGTGGTTATTATAACTCCAATATAATTAAAAATGTCTCATTTAAAAAAAATATATATATATTAAACCTTGATCGGTTCCCCTGACGCTGTTCAGGGACCCCCATAGGTTGTCCAGGAACACCAAATCAATTTTAATTTTCTATGGACCCCCTGAATGACCCCAGGGACCCCTGGGGGTCCGTACGGACCACTTTAAAACGATCAATGACGAATAATTAAGACAAAAATATAGATGCGAAAGTAAATTCCAGTAATATCAAATATGAAAAAAGTCCGATAGGAAATTTTTTTATTTTATTTTAATTTATTAACGTCTAAACAAAAAACAAAAAAAATAATTTAATTGTTTGACTCTTGGTGACAAGTCTTGACATTCTAAACATGGTATTATTAGTAGAGTTCCATGACAGTTGATCATCCGAAAATTGCCCCCCCCCCCTCGGCATACTAGTTATACTTATATATATATATATATATATATATATATATATATATATATATATATATATACATCCCGCTATCATTACGGCGTCTTCTAATGGTCCAGTTTCATTCAATCCTGCGTCCGACGGTAATTCTGCGTCCGGTATACAGACGCAGGATTACACACATGTAATTTCAAGTTTTCCCCACTCCTATACCATCATAGAGTCTAAATACAAAAACAAGCCAGACGCAGTTTTGGTACCCAAATCAACTGAAATATATAATTTTAGTTCACCGTTTTGCCTTCGAGCGGCGCGCGGCGGCGCTGCAGTAGATGAGCGTATATTTTTTAATATATACATCTTTACATTGACTCGCCTATCGCAACTCCTACGTTTGGCAACGTCGCTTTTTAACGGCGTTTCGTCTGTTTCCTGGAACGGTGCGAGCAGATCAATTATAATAATAAAACATCGCGCATTACAGCATAATAAGATACGACTTCGTTAGAAGTCACAGAGAAAAACTAGTTTTTAATCAATGAGGGGCAAGACTCTCGACTAGCGATCTGGAGGTCGCGGGATTAAAATCCCGGTGTGCGTAAGTAAATTCTATTTGATTGATTTGTGTTTTCACAATATAATGATTATTAATAACTAGTCACTAAACACAGCTAAAGCCATTTCATGCTATGTTTCAATCCTGAATGGTGGTCTCACAAAAAGGCGATACGGAGAGTATCGTCCAGTCTAGAACGTGCCGCAAATACACATTTTATTATTTTTAATTATTAAATTGTGAAATACCTAATAAAAATTTACCAAAGGAATTTATTTGCTGACCTCCGGATAGCTATTCGAGAGCCTTACCCCTTGACCACGGATGCCGTCAAAGAAGAGGAACTGAGATTTTCACAACGTGTAGGAATGCGTAGAAATCTCTGTCGCTGAGAGGTATGTACCGACTGCTGTGTCATAAACGTATTCCTAATCTTTTTCACGGTCAACTAAAATAATCGGCAATATTCCAAATGAATGAATCTTCTGTTACAGACAGGGTGGCCTTCAAACGCAATAACCCATTGGTTATGTGACCCACATTCCCATGTGTTTATAATATCTTTTTATTATAAACAAACTTTTGTTAGTTTTATAGTTACCAGGAGAGTGGTTTCTTATCACTTAAAATGTGTTTTCAAACACATAACAACTTTGGAAGAGGATATGGGTGCCGCCGCCCTGGGAACCATTTATCGGATAATCAACACTCCGCCATAGGTCACCCCAAGTGGTTCACAATTTTGGTGAATTAGCTTTAGTGCCCGGGTTCATAGAGATGAGGTTTGTCCGGCCATTGGCATGGATGCGTCTGTCTACCAAATGCGTGGCAGGCCAGATCGGGAGAGACTAGTTGTGGAAGACGTTTTGATTTCTCCAGCAGGACTTTCCCGGAACATCGTCTTGCACCGCAGAGGGACGGATGGATTCATACGTTCGCAACTCCTGAACGAACTGAACCTTAAATTCCTACCCACCACTTATACCTTCATTCAAAGAACTTCATCTATTAATTTCTGAAAGAGACCTTCCACACAGCATCCCCATAGATGACATAAAGCCCCTGTGTAAAGCTAATGTAAAAAAAATATATGTATTATTATTTTTTATGAAGTTGCCGGACAGAGGTTGACGGTAACTGTGGTTTGGGTTACCTACATCAGAAAATTGTAGTTCCTTTTTTCAAAAATTATATTATCACGAATACTTCCAAAAGAAATGAACATAAAACTGTTTCAAAGTCACCCAGAATTAATTCATAAAAGGTAATGGTTAAAACGTATTTTGCAAAAAGGGGGGAAAATAAATATATGACTCTTTTGGTTTAAATAATCTTTTCTTATTTATTTGTTTTGTTATTACGTTATTTTATTATTGTATTATTACTTATTTATAATATTATTACGTGTTTAGTTTAGTTATGACCTACGAGGCAGTTTGTTTATATTAAGGGTACCTATGAACACCAGGCCCTAGCACACTCGATCGATAGGATAACTATCGGTAACTTCTCATCGTTCCCTAGCATGACTACAGATCGCCAACGAATAAGTGACAGTTCAAAATGACTAGTGTCCTTAATATTATCGATATCAACTGTTGTATGTAGGTTTGCGATCTGCAGTTGTCTAGGGAACGGTGAGAAGTTACCGACAATTATTTTACCGATCCTCATCGATCGACCACGCTAGGGTCGATCGGTAAAATAATTGTCGGTAACTTCTCACCGTTCCCTAGATAACTGCAGATCGCAAACGTACAAATAACAGTTGATATCGAATATATTAAGGACACTAGTCATTGTGAACTGTCACCTATTCGTTTGCGATCTGCAGTTGTCCTAGAGAACGATGAGAAGTTACCGACAATTAACCTACCGATCCTTATTGATGGACCATGCTAGCACCCCAGAAATATTATGAACAAATGCCAGAAATGCAAACACTTGAGAAATCCATTAATGGGTCAGCTGTCTCAAGGACTCCTATCACATAGGCGATCGATAAGGAATGATACTTTCAAGAACTAAAGTTAACATTTTAAACATATCCGTATAACATTGTTTTTTATCTATATATATATTTAAATTTTTTTTTTACCCTCAAAATTTTTCCAAAATAATTTGTAAACTTTTACAAGTTAAGGATATTGCGCTTTTTTTTCGTCTCTCTAATTGTAAAACAATATCCTCATTTATATATTTTTCCTTATTATTTATAAGTAAAAAAAAATGTTTTTATCTGCTGTTAAAGTCAATTAGTGAGAAATAGTTTGGATGCAGGTGAGTTCTCTAGTTCTTGTTTTTATGAATTGTGAATTGAGATCTGTATCTGTATTTTCTCCTTAAGAGCGATTGACCAGCGGCTGATAATAAAAGTTTAAAAATGCTTGCAACTGTACAGGGAGGTTCCAATGAGAAAGATCGATTATTCCCCGTATCAAATTTTTAAAATAAAAAATTGAATATCGATTTATTTTATTCCAAACTTGCTTTAATCTCTCTCTCTCCGGTTTCAATCCTGGGATTGGTTTGCAGCAATTTCCTCTATTTTTCTCTTCCATTCATCCCTGAATTGTGCGGCTCTTTTGAAGTCTGCATATGATGAGCAGCGCATGTCCACCAGCATGTCCTCTGGAGGACCTGCTGGTGCTTTAATATATACCCACATTCAAGTGAGCAATAAAAATGCTCAAAACGCACGATGATAAATTATTAAATATAGTGTACTTCTTGTAAGTATTTTTTGATCGTAAGTATTTTTGATTTTTCAATAATGTCTGAAGAAAATAAGTGTGTAAAAAAAATTTGAAATATTTTAGTTTGTAAGACCTTAAATAAATAGAAAAACTGGGGTACGTTTGTCACGAAACACGTTCTCGGATTTATTTTTTAATGATTTTAATTTAACTAAAATTTAAATTCTTAAAACTCTGTTGATTAGATTATGCATTGATTTATTTTGTTGTATGATTATATGATTTGAAATTTGTGTTGTTTAATAAAATCTATTGTTTGAAAATTGAACAAATGTGCCAACTATCAACGGTATAACCTTAGTATATTAAAAATACACTTATTTCAAAAATTTTAAAACTGCGTGCACCAGATAAAATAACATCTTTCAAAATCAATTTATGTTTTTTTGTAAAAAAGAGTCAATACGTCTAGAATTTGATTTAAAAAGGACTAATTTCCGGTATTCTCTGGTAATACACTCTTAATAAATAAAAACAAAAAACTTCCCATCGTTCTCTAGCATGACTGCAGATCGCCAACAAATAAGTAACAGTTCACAATGACTACGTGTCCTTAATATGTTCGATGTCAACTGTTGTTTGTGCGTTAGTGATCTGCAGTTGTCCTAGGGAATGTATAAATTATTTTGTATTTTGATAGTATCTTCCACTTCCAATATACTATATATTATTTTTAATTATTTAATTATGAAATAACACAAATTAATCATATAAAATTTATTTATGCACGAAGAGTTCAAACACCAGACCTTCGGATTGGGAGTCCAAAGCCTTACCCCCGGACCACACCAGCCGTCATTAGAGCGAATGAATGAAGAAAATGGTGTAAAAAGAATAAACTATGCAAATTTTAATGGTAGAATAAGTCGTGGACACCCGAGGAAGCATTATCAAGTGATATATAAAAGGTGTAATTTTTCTATATGCATTTGATGCTGCAAAATTCTACTGGGGTAAAGATCTAAACATCGTACTAGAAAATGCACAAAGTGACCTAGAAATAATTTACAGTTGGCCCCAATCAAATATTCTAACAATAAATATTAAATAAAACAGGAAACATGTTTTTAAGCTCAATTGGTAAAATAATTCCTCCTCATGTTCCCTCAAAATTAAAAAAAGGACAATTTGCAAATCCTGATACTGAAATAATATCGGGGGGTCTAGCATCGTAAGCATTTAACTTTTAAACAACACATACAAGATGTTAAAGAAAAAACCACACCCTTAATTGGCGTATTTAATCGGTTAATTTTAAATTTAAAAAAAACTAAATGATTGTCTTGTACACCACAGATATACTTTATTTCAAATAAATCCATTTTGCATTTTAAATGGTTTTTTTCACCCATTTCCATTTTAGATGCATTCTAAATGCATTTTTGCAACATTCTTCCTATCATATCGATAGACCCTTTTTTCATATTTATGTCTGTCAAGGCACTCCCTGGTAAAAAAAAAACCCTGGCAAAATAATAGAAACCATTCCAAAAAAAGGGGCACAGAAAAATATTAAATTTTCGATAGTAGTTTCTATTTATTTATGCTGGCAATTAGTTTCATGTAAAATTTGGTGGCATTTGTTAACATTTATGTCTTTTTTCTGCTCTTAATAACGTTAATTGATGCGTATTTAGATTAGAACAAAACTTTACAAATATCAAATATTAAAAAAATGGCGGTAAAGAAATCGTTTTATATCAAGGTTCTTGGTTTTATACGGAAAATTTTAAACTTGTTTGAATAAAAATTATTGCAATTTTTATCATTCATCCTTAACATAATTAGTTTTTTTAAGTGATTATGTTGAAACGTAGTGTAATTTTCAAGATCTGTTGAAAGTGCGGCAGTTGTGGAATATTTACCAAAACCAATAAATGCTAGTATAGGCTATGTTAGTTTATCCAGTATTTTAGTTTTTTTTTACTGTTTTACTGTGCATTTTGAAAACACATGTTTTGCATTTTGCATTTGAAATGCTTTGAAATGCTGAGTTGTTTGGCGGCCGGTCCTCTTTGTCTAACTCTGCGGAGAAACGACGTGCTGGTTAGTGAGTTATTGTTTATTAATATTCATTTATTATTAAAGGCATATTAGTTTATTTGTTTACACCGTTTGCTTTCCCTTTTCGTCTTTCCCCATTTTTCGTTCTAAGAGGATTTAATAAATATTTTATTGATGAGGTTCGCAATAGACCGTTTCTCCCGTGAACGAAAATGTATTAGAACCTATAATTCGTAAAGATATCTACCGTCAATCATGATAAATTTGATAAGCATTTATGATGGGTACCAATTTGGGAGGCGGGTATGGGTACCGCCGCCCTGGGAACCATTTATTGGATAACCAACACCTCTGCCATAGGTCACCCCAAGTAGATCGCTACATTTGGTGACTTAGAAGGAGTGCCTGGGTTCATGGGAGTGATGTTTATCCGGGTCTTGGCTATGTATACATCGGCTTGCCAGCTGCGTGGCAGGCCGAATCGGGAGAGATTGGTTGAGCGAAACCTTTTTATCTCTCCAGCCAGACTCTCCCGGTACATCGCCTTGCACCGCAGTGGGAGGGATGGATTCATATGTTTGGCATTTCTAGAGACACCGACCCCCAGATTCATACCCACCCCACATACCTTTTTCCTTCCCAGAACTTCTTCCACTTCCTTTCCTTAAAATACCCTCCACACAACATCCCCAAATATGACACAGGCCCTGAGGGAAATTATTTTCCCCAGCGCCTCTTGTGTGGAGCTAATGTAAAAAAATTGTTATTTCATTTTTAAAAAAATCTATGTTTAATGTAGAAATAATTTTTTTTTAATAAATGATTATAAGCAAATTCAAGAAAAATGGCTGATGAACAAAAAAGACTATCATTAGACTTAGAATATCGAGTACAGATCAATCATAATAAAACGTCGCACAGTGCAAAATAATAAAATAAGATTTCATTAAAATTCACAGAAAAAATAATTTCTAATCAATGTGGGGCAAGACTCTTGACTAGCCATCCGGAGGTCGCGGGTTCAAATCCCCGCATGTAAATTCTATTTGATTGATCTGTATGTTAACAATTATGGAATATAATCTTAGTATCGCCCCAATGTAAGACCACCATTCAGAATTAAAACTTTGCTTGAAATGGCTTTAGTTGTTTTAATTAGCCAGGAACGTGTAGATTTGAATACTGGGTCTCACTGGATACAGGCAGTTGGGAGCAGTTGGAACTCTTGTGCGGTTTTCACGTAAAAAAATCTGCATTCCATATATTTTTTTGGACGTTGCTATATATTATATTGATGTGGAAGGTTGCTAGATTTAGTTAGTAAAATTCCATGAAAGAAAGTACAAAATATTTCAGACACCCTGTCATAGATTATTATTGTATTTATAATGCGTGATCATTTGTGTCACGCCACCCTACAATTATTAATTAAGAGAAAATCAATGAACTTCAGTAATTTGAAAACTTAGTTACTTGTGTAAATAAGTAAAATAAAATATTTTTTCTTCAATTACGACTGATTTGATAGTAAAAAAATAGTGAGATATTGGAGATGTGAGTGTAATGAGTAAGAATTAGAATTGTGACGCTTAGATGGTTTTGGCAAGAAGGGCCAATGATCTAAGAAAAGGTAATGAGAATTATATATTACACGAACTAATGACGATTGGTAGAAGAAGTCGGGGATGCCCGAGAAACACATGGCATTTTTCAGTCATGTCAAAAAACAGAATAACAGAACGATGTATGAATGTGAATAAGGTGAGGAAGGAGTGTGTGTCAAGACCGAGTTGTGTGGCGGTCGTCTCTGCTAACCCCTGCGAGAAAACGGCTTGATAGTTAGTTAGTTAGTTATTGTTAAATACTATTTATTTATTATTAAAGGCATGTTATTTTTTCTCATGTGAACGAAAATGCAATAGTTATCCATTACTCTAAAATATACCTAGCGTCAATCATGACATCTCTGATAAGCACTTCTGCATTTCAATTTGATTTTTATTTATTTAAAAAATTACTGTATATAATACAGATAAAACATATTTTTTTATTTAATGATTTTATAAAAAAATTCAATGTTGTATCCATAAAAAAAAAATGTAATGTTTTTTTTTATGAATACCGCACAAGAGTCCCACCTGCTCTCGTCTGGGAGCAGTTCAATTGGGGTACGTTGTGAGGCTGAAGTTAGAGGGGAGAGGAAGGATGTGGGGAAAAGGGAGGTTGGGAAGTAACTGACTATTCAGATCTGGTCACCAAACACAGCTAAAGCCATTTAAAGCAACTTTTAAATTCTGAATGGTGGTCTAACACCAGGGCGATACTGAGAGTATCTGCCACTCTGGAACGTGCCGCAAATATACCTTGTATTATTGTTAATTTATTGATTGCGGAATAACACAAATTAATCAAAAAAAAATATTTTCGCACCCCACTCAAAGAAAGTGTTTGTGTTAATTCTGTTTATTGAAGCCCTTTTGGATATACCATATTTTTTGTTTTTCCGTCTGGTGCGTACATAAATAAATCAGAAGGTTTTCCAACCCGTGAGCACTGTGAGCAGGCAACATAATAGTACACAACTGCTAACCCTATACAAATCGCAAGTGCGCCCCACGGTTGAATTTGGCAGCCACTTCTGGTCTGGAGCCCCACAATACTTGAAAAAAAAACCCTCGACTCGGGAAACAGGTGATCCGTTTGATAGATTCTCCCGTCTTAACAAACGGATTGCAATATTTAATGCACAGGCGTCGGGAGGGAATGCTGTCCTTGTTCTACCGGTATTTCAAAGGAAGATGCTCCGAGGAACTAGCAAACGGATTGAAATCTTTAGTGCACAGGCGCCGGGTGGGAATGCTCTCCTTGTTCTACCGGTATTTCAATGGAAGATGCTCCGAGGAACTCCGAGGAGCATCATTGATTCCCTCGGTACTGGTGAATAGACGGGAAACACGTCAAACACGCGCCCAGAATATGTACACGGTTGACATTTGTCACATGAGAACTAGTCGTTTCTACGACTCGTTCTTGAGTTCAACAGCTCGGCTGTGGAACGATTTGCCAACATCTGTGTTTCCTCCCTCAACATGGGTCTCTTCAAGACCCACGTTCACTCTTTCCTCTCCCCAAAAAGACCCTTTACACAGCATATTCACAGATGACATAGGCTCTGAGGGAAATTATTTTCCTGAGGGCCTCCTGTGTGGAGTTAATTTAAAAAGGTTTCAATTCTGAATGCTAAGTCTCTAAAAATCCCGCACCAATATAATAATTTTTTAAAGTTCGCATCGCCGCCGGGTCGATTAGAGTCCGCGACGTATGCAACAGTCGTGTTGGCACCTTCATATTTTATAAATACAAAGTGGTCCAACCAAAACCTTGAACAAATAAGCGGCAATGTCGCAGGACGTTGGTTTGTTGTCAACATAAAAATAAGTATAGTTTTTATGACGTAATGGACGCTACATTGTTTCCATCATGAAAGAAAGTATACACTGGATGCTATACTGCATTTGATATAAAAGGAGTTCAGTTTGATGGGACGATAAAGGGCGTTTTTTTCGTTTTGTATATTTTTAAATTAATGTTTTTCAAAAATTTAAATACCTAGCTACAATCAAACACTTAAAAGATAGTATATACTTTAGTTAAAACTATGTAAAATCAAGTCCTTCAGACAGACGCGGTAATGTCGATTGGATGAAAGGACGCAGAAATGATAGCGGGATGTATATATATATATATATATATATATATACTTAATTACCTACTGTTATACTTTTTATACTGTATAAACTGTTATACCTAATTACTGTAATCATTATTTAAAATGTTCATGTAAAAGCCCATTAAGGCGTAAATTAATAATAAATAAATAAATACTTATATACAATATGTAGTGAAAATAAGATGTAAATGAGGTATTTACAAAATGCATCGAAGGTAAAACTAGTTGTCTATACCTATACTGTATATACCAGTGTACAATTACAATAAATCATCACCTTAAGAGGCTAGACTCTGAACGATACGCGGAACACCCGCGTCTGTCATTCTGTCCCGCTCACAATAAGCTCACGCACACTTACAATACATGCGAATGCGAAATGTGCGAATGAGACAACGCTCAAATTTATCTACAGAAATCGCTCGAAAAGGGGTTTATGGAGAATACACTTTTCTACACCGAAACTTTTACGAAATAGAAATTTAAAAAAATATATTATTTTTAGAAAGAAGAAGCTACGTCGGTAGCTTTTTATAATTTTATAATTCTTTATGAGGGTTGAGTTAGCAGCACTTTTTCCTTAAATAATATTTTTTGATAAATCGTACATGTTTGACAGTGAATGTTTACGTTAATACGAAACGCATCGAAAATTCGAAAACATACCGACATAGTTTTCACCCTCTAGAAGGCAGTAAAAAAATAATATATTCATTTTGTGCAATTTTCGATGTAGAAAAGTGTTTTTTCCCGGGCGTCCTTTTTGTATGAGCCGAAAAGCGAAGTCTATCGTCTTAAATACATTCGTTTTATATCCATACATTAACTTTAAATAATAGTGTTTTTGAAGTCGATTTTAAGTTATGCATATATAAATAATGCACAAAAAATGATATGATGATTATCAAATCTGTCGGAGGATCAACTGTTAGTAGAGTGTTTGTTGAGTAACGGAAATTCATGATTTCGGAGTACATTGGAAGGGATGTAAACCTATATAAGTTGTCACAAAAAAGAGTCAATAATACTGTTGATAATTTTTAATATAAAAATTAGATGTCCTTTTTTTGTTTTTCCAAAAGAAGAATGGTTTGAAGTTTATTATATGAGTAGTGAGTACCTACTGACCTCTTTCAAGTCATAACCTACAAGTAATTCCCCGCAAGAAGAGATTTTGCACGGATTCAATGTGATGAATGTGGTTAGCTTAGAAAGGATGACAAATGATACAGCATATTCAAGATGAAGGCAAACGAACGTAAAGTAAAGAATTTTTAGTAAACTTGAATTATATTTAAAGTTATAGGTAATTTTAGATATATTCTAAGTGATTTAAGGGCTAGTAGGTAATCGCCAAAAAAGAATAAGACAATACGAATGTTATAGCAAGCGCGCTAATATTATAAACGAAAGAAATTGAGTGAAAATTGGGAAAATGTTTAATAAAACACGACTCGTTTATAACAAAGCGAAAATCTCTCTTCGACACCTTAAGTAGCATTTAAAGAAACACTGTGAATTTTTTCATACATACAACTTGTAAAATAACAGAAACGAACATGTAAATAATTATTTTTGGAGCATACTTTTTTTACCGATGCAATCTTATGTAATTAACGTTTCGATTCTACAAATCTGATATTTTCTTAAAAATAACATATATTTTTGTAAGAACTTAGAAACTTAAAGTGTTTAAGGGACATATGTTATAAATCGGTAGAAAATCGGAATTTTGGCCCTTAAAAGATACATTTATTATCTACTGATACCTTAAGCATAATTTTGTATGAAACATTATTTTGCAATGTGGGCCTCGGTGGGTGATTACAATAGATAATTACGAGATACAATATAATATTACGTATGTAAATAAAATGGACTGTGTTGAAATTAAATGAAGTTATATCATCGAAGAAGATGATACTAATAAATCTTAATGAAAATATTAAAAAGAACAAGACACAGACAAATAAAAAGCTAACGGTCGCAATTAGGACAAGAACCCAGGATCTTTCGTCTTACCGGAACTGGCCATTGAGACCTCTTATTTGTAAGTCATTCGTATTTGCTTTTTTATTTGTCTGTGTCTTGTTCTTTTTCATATTTTCGTATAGATTATTTAGTATTATCTTCTTCTTCATTGATATATTACAATGATGGGGATAACCTTCATATAAGTTAAAATAAAAGAGAGTTTTTCGAATAAAATTGACATTAAGTGGAATACCTCAAAAGTCAAAAGTAATGATAAAAGAGAGTTAGTCGAATAATATAAAATTAAATTAGATTAAACTAACTTAAATGAAGTAAGATACTTAATGATATGATTAATATAGTCTCTCAAAGAAGTCTTGCAACCTAAAGTGACCCCAAGATCACTTGCGACACTTGTGACAGTAAATAGATAGACAAACTCTATAAAAATTGACATTTCTATAAAAATACAAGCAACTCTGACTGATTAACATTCTTGAGAATTCAATTGATTTTTTAAATAATAGTGGAAATATTATTGATTTATTGCATTTTAACGCTACATTAAAATATTACAATAAATTACAGTAAAACATGATACAAAGGACTATCCCATCAAAACCGTGGTTTCAACAATTCCCCTATTTTTAAAAAAAAAGAAACATACTTCTCTTCGAATGCCTCCCCCATTCAATATCTCATCTCGACTAAGTCTGAAATCGACTCCAACCTTCATTACAATTTTGAAATTTGCCTATTTAAATAAAGTTAATATTTAAAATCACCTTTCATTTCTCCATAATTTTAAATGATGGCCTAGAACACCCTTAAATGCTGAAAGCCAGAAATAATTGGAAAAAAAGGTAAAACATGATACATCGTTACAGTTGTACCAATAAAAAAATAATGCAATTCTGATTTGAGATAATAAAATAAATTGAGATGTATAAAATATAGAATGTAGGTATATGGATACAATTGTTTGTGTGTGTTACAAACAACAAAATAAAGATATAATGTACTCGTATGAGTCGTATGGTGTCGACTATTAAAATAAGGTTTTTATTTATTGTCAAGAACAGAATAATATTATCATTTAATATGTATTGCAAAAACACTGTTTTTCAATTTATCACATAATAAATTAATTCAAATCAAAATGTTTATGACTGAACGAAACTATTTGTTGTTTTCAATGGAACCTTCAAATGGCAACTCGGAATAGAAAATACATTGTCAGTGGAAACATTTACGTTAGCCTTAGAAATTCTCAGCAGAATGAAAAGTTTCATAACGCTGGAATTAGATATTATTAATAACCATAAAATGCGCAATGGTCTGCCATTCTGTACAACCGCCTTTCCTTTGTAGTCAAATTTGAGAAAATGATACAAATGAATTGGGGTAAAGCGTCAATTTCCTTAGAAATACAAAACGGTTTGGCGTATTGTACTTTTAGTTTTGAATTAATTATCTGAATATTTGATTTATATTATCTGTAAACAAGTAAACGTATGGTGAACTACATTTTAAAATTCATTTATCAGCTTGTATATATGTAAGTATTATAAGTAACGTACCTAATCTTTTTTGCAACTTACATCTCTGTTTTGAAAATGTATTGTAGGGTACCCGTACAAGCTTCTTTCCGGCTCTCAAAATCGTAATACGGTCGAAAATTCCAATACATCAAATTAATATTTTAAATTGTATGCTTTACTGTTATCATTCAAAATTGGAATCTTACGAGAAACCCTGTCAAAAAGAAGAAAATTTACTGACTTAATATGTTTAAATACAAAATTGCTCAAAATATCAATTCACATTATTTAATTTTTTTTATTATTTAATCTATAGAGAGTATAATTAAATGTGATTTTTTTCAATGCCTGTCTCACTATGATATATATACCTGCGTCGAGACAGACGTAGAGGTAAACACATGTAGACAAACATGGTTACTTCAATATAAAGGGTAATTAAATTTTAAGTTCAATGTAATAAAAAGGAAGGTAATTGGAAGTGTGAATTAGTCCCATAAAGAGTGTGATCTTCCAAATCAGAGCAAAAGTACTATATATATATTAAAATAAAATGGAAATGTAATAAATGGATAGAAATATATATTACAATAAGAATTATATTTGACGGGATTCTATTATTTTATTTGATTTTATTTGGGTTAGGTCGTACGTAAATCGATATTCTTGTCTAAGTGCAATTTGTTTTACATATGTTTGCTATAGTGAGACGTCCTATTCTTGCAAATCATTTTTTATTTCGCGTTTGAATTTGGTCATTGTTTCCGTTTCTCTATTCGTAGCTGGTAGTGTATTGTATAGTTTGCAAGCTATGTATTTAAAATGTCTTTGTCCAAGGGTGGTTTTAGCATATTATGCTCTTAACGACTCATTTTCTGAGCAATATTTATATAAGGGGTATAATTTAAGGAGTCATAATATATTCCATCTTAAAATATTTATCAACAATATTGCATACTTCACTCCACTGTCACGAATGTGTCGTATCTTTGCAAACAATCTCACATACTTTAAAAGCCAAATTAACAATGATCTATCATGATGTTATGGAAAACAGTTATGTAATTGTGATTACGCATACTGTGAACATTTGTAATTGGAGTGTTTAATGTCTGTGCACATTCCAATTCCAATATCAATTATGTAATAAATTAATAAATTAGTTAATTTATCAGCTTTCCACAATATTTTTATTAGTGTTATTCATGGTTTAAGATCATAAGGATGATCCTCGCTTTAAATACAAATCTATAACAAATGAAAAGGATTTTAAAACGGTGCATTTATCGTGGCGTTCGATTACAAAATATGTGTAGTAAGTATATTCGTGGAGAGCATGTTGTCCTGGAATATGGCCGAGCGACGCCTGTAGTCTGCTGGACATCGCGCGTCTGCGTCGCGGGGTGGACGGGAGTTGAGGAGGAGATGGGGTGTGGGGCGCGGGCGTCGGTGCGTCTCCTTCCCCCGGGGGGAGTGGGAGGAACACAGTGCGGAGGGGAGGGGACGCAGCGCGCAGCCACGTCGCGCACAGCCACCCTCCATTCCACGACCGACCTCCGCGCCGCAACCCCGCGTCGCTTTTCTCCTCCCTATCGCGTCCAACATGGCCACCGCCGAGCTGTGACGTTTAAAAGAAAACCTTAATTAATCCTAACATTGTGTATGTAAACAAATCGCGGAACTAAACGCGTCGAGTAACCCAGTGGATCCGCTCGCGGCTGGTTCGGTTAGTTCGCGGAGAGGTCCGGAATCGATAGGTGATCGCGCTCGGGGAGTGTATTTGGAGGTTATGTGCGCCAAGGGATGATGGGGGCTCGGGAGTTGTGCGAGTGCGCCTAGGATGGATTGGAGGATACGCGGGGGCGCTATGGGGGCGCTACCCCCTCTGCTGCTGCTCCTCTGCTTGTGTCTCCAGGGCTCAGCCGAGAAGAGCAAATTCTGTGAGTCTACCTTCTATCTAAGTCAATTTTACTCTGTAAAACTCTACCTGCATTGAGTACCTACACCATACAAACAGGAAACACGAATATCAGAACATATTCCGTACTATTTTTATGTATTTTTCCACAACGAAACCAGATTTTTTTCAACGGAAAAATACAAATACAAATTGTTCAAATGAATAAACCTAGTTACGGTTAAAACCCTTCACGTATTTACTCGTGCGGTATTTTTTCCTCAACTGCACAGGTACGAGTTTGTTTATAGCCCCTTCATATAAATAACGTGTAGAGTTATATCTGATCAAGATATTCCAAACTCGACGTTAATTGAGATTAGATCGAACAAAGAAATGAACCTATTATTTTCAATGAGAATTAATGGCATATCCATTCATATTGGGAAAAGCTAGTTCTTACTACCAGATATTTATGAAATCTTACCTTTAGTTCAATTTACATAAAATTAAGCTAATAGCTAAAAATATATTTTTTAAATAAATTATAAGCAGATTTAATTGATTGACAATTATCGTGATATCAGCGTGCTGAACAACGTTCGACTATTTTAGTTTTTTAAAATGTAATATATTAACTTTTATGTAGGGAAAGAATACGTGGCAGATGTAAGTGTACCTCTTGAATAATATTAAACTAGGTTCGTACATTTTAGAGGTGTACGGTGGAAGATAAAACAAGCGTCAGGGGAGTATTTGCTGTTAAAGTAGACACGAGCGAAGATGTAGACGAGGAGTAAACATTTGGAAGATGCAGGTAAAAATATCAAGTGAAATGGAAAGACAATATTTTGCCCTTTTCAGTAATTTAATACAGAAAGTTTCAATAGACATCATCATGAAGTATTCTCAATATCAATTCTCATTTTTCTCCATTAATCAACAAAAAACTGATAATATCACAAAGGTTATATTAATGATGATATTTACACTGACCCCGTTAACAATAATATGACAAACGATAATCATTAATCAATAGTTGTTTTGACTACAATATTACAAACGGAAAAGTAACAGGATTGGTTTATTTTTGAATAAATATCAAGAAACAAATTAATCCAGCAAAAAAAAACCAACACATTTTGTGACACGCAGTTCTCTGAACGTTCGGTTCTCTGAATTTGAGATGTCAAATTGACTAACATTACGGATTTAAAATATGTAATAGATAGGTATTGTTTGATTGAAGAAATTCATTAGACTTATCTAACTCCCTAAAACGTATTTTTAGACCTGAAAAAAACGCCTCTAGACAACTCTTGTATTGATAAAGGATACTTCTGTTATAAAATACTACACAAAGTAAGACGCCTAGCATTCATTCCATACATTATAAAATGATTTGACATCGTTGTTAGTCACTAAAGTTGAACTTCAAAAAATACTGTTTCAAGAGTGTTAACAACCCCCCTTGTTGTTAAATAAATATTATAAGTTTATTGTCTATTCACTTTACGTGATTAACCAATCAGCGATTTTTTTCGGAAAATGCGATATTTACAAAAAATGTCACAACACGAGACTGGTACCTGTATAATTAAGTACCCATCTGTTAACGAACCGTTGAATTTTTAGGATGAAAATAGGTGGCAGTAGCCGAATTGGTAAAGGCATTCGTCCCGGTAAAACGAGAGGTTCTGGGTTCAAGTCCCAGTTGCGACCGTTATCTTTTATTTTTCTATGTCTTGTTAATTTTTGTTTAGATTATTAGTGTTATCTTCTTCTTCAATGGAATTAATTTCTATATGTTCATGTTTTTAAATTCCACGTTTGATTATCAGCAGCTACTGTAGGTATATCCACTACTGAATTAGTCTCTCCAAGCTTTGATTTAGCTCTGCTTTTCAATGAATAGTGACTTGGGTTTTCTTGATTTCACTCGGGTACAACAGAATACAACTAGATCAACTAGTTTAACCATGTTTTTAAGTCGAGAATTGCGCCTTGACAATATCCCTTTTACTTTTTAGGCACATTTTTAATGATGTCGTTTATCCACTATTATATATTTCCCATCCATTTGTTATATTTATTATATCTTTTGGTGATTCCTGGCCTTGACATGTTGCGTTAATTTCAGTTTTTGGTCTCTTTTTGTAATAAAATGCTTAGTTATCTGTGTAAATTAAAAACTGAAATAACGGTTGGTAATATTTAAAAATTATATCACACCATTCATGCATTGCTCTACGCGTGAGATTGTATTGATTTATTTACATTTGATACATTTAAAGCCAAAATAACAGAAATAATATTAAATAATAAGAGAATACAAGTGTTTACGTTGTGTTAGGTCGATATTAGTTCCTGGCTAGGCAGATTGCCTGTTCCAAGGAACCAAATGTTTGTAAAGTGCCAAATGCAATTTAAATTATTATTATTTTTTTTAATTAATAATTATATACTAAGTTTTTACTAAATGTAAAACAAAGATGAAACAAGTTGTTTGGTTATATACTTGTTGTCCAAGATAAATAACAAGAACGTTTTTTTCCCAGCTGAAAAAATAAAAATGGTAAATGGACGAGAATATCTTTTGGGTAGGAAGAGCGATACATTTTCTCATACGTTTATCCAAACTCGCTTTATGACTCAGTGAAAGAGCGATCATTATTGTACAAGCCCAAATTACACAAGCTACGAAATTAATAAATTTAATATGTACCGATTCTCTATTATGAAAGGCATCCAATTTATTTCTCTCCTCGTGACGGTTTAAATTAAAAGGTCACATTCAATGTTTACGACAAACAGTCTAACAAATTTTAATCAATACGTCTCTGTTTTGAAAGTTTAATATTCTTATTTAAGTATCTTTGAAGCAAGTTTATTTGGAGCGTTTCCGGCTTTTCCGCTGGGATATTTCTTTTAAAAGCCGATTCATTATTCTTTTGTTTGTCGGCAAAAGAAATGATAAAAACTCGCTAAGAGATAAAGTCCCAAAAGAAGCGGCAAGCGCCACCCAGACGAGACAAGACGCTTTCCTTCCTCCAAAGGAACTGATTACCCTATGGCCTGAAATCTTTCCCACTTCTCTAGAAACTCCTCTCTCCCTAATTACATTGTTAAAACATCGCGAAGAAATGGAAAAAATGCTCCTGAGAAAAAATTGCAAGACTGCTTAATTAAAATAAGAAAAATTTTAAATACCTATTCCATTCATTAGAATGGTTTTTATTTTGCTAATGAAATTGTTTTCTTAATTTTTTCGCTGTTACATTAGCGTGTTCTTTATATTTCCTTCTGCATGAAATACGACGGGAAGCTTAGGCCGTTTATATAATATTTATGGAGGCCTATTAAAAGCTTGGAAGGCTGTTGTCTTAAATTATCAAGGAGAGTATTTTAACATTCTAAAATTACTTGTTCCCTAATCTAAAAAAAACGAATTAAAAACCTGATTAATATTGGATTATGTACATTTAAAAAAAACTATGTAATGTGTTTTTTATTATAGGGTAGGTATATTGTTGCTCGATCACGTTTTTCCCTTTGGCATGTTTGCCTTTAGATGAAAAGTTGCTTTTTAAAACCTAAATACCCTTTGTCAGTGAATATATCTGTAGGAAATCCACAAGTGGAACATATTTAGTCTTCGCCTACGGCCATAATATATTATAACACTTGAATAGTTAGATGTAATATTATGTTTACGAAAAGGAGCATATTTTAAAGAATTCTGAATCTTTTAGAAAATGCTTGAAATATTTTGTTCCATTTTCTCCATTATATAAACTAAAGGGGCTTTTTTACGTGTTGAATTTTTTCAAGATTTTTGATCTTGAATAAGATGTAAATTCCTTTATTCGCACACGAGAGCGGAGGCTTTTCTTGAAATTTTCATAAAAACGAAATTATTTTCGTATGCTTTGCATAATGCCGTCTTCAGGATTTGAATTTTAGATTCAATAGTAGTTATTGATTATATGCCAATGCTAACACTCACGTATTCTCGCCTGAGAACTTCCAGCCAACTTCCAGATAATATTCATATATAATATCTTCGAGATCATTAGAATGAAATATTATTTGGTTCCTACCACAAAATTAAAAGAAATCATCTGCAAACATTTAATTGAATTTGAACTTAAAATATTATATATATCATATATTCTATATTATGTATTCAAATATTATATTATATATATCCCGTTCAGTTCGCTGGTCGTAATTACAGAACTGGAAAATAAACCACTATTTTGTTATCGTACAAATCAATTAGTTCCTTTTCAGAGTTATTCTAAGAATTTATTCACATTCATCAAAAGATGGTTTTTAAAAAACTGTTTTCAAATTAGAATTTATTATTAGAGAAACCGCTCTAATTATTTTATATGCAGATGACAAATAAATAATACAATTAAAAAGAACATGTCTTTAAAGATATAGATTTATTTTCTTTAATCATTTTAAAAAAATATACACAAAAATTCTCAAGTGATGGAGGATTGAGGGGGACCCAAACGCGATTCCAACTAAGCCACTGACCGGTCATTTGTATTATACGAGTATATCGCAAATGATAAAAAGGTTTATTAAAAAAAATCTAAAATAAATATTTTAAAAAAGTGAAATAATTGGCAAAATGACACTAAAAAAATCGGTATTCCTCCTTCTTTAGACAGCAGTTGGTTTCGGACAGCATTACAGTTTATAATCATCATGTTTAATGGTATGTATATTACACAACTGCCCCAATGATGGAAACTATAATGCTGCCCAAAACGCTGGTTAAAGAAAGAGGAAGGGGATCACGGCATAACACCTCCAGAAACAAATCACTATAATTCATAAAATTAGTTGGTTTAAATGATAAATGTTGTATGAAAAATTAAATTTATAAAAAAATAAAAATTTTAATTGACAAAAAACCAATGAATAATAAACATTTAAAATGATTACTAATTTCTTTAATCTTCACAAATTCACTCTGTGGCGTCATTTTCAATTAAATTAAATCAAATCACTTCGTATACACCACTTATATTATTAAAATTATCTACATGTTTCAAAACCAAACGTTTTTTCGTCAGGATAAGATTAATAAACATAACAAAAGACAAACAAGTATAGATATTAAAGATATTATTTAATATATATGTGTTATTACATAATAATAATTACTTTTTATTTCATAATGAACTTTCAAAATCAAAGCGCTTATGGTCTGTCAAATGATAAAAGAATCTCTTTGTTATAAAATTAATTTAGCGGGTACCATTTTTAGCATTTTGTGAGCAGAGATCTGCGCCAGGAGACGGAGCAAACAATGGGGCATAAAGGAAACTGTGTGGGAATCGGCGATCTTTAGGATTCGATTTGCAGCACGTCATTGGCTTCGGAGACAAAAGTGCTCCTCCCGCCCTAAGAAAAGAGTTCGTTAAGGTCGTTAGTTCAAATCACAAAGGAAACTGATACCCGCTGATTTGTAACGACTCGCTTCAAATAATAACAGAGGCGATATTAATTTTCAGCAAATGATTTTATCGGGAAAATGATATCCTTTGTTCAGACTTTTTAAAAAGACACCTGTAGAATGAAGTGAAGATAATCTTGGTATTTGTTAGTTTTAAGAAAACTGAGATACACAGCTATTGAGAAATACGTTTTAAAAAAAAACGTGAAAAAGTATTTGTGTTGAACTCAACTCATTATAATATTGACTTAGCTCAAAAGCCGGTGTCGCATTGTATGATTATTTATTTATTTTTTATTTATTTATTTATTATTATTTATATATTACAAATAATACAATACAAGATGATCCTTTGTCTGTCCAACTGGGAAGGATTCCCGTTTCAGGACAGCCAAATTGTGTTTTAGTACATATTCTTACAATGGAAAGGAATGGCGATTCTGTCGAGACAAATTTTGAGAACATTAGTAGTTGCATTTGTAGTGACGGGATTGTTTCTTTTTCCTTGAAAGAATCGCGAAGATGTAATTATTTTACCAGGGTCATTTTGGATAACATTAGTAATTTCATACAGAACAGATGAATGGTTTCTTTCGGGAGATAACAAGTCTGAGATTCTTTCCATGGCATTTTGGAGAACATTTACGCATAGTTAGAATTTCCACATTTATAAGCTGGTATAAGACATAATATTATGAATCCTAAATTACTATATTTTTTTGAAATTCCTAAGATATAGAAATTATACATTACTAAACCAGAATATATACTGTATGACACCTGAATTTCCAATTTATTAATATAGAGGATTTCAAAACTTAAATTTTTGAAATGGCTAGACGTTATTTTACAGTAATCGAAAAAAAAACTGCTCAAAAGATACGTAAATTTAAATTTAAGTATTAAATAATTAACAACAATGGAGGTCAAGTTATTAGGAACCAAAATAATCATTTTTAAAATTGTATGTTTTTAATCTTATCTCGCTTAAGTATAAAATAGCCTTTTGGAAGATAATATAATAAAAATTAACATAATATTATCAGTGCCATAATTTTTTTTACTAACTTTTTAAACAATTACTAAAAAAAATTTTTTTTTTTTTTTGCATTAACATACACTTATTTAGTACATATTAGGTATGTGATTTTATGTTAGCTATGTTCGCTCTCGACTCTCCACATATCCAGAAGCCAATTGCTAATCCATTTACGCAAAGTGCTAGCACTTTTCAATTTCCATGTATCGGGAACGAGGTTGAACACTTTAGGCCGTAAGTAGGAGTATTGTCTTTGGGCATGTGATTTGTTTGTAGTGGGTGGAACTACTGGATTCCTCCTTGCATGACGGGTGTTGTGGAGATGATCAATGGATGAATAGTGCTGTCGATGTTTTTGTGTATGTAAAATATTTTTTCTTATATACAGTTGCCGTACATCAAGAACTCGTACCTCTTTAAATAATAGATCACTGGGATACCTAAATGGTTTCTTAAGGAGGACCCTTAGAAGTGATTTTTGTGCTTTTACTAAGGGATCAATTAAGTAGTTTCAATGTATATTGTAATCTGAAAAAAAACGCGTGGATGAGCACGCCAAAAAACCGGGTATTAAGTTCCATATAACAACATGTGGCAGCAAATTAATAAACTATTAAATAATATATCCTTAAATAATATGTTTTAAATAATATTTAAAAGTTGATATTTATAATTTTAATATTATCAAACTGCGATATCAAACATTATCAAACTCTGAATCGCCTTCAGAAGACGAAACAGCTGTTACGCGTAATATTAATTACATAACACAACTTGTTACGTAATTAATATAATACTTGTTATGTAGTTATACATTAAATGATTATATTATTAAATAAAGGTATATTAGGTATATATAGGGTTATAGGCGTAACAAGTTTCTTTAAATTATTTTTTAATTGCTTGTCAGTGATTCTAAAACTGACTTTTCTGAAAGAAAGTGTTGACGAATGCGACCAAATAAGCAAGATTGCATACTACTACCAGAAAAAGGCCAATTCTGACCTCACTTATCTAAATTCTGGTGATGAAAATATCGTTTGAATTGAAAATTTTCCGGGGCCACAGTTTGAACATGAAGAATAATGGTGGTTAACTGATGACGATAATCCATTGGCATGACCACTCGTCATCATCGAAAAATTCCACAAATGCTTCATTTTGAAAATGTGGCCCCGGAAATTTTTTAAATTCCTATCTCATTTTTTTCACCAAAATCTAGATTAGTGTGGTCAGAATTTGCATCTACTGGTGGTTAAGTGCAAATTTTGCTCATTTGGTAGCATTCGTCATCCCTTTCTTCCAGAAAAGACGCATTATATTGCACTGACAAGCAACTGATTTAAAAAAAAAAGAAAACACGTTAGACGCCCATAGCCCTACCGTACCAAAATTGGAACACTAAATTTTCATACATAAAAAGTATTGTTAAATATCGTTACATATGGTTTTTATTACAATATTTAAAAAAAACGCAGTTTACATGTTCATATAAAATATATTTTTTCATGAACTTTTAAAGTATTGTAAAGCGCGCCTTCCACTACGAGCGAAGCGAACTTCGTACGAAGCTCGACTAGCAAACGTCAACTGCATACTAGTGCTTCCACCAAGAACGAGGTGAGCGAAGAGGGCCGAACGAATTAAAATAGGTTCGAACGAGCCCGCTTGCGCACACCATTGGCAACTAGTTTCTAGCGGACTTCGTTCAAGAACTATCATCAATTCAGTTGACTCTACTGTGTTTTTATTTTTTTTAATTTGGTACAATATTTTTACATTTTGTAATACAATCCAATAATGTTGGCCTTACTAAGTGGTTTACCCGTGCTGAGGCCTCCATTTTATAAACAATTTTTTTTTTAAATATGTAAATAATGTTGGTGAAGAAAGAAAGAAAATATATGAAAAACATAAGATAAAGATAAATTAAACTTAAAAATAAATATTTTAAATTAAAATAAAATTATCAAATGAATAATATTGTATAAGGTTGAAATAGGTATATTTATATTATGTGTTGTGTGTTTGTGTTTGTGGGTTATTGTGTTTTTACTGGTATTGTGTGTTACGTGTATGTTTTATTTTTTGATGCTATGTGATTTTGTTAATATTGTCTTTTTTGTTCTTTAATCCATTTTGTGATTTTGTGTGTAATTTATTTATGCTTTCCTCAATTATATTTTCAAGTGTTAGACTGTTGAATGCTTTTATGGTGTGATATTGGTAGTCTAATTTGTATTTACCGTCGGAGTTTTTATGTTTTTTTTGTATGCTTATCTAACTAGTCTGTTAGTGATATTTTGTGTGTGTTGAAATTTGTTTTTTGGTCAAAAATGTAGTTTAGTAGTGTTTTAACGTATAATTGGCGTATGTCTAGTATGTCACAACAATTGAATATTTAATATTTGTAATAAGCATTAACTTTGTGGCTCGCCATAATTTACAATAAAAATATATAAATTCGTTTTAGACCACTTTAAATTTTAACTAAACTCTACCGGTTTCGGAAGAACTCGTCCTTCGTCAGGAGAATATTAAAACTAACCTATGATGCAAAATATTGTCATATATACATATACACATTTTTTTAGCTGTTTGAGTTAGAGGTTAATAAAGGATAAGAGGTAATTGAGGGAATTCCGGCAATAACAGACCGGTTTATTGGAAATATATCAAGAATGGGACTAAACGATAAATTAATTTGGTTATTCAATATACTGGCGTCATTATTTAGGGATTTTTTATGTGCTTCCAAGTGCTTCCAAGTTATTTATTTTTTTGCTTTTATTATTACGGTGAAGAATTTTAACCACTGCGTCCTTATTAAAAGTATGATTAAATATTTGGTCTGTATCAATAAGTCTATGTTTTTTTAAGTATTACCTTTAAGATCGTTTTCTGCGCAATTTCTATGCGTTCTATAGTCGAGTTTGTTGCTCCTCTCCAAGCAATTATTCCATATTCTGTTATTGATTGACAAAGTACAAAATATATTGTTTTCATTTGTTTTATTTTGTACACGTGTCTTATGTTTAGGAAAATGTATATTGTTTAAGGAGTTTATTTGTGATTTGTTTGATGTGATGTAACCATTTAAGGTTATGGTCAATTACGATTCCTAGGTACATTATTTGTTCTTTTTTTTCTAGAGGAGGGCACTCGCAGTTTTGGGAGTTTGAAAATTCATGCATTTTTATGGTGTTTGTGTTATTTTTTGGGTGTCCCGTGCTATTTATACGGTAGTTGTGTATTTTGTTTTCGATATGTTTAATGTAAGTATGTTTGAGTCTAGGCATGTTTTCGCTTTGTTATATACATTTTTTCAATCCTTAGATTTAAAGAGTAAAACTGTGTCGTCGGCATAACTAACTATTTCACTATCTATTTCCATGTTGCAAAGTTCATTTATATAAATAGTGAAGAGAACGGGCCCTAGTATGCTTCCTTGTGGAACTCCATTATGTGATTGGCAGTGGTTTGCTAGTATGGTTGTTAATTTCGACTTGTTGTGTTATGTTACTCATATAACTTTTTAATAGTTCTAGTTCCTTGCCTTTGATACCCATGTTGACTATTTTTTTTAAAAGTGTTTGGTTGCAGATTGAGTCAAAGGCTTTAGCTAAATCTAGATATATCGCTATGCATTTTTACCCTTGATCTAAGTTGCTATGTATATAATTTTTCGAGATGGAGGTGTTTATTAAATCCTTTCAGTAATTTTAGTGTTTATGGGATACGGGACGGGTGTTTATAGAACTGAAGGATGCAGCTTGGAAAACCATAATTGAGATGTAATTGCCGGAAATGAGAAAGTTAAAAAGAAAAATTAAACAATATTTTTTTTTAAACTTAAGTATTTTAAGTTTTGTTATTTATCCAAAATCTTGGTTTTGCACAAGTCAGAAAAAATCACTCTGTTTACTTCGAACGAAGAAGCGATACAAACTGACTCGTTTTCAATGGAAGTGCAAAACTATTTCTCATTTTTCTCAGCAATAATTTCACTTCCTATCGAAAATGTACAAAGTAAAACGTTCCGACCCAACTCGTCCATAACACAATAATATAAAGGTGTGGGTATAAGGGTGGGAGTTGGGGGCCGGCAAGAAACTCTGCCCTAGTATTCCATATTTTCTTTCCATTGCGTAATCTCCAATTTCATTCTTTCGCCCAAATATCTCCCATTGTACAGCGGATTCCTCAAATGCCTTCTGTCGATGTTAGGGTACAATTTTCGCCAGTAAACAACTGAAATATTCAATGTTCTGAATTATTCAAACGATTTTTATTGTGTTGTGTAAAACACTCAAATTCATTCGAATTATTTCGGGTATTTGTATTAGAATTTCAGCACAATCTTTTCTTTAATAACAATTTTTCAAAGTCTTTTTATACTGTGTAGCCAATTGTGTAGGGAAACATTTCTCAAGAAAACGATGGAATGAAAATTATAAATATTTAAGAATTATAAATTATATAATATTTTGCTGTTAACCATTGTATTATAATTTGTACTTAAATAGCCTTTTTGATAAACGTATATTAAATTTTACACAGCTGATACACAACCAAATGTTATTTATAATTTAAAATCGGTTTCATTCTACTACGGACATTTAGATCAGTCTGAAAATGTCCGTAGTAGGACGAAACCGGTCCTGGTGAAAATAAACAAATGGAAAAAAGTGAAGAAAACTGTTTCATTTCATATCTAAAACAAACGTTTACGTAACAGCTATAATATACTGCAGAGTATTGGACACTGCTGCTTACCGAGAATCCTATACACCGACCTACCGACCATTTAATATAATAATGTACATAATATATGTAGGTGATTCATTATTTTATATTATTTCTTTTTCTATTGTTTAGTTTTCATTTCTCTAAAATTCTGATAACTCGCTACAATTGTCTCACTGACGAACAAAAAATACAGAAGGATACATTTCCAAAATATTTTCTTTGTGAGTCAATTTCAGATTACTTTTAAAACTCAATTCGTAAAACTTAGTACGTCAATTTATCATTGTTGCCAAAAACTCCAGGACGTCTAAAAATCGCCCACACGTGTGCCTTGCTCAATGCTCATTTACGATGTTTATTATGAAGTGTGCTATGCTCATAAAAGAAGCAAGCTCATATTTACGACGTGTATTATGACGCGATAGTTGAACGTGATACCTTTCACGGGGGTGAAAACATTGCCGGTGCTTTATTTTCTGGTACGGATTCATTCGAGCTTAGTAAAATGATGCGTGCACGTAGCTTTGGATCGTGAAAAAATAACAGAGGTATTTATACTAGATGCGCCCAACAAGCAAAACGAATTGGGCCAACAAATCAGGTTTTTCACAACGAGAAGCGAAAAGTCACGCCGCTTTCATTTCGACACAGGAAGGGATGTTTTTTTCCACCCTTCGCTGAAACAATCGTTTACGCGATAGTCATCTTCAAACTGATCAGTATTTGTGATGGAACCGGAATTATTAGCGACGGGCATAGTGGAAATGGGCATCATCTCGAATTGATCGATTGTCAAAATAAAACACTTTGTTTCTTGAAATAATCGGTTATTCAACTGCTTATTTTTTTGTTGATCTTCAAAAGTATATTATACCACCCTATTTAGCAGTTTGTCAATAGAATGTTCAAATATAATGTAAATACAAATACATTCGTAATATTGTTGAACTAATTATAAACATATTATTGTCACATTTATAATGTGACAATAAGAGATAATATTTTCTGGGAGCATGTTGAATATTTTTGTGGCAAAGTATCTAGAACTACATTGACCAAAGGTGGAAGAAAGTGCTGGAACTTGCAATATATCTTGGTTAGAATTTCGCGTAAATCTTAAGTTTTTTCTTCGTAAAGCACTTGAGGATTGTTTTTACATAGATCTGTCAAACATCAAATACTCTCATTATGTTGAAAATTAAGTCACTGTTTGCAGTTTGAGGAAGTTTGAGAATAATTTTCATAATTGTTTTCTGCACCTTTTCGACAGAATCTAGAGCTAATGAAGTACCCCCTCCCCATGCAATGATACCATACTCAATGATAGATTGGGTGATTGCAAAATAAATCGTTTTTAGAAGAGTTGTAAGTCGACAAAATTCCTTATGAAACTGAAGAAATGTATGGTTTTTCTAATTTTATTTGCAATACCCAAAAACTGATTTTAACAGACAGGTTTAACAATATCAGACATTTTTTCCAAAAAAAATTTATAGGTTCCCTCGTATATTTTATATCTGAGTTGGGGGAGTATTAATTCAAATTGATTTGTCCACGGGAGAGGGCAGATTATGAAATACGATTCCGGACCACATGACCCGGAGCACAGAAGCCACAAGGGCTCTGAAATAATTCACCAAAGGTTTTGTTTTTACGTTTTGTACGGTGTATTTTCAACGAGCGGGGTCGCGTGACAGAGTCATGTGCTTCACGAACACCCGATCGATCTCCGCCATGAATGGTCGCTATGGGTATCATGTAATTAGAAAACAATTGAAATGAATCGGAGTACTATGGCGTAATCAATAGTTGAAGCTTCAGGGTTGCTTTAGGAATGGCTATTTCAGGCTTGTCTATTCTTATTCGTGTATAATGTAAAGAAACGTTTTTAGATCCACTTTGATGCCATCCACAAAGCTAACAATGTTGGTATGTTTTATAAACTAAAATAACTCGATGAACGACGTTAATACAATTTACTAGAAGTAACACAACGACCCTTAGACGTTTTCCATTTCTACCGAGTTCCAGCCATAAAATGAAAATTTTACCGGAGAATATTTATAAATTCGTAAAAGTAATTTTTAAAAGTGGTTAACTGTTTTTCATAATATTAATGAAAAATATTGCAATTCTCAAATGATTTTATTTGGAGTAAAAAATGTAAATAAAATTTTGGATTCTGCTGACTTTTAAGATGTCTTTTTTAATTTTTTTCTTGATAATCATTAAAAAAAAATCATCCTCATGTCGTCACTGGTCACTCAGCTGAGTAAACTACCAACCCCTCACTCGCACCTAATTGTCTAACTATTGATTTTTAATGGTTTTTAGTTGAAAAAAAAAACACCAAAAATATCACCGGAGACCTAAATTTTCTGACATTTTTACTTAAAATAATATCAGTAACCACTGGTTAAAGTAAGTCAAGTACGTCCTCACCCTGATCGAATAAATTTAATACTTTTGAAAGTAGCCATAACTTTGTGATTATCCACAGGGCACACATATATTTTTATTTACGCACCCCAGGATATTAAACAGCGACCTTCGAATTGCTAGTCAAGAGCCAAATCCCTTGACCACGGAGCCATCGAAAAACAATTTGCAACAACTTTTCTCATTATTTTTATATTTGAATCCTTTAGTTCCAAAACCCTCCCTAATGGATTTTCATACTTTTGTTTTCAAGATTCCATTTTTTTTTGTTTTATTGAGAAATTAACAAAATAAGCATGACAAAAACCAACAAAACGACCAAAATTTGTATGGAAAGAAACTGGTGATCATTTTGAGTTAGTTAAAATACTGACTAATGATTCAAAATACTCCGTAATTCGTCTCAATTACGGAGTATTTTGGAACTGAAAATTTTAGAAGATCGATATTTAAACACGATTTATAAATAAACTGGGAGGAATTTGAAAATAATAACAACATCATTACATTCCTGGTTAGAAAACACAAACTATAGCATTCACAACTCATTTTCAACAAAAAATCATTAGGGAGGATATTGGAACTAAACGATTCAATTTCTAGTTGATGAATTAGTAACTTCCGAAGGTAGTCTAAAACATCTAAGATTTTAGTAATATGGTCAGTATCCACCGCATATTTTTGTACACGTATTTTTCACTTAGGATTGTCACTTTAATTTGTGTCGTCCTAAACAAACTTGTACGGAGAAATAATATTTTGACAAACGAAATTGAGTCGCAATATACAGTTAATTAATTTTAGTAGATTTATGCCAACTAGGATAATGTCGATATCTACATCAAGACAGTACAGTTAAGTAGGTAACTGAATAAATTTCACCTATTTTACTAGCTCTTTGATGGGGAAAATCAATTAACGTATATTATTTCTAAAAATAGAAGCAGAGCATAAAGGAAAACGGGCCGACAACGAATGTTTCAGGCAAATTAACTGATGGAAATTCAGATGTTTTAATCCAGAGTACTTTTTTTTATATTTGTGCTTAATGTTTGTTTTATTTCATATTGTTCATAATTTAAATAATACAATATTAATAATTTTTTAAAGTTCCGTTTAAACTATATTTTTAATTTTTTAATCTAGAAAAGAAAATTAATAGATAACAACAATATTAGCGACGCTCATTCGAAAGAGAAAAATCACAAAAAAGGTTATACCATTGAGCTGAGGACCCTAACCCTTTCGGTCATATTTAACTGTGTCGTACTTCAAGTAATAACTAAATCTTGAACCAACATTATCTTCATTTTCTTAACACATATTTTTGTTGGCCTGCTAACTTTATTTTAGGATTACCTTATTAAGTTGAAATTAACAAGAAATATTAATCGACTTGCAAACAAATCAAAAGATGTCGCACATAATATAAAAAAATTCATTTATCCAAGACACTATTGATATAATATTTAGTTCGAGAAGAATCATGCAATCATCATATTTATGCTTAATTATAGATTGATAGTTATGGAACAAAACGATGGATATGTTTTTTCGGTTCTGAATCACGTGTCTCGTTAATAATCTTTAAAAACACACAATATTTTTTATGTACAGTGTGTATGATAGATTGACGTGTGAAGCGAGAAATAATGTTTGCAGAGTTCTATAAATGAGTGTGCAATGTGCATGTGTGGTTAGGGCCTCTTTTGTCATTCAGCTTCCGCTCACATTAAACGTTGTAACATATAATTATCTCAAATAATCTACAAATACAACATTGGCGCAGCCGATATGATTACCACATAACTTTCGTTTGTAATAAACCTACATCTAAATATATATACTTTTAAATATGGTTTTGTTCGTCATGTATCATCTTCCTTCTGTTTCGTATAATTCCTAATCCCCAAATATTAAATAACCAAAAACTCGTACAGCCTTATTTTATGTAAATTGATATGTTTTCGGTTAAGACCATTGAAGTTACATTCCATCACTTTGCTCGTAAACCCGCTGGCGTTCTCGTTTGTCTAATTAATATTTAGCTTTTGTTGGGTTCTATTCAGTATAAACCCAGTCAAAATTGTTCCCAAAAACGTGGTCTTAAAAATGTAAGCATAATATAAACCACTGAATGACAGCTTTTATCAAAAATATGGTATTACAAAGTAAACATGGGAGGTGTGGAACAATAACGGAAGTGGTGGTTGATTAAATACATACTGCCAAAATAAGGGGTAATTACGAAATTATTCGTGTATTTTAATCATAGAGAAATACATTAATGATTTTAATATTCACTCGCCGGTGAGGACAGAAGTTAAACATAAAGCGTGAAGAAACATTCATTCAATATAGATGATAGCGACGCCCAAAAATTAAAAAAAATTATCTTGATTTATTTATGTATTTAGAACTAACGGCATAAGTATTTTTTACGTGTGAAAAGGTTATTGACAGTCGTAGTAAAAAATGATACATAATATAGATATAAAGATTATAATTTTTTAAATTAGATTATACAGGATGTCCAGGGTAAAGGGCATTAATTTCGGGGGGTGATTCTACGTGATGGTAGGAGTAAAAAAGATTAACAACTTTTTTTTCCCGTACAAAAAGACGTACCTATTAAAAATCTTTAGTGTAAGGTATAAACTTACCCTAAAGTCAGCCGGACGCGTTGTGGCGACGTTAGTTTTGATTGGTGTACACGCCGCACTAATTTTATCTTTTTACCAAAAAAATACACCTAATAGTTGAATTTCTAAAAAACTTATTTATCTTTTTTTCTTAAACTATATGCAGAATCACCTCCCAAAGTTAATGCACTTTACCCCCGGACACCTGTATAACATCTTGTAATTTTGTCGGTATTTTGCATTTGCACTAATATCTAAATGGGATTTTATTCAATGATTTTGTAACTTCAATAACATAAATTCAATGTTATATTATCTTAAATTTCATCTATCAATTATTATTTTATCTGTAAATTTCATTGTCATAAATTCCTTGTTATATGTATTACCTGTAAACATCATTATCATCAATTACTATATTATATGTAAATTTCATTATCATAAATTCATTGCTGCATTAACTGTAAACGTCATTATCATAATTATTATATAATCAGTAAATGTACTTCATTACCCATATAATCTGCATACTTCACCCGCCATAACACAGGGACATCCCTAGCATGGCGGGCGAAATAACACAATATGTACACTATGTATAAAATTCTTTAATAAATAAATTTTAAAGTAGAAAAAAGGTTAATATTATTTGACAGTAAAACAATACCCATGTTCGTGTTAAATGTTTTCTTCCAGGGCAAAAGTGAAAAAGGAAATCGGAGTAGTGTCAATTTCCTTTGATATACGAATTAAGTTTGATTGATTTATTACCTTACGGTTCTGGCTCTTGACAGCGTATTATGATGGGCTAACCCCTCGTTATCTCATAAATGTGAAGTCTCTCTTCGTGTTCAAGATTTGCACTGAATTTTATTCAAATTTTCGACATTTCAGCGTACCGTGCAAAGTATAAGGCTTTCCACTCAAGTCTGAAGTTTTATTTGACGTTTTTATTTGTTCTATCACTTATAGATAATATTTTCTTAATGTTAATACCGTACAACAGCCCCAACTACTCATAACCGTCCGTAATGGAGTACGTTGTGAAGGTAGTAGAAGGGTAAGAAGATGGTAGAAGATGGAAGAAGAAAGTTGGGAAGTAGGAAAGTTATTCAAATTTGGTCACCAAATACGGCTTAAGCTATTTCAAGCAACGTTTAAATTCTAAATATAATACCAGGGTGATGATGAGAGTATTCAACTCTGGTTAAAATGTGCTATACGTTATTTTTTAAATTAATAAAATTTTGAAATAGCACAAATTAAACTAAAAAAAAATTATTGGCTCACGCCGGAATGAACCCGCGTCTTTGGTAATTGGTAATCGAGAGCCTCACCCCTCGACCATGGAGGCCATCCAGAGGCAGACCAGTTGCGACACTCACTATAGCGGGGAGAGGATTGAAGATGGGAAGCAGAAAGTGGGGAAGTACCTGGTAATTTATATCTGGTCATCAAACACGGCTAAAGCCATTTCAATCAAGGTTTCAACCCTGAATGGTGGCCTTACACAAGGACGGTACTGAGAGTATCGTCCACCCGGGAATGTGCTGCAAATATACTACATTTTTTTTAAAATTATTAAATTGTGAAATAACGCTTAATACACGTAGAAAAATGTTATTCGAATCATTTAATTCGTAAAAACGGTTAAAAACGGGACTGAAGTTCTTACGAACAAATTAACAGTGTTTCAATGTTTATTGGCGGGAAAATGTAAGAATAATTTGTTGGTGTACGTACGAAATTACGTATACCAACAAATTATTCTTACATGTTCCCGCAAATAAACATTGAAACCCTGTTAATTTGTTCGTAAGAACTTCAGTCAGGTTTTTAACAATTTTTAAGAATAAAATTATCGTAATTTAGAATAAATTTTTTCTCTGTGTAATCAAATAAAATTTGCTTGTGCATGTCGGTATTTGAACCGATGACCTCTAGTATTGAGCTAGTCCAGTGCATTACCCCTTTACCACAGAGGCTGCCGTTTTGTACTTCTTTAAACCATCAGACGGTTATATTCGCAGTAGTGTTTCCGGTGAAAACTAGCTATGGTTTTATTGAAGGGTTAACTTCAACAAAACATACAGTCGTTTCATGTTACCTAAGTCCGTTGTTCTCAACCGCAGCAGAGTGGTTAAAACCGTGATTATAAATGTTAAGGCTCCACCGCTAACTGTGATATCTGGTTGCCAACCGTCATCTCCTCGTCCTTCTCAGAACAAACACACTACCTACTTCTCTTGTTAGATTCACATCTCCCTATTATAAACCTCAACAAACAAACTTTACCTTCAGTTGAAATTTATACTCAGCTCATAACTATATAGAACTGCTAATTTTCATTATATTACGGCACTGAAAGGATGTATTTATAAATGTAGTTGACAAAGTGGTAAGTTAGGGGATCGCAGTTTCGAAACCAAGCGAATTTTTAATAAAATTCTCAAAATAAACATGATACTTTTAAATATGATAAAATTTATTAAAAAAAGAAACAACTATTTATTTCGGGGATAACTCCAATAAAATGCTTTAAATTTCCAATATAATTCAAGCTAATGCACCTACGCGATATTTCCCGTAATAAGTTCACGACATGTTTTTGTGCCAGGAATATAAATTTCGGCAAATGTCACATTATACAATCAACGTTTAACATGGCGTCAACTCTTACTCTAATGGTCGTTGTTCCCAATCTTACTGATCAACTGTTTTATTATTTTATTTTTTTATGTTTTATTTTTTTCTTACTGATGAACTTTGACTCAACACTCCTCGAATGCACAAAAACGCTCTTCCCAACAAAACTCTCCGACCAACAGGCGAAACAAGCGTTAATAAACAATTCACTTAGCTGATCGGATATTTAGATTGATCGATCTAAAAGCTTTTTCCGTAACCGTTCATGCATTAGAGACGAACGACGATAATCGCTACTCTTCAAAGTTTTTACTTAACTGACATATGTTGGAAAACTACAAATAACTACCTATACCTACTAACGACATATGTTGAAGGATGTTGAAAATACATACATAATCCTATATACCACACCAACCTACGAATTACAACATGAAACATCTTTAAAATTCCGCGAAAGTTTTTAACAGTAAAAAAATTTTAATAAATAAAAGTTTTCTGTTTTACAACGCGCCCTCCAGGTCGCCCTCTAGTTTAGTAGGTAGGTTACTACTTAACCGACATCTGTTGAGACACCTCAAAACTACAAATAACTATCTATGATTGTGGCTGATAAACCACAACAGGTACCTACATTATAATACTTTTTTAGTTTGCAATATTTAGAATGTAATCGTTGCCAACTATAAAAGTACTGCACAACTGCAATTTTAGTTTGAATAATTGTATTTAGTGTTTATTTTGTAATAAAAGGTTTATATTTTTTATGTATTTAATATTATATATTAAGTTTAAGTTTGTATTTTTTTTTCTCTTTTAATTTCTACAATTGTACAGCTGCCCTTTTTTATTGTATTACTCTGTTTTTTTTAAAAATATAAATAAATAAAATCTATACTGACGACAAGTTTTAAAGGATGTTGAAACTACATTTATAATTCTATATTGCACATGAACACGAATAAAAAAAAAAACAAAAAATATCTCAATATGTATCTACGAATCGCAACATGATACATTAATAAAATTTCTAGAAAGTCTTGTAAAGTAAAAAAAATCCAAATAAATAAAAGTTTGCTGTTTACAACAGCGCTCCCCCCCCGGACCGCCCGCCCGTCTGAGCGCCGCAGGGATGATCTCTGCGGTAGATACCCCTTACCCACCCTCGTTCGCTTTTCCTTAAATGTTTTATCGCACCACCTTTTCGTTGGGAATACCTCGTGGGTGGGTGTACCTCTGTACCTCTCCCGTGGGAGTACCTTGTTGGTGGAATACCCTGTTGGTGGAAATACCCTGTTGGTGCTTCTGATCCCGGTATGGTAATGTCATTCATTAACATTTCATCTGAAGTCCCGCGGCACATACGGGGCGGAATTAGTGGCCCTAATGAAAAATTTGTCTTCCGGTGCGGGCGGCGCTATCAGCACGTGTTTGTTTTACGTTCTGCGCGACCGAAATTGAAATTTGCGAGAACGCGGGTATAAAACGGTATAAATGTATTATTTAACGTTGTTATAAAAATAAATTTGTGCCGCTTTTTCGCATTTTTATTGTTCGTGTATTTTTGGGTTGAAGAATCTATTGATCCAGTTGCTCTTAGGATGAGATGTTTCACAGAATTTTAACAATTCGTCAAAATTCAACGATAATATTAAATTTTACTAAAGCTCTATTATTATCTAAGTTATGTTTAACAACCGGCCAATAATGAATTATTTAAAGAACTTCATCAGAACTTTCACAGAACTCGAACTATGAAATTTGAAGATTTTTCAAAATTCTATGAAACACGCGTTCTTAATTTTTGAATAGTGGCTAGATAAATGATTAACTATGATGACATTAATAGAATGATGTATTCCATACTTAACCGTATTTGGGAAGCGAAGACAGAGACCGTACTTGTTTGTACAAGGGGAGAACTACAAAAGTGGTAACTAAGGTGATGAAATGCAAAATCATGTGATTTTGGCTTGAAAATTAAATCGCTTAAAAATATTTTAGATGCTTTAATTAAATAATGCGAGTAGAACACATATTTGTCTTTGAAATAAATTATCGAGTATTTTTTTACTAGGCTTTTTACATTTACTTCTTGCGTTTTATGCTGCCATAGGAATGTGTTAAATTTGCTTTTCCTTTATTTTATTTTGTAATGTATGTACCTCTATATAAATGTTGTCTCTCTACTAGCTTCAAGAACAGGAACAAACTGCCTCGAATGAAACACTTAAAATTTGATGGTATGTATAAATGTATGTTGTGCCGCGTAGGGACAGTCGGGGCTTTTAGAATTATTTAATAGTATCATATTTTTAAAAACAAATTGGAGTCTTGACGTGAAAACCGATAGAGGGATACATCTAATCCTTAAAACGGTTCAGGAAAGTGGTGGGTGCCCTCGATTAGGCTTTTTACAAGTCAGGAAAAAAATACAGCATAAGTCCTATAAAAACTGCTTTAAAGTACAAAATCTTCTACTTACTGACCCCTTTTTTGTTAGGGTATTATTGTATAATGCGAAAAATTATTTTTTTTAGATAATGATCGTAAAATATTTAAATATTTGTTCCTGAGCTTCGCAAAATAAAAAAAAACACGCTTTTTGGCAATGTTTTTTCGTGATTAAATCAAAACAGGCGGCTAGTGTTGCAGGGGAATTCAAACCTTTGTCCTATCCAAATAAGGAGTAGTATTGTTAGAAACCCGATCTCGTGTTGTGCATCAACCTAATAAATCATAATTACAATCATAAGAACTACCCATCAAAATTACCCGTTTTTATGCGGAAAATTTCAATCGTGTACAAATGTTAGTCACTTCTTTAGCATGTCTCTCATCATTGCATGTGCAATATTACTCATTTTTCCAACCACCACATTGAAATATCGGTAGAACAAATTAATACAACATTTTTACCTGACTTTTGAAGAGATACCAGTTAATTAAAAAAATGATTAGTTAATTAAAAACTATTCCGAAAAATATCTAAGTAGTTATTTCAAAGCCAAATTGGAAAACCTAATCTTTTATAATAAACACGATTCATATTTTCATAACAAAAACTAAATAGAAATAAAGGCTAAAACTGAGTGGTGGAAGTCTTTTCGCTTTGCTTTAATTAAATTAGTTGTAATACGTTTGAAAAGTCACTTCAAAGCTACTTTAGGATGTATAAATAATAAGGTCGTACGCTCCGCATCAAAGAAACAGATCTCACTGAAACGGAGGACAATTCTTTCATAACTTTTGATTAAAAAAAGTACTTTAGTATTCAAATTTTCTTTTTGTTCTCTTCCATACATCCGTTTTCCGTCCCAACAATGGCTATAACCAGGGGACTAATGCTCCAAAGCTGGTCTTTGTTACCCGCTAGTTCTGCTGATGGGATTTCGAATAATCACCATTTTAAATGGCTGAAATTGATGAAGCCGGATGCGAGGTGATTAGCTTTTAAGCTCTGCTAATTGGTGAAGCTAAAAGGATAGCAGCCAAAGGATTGCTTGGTAAAGAAGAAAGAATTATTGTTTCTCATTTGTCCGCGACTGTGGATTTCATTTATAACGATCCTCTATTTCTAATCGCATCTCTTTAAAATATCGTGTTGTTTTTCTGTGATCAACAAAACGACATAAAATAAATTAAAACAGTAATAATATAAATTAATTCTTACAAATTCTCATAACAAATATATTTAATTTTTTTTGTGAACACCTCACGAGAGTCCCAACTGCTCCCGCCTGGAGCCAGTGAGACCACGGTATCCCCAATTGGGGTATGTTGTGAGGCTGAAGGTAAGTGGGGTGGGTATGGAGAGTTGGAGAGGAAGGTAGAGAAGTACCTGGCTATTTTGATCTAGTCACTAAATATCCATTATTATGCAACGTTTCAATTCTGAATGGTGGTCTTATACCAGGGTGATTCTGAGAGTATCTTCCACTCTGGAACTCGCCGCAAATATACTATACATTATTTTTAATTAATAAATTGTGAAATGACACAAATTAATCAAATAAAATTTATTTGCGCACGCCGGGTTCGAACCTGCGACCTTCGGAATGGTAGTCCAAAGCCTTACCCCTGGACTACGCCGGCCGTCAGATCAATTCTTTGATCAAATAAGAAAAATTCAACTTACTATAAAACACTGTATCTTTTGATAAAAAATAACCTAAACGCTTTTCAAATAATAATTATTTCAACAGGACGTTTTCTAGAGTTTTTCAAGTTTCAGAATCAGACAAACAACAAATCGACTGTGTTTTGGTAAAATACTTCAAGCCAAATTTTTTGGGAATATTATTAAAAAAAAAAAAAAACAAATGAAATTACTCAACCCTCAAATCATTCATAATTATAAATAGATTTCCAAAAATATTCGTCAATTTTGAAAAATCATTATGTTCAGTTTCATTTTGAAAAATCATGTATGAAATGATAATTCATAAAAACTTCGAGATTTTTAATTAATTTTATGAAATTGTGAATATTTGCTTATACCCCATGAAAAGTTTTCAATTTGTAGCTTGAAGGGTTTTACCAAACCGCAGACGAAATTATCTGCTTTTTTGTAAGTTAAAGATAAATTGCCAAATAATTGTCTACTGTTAATTTTCGTAAAATTTGCAAATGAAAATGTAGTGCGATTAAGCAGACTTAAAAAAAACTAATAACGTATGGCATTCACTCTTACTTAGAAATCAAAACAAATATATCGCTTTTCACAAATACATCAGTAAAAGAATCATGGTCATCTTGAGAGTAGAAAACCGAGAAGCATTAATATTCAGTAGATAAACTTATAATTCTGACGGTCACTCACCGTCTGCGTCTGAAATGTAAAAACGCCTCCTATCCTTGATCCTTCCATTCTCCCGAACTACGTGTCGTCTCAGCTCTCATCTCGCAATGTTTCGCGCAAAGCCCCAACCTAATTTTTTATCAGCACCAAATCCCCGTATAAAATATTCACGCGAAGTTCGCCTCGACTCTTGGAGCGGGAGTCGGGCGCGGTGCATCATAATGCCGCCGCACTTACCCCGAATAGAGGTATCAATGGTAATTTACATTTTTCATCCCGGACTTTGGAATTTTGAGAATTTCCCTCACTTCTGGCGTCTCGCGCGCCGCCACGGAACGACGACGCCGACGACGTCGACGACGCCTGCCGGATGTCAAGTAGATCGTTTTAGTCGGCTTTTATCTCCGCGCTTTTATTTTTTGATACTTTGAATCTGCGATCTGAATAATGTTGTGACAGTTTTATTAAAGGTATATTATTGTTTTTGGAGAGATTTATAGTTTGAATAACTTCAGATTGCTTCACCGCCTCCACATACATCACAATACCATCTGTAACATGGTGTGCATTTCTGGCGATGGTGATGTAAAAATTTTAAAACAGATATAAAATACATTTTTGGGCGCTGTTTAAAATTAATTTTAAAATTTGGGCGCTAAAATTAATTCTTATCCGGGTAGTGTTCATGGAGTATGATACTCCATTTAGCTTAACCGGCACCAACACAAAAACGTGTTACAAAATAAACTGTAATTTTCTCCTCCGCTTATTTTTACTTTTTACGTTCTCCAAGGCATCATTTTTCAGCATGCTCAAACTTATTTTCCAAAAGTAAGAAAGCTTGAAATTCTTTTGATTACGAATAAATAATGACTTGTACAGAAAACTGATGATAATGAAGAGAAATAATATCAACATAGCAAGCACGTCATGAACATTTCTTAAATGTACTTTGTTGCCCTATCAAATTGAATATTGTAAAATAATTAAAAGTTATATAAGTTCAAATCTCCCCATCGGCCTCAGAATTGCATAGAAAAAAGAGAATAGTGCTCGTAGATTACAATACTGGAAAATACAAAAATATTATTTGATCTACCTCATTTTATCATTGTGATGTAAATAATTAGTTATGGTAATAGGAGTCTCGAAAAAAAAATCTAATATATTTTCGACCACTATTTACAAGCAAAAGAGTTCATCTCCCCGTGAGAATGCTATAGATACTGTATTATTATGACTTTATGTTGGGTTAAATCCTCCCACCATGAAAAACTAAACCCTTCCACACACTTTTCCACAAATGATCATCTAGTAAATCCAAGCTATGTAAGTGTACTAAATAAGTATAATAAATACAAAACAATACAAGAATAACATGTCAACCCACCAGAGATCAAATGGGAAAATAATTCGCCGACTCATTTTCATATCAGAGGGTTCGGCTCGGTAGAACTCCTAACTGGACCGATAAATCTTACTCAATATAAAAATTTAAGAAATCTTTCGTAATCCTACATGCATTTAAAATGACTGATTTTTGCATTTTTTATATAGATATACATTCTTTGACATAATTTTTTTTTTACGCACCAGATTTTTAGGTCCGGGTTTAGTTTTTCCCATAGGAAAAACTAAACCCTTTCATACACTTTTCCATATAAATGATCATTTAGTAAATCCACGTAATGCAAGTGTATTATATAAGTATAATTAATACAAAACAATACAAGAACAACACGTTAATCTACCAAACTATTAAATGGGAATATAATTCACCGACTCCAGATATTTTCATATCAGAGGGTTCGGCTCGGTGGAATTCCTAATTTGACCGATAAATCCTACTGATCCCTCAATATAAATATTTAAAAAATCTTTCGTAATCCTGCATGTATTTAAAATGACTGATTTTTGCATTTTATATACAAATTCTTTGACAAATCTAATACGCCTAAATTTTTAATAAGAGAGCTAGGTATAATGCCAGTAGCCGAAATAACAAAAGGTAATATTTTTATAGTCTGAGATTTTTTACTATTACAATTACTATTGCTATTACTATTGAAACTTTAAAGTAATTTGCAGCGTTTTATGTAATTTGTAATTTTTAAGTGTCTAGAGTTTTATTCTAGACCATCATATCTATTTTATACCATTTTATCTATTACCAACAGGAATGTATTTAACGCGCAATGTAACTGACTACAAATTTGTACCGAGTTTTAAGCCAGCGTTGAACACTATCAGCGGAGAATACAAAGCAGAACGGATATTCAAAAAAGATTTATAGATTCCCAAAACAAATAAGGGTTCTTTCTTGCAATTTAAGAGATGTTGTGAAGATAAATAACACCCATTTAAATGTAAATAACTCTAGACTGAATGGGGGACCATATCGCTCTATCTTTGTAATTTCCTAACTGAAATAAATATCTTTTCGGCCTTTACTTTTATGAAGGGCAGACACTTTTTAATTTCGCCCTTTTGTTTTGTTTCAAATTCTCTGCCTCTGCCAACGCATAATTTTCTAATCTTTACGCTGGTGATTTTGCTTTAACAAAGACAAAGAAAATTAAATAAAAATAAAGAAGGTATAGAAGTATAGGTTAATGTATTGGTTTGATGTTAGTAGGCTATTTCGAATTTCTACCGAAATATAACATACTTTCCTTGAACACTAAGTTTTTAAGCTCTTAAAACATATTATTTTTTAAGATGATTTCCATAGTCGAGTTGAAAAAGTGATTAGGTATATGAAATTCCATTATTACCAAAAAATGATTCTGTTATATAACAAGTACGTATGCAAAAAATCTGTTTTTTTTTCAATTGTTACTTAAAATACATTTGTCGATAGATTTTTGTTCCATTTTACAACAGTTTTTTATTTAAATATAAGCGTGCTTTCTCTGATATTTACATTCATAAAACTCCATTTAAAAGATATTCTTCTTCTTTGTAAACGGAATCCATAATTTACCGAAAATCCAATTTTTCGTCTAATTAAAAACATTTTTCTAAACTACATTCGTATTTGAAAGACTAGGAACCTATACCTTAACTGCTATTAGTTGTGTTGTTTCTAATATTATGTTAGTAGGTACCATTGAAATAGATAGGTCTGTAAATAGATTAATAATCATTACGCTAATGGAAAATGTCGGGGAAGCTTCAGAAAGACGGGGAAGGATCAAGATACAAGCCAAAATTGCTATGAATTTTTAAATTGAACAAAATATATTTATTCTATCTTTATTTTGTGACATACTTTCCATTACCATTTTTTTTACAAAACAAATCTTCGAACATACAAAGTTACAACTCACAATAGCACTAGTTTAGAATGTAAGTTTATTAAAAAAAAAAAACAAATACTTACGAATACCCAATGTAAGTATACAACAAAATAACAATACTTACAAACTCCCAATATAATTAAAAATAATTTAAAAAATACTTATGAACTCCTAGTGTAAGTTTATAATAAAAATAACACCACTTACGAATGTCCAATGTAAGTTTAAAAATAAAACAATAATACTTACGAATGTCCAATGTAAATTTATAAAAAAAATAAGGATACTTCCGAACACTTAATGAAAATTTATAAAAAAAATTAATGATCCTTACGGGCGCCCAGCAGTCTTGAAACCTCGAAACACTTGTTCTTACTACCGCCTACCGCAGCTCGTGAATGACTGAAGTTCTGCAGTAGATAGTATACCAGTAAACATCTAATTATTTACAAAAACATAAAATTTTCTTCTAAACGGCTTCATATCACTTCATTTTAGCGGGCTTTAACGAGCACTTCAGGGAGAATTTGATGGCAGATATACATTTTAGAGAATTGCCTGAAATACGAGAACTTGCCATTACGACTGTGCGCAATTAAATGTTTAATGGCATATTATTATTCCACGTTCTTACTTCAAAAAACCTCTAACTAGCTAGGCTCGGTGACGAAATCTTTATTAACTACAAATATTTTCAGAAAATAATGCTTTCTTTACTCAAAATTTTACTTCCCTGGGATTTGATAACACTAACGACTAATAATTGAAGTAGTAAAAAAATACTCTCGATTATCAATTCGGAGGTCGCGGGTTCAAATTCCGGAGTGATAAAATACATTTTGAGTTTTGTAGTTTCACAATTTAAACATTAAAAATAATGTAAGGTATATTTGCAGCACGTTCCAGAGTGGAAGACAACCATTTAGGATTGAAACGTTGCTTCATATGGCTTTAACCGTGTTAACCTGTTTGGTGCTTACTAGCTTCCTCTCTACCTTATTAGGTTAAAAACAAAGCTAGTTCTGTCTACCTTGCTAGGGTTACTAGCGTACTAAATAACAAGCAATAACTTGCTATCCTGGCATGAAATACTAACCTTGTGTGTACCTGGCGTAAGTAAATGAACTTGTATGTTAATGTACGTTAATGACCTACACACGTTGATGGGTTCTATCCCCATTGCAGCCAAAAAAAGACATAATATATTCACATTGCAAAACTAATTTTTCTACTTTCGCTCGTTCTTCACCCTGTTACGTTGTATCCTTTAACACTAGAAGATAGATGATATTCTCTGTTGAATTACTTCATTCTTCTTGCATAGAGGTATTTTTAATGCTCCACTCGTGACACTGTGACATAATATTGACCCCGAGAGAACACATCTCTCAAGTCTATTCCTGCCAAATTTAAGTGACTGTCATTTGTCAATATATTAGTTTCCTGCTTTGTTTTCGATGTATAAATTTAGTGGCTCTATTTAAATGATTACACAATATGTAACTACAAAATACCTTACCTAATATAATTCTTATATTATGGATAAAAACATGTACTACTAATTAAAAAAAAATAATGGGTACAACATTAGTTACGCGTCCATCCCCACTTCAACACTGTAATTAAAAAAGCAATATTTTTAAATTTAATTAAATGGATAAACACAAAATTAATAAAAAACATACTATATCATAACACGTTTTTCGTTACTGAGATTTTGGAGCGAAACCTAATCATTTCGCATAATATTTGTAATTTTGTGTTTACTTTGTGTTGAACGAATATACCAAATTTTCTATAGAAACTTCAGAATCAAGGAAACTCTAGGAATACTATAGATAGAAACGACACATAAGAGAAAAGTTCTAATTCCTATTCATTTCGCATTGGTACATACAAAAATATAAGCAAAAAGGCAAATAAATATTCCATGCTGGAAACCGGGCGGCGTTTTGTCCATACAAACGTATTCCACAATTTCCTCTCTGGATTTTGATATAACTGAAAAAATATTAATAGAATACACGAGTAGATATCAATCACGTGTCGGTACGTTTTGTTTTTTTTTTACCAGTTTCTTCTTATAGGAATTAGGACCTCAAAAAATCGGTAAAATTGTCCGGTTTGAACGCCATCAACAGGCGTTCAGTATACACACTAGATAATGTATTGAAAAAATAATAACACATCGACATACAAAATTATCTTCTTATACAGTTAATAAAAAAATCTTAAAAATGTGACCAGTTGTTGAGGAGAAAAATGGGGACTACAAAACCTCAAGTTTGGTGATTTTATTTAGGTACTATCGGCTTGAATTGCAGTTTTCCCTTTCGCTCAGTATTCAGGGATTATGATCGACATTGACAACAATAGTTTGGTAAAATATTGTTCAAAACTCTCGGCGACCCCTCTTAATTATACTTCTGCCATCTAATACATGGATTTGAATTACAAATTATAATTTTAATAAAAAGACAAATAACTTTATTTACATCACTTTTATTTATATACAATGAACATGTTTCGTGAACGATGTTCACATCATCAGGATTAAATGTACACTAAAGTTAAAAATTGAATATAGATCACGTATGGGAGGAGGGGTAGAATGGAGGGAAAGGGGTAAGGGTGGGGGAAGTTTATCAGATTTAGGAATAAAGTTAAGTGGGACTAGGTTTAAAAGAGGGTTTATAAAAAATAGCTGCTTATTAATTAAACATCTTTCACGAAACACGTTGATTGTATATAAATAAAAGTGATGTAAACAAAGTTATTTGTCTTTTTATTAAAATAAATAATGCCACCACAAAGTGAAAACCTTTCGGAAGAAGTTTTCTTCGAATAATTAAAAATTATAACCTAGATCCCTTATGAAACCCGTTGTAAAACCACTTCAGAAGTTCAGGTTCTTACTAATAATAATAAATTCACGAAACCTTTAATAACGTTCATATTCTAACAGTTAAAACAGATTTATAGCAGAAACTTGACATTATGCAGTTAAAGTTATGCATTGTGGGTATTTATGATCTTTCTTCACAATACGATCTTCATCGAAAAGTCGTTTAAAGTCATTAGCGTAAACATTCTCCGAAGCTCGTAAAGCACGGAACCTCCCCCGCAGGCCAGAGTTCCGAGCTTTAAGCTAGGGTAGTCGGTGGGGAGTTCGTGTTTCCAATATTTAAAAGTTTTAAAAGCAGTGCCAACCCATCTCATAACACGATTGGAGAGATTTCTACCCGTTGCTAAGTGCAACGCTCAAAACGTGGAGCTGAGGGCCGTACGGAGGTGGAAACGTATATAAATTTATATATTTTTTTCTATAATAGAACAGTACGCACCAAACATAAATGCTACCTGAACTTGATACTATCCATTCTCGCACAGGTAAAGTCTCTTTACTGACTTTAGAATGACCGTAGAAAAAAATTGTTGCGTAAAAAAATTTGTGCGACAGAAAAAGGCGTGGGCGGGGAGGTATGGCACTTATCGGACCTTAAACTAGCCTATTGCGATGATTTCTGTATCAATGTCAGGGGGCCTAGTCTCTATCTTTCGGTTTCACAAACAAGCACGTTTGCCGTTTAACCTTTCTTGACGGTGCTGTCAACTAAGCGGTCACAGTTTGTATTTACTGAAATATCTTTGTAAATATACTAAACATAGAGTTAATATTTTGGGTATTCCTCCACAATACATTGATGCATTGGATTAAATAAATATAACATATAAATATTTACTAAGTGTACAGCACCGGAGAGCGAGGAAGTTTTTAGCATGGTAAGGGGAAGGTTAGGATTCGTAACGTAGGTACGGACGTTGTGAGAGATATAGACTAGGCCCCCAGGTCAGTATCAAAGTTTGGCATGTACTACTGTACATACAGTTTACAGGCAAATAAATGGCAGATGCAAGTAATACAAACAATGCTACTAGAGTGTAATGTAATTAGTAACCTTAAATGTAAATGGTTAAGTATTAATGTTTTGTGAACACCTAACTAGGAGAACATGTGCTGAGGTGTTCTGAGCCAAGATTCTGGAGTTCGCATGTTTTCGATAAAGTGATTTTGTATATAAGTAGCAATTACAGCATATCATAATATTATAAAGACATATAGTAAAATAGTAACAATGTAGTAAGAAAGGGAGGATACTACATGAAGTATGAATAAAATAAAACCTAAGAGTATGGATATTAGAGAGACGGCATGTGAAGTGTGCCCGCGCGCTCCAAGTGTGCCTTTTCGAGAATTTTACCCAAACGGCTTTTTCAACAAAATATTTATGAAGATCTCGTTTCATTACCAATACGGAATCTTTAAATAATAATATAGGTCGACAACATTCCCAAATCTGTTATTAAAATTATGCAATCGATTTATAGGTGTGATCCTGATATGTTTGTTTTAAAATTGTGTTAACTCTAAATTTACGAAAATACAGTGAGAACGAGACATTTTTTTTCCTTGGTACTTGCACTTTAAATTAACTCAATTATCTATTAAACGTACCTATCGAAGTAAATTATCTTCCAGTCACCTACATAAAATTTATTAACGTATAATTTCACATGAAAAGTAATATAATATATTATGTCCTCCACTTATATTGGAAAAGTAATATAACACCTTCGTTATTTTTCATTTCTCCAATTATAGGGATATTTACTCGTATGACACTCTTAATCGTCATAGTAAAGATTTTTCTCAGGATCGACCAGGAATTTTTTTCCATCCTTACTAAATCTTTTACGGTCGATCAGTAACCACCATTACGACGCCAAGTACACTGCGATTCTATATTCGTACATCCCTAATCCATATATGCATATTTAGTGTAAATGCTTATATCTATACATTCATGCAAGCTTACGATTGCATACATTCACCCGTTTATAAATACATGCTCGTTTTCATACATCCCGTCCACCCATACTAACAGGAGTCAAATGGTAAAATACGCGGAAAACGTTTTCGTGAGAAAGTTTTATCCCATCCCTCCACGGTTATGGCAGCAGTGGTATCTCGCTCGCTCTCCCGGCTTTTAGGGGTTGAAGAAGTGCGTCCCTGTCTAGTAGAATACTCAGCCGTAGGCGAGTCGGGAGCGATTTGCTCAGGGGGTGATAGTAGGTAAGGAATATAAATATATTTCACTAGGTTTATTTATTGAGTAAGCAAAACATGATTTATTAGCGCCTCTGACTTTTCCGACTTTCAATATCCTAGACCCATTGTTAAGTTTTACGAAAAAATTCGAAGATAGATGAATATTAATTTACTACGCTACAAAATTAGACACGATTGACATCGATTGAATTTGAACCAATTTGAAACCCTTGGATATTTTGCTGCCTTTCCTTCATAAATGGTTGCTATAATTTTGAATGTGATATTATGCTCTCAATTTAAACATGATATTTCTGTCTTTGAATCATTAAAGAAACCCTTGCTTGTGAACTGGATGGATTAAAAAATTAATAATAATCATATTTTTGTTATAAAACTTCGGAAGGAAAAGAAGGTTGTCACGTCGCGAGTCTAAGTTAGAAGGGAATTGACAAAAAAGTGGCTGTGCACCCAATTTCTTTGGGCATTTTGCAAGAGGAAACTGCGGATTGAATTAGTCATCGTTATCGTAACCGTGTATTCAAATACATTAAAAAAACCCCCACACAGCATTTCCAAAGATGTCACTGTCCTTGAGGGGAATTATTTTCTTCAGTTCCTCCTGAGCTATTGTGAAATAAAAAAAAAAAACTAGTCTTTGAAGTAGTACTAAACCAAACCAAACGGAGAAAACTATTTGGGGTGACATGTAGCAGAAAAATGACATAGAAGGTCTCGTAATAAAGTAAGTTCGAGATTATTGCATAATTTCAAATTATAATATAACATTGTTCGCCATGTTTTATAACATCAACTGAATTTTTTGCACACATTCCACCGAAACACGTAACTCTTTGGGTTATAACAAAAAATAATTTCAGCCAGTAGTAAACAATACCACGCAATTTATTCGTACACCCCCATCAATTTAAACCCCACATGTGCCAGATATTCCCCAACCCTTTTAGGTAAAGGCTAAAGGGCCTACTGACCAAGGGATACTGAAAAACTACCCCACCGTAGAAACAGGAAACACTGTAGAAAAGGCACAAGCAAAAGCTCACTGATATTCTATAAGTCAGAAAAATCGTATGTTTTTTTTGTGAATGTACATATTACCTACGCTGAGCAGATGATTTTATATTTTATAGATAGCTTTCAGAACTTAGTTTGTTAAATTCAGACAGTATTGTAGAAAGGTCACAAGTAAAAGGAATGTGCTATTTTAAAGAGCATAGCGATGATAATATTTTATTAATATTTGTTGATAGCTGAGCGATGTTGCGTTTTGATGATAATTATTATAAGGGTATATATACACTAGCCTATTTAATATGACACTACATATTTAGAACACGTACATTGGGATATAGATATTAATTATTTATAGTTGTAGATAGAGATACACCTTCTATCCAGTTTAAAGGGATGAGTTAATTTATTTGTTGTGTACGTAAACCTACGTGTCACGTGAAAACCATTTATTTTTAGACACGGGTAAAACAGTTTGTATAATATTATTTTTATGTAAGAACATGTTTTATGTATTTAATTCGCTTGCTCATGGAATGTTTTCTTTAAACACTTCCGTCACGTATTCTCCCGGCGCTATTTTCCACCTGTTTGAAATTTCCAAGCCATCTAAATATTCCAAGTGTTCCCTTTTAATCTTTTTTATTATCTAAAAAAACTGTGTGTTAATCTATATCATATGGCGAGATATATTTCCCACGTTTGTATTTTTTTAAGAAAGACAAACATTCTCGAAAGACAATTATTGCGAATAATCTGAAAGTTTTGTAAAATCTCCCTTTTTAAGTGAATACCGCACAGGAGTCTGGAGCCAGTTAGACTATGGCATCCCCAATTGGGGTGTGTTGTGAGGCTGAAGATATTTGGGAGGGAAGGAGGAAGAGGAATATAGGGATATAACTGGCTATTCGGATCTGGTCACCAGATACGGTTAAAGCCAATTCAAGCGACGTTTCAATTCTAAATAGTGGCGTGGAACGTGCCGCAAAAATACTAAGTATTATTTTTAATTAATTAATTATTAAATAATACAATTTAAACAAATAAAATAAATTTTCGCACGTCGGGATTTGAACCCTCAACCTTTGGATTGCTGCTCGAGAGCCTTACCCGTCGATCACGGAGCCTTAAAACTCAAAACTACGTCCTACTACTATCGCACTAAGTGGAAATGTTCCTTGTGTCTAGATGGAGGACTTAGCCGAGAAATTGCGCTTACGATGCCTAATACAGGTATCTTTTAGTTCCTAATAAAATTATTAGTTCACATGTGTCTGGATAGCACAATTTTTCCATTTCAAATCATTAGCGAAAATCTAAGATTATAAAAGAAACATGTTAATTTATTTTTGTAAGTATGTAGACTACACAACTTATCAACGGATTACATTGCTTCCGATAGCACGGATTTAAATTCCATAAATTAAACCGTGTATATTTTTTATTTTTATTTTTTAGTTGCGTAAATTTAGTACGAAATTAAACATGGCGCTCCAGAAGTGGCAATAATTTATATCTGTTAGGACCTGCGCGCCGTTTTTTAGGCTTTCTCTCCTAATCCGTAGCCCTGTTTATTTAATCTAACGATTCTAACGGCCGTAAAGTAACGACGCGAAAGCTCGTAACGACTTTATAAACGGCGCTTTATATTCATTTGTTTATGAAACGTTAACTTATGTTTGTTTAACAGGAGGACTGTTTGTTAATATTCTGTAGATTGTCTGGCAACAGAGCAGCTAATGCGTCCCTGTTTGTTGAACACGTGGGCCTGTTAACGAGGCGTGTTTATTTGTTAAGCGCGAATTAGTGATGTTGATGCAACTCCGGGCAAGTGCACTAATGAACGAAAACAAAAAGAGCGATTGCTCTGCTCTATAAAGGATTATTATTCTGTTTATGCTGGTGTTTAAAGGCACTGCACTGGCGCATCAGTCGAGAATTGCTGAATTTAACCAAAAATAAATATTTACGGATTAATTTAGAGAAATAATACATCCTTCCTGTTTGAGAAATAATTTAGCGTGGCGTAAGCTAAATTCGAAAAGCTATATCTGCTCCTGAAGACTTATTAGGTTAATTAACTGCCTCGCAGTAGATATATGTGGATATTTTCCACGTATACCACTGCTAGTACATTATAACTACACGAAACATTATGTACATGTTAACTTTATTTTTTATCGCTTTTGCAATGTTTTGATTTTGTACAATTTTTGCAAAATGGACGAATGTATACGAATTTTTATTTAATGGAAATAAATCACTTTGTATGCAACAACATTTTATCAAAATAATCGACATGTTTCGAACCAATGGTTTCTTGATCAGGACAAATGTATAATATAGAAAACCATTGGTTTCGAAACGGATCGATTATTTTGATTAAATAGTGTTTTTTATACGAAGTGATTTATTTTTATTAAATTAACATGACAGTGCAGTGGGAGAGATGGCTTCAGACGTCCATCACTCCTGGACATATTGATCCCCAAATTCCTACCCACACCCAACAAACCCTTTTCCTTCCCAGGACTTCCTCTCCCTTAAAAGACCCACTACACAGCATCTTCAAGATGACATAGGCCCCGAGGGAATTTTTCCTCAGGGCCTCCTGTGTAGAGCTAATGTAAAAAAAACCTAATATCTCGATTAGTTTTCTTTTTTGTTTCTTTTTCATTCGAAAAGCATGCATCCAACTTTTCTTAACTGCACTGCAGTAACAATGTAGTATCGTATTAAACTATGATACAGTTAGAACGACATCCGTATTTCAATTATTATTGTGGTTAAAATACGTGACTAAAAATGACCTCGCAGCGTTGGAAGAAGGTTGGAAGCTTCCATCCACTAGTGCTGTAATCATTTAATCCCAAAATAGCGTATAATTTACCGAGTCTAAAGCAGGGACAGCCAACCGGAGTTATTTGCACTACTTTTCAATAACATATAAATTAAAGGGAAGAACTTAATGCATTATAGTCCTAGAGATTTTGTGTTGCATGTTGTTACACTCAGATTTGTGAGAATTACATAAAATACAACTGAGAAAAACGGTGACCCCAAAGTTGATCCCCCGACAGTTGGCCCTCCGAAATTATAATTTTTTGTACATTATTTACCAATCTCAAATCGACTTCAAAGATACCTTCAATAATAAGTTGGTATGGATATCATATGAATTTATTAACCGTGACGATTTTTTTAAACTACGCTGATATTAACAGTAGACAACTATTTTTATCCTTGATGTATTAGAATGAAAATATGTTTTATACTTTTTGTCATTCGGCGGTACACCTCTGCACACCCATTCGGAGAAACTTAGTTTTATTTTCTTTTACTAAGTATTCTCCCTAAACCGACTGTGTCTTGTACGTATATAAATATGCCGGGGGGGGCAACTGTATGGAGATCAATTGTCATGGAATTAGAAATACGAACTTCAAAAAGAGAGTTACAATCATATTCTCCCATAAAAAAAAAAATTATATATAAATTAACTACTAAAAATAATTTATCGTTTGTCTGAAATCTTTCGAATTCAGTTTTAAAAGTGATACTTAAATTTAAAACAAATCCAAGTTCATCGAACCAGAGTAACAATTTACAATTACTCACAGAGTCCGAAAACCGAAATAAAATTAGTAAATTAAAATAAATCACTTTTTGTACATTTTATATAAATTATCAACATGTTTCGAAACCAATGGTTTTTCGTCAGTGATAATTTTCAAATTTTCATTTTATCCTTTCAAATTCGAAAAATATTGATAATTTTCTTTAAATAAGTGGTTAACACAGCGATTTGTTTTCATTTTTTTTAATGATGCCGCAAAGTGAATTTGCGATTATTAAAGAAGTAAAATTAGTATGTTTGAATATCATGATTATCAATCCATTGTAAATTTATTGCGTTTCGGTAAAATGTTGTGAACCTCTGGTACAGAGTATAGATTGAAATATAGAAGCGTGGGAATAGAGTAGCTGTAGATACGTACATGAACAAGTAGGCGGTGTGTCGGTATAGCCGGTATAGCGGAAACTTCCCCTGTCATTAAGAGCTGGTCGATTAAACTAAATTTATGGTTGATCGCGTCTACAAATTTTCAATCCCAGCTAAAACATGGAAATTGAGCTCGGCAATGATGGAGTTCCTACGGACGGAATGGTTTCTCAATGTCGTTTTGGTGAGTCTTTAAGGCTTTTTATTGCCTTTCGAGGGTTAACTGGTTTAATCATTGCGACCCTTAGTGAACCTCAAACTAATGTATGACTTAATTTAGCTTTTGTGAGCTTTGGACCCGTTCAAAATTTAATTATTCTCTGAAAAGTACTGAAAAATATTAATATTTACCATTTTTTACTTGTTCACTCCACTTAGGAGGTCCTGAGAATAATAATTACCATCAAGGCCAATGTCATCTTTGGGGATTCTGTGTGGATTTTTTTATAAGGATATATAGGAGAAGAATTTCTGGAAATAAAAACGCATGTAGTGTGGTAAAAATCTGGGGGTCAATGTGTTCAGAAGTGGCAGACGTATGAATCTGGAAGAATCCGGCTGGAGAGTACGCAGTACGTTGGCAGATGCATCCAAGATCTAACCCTTTTCACCCGGGCACTCTTGCTAAGCCACCGAATGTAACAAACCACTTGGGGTGACATATGGCAGAGGTGTTAGTTATCAAATAGTTTTCCATTTATACAGGATTTCCGGGGGTAAAGTGCATTAACTTCGGGAGGTGATTCTACATGATGGAGTAAGTAAAAAAGATGAATAACTTTTTTCGAAATTCCAACTTTTAGGGGTACTTTTTTGGTAAAAAGATAAAATTAGTACGGCGTGTGTGCCCAGCACTATTAGGTATTTTCCGCTGTTACGATACGCGCCAATCAAAAATAACATCGCCACAACGCGGCCGGCTTACTCACAGCAAATTTATCGGCTAAGTTTGTACCTTACACTAAAGATTTTTAGTAGGTACGTCTTTTTGTATGGGAAAAAATATTGGAATTTTGAAAATATTTGTTAATCTTTTTTACTCCTACCATCATGTAGAATCACCACCCGAAGTTAAAGCACTTTACCCCCGGACACCTTGTATTTCTTTGGTCCCAATATACATAGAATTTTTATCAACCCGCAACTCTTTTCTTTTGTGGTGGCTTATTTGCCAGTATATTTTATAATATTCCTTATAATAATAAAATTATTCACCCGTATAGCTGTGTGGGTAGCTGGTAGACTCGCTTTTTCCACATTTAGGTTTACTTTTAGATATGCTCTCAGAATCCAATTGAATATAACAAAAATTACACTCATATTTCTCAAATCCACCCACACCTTTTACATTCACCCCACGCCTTCTGTAAAATAATACTTCTGTTTATTCTTCTGTGCAAATTCATATCATCATCTTTCTTCATTTCATTCTTGACAGTTTATTTCACATATCTGAACCCCTTCACAGTATGACAGTTCACGACAACTTACTGTAAATAGTGGAAGTTACACTCAGTATGTTCCGGTCTAAGACCACCATTCATTATTGAAACGTTATCCGATCCCCACCCTACTACCTTCAGCTTTATTACATTTAGCCCAACCGTCCAGCGCTCTGTCTCACTTACACTTGATCGTAGATATCCACCTCTTTTAGAATTTCAAAAAAACAGTTCTGCTTGGAAATATTGGTCCAAATTAGGCAAAACTTAGATCACGAAACACGCCCACAAGGCACTTCTTGTGTTATCCCTTATATATGAACTAAGGAAATTATGAAAATTTAAAAGTTACTACCATGGATTACATGCTTTTAAAGGTACGTACATGTAAATTACACTTCTTAAGTACCTTTTTTATATCGTTTAATATTAAGCCATAAATTTTTAATACTCGTACCACAAAAATTTCTCTGGCAATTCTGTGTTCCGTCCAATTATTTTGGCTGAATAACCTAGTATTTCCATGTAGTTCCCGATGTTTTTCATATGTGCGTGGTAGGTTTTATGGTTGGGTTGTACGTTGTTAGTATTGTAAGCGGATATGAAAAGCCCACTGTTTATAGGCTATATGAGGGCAATCACTACTTTAGTGGAACATTATCATTAAACTATGTTAGCATCGCCATGATTTACTACCAACAATACAATAGAACTTCATCATTCACGATTGTTTAATCAATAATATTCTTTCTTTGTACGTTGTTTTCTTTGTTCATTGTTGTTTTTAAACTGCCTTAAAATTACAATGAAATGGTTAAACTACGATATTGCTTGAATCCATGTGTATTTGTATACATTGTGTCTTTTAAATTGACTGAGTTCTGTTTTAACTTGACCGTTCTGAGTTTCTCCTGTCTTTAAATTCGTTTGTTTCTACATTCCGTTTCCATTTCAAGATGGTGGCATTTTAATGGTTCAGTTATGATTCTTTTTTTCAATGTTTGTGAAATCGTCGTGTTTATTTTTTTAATGTGAATACCGCAAAAGAGTACCAATTGCTCCCAACCGCTCGGAGCTAGTGAATCTAAAGCATACCCATTTGGGATATGTTGTGAGGCTACAGGTAGTGGGGAGGAGAAGGAGATGGGGAATAGAGAGGCGGGGAGGCATTTCAAGCAAGGATTCAATTTTGAATTGTGATCTTACATCACGGCGATACTGAGAGTATCTACCACTCGGGAATGTGCCATAAATATACCTTATATTATTTAAAATTATTTAATTGTGAAGTAACGCAAAGCAATCAAATTAAATTTACTTGGATATGACGGGATTTGAACCCGCAACTATTGCTAGTGGAGAGCTTTATCCCTCGACCACAGAGGCCGTTGGATTTTCTTATTTGCATTTTTTCAATATTATGTTATGTACATCGTACATATATATTTTTTTAAATATGTGTTTTAAAAGTGATACTCTATATTTCTATCATTCTGGTTTAATATAAATTAACGATGTTTTTATTAGGAATTAAATACTTTTAATATAAATATCTGACCCATGTCAAGAGTCAGAATAATAGAAGAGTATGTATGAGAAGATGTATGAATGTGAATGAGGCAAGGAGCGTGTGCCAAGACCGAGTTGTTTGGCGGTCCGTCCTCTCTGCCTACCCCTGCGGGGAAACGGCGTGATGGTTAGTTAGTTAGTTAGTTAATATAAATATAAACATTTTCGCGGTTTAATTCAGTACAATTGACTGGTTGAACTCATATTTCGTCTTTTCCCTGTAAAATTATGTATTACTAGCGATTTCTTTACAAATCAGTTCCAATTTTTGGTTTTCAGAATTATTCACACAATCAGTTCCAATTTTTTTAAATGACACTTAAATATGGAACTGAGCAAATTTGAGTTCATTGAACCAACTCAGGATGCACAAACAACGAAACAACCGACATGTATAGGTTTTACGATAGTAAATGAACATAATTTATGAAAAATAATAAATATTATTATTTCCGGAACATTTCCTTCATCATAAAACTCAGATTTTCGTAAAACTGGGATAATTTACTTGGAGTTCCGTTCATGTTTTTATGGATCTCACGGAAAAAAACTTCTGTCTGAGAGTTAAGATGAAAATTGAATTTCCTGAAAATGTGTTTAAATTTGTTAGCGCGAACAGAATACGCTCTGAATATTTTTATTCTCAGGGCAAATTTTCCTAAATGGGAAAAAGCCGCCATTGTTTTCGTGTCCCCTCTACGAGTGCAGGCAGAAGTAATTCGGGCTTAAATTCCAGTTATGAAAATATACCTCTTCTCTTTAATCGGCGCTTTTTAGTTTTATTTGGTTTCTTCCTCTTTCCCTGGGGATTGCGTTTCCTCTTCTCCTCGCCTTTCCTCGCCTCTCTTCGCCTTTCCTCTCGCCGGCTCGGAGGATGAGTACATTTTATAATTGATTTGAGATTTGCATACTTTGTTTGCGTTGTCTCCAGAGTTTTTGAGCCAAGGGAAATATTCTTAGCTGGAATCTGGAATACAAAGGGATTATCTGGAATTGAAACTGGAACGGGAAAACAAAAATAATAAACCCAGTGACAGCTGAAAACCACACTGGAAACGGAGAAATACTCAAAAAAACGGATAATAGCCAGAAATGTTATTTAAAATCATTTAATCAAATTTACATTTAATGCATATTAGCGGATGATTTGTCTCACACTTTAAAAGTTACGCAGAATTTATTCACTACCCAATAACCATCACTGTTTCTCCGAAAAGGTCGATAGAGAAGAAGGACTGTCACACAATGTGTTTTTTACATACTCATTGTTATTTCACTCTAACATTATTCTTATACTTTAACGGGTTGTTTCACAGAATTTTAACAATTCTTTAATGTTTCCGCATTTTTCTAATCAGGCGTAAATAAAAAAAATAAAAACATTTATTGTATGTTAATACCGCACAGTAGTATCAACTGCTTCCAACCGTCTGGAGCCAATGAGACCATGGCATCCCCAATCGGGGTATGTTGTAAAGTAATAGGGAGGAGGGTAAGGACGTGGGGAAGACGAAGGTGGGAAAGTAACTGGCTATTCAGATCTGCTCACCAAATACGGCTAAGCCATTTCAAGCAACGTTTCAATTCTGAATGGTGGTCTTACACCAGGGCGATACTGAGAGTATCTTCCCCTCTGGAACGTGCCGAAAATACACTTCATATTATTTAAATGTGAAATAACACAAATTAATCAAATCAAATTTACTTGCTCACGACTGGGTTTGAACCAGCGACCTTCGGATTGTAAGTCGAGAGCCTGACTTCTTGACTATGGAGGCTGTAAATGTGAATTCAATTAAGAAATATATTATGAAAATGTTTAAGAAGTAACGTGTTTGGAAGTCATAAACTTAAGATTATGAAATTTAATTTTTGCAGCAAATATTTTTACAAAAAAATATAGAATTATTTAATGCCAATTATCTTCACGAGGATATTTAATAATCAAAACGCATCACAATAAAAATGACGTATCATGACAGAGTAAAAGATAACGAAAAATCAAGAAAATTCACCGTTAAACCACATAGGACGTCCCGAATATGAAAACTCTCATATCAGGCCATGAAAGCCTTTATATTAGGGATGAATTCATAAAGACGCCCCCGTACAAACAGGATTCGCCGTACAAAGGACTTGTGAAAATTTTACTTCGGTTCGTTCGAAACTGTTCGTGTTTATTTCGTAACAAGTTTTCTAACTTACTAGTAAGAATATAATATAATGCATATGGGATGTACACATGTACAGTTTTGCAATTTTCCCTCACGAATTTCTTGGAACAGTAGGTTTATATCGTTCAATAATAGGATGAATAGAATTTTTGGATTGAATATAAGAAATAGAGGTGACTTGTAAAAAACGTTATCGTATTTTATGGCTTGCAAATATTATAGGTGATTCTTACAATGAACATCTCATTTTTAATAAAATGGTAACCAATTAGTGCAAAAATTGTTTTTTAAGGATCTAGACTCTAGATCTCCTAGACTGACCAATGAGTCCTAAAGGTCAATTTCACATAATTACTTAAATTAAAATATGTACATGGTCTAACTTCATCTTCATGTTGAGACCACAATGCGTGGACTTAAAATAAATCTAAAGGTGAGGCAAGACTACCTAGTTTAAGGAAGGTTTATTTGAAAATTGAATTTAATACTTTCTTTTAATTAATGAAGATACTATTAGCAAAACTCAATTCAAAATCTGAAACAGAAAAATCATAAAACGATACGGATATATCTGGGACTCGAACCCAGTACCTTCGGCTTTCCAGGCCGGTGCTCTACCAACTCTAATGTATCCCTTTCCGATTCGGTCATATCTGTATTATACGTCGACCGAGAACATTATCTTCATTTTCTTAACGCATAATTTTATTGGCTGCCATCTTTATGTATGATTGCTAGATACATAAATTAACATAAACAAATATTCTTGCCGTTAACCAGACTAAGGTGCGCTACCGTTATTAGTATGTTTCTTTTGGACCCCTAGCATATGTTATATGCCCATCATTCAGAACATAAGATGGCTTTAATTCCGGTTGCAAGTCTAATAATATTTATGTGTCGTAAAGTCTCTTCTTGAAGAAGTTTGCGAAGTTAGTGTGTTATGCAAATGTACTTCATTTCATGGTATACGGACTGCAAAGCCACCGGCACACATGAGGTTGAACTGATGGCCGAAGCTATTTATACATGGAGCACATTCAAAGTCAGGATCGGGGTAGGGGCAACCGGGCAGTAGCCCCCGGCGCCATATCTGAAAGGCGCCGAAATCGGCCGGCAAAAGGAAAATAGTATTTGTATATTATGCGCATTAGGAAAGCTCTATGAATTTCATCGCTCTTGTGCTAATGTAAGCAGAGTAGTGCATAAGGAAATATGCTTTGCTGGTACTGAAACTTGGATTGATCATGCGTAACTTAGTGTCTATGCTTGCATTAATCGAAAATAGATAAATCTTTTTTTTTAAATCATTTCTTAGTTTCTTTTCTAAGGCTTTTAAAAGAAGTGAAAACACCAGTCTGCAGAGTGATGATTCGAGAAGAGAGGGTAGCAAAAATATAAAGTAAATTCTACAGAAATTTAAAAGATTCCAGAAAATATTTAAGATAAGTTTTTGAAAGAAAGGTAACTTTGCAATAAGCCGCCGCTTTTTTAATAGGCACAGATTTTGAAAAGTACACTACTTTTAAACTTAGTTACTACAAAAAACATCGGTTTCAGTCGAGACCGGTGGAAAAATATGCATTTAAATTTACATTTCATTAAAAAAAAACTGTACGTAATTCCTCGTTACGGCTGACATTTCGTATTACATTATTTTGCATAGAACAATGCTGAACAATTTCCAGGGTACCAATCGATAAATATTTAAAAAAAGATTACTCTATGGCTTCTGAATAAATAAATAATTAAGTATATTTAGGACGAATTAAAATCAATGTACTATTAATTAGGTTGTGTTAGGTTAGGTTAAGTAATAATTATTGGATATAGATGGAAACACTTTTTTTAAATAAACTCTTTTGATTCACCTTAATTACATTAGCTTCGTCTTGTGAAATTTTGCCCATATTTGTAATCACTGTCACTTTGGTATGTTGGTAGTCCTGATAATTTTTTTTTATATATAACGACCGGCTAGAAGATTTTGAAGATATCACGAAATCTGGGCGTATTAGATAAACACTAATTTAAGTACCGAAGTTTTGAAAATAAAATGACGTAAAAAAACATGCTTTTTTTCTAGTAATTATTATTTTTTAAATAATACACTCACTTTTGTATCACAAACCATGTTGCACAAACCTAGCGTAGCCGCCAAACTACTTGAAAACTGGGATGTTTTTCTTGCCTTGACGTGAGCAGGCGCTATAAAGGGGGCCCTTTCTCTTGTATCACAAACCATGTTACACAAACCTAGCGTAGCCGCCAAACTACTTGAAAACTGGGATGTTTTTCTTGCCTTGACGTGAGCAGGCGCTATAAAGGGGGCACTTTCTCTTGGATCACAAACCATGTTACACAAACCATGTTACACAAACCTAGCGTAGCCGCCAAACTACTTGAAAACTGGGATGTTTTTCTTGCCTTGACGTGAGCAGGTGCTATAAAGGGGGCACTTTCTCTTGTATCACAAACCATGTTACACAAACCATGTTACACAAACCATGTAACACAAACCATGTTACACAAACCATGTTACACAAACCATGTTACACAAACCATGTTACACAAACCATGTTACACAAACCATGTTACACAAACCATGTTACACAAACCATGTTACACAAACCTAGCGTAGCCGCCAAACTACTTGAAAACTGGGATGTTTTTCTTGCCTTGACGTGAGCAGGCGCTATAAAGGGGGCACTTTCACTTGTATCACAAACCATGTTACACAAACCTAGCGTAGCCGCTAAACTACTTGAAAACTGGGATGTTTTTCTAGCCTTGACGTGAGCAGGCGCTATAAAGGGGGCACTTTCTTTTGCATCACAAACCATGTTACACAAACCTAGCGTAGCCGCTAAACTACTTGAAAACTGGGATGTTTTTCTTGCCTTGCCGTGAGCAGGCGCTATAAAGGGGCACTTTTTTGTAACATAAACCTAGCGCAGCCGCTAAACTACTTAAAACGCGTGCGTATCTTTTTTTTTTCGTTCTAGGTATTCAAATAATTACACAAACCCGTTAGACAAACCCTGCTTGCCCTACAAACCATTCAAAACCTGGGATGTATATCTTGCTTAAACTTGCGTGCGTGTTCCTTTATTACTTTCGTTCTTAGTTTAGGTTATTAGATTAGTTTAGGTTTGGTTAGGTATATTAAATAAGACGTTCTCCGACGACATTCAAAAATTAATAATTGAGAATTTTGAAGCTGTTTTTATAATAAAATGTATTAGAACACATATCAAGACAAGCACTGCTCTCTGTACAAAACGAAAAAGTAGAACGATTTTTCTTTTGTTTATGGATCGTTATTTTCGAAAAAAATTTCCTATGTGGTTTCTATGGACAAGATCAGACAAGATTTAATATGGCGTCCGCGTCAAAACGGAGAATTAAAGAAATATTACGTGTATAAAAGTTTTTACGAATATAAATTTAAATGCATATTTTTCCGCCTTTTTCGACTGAAACTGATGGTTCTTGTGGTAGTCAAGTTTATTTGTAGTTTAGTTTTTAAAATATATGCCTACTAAGAGCGTAGCGGCATGCGGCGGCTTATCGCCAATTTACCGAAATTTTGATTTTAATGAAAAATCTCGGGCCAAAATGCATATTAGGATGATGAGGTTTATGTAATAATTTAAGGATTTTTTATAACTTACTCTGTTTCACGCGTTTGTATTATGCAGAGAAAGTGTGGTATGAACTTCTCACTTTTGTGATTTAAAAATAATCATTAATGCCCATATTCCGTAAGCTTGGGTTTACAAGCAGGAAATATTTATTTATTTTTATTTTCTGCTTGTAACTGCTAATTTATAATATTTTAATTAACGAAGATAATATTAGCGGAAACTCGATCGAAAATCTCGAACTCGAACCCTGTACCTTCGGCTTTCTAGGCCGGTGCTCTACCAACTGCGCTAATGTATCCCTTTCCGATTCGGTCATATCTGTATAATTCTTCAACTGAGAACTACATTATCTTCAACCTCATGTGTGCCGGTGGCTTTGCAGCCCGTATACCATGAAATGAAGTACATTTACATAACAAACTAATTTCGCAAACTTCTTCAAGAAAAGATTTTACTACACATAAATATTATTAGACTTGCAACCAGAATGAAAACCATCTTATGGTCTGAATGATGGGCATATAAAAGATGCTAGGGGTCCAGAAGATACATACTAGTAACGGTAGCGCACCTTAGTCTGGTGAAAGGGCGCTACATACGAGTATTTTTAATGTTTAATTGTTTCCGGAGACTTCTCAGTATAAACGGAAAATTGTTGAATATGTATAATGTGAATATTGTTTTAAACTATTTGTTCGTAGTTTAACTTATTGTAATATAAAAAATCTGTAAAACTTATTCAAATGTAATTTTTCAACAACTTATTTCACTCTGCTGCAGGCTTCTCTATACTAAATGAATCTTAAGTGGGGACATATAAAATCTCTTTAATTTTTTAAGGTGAGAATTCTTGAATTTGATTTTTGGATAAATATTAAGAACTTAGATATGAGTTAGTTCAGCATACTGTAAAAGTAAGTGATCTTGGATTTGCGTCAGTAAAATCGGGATTTAAGTAAAAACTCTAGATCATTGACAGACTAATTTATTATATATTTTTTTCTAAGGTTCGATGATAACACATAATATTTTTGACACTATTGATACTTCACGTACCCAGAGGTGACAACTACTGCTTCTCCATCGCTCAAAGGAATAGAATTAGTGTTCAGCGTTGATCTGAAAAATAAATAATAAACATTCAAATCATTTTAAAAAACTTGCTAAAGTGAATATAAAGCGACCGTGATAGGGGATAAAAAGATGTAAAAAAATTCTTACCCTACTACTTTCGGCGAATTCACGCTGGCAGCATAGACGGTCACATTGTTGGCAAGTTGTGTAAATTGGCTCAAGTCAGCTGTTTCATTTCCACTACCGAAGTTAAATACCAGTGCGAATGAATCGTAATTTTGCAGAGTTCTGAAATGGAAAAAATCACGTAAGGCTTCGAACTTTTCATGTCTATGTACAGCAGGATAAAGAGACGATTGGGTTAACTTCTTCACTGTATCGATTCTTTTATCATCAATTTTAAAATCGTTAGCCGAAGTAATAGCGAGCTATCTCCAAACAAATTTTCTGTGATATTTGGACCTTTAGGTTTAATACGATTTTTCTTTTCAAAAGTTTGAAATGTACTATTTGTTTAGTCATTTCTACTTTACTTGTTTATTTGTGCTAGACCACGTTCACACCTCAAAGTCCTTAGATTTCAGAAAACTTTTAAGACGATATCCCAATGTTGCTTTGGGTTAACGAAAAGTCGTAGATGATATTGTAAAAATCCTTGAATTACTCGAAGTACCACAGAATTTTTTGGCACACAAGGTTTTAAAAAAAAATTGAATCTCTGATACTCATTTCAACGGTCCCATCGATGTTCGATTTTGTAGTTTTGCAGGAGAGCTGTTTAAAATTTCGTTTCTGCCTCTTTTCTGTTTTTGAGATCATGAAATATAGTGTTGTTTCGATATTTTTCACTTAATTTCATTTCATTAAAAAATCCGAAATTACAGACTTTTAAACAGTCAAATTCAGAAATTAAAAGCAGCTAACAAAACGATTTTCAGTTTTTAGCAGCGCCGCCATTTTTCTTCGAGACCGTCAATTTGATTGTCAAACGAAAGAGAAAAAAAAACCCTTTACCTAAGGACTACAAATACAGCGTCGGAAAGGGGTTTGATGTTCCAATCTCCGTCCTGGAGAGTGGGCTGTTTCCTGGCCTGGACCATCTTTTGGAAGACCTTGAAGTGGCTCTTCTGGGCGGCCATTTGGGCATCGAGGTTCAAGGTGGGGTAGCTTTGGCCGACTGGGAGCCAGGTCTTCGTGGCATTGGAGAAACCGGCGTTGGTGGAGTTGTTCCATTGGAAAGGGGTGCGGGCAGGGTCCCTGAAATGTCGATGGAGCCATTAATCCTTTTGGTTTTGTATGTGCGATATTGCACGAGTGCTGACTGCTATAAATCTATAAACTTAAAGGAACGTATGTTTATTGCATTTTTGTATCATCGCTGTTCCGTAAACGTGTGAATATTAAAAGTGCACGTGTAATACACCAGTTGAAATTCCGAGCATAAAATTCCATTACATTATTGTCAATTACCTAGAAAACTTAGTGTAGTCATTCGGTCCAGCGGTGCAGCCGGACACGTCCACCGTGTCCTTGTAGCTGACGTATCCGTCCGGCATGCCGATCTCGTCCCCCTGATAGGTGATGGCTACTCCGGGTAGGATCATGTCCAGCATGTTCAGTCCGTCCACGTACTGGGGCCCGAAGCGTGAAGCCATGCGGAGGTTGTCGTGGTTGCCGAGCTGAAATTATTAAATTTTCAGTCTCTAAAATATTTTCCCCTACAAGTCTTAACGACACGGTGAAATTTCAAGGACTTCCTAAATGCTTCCGAAGTATTTTAAATCAGTTTTATATTTCTTGTTTTTAAAGTTGTCGTAAAAAAAAAAACCTTTTTAGAAACTATTTTAAATTATCTTTCAGATATTATATTTGAAATAAATATTTAAATTTCTAAATAATAAAATATTAAAACAAATTTTTGAAAAATTTAACAAAATCGAATTATTATCTCCGTCATTTTTAAATAATTCGATATTTAGAAAGCATATCCATTTTGTGGAGGAAATTTGTAAGAAAACTTCTTCTCTTTTTATTTCGTTTATACATTAGAAAAATACAAATAGATATTTTTTACTTTCAACCGTCAATTCGTAATCATCCTTTACAAAATTTTGGATTTTATATATAAAATATTTTAAACACACTGAGAAGAATAATTATTTCTCTTTCTGTCCTTCGGAGTCTCTAATGGAATACGACGTTTGTTGCTAGTAATGTACTTTTTTACATTAGCTCCACACAGGAGGCCCCGAGGAAAAAAAATCCGTCAGGGCCTATGTCATCTTTGAAGATGTTGTGTGGAGGGTCTTTTAAGGGAAAGGAAGGAGAGGAAGTCACGGGAAGGAAAAAGGTTTGTGGTTTGGGTAGGAATCAAGGGATCAATATGTCCAGGAGTGATGGACATGTGAAGCCATCCCTCCCCCTGCGGTGCAAGATGATGGGTCCAGACGGTCCGGCTGGAGAGATCAAAAGGTCTCCCACGACCTGTCTCTCCCGATCCGGCCTACCACGCAGTTTCTGGGCAGACGCATCCGCCGGCAAGTCCTGGACAAACCTAACCCGAAAGTCGACAAACCAAAAGTCCTTTCGAGGTGTGAGAAGTTAAATAAGATAGTTTTACTGTTACCCTTCGGACAACACCGGTGGATTCTCAAGTAAGCTTCAATGTACGACAGGATACAATTTTTGTGGCATTACATCTAACCGCGCGGGTTTCTCATGGACTCGGTATACCTGCAGTATTACTAAAGTGCCTAAGAACACGTTGAAGGTTTAATAACCTCATAAATTGCAAAACTTTTGAAGAAGATATCTCTTTGCACCTGCCATACAATAACTGAATACGAATATTTACTAAGCAATAAGCTAACTTCGTCGTACGAGCGGATACCGATTTTTACGGCATTATATCTGACTACACACTATCTAAGTCATAAGCTATTCTGAGGACAGGTTGTTCCACGGAATTTGAACAATTTATCAAATTTTAAAAATTAAATTCAAGTTCTGTGAAAGTCCTATTCAAGTTCTGTTACCATCCAAGTACTATTAAATAACCGACCTGTGTTGAAACAGAACTTAATTTTAAATTTGATGTAAAACAATCCATCCTAAGTCCCTTGAATAATTTTCCTTTTGGATTCCTTTTCTCGTATTGAAGTGAATGTTATTACCTAGTATGTTTTATTTTACATGTGAAATTGCACTTCCAGCGTTAAAACGTGAGCTTACGTCATGTGAAAAAAAATTATTTATTTATTTTGAACGAACCGATTTTTATTACAGATAAAATCTACAGCGTTTTAAAAGTGCCTTTATATTTTATATGTAATGCTAAAAGCCTAGAATGAATTGTAGGTTTTAATAAATACATCCATTTTTCCACCCACCGTCCGTATTCTGTGAGTGGATCTCTCTCCCCAAGGGTAAACTGTCGTGGAGATTTGTACGACTCATATAATTGGCTCAGTCCTGAGCGCTTAGGAACTGTATGTTAGACGACTTTTATCTAATTATTTCTGTGTTGAAAAGATCAAAACAGACAGTCATAATGGTTTTTTGTACTACGTTTTGTCATGAAATATTTTATAGAGGAATAAAAGGATATTGGATGACATAAGAAGTATGTGAAATTGTGTAGCATATTTCCATTGACGTAGATCTCTTAATTTTAATGCGCGTTACCGTAAACATCAACCGTATATGTAGACGTTTAAACATGCGATAAACCGATTTAAAACTTTTTTGCTTTACAATAAAATATATAAATTTGTTTTAGACCACTTTAATTTTAATTACACTCTACCGGTTTCGGAAGAACCCTTCCTTCGTCAGGAGAATATTAAAACTAACCTATGATACAAAATATTGATAGATATATACCAAACATTTAGGTGCTGGAGTGGGAGGTCAAAGGGGGAAGGGGGTAGTTGCGGGAAATCCAGCAATAACAGAGCGGTTTATTGGAAACATATCTAGAATGGGACTAAACGATAAATTAATTTGGTTTACAAATTAAAATTTTATAAATTATTTTGGTTTTTTGCTTTACTCCACTAGTCTTTATTCCGTGCATTTCCTGTTATGTTCCCATATTCAGAATGTGGTAATGATTACAAGCATGTTGTTGACATATTAACAGGAGCTAGTAGAATTGCCTAGCTCTGCTACAATAATTTCATTTATTTATTGTACCCCAAACTACTTTTTTTCCAACTAAAGGAGTAACATGTTTTTGTGATATATTATGCTCTTTTAGATGTTATTTTCTAAAAAAATAATGATTATGTAAAAGCACAGCTGGACGTGAAATAAAAAAAATAAAAATAATAATCTTATATATATATATATATATATATATGGATGATATAAAATTATTTTCAAATTCTGAATCAAATTTAGAGAAAATGATTAAGGTAGTTAAAATTTTTTCAGATGATATTAAAATGACTTTTGGTCTAGATAAATGTAGAACGATCCATATAGAGAAAGGCAAAATTATAGATGGAGATGAGGGTATATTTAGAAATTTCAAAATTAAAAGTATGAAAGGGGATGAGGTTTATAAATACTTAGGATACCCGCAATCGAATAGATTAGATCATACTAGTATTAAAAATGAAATTAGGATTAAATTTCAAACTAGGATAAGAAAAATTTTAAAATGCAATCTATCTGCTAAAAATTTAGTAAAGGCAATAAATAGTTGGGCAATACCTCTATTAACGTACTCATTTGGTATAATTAAATGGTCTAATACAGATTTAGATAGCTTAGAACGATTAATTAGAACTACGTTAACAAAGTTTAATTGTCATCATCCAAATTCAGCTATAGAACGAATTAATTTACCTAGAAATTTAGGAGGTAGAGGTATAGTCAAAATAACTTCTTTAAAACAAAATCAGGTAGAAATGTTAAGAAATTTTTTTCATAGAAAAGCTAATAGCTCAGAGCTGCATAAAATAATTTGCAAGGCAGACAGAAATATTTCACCTTTAAATTTATACGACGAGAATGCCAACATTTTTATAAATACCAACCAGGAATTATTAGATTCCTGGTCAAATAAAATTATTCACGCAAAACACTTCAATTATCTCAACCAAACATATGTTGACAAACTTTCGTCAAACAAATGGTTGAGTATTGGAGAGTTGAGCGCAGAAATAGAAGGTTTTATGCTTGCTATTCAAGATAGAGTAATTAATACCAAAAATTATAGGAAGCATATAATCAAAGATCCAAATCAAATTGATGATTTATGTAGAAAATGTATGGCTTTTCCGGAAACTATAGAACACATTATATCAGGATGTTCTATATTAGCGCCGTCTGTGTATACATTTAGGCACAATCAGGTTTTAAAAATAATTCACCAAAGTTTGGTAATTAAACATAACTTGATTGACTGTCATAATATAGTACCATATTATGAATACGAACCAAATTCATTTTTAGAAAATAATTTCTTTAAAATTTACTATGATAAAACTATACTAACAGACAGACCAATTGGTCATAATAGACCTGATATAGTTTTACATGACAAAATTAAAAAAATAACTTATATTATTGATGTAGCTATTCCAAATTCCTATAATATTCAAAAATCTGTTTCTGAAAAAATAAGAAAGTATACAGATTTAGGAAATGAAATTAAAAGAATTTGGCATTCTCAGACTATAAAAATATTACCTTTTGTTATTTCGGCTACTGGCATTATACCTAGCTCTCTTATTAAAAATTTAGGCATATTAGATTTGTCAAAGAATTTGTATATAAAAATGCAAAAATCAGTCATTTTAAATACATGTAGAATTACGAAAGATTTTTTAAATATTTATATTGAGGGATCAGTAGGATTTATCGGTCAAATTAGGAATTCCACAGAGCCGAACCCTCTGATATGAAAATATCTGGAGACGGTGAATTATATTCCCATTTAATAGTTTGGTAGATTTACGTGTTGTTCTTGTATTGTTTTGTATTAATTATACTTATATAATACACTTGCATAACGTGGATTTACTAGATGATCATTTATATGGAAAAGTGTATGAAAGGGTTTAGTTTTTCCTAAAAAAAACTAAAGGGAAAAACTAAACCCGTTCCTGTAAATCTGGTGAAAAAAAAAAAAAAAAATAAAAATAAACTAAATTACATAACAGACGAGCAATGAAACTGCAATGCAAACATAAACTGCAATGCGACCACAAACGGTAGTAAAACTGCTAAAAAGCAAATTGCTGTCATTATTTAAAAAAATTACTGTTGAATTCATAGTTCATTCATGTTATTAAGGTTTTTTTTAATTCAATGTAATTTAGGAACAGCAGGAAAAAGACTGAATATTTGTACTTGCCATTTGAAAACACAAATGCTGTAACTCCTTCGATGCAACTGGATGGAGTAACATTAGCTAACTGTGACACATTTAAGTATCTCGGCTCACTCATCCACAAAGATGGAGGATGTGCAGCAGATGTTAACCACAGAATAGGTGTGGGATGGAGTAAATTTAGATCCGTAACAGGAATCCTGTGTGACACAAAAATGCCTATAAAACTAAAAGGAAAGGTATACCAGACTATTGTTAGACCCGCGATAATGTATGGCTCCGAATGCTGGACCATGTACAACTCCTACACCAGGCAACTTGAATCAGCAGAAATGCGAATGCTTAGATGGTCAGCAGGAGTGTCACTAAAAGATAAAATTAAAAGTTCACGCATTCGTGGTAGCCTGGGTGTCACAGACATAAACAATAAGCTAGAGGAACGACAGTTGAGATGGTATGGTCACATAAAACGGAGACCACCAGACCACACAGTGAAGCAGGCAATGTCTATGGAGCTTCATCGACAGTCATCCAGAGGAAGACCAAAGAACTCCTGGATGACTCAATGCTCAAAAATTCTAAGTAGAAACGGCCTGGAAGAGAGCGATACCCAGAACCGAAGAAGCTACAACCTGAGAACGAGGAGAGCCGACCCCAACAGCCTACCTAGGCAATGAGTTGGGACAGTGCGAGGAAGAAGAAGAATGTAATTTAGGAACAAATATTATGAAATTGTTGCCGTGAATTAACTACTAACTGTCAAACACTCTTGAAAGGGAGGTTTTCAGAGTGATCATCAGAAAAATTAAGATATTTTACACCCACGTAAGAATCCTCCCTATAAAATAAACATTTCTAATTAAAAAGACCGTTGACTTTTTTCTTTGGGTTTATCCAACCTGTTGTTATATTATGTTGTTCAGGCTATCTTGTAGTCTCCGTAATTACAAAATAACGCGTTAAAACTTTCAGAATTCCGCAATTCGTTAGAAACTTTTATACAATATCAATCGACCGTAAAACCATAAAACTCCGACTGTCTCCGCGAGGTTTTCATTTGGAGAAGAGCTTCCGGGAAAGAGGGAAACATTGTTGTGAAATTAATCGACGAGAAAATTGTTTTTCTTTTGGTTCCCGGCTAAGTATTTTGTATCGTAAAAATATCTAATTTGTAACTCGCAAGGAAAATAATGTTTTAAGGGAACATTTGAAGGAGATTTAGACTGAACAGTACTGAAACATCAATTTGATACAAAAAAATCTAAAAATAATATATTATTTATGAAAGAAAAACATATCACCAAGCACTCAAGAAGTAAAATTGTGTATTTTACATCTTTGCTCTTAACTCTTAACTTAATATACAGGATGTAACAGCATATACCCGAAGGATTTTAACCAGCGATTCCTGAGCATATTTGGATTAAAAATTGTTTAAAAAAGCAAATTATGCTGTCCGACGATATTTTTTTTTCAATTAAAAACAATAAAAATATTTTTCCATCACACGTCGCAACTGTCCTGTTCAGCTAAGCGGGTCACGTGATAAGCACTCCTTCTCGTCCTAGTAGCACGCTAACAAACTAAACAGCGAAAAGGAGCAACGTGTGGCGAGGTGTGATTGAAAAAACGTTTTTATTTAGTTTTTAATTCCTTCCCAAATTTGTGAAATTTCTCAATTTCTATATAACGCTCAGTTTGCAATCGTTGTTAGGATTTCTCGTCGCCAGAGAATTTTATTGACTAAACTCTACAAAACATTTCGGATATAAAGTGGGTTGAAAAATTTATATCAACGCTTTCTTGAAAATGATATTCGCATATTCACATACTCTTACGTAAACAATGAAGAAGTTAGCCTCTAGCAAGAAATATACCCAATAATTTTAATATGAAATAAATAATATTGCTTGATATAATAAAATCCAAATAAACGGAATATTTGTTAACGTATCTGAAAACTAAAAACTGTTTTCGAAAGGTGAAGAAATATGATTTGAAATTATATTATTCGAAATAATCCGGTATTTTTTTTTAAATATATAAATTTTGGATGAAAACTTTAAAAAGTTTTGAAAATGGAACACTTTATGTTTTTTTTTTTACTTAAATTACTGATAATAAAAACACATACATATTTCATTAGACAAATGAATTATAAACGTTACTGTCACCTTACTTTTTTGTTGTTTTATGTAAAAAAAATTCACAAAGATTCATAATTTTTTTTCAAATTCCGTTTGGAAACTTTGGCTTTATAAAGGTGAACATTTTATTTTTTTGTGGTTAACTTTTAGATTTGAATACATAGCGTGTTTTATTCTCTTTCCATTACCGTTTAGATAATACTTCTCACTATAATAATAAGGGAGACACAACGATTTCTATAAGACCTATGTGAGCTGGGACAAATATGGTCTCCTGTGATTCGGGGTATTCTAGCTAAGAACTATCTTTTTCCTAGAGTAATAAATAGCTTTGTCGTAATATTCAATTATGTGTAGATATATTTTTTTTAGATATTAGGTATTATATTTGTGATAACTTACCACCCAGTTGGCAGTTTTGTTCACTGGCAAATAAGTAAGCCACCTCAGGAGTGTGTACACCATATCCCTGCCACTAGATTTTCCGTTGACATTGGTAATTAAATCGAAGTTGAATGGGAAACTAGATCCATCCCGTTTGCCGGTGCCGTAATACTTCATGGTCCTTGTAGTATTGGCGTATCCCTCTGTCATCATCACTCTAAAACAATAGATTTTATCCCAATCAATTATGATGAACGATAAGATGAACGTGATACTTTCCCTAAATTTAACATCGTTATAATTATAACAAATAAATTTCAAAACATATTTTGAAGCCAATCTTTAGTCAGAAGTTTTCCGGATTTTCCTCTGCTAAAAAGTTTTCTTATTAATAAAATACAGCTCTATTTTAGTACCTGAAGAGCGTTATAAAACAAGTTAAATTTTCATTCTTAGCTCCCCACTTAAAGCTTAGAACAAGGCTTCAGAAAACAAACATTAACTTGTATTTACGTATTTTGGGTTGCCTCAGATAAACGAGCAATAATGAGAAATATGTGGAATAACAAAATTTAAAATAGATTGTACCGATAAAATTATACTTAAGCTTGTGTAAATTAATAATATTTTTTTTTATAAGAAAAACACTCTTTTTAACTTTTGAAGTTTTTTTACAAGAAAAACTCTCTTTTTAACGTTATTTCCATAAATGTAATATATCATTGAAGAATAAGATAATAATAATAATATAAATTAAAATATGAAAATGAACAAGACACAGAAAAAATAATAAAACATAATGGTCGCAACTGGGACTCGAACTCAGATCTCACGTCTTACAGGGACGGCGCTCTACCGATTCAGCCATTGCGTCCGATTATAAAACCACCATAATTGTCAAAGTCATATTTCAAATTTCAGAATTAACAATATTATCTTCGACTAATGTTTTTATTTTTCCATATTATCGGCAGCTACCATTTTCATTGGAAACAAGCGTTCAAAGAACGTATTTGTTACCTAGATAGTGTCTCGAATAAATATATCCGATTTTATTTATATGGAACACCAATTGACTCTTTATAAGAGTTTAAATGAATATTTATAATATAATATTTTATAATCGGACGCAATGGCTGAATCGGTAGAGCACCGTCCCGGTAAGACGTGAGATCTGGGTTCCTGGAGTCCCAGTTGCGACCATTACGTTTAATTATTTTTCTGTGTCTTGTTCATTTTCATATTTTAATTTAGGTTATTATTGTTATCTTCTTCTTCAATAATAATAAATTAATCATATTTGTGTTATCACTTATTTTCAGGGTCGTACTTGACTTTATTACTTTAGTGATTTATTTTAGTGATTCCTTACTTAATTTGGAGTAAAAATTGTAATATGTATTTACACTCTCCACGGAAAGTGTGGGATTGCTCTAAATTATGGTTATATTAATGTTTGTGTGAGTACTACACAAGAGTCTCAATTGCTCCAAACTGTTTGAACCAATTAAGGTATGTTAAAAGGCTGAAGGTAAATAACATTAACTAATGACGATTACATACCTGGTGACTCCATCTTTCTTTGCATAATCGTCCAAAAACGCTCTCCAATCGTATACGATGTCATAAGTTTCATCTAAATCCTTGCTGTAGATAGGGACAGTATAACCGAGCTCATTTGGTCCAAATCCTGGTGCTCCACTAAGTGGATCGTCCGGGTACTTTCCACCATTTTGTTCTTTGGAAGCCTCCACCAGGTAAGGAAGGGCGTCTATTCTGAAACCGTCCACACCTTTGTCCAGGTAGAAGGTCATGATGTTCTTCAACTCCGCGAGGACCTTAGGGTTCCTGAAGTTGAAGTCCACCTGGGAGACCGAGAACTGGTGAAGGTAGTACTGGCCGCGCTGTTCATTCCATTCCCAGGCACTTCCTTGGAATTGGCTGACCTGGAGACAAATTATTTTATTTGTTTCAAAATAATACCGTTCTTCTTGTAAGGATTTTTCTTCCTTTCCATCAGATGACATCAGTCGTCTAGGTTATGTTATTAGAGGCCGTGGAACAAATATGAGATCTAATAACGTTTAACCAGCAAGATTCGACGCTCGACCGGATACCGTTTTGACGGCAACATATTTAACCGCATAAATCTCTGAAAGCAGTGTTAATTTTCGGGCACCAAAATATTCAGCTAGCATTCCCGTTTTCAACATCAGCGCATACAACTATTTTGCTTTGAAATATCCATTTAGTTGTCAAAAAAATTAGACTTACGTTGCAACGTTATACGGATTCAGAAAAAATGTTCTGCGGTCAAAAATATGCATCACTTGTGTATGTTGTTTCTATTGTGTTCCTGTGTCTCTAGTGTATCCTGTATCTGTTGTTTCTATTGTGTCTCTTATGTCTCTTACCCGTCTTGTATCTCTTTGTTATTTGAGTGAACTTTTGTAAAATTTTGTATTTTTATTTGTTTTGTTTTTGTTTTTAATTTTTGGCTACATTTTAGTTTTTCTCAAAGGCTTCATCATTAGATTACAAAAATAACTTTTCACTTACCCAGTTACTAGGAGGTAACCTAGTCTTATTATCAGTAGGGTCTAGAAGCCCGTCGTCCCAGATAAAGAAATCTTCGTAACCCTCAGTCTTGTTTAACGAAAGTTTGAAATAATCGGACTCGTTACTGCAATGGTTCGGGACAAAATCCAAGATCACCTTCAAACCTTGAAATATGCGAAAATAAGAATAAGTAATTTGTGATTTCATCTTATCAGGTTTTAAATAACATGAGATCATAATATAGAGATGCTATAGGCGTTACCTAAGTCATGAGCCTTATCAACGAGATCTTCAAAATCCTGCATGGTTCCATAAGTGGGGTCGATTTGCCTGTAGTCGCTGATGTCGTAACCAAAGTCCACCATAGGCGATTTGAAAATTGGAGAAAGCCACACTGCGCCAATACCCGCGTTCACGAAATGTTGCAAATTGTTCCTTATTCCTAGAACACGAAATATATTTTTTAATATAAAATTAATTTTCATAATAACATTTTGAAAAGGTATTGGTCTCCTTGGTCGAGTGGTAATGCTCTCGACTAGCAATCCGAAAGACGCGGGTTCAAATCGCGGCGTCCGCAACTCAATTATATTTGATTATTTTGTCTTATTTCACAATTAATTCATTAAAAATAATATACAGCATATTTGCGACACGTTTCAGAGTGGAAGATACTCTCAGTATCGTCGTGGTGACCACCATCCTGAATTGACGCGGTTTTAGTTTTTGTTGTTATAGTGACCAGATCTGATTAGCCTGGTACTCTCCCACATTCCCCTGCCCCACCTCCTTTACATCCCTACTGCCTTCAGCTCACAAAAAATATAATTATTGGGAATGCCATAGTCTCTCTGTCTCCAGATTATTGAGAGCAGTTGGGATTCTTGTGCGGTAATTATATAATTACTACCCGATATCCGGCATGCGTTGCAATGCCAATTAAATACATTGTTTCTCCCCTCGTGTCATTCCCCATTTGTCCCCTTTCCCCTTCCGCCTCCTCTTCCTCTTCCCCTCCCGCTTCCCATTCCCCTTCCGCGTTCCCTTTTCACCTTCACCGCGTTCCCCCAACAATCCCCCTCTCCCGCTCTCCCCTTTCTCACGAACTCCCCCCTGACGCACTCCGTTTCTTCCTTCTTCGCTTTCCCCTCTCCCCTCGTCACCCATCCTTAATTCCTTAACTGACCCTCCCGCTTCTAATACCCCTTCCCCCAGCCTTCTTTCCCTGCCGCAAAACTCCATAAAATACACTCAATTTTCTCGCGTGACTATATACATTTTTAATACAAATTTCATAATGCGAGAGATCACCAGTATATATATATATAGACATATTCACTGGCATGTACACAACAATTCAAAAAAACTTAACAGCAATCGGATGAAATTTTAGTCGCAATCGTATGAATAGTATAGGAAATAATTTCATAACGACAGAGCTCACTATCCCATAACCATCCCGGGTATGCGCACATCATATTCCCAAAGTTTTATCGCAATCGGATGAACGGTATGGCCGTGCATAACATACGAACACACAAACAAACAAACAAACATAAAATTTTTTAATAAATCACAATTTAACTTTTAAGCACAACAGAAGGACATTTTTGTTACATTGATGAATTCCTTAGGGCAATTTTTTTACAAATATTTCTCATTTAATTAACTTATGGACTTGAGAATAAACGTTCATTTTTGCATTGCATTTTTTTATTGCAAACAAAATTCAGATTTTCACTCTGCTGTCAGTTCTTCCAAAATATACTCCATTTTGCTCAAAGCCGAGGTTCGTAGAAAATGTATTCAACAATACATTTTCTACAAACCTTGATTCAAAACAAGTTATATCTCTTGAAAATAACACCTTAGCAACCAACATATATCGAGCTTAAAATTACAATACCTACTCGATATTTAGCAGAGGTAGAACCTTACGGTTGAGTTAAAAAAAACCTATAATAGATTTTAGAAGCGATTGCTTTGTAAATTGATTTTCCGATAAATATGCTAGTCTTATGCCTATTCTAACATGAAACCCATATTAGGTAAATCCAAAGTACTTATTATCTTGTTTGCCATTTCCCGCTCGTAATTTTAAACGCTATTAATAGAAAAATAAATTGTTACTTCCAAAAACCCGGCGGATTTTTAATGGGCTCTTCCAATTTATTGAGCTTCCCTATACTAGAGCTTTGCCCCTTGTAGGTATACATAACAGGAATCATATAATGAGTACAAAAGTGTTCTTATCATATAGAAATTATTTATTTTTCTATTATAATAAAACTCGTTTATGTACTTCGTATAACTTTGTTCATTTGAAATTCACTGGACGAACGGAAACAAATTTCTACTAAGTAACAAATTTCCTTTAAGATGAAGTTATACGCCAAATCATTATTTAGATTTATCTTTACTTCGAATCGGATTATATTATGAATATGAAAAAATATGTTTTGGATACCTTTTACCACCTTTTCAACGAATGGAATTAAAATAAAATTATTAATTACGTTACATAAAATATAAGCGCAAAGTACTAAATAATTTGTTTTTTCATTCGATAAATATGAAGTTATATAAGGAAAAACGTTTTTTAAATACCCCTTTACGGCTAATACATAAAAAAAAAAATACAACTTGCGCAGAAAATACCAAATATATATACGTACTATCCATTCCTGTATCTATCCTTGTTTTTAACAGGGATGCTCGATTTCAACACCTTAGAAGCCCGCAGAAAAATATTTTTAGGTAAACACTTTTTTAAGCTAATCTCTGGTATCATACTCAATCCGCCTATGTTAAAAGAGGTTAATTTTTATGTCCCTGACAAGTATACTCGTGGGAGATCCCATGCAATTTTTTATGCTCCGAAAGTGAGGACTTCTGCCTATCAGAAAGCGCCAATAAACAGAGCGACTCAACTGCTTAACGATTCTGCATTGACCATCGACATTTTCAATGTCACTTACAGACAGTTCAGCAACTATCTTTTAGCACATGTCACTAAGTAGTAAAACTACCCTTGTGTACTTTGTAATTTATAATCTTCTCCATGATATATTGGTGTATAACTGTTTTATGGAGAACATGAGAAAATAAATAAAAATGCGCGGTGTTTTCAAGGGTTAAGAAGTCGAATATTTCTTGCGTTTATACTCCTCTTAAGGCCCGGTAGTAGGCATTCAAAAATAACAGGAAGGGCAGATAGGTAAATACGTTATAGGAAGTTAAATATGTTATAGGAAGCGCGCTAATATTAAAAACGATAATATTCGAACGAAAATTGTGAAAATGTTTAATAAAACACGAATCGTTTAAAATAGAGCAAAAATCTCTCGACAAACGCTTAATTTACATTTAAAGATACACTGTGATTTTTTTCATAGCTGTCACACATAATAGATATTATAAATAACAGAACGAAATGTGTTTTTAATAATTTTCGGAGCATACTTTGCAAATTTTATAAAACCTTACAACTTTTAGAATTTAATTGTATAGTGGGAAAATTTATCTTTTAAAAAATTTGTCCAAAAAAATTCTTTCGGGAAAAGGAAAATTATAAAAAAGAACTATTCCCTTTGACAAAGTATTTCCTAATTTTGTAAAATTTCTATTCGACATTTTCTTATCTGAATCAATCTTAATACTTATACTGTTTGAAAAGTTCAACGGTTCTTTGTGAAACTAACAGAAGATGACATATAAGTTACACATATAAGTTACACGCAAAATCTAAATGCCTCCTAATTGTATGTGTCTGTATTTAATTGTATGTAATTGTAGATTATTGTTATTGTATATTAACTGAGTTTTATAACTGGATTGTTTGTGAAAACATCTATAAAACCCAGTATAAATAAATAAAATGTGATGTTTTCTTTTGGTAGCCTGTTGTCTATAGTGTTATTTTTAGACTTATATGGTGTGCAGACATGAATCTGGCAATGCCCAAGTATAAAATGGACAAATTCTGCTGCCTCCCTAGCCTTACTCAAAGACGAATACGCCGAAAATTTTAATAAAATATCGTCTTACCATTCAGGTCTCCAATACCATCATTGTCGCTATCTTTGTAGGACCTCGGATAGATCTGATAGAACACTGTGGTCTGCCACCAATCCTTCTTGCCAATCTCAACAGCCGATGCTTCCTCGCCATGGCTTACTAGTGTCGCTATCAGCAGACACAACAGGCCATTAAAAACTACCATTTTTAAGGTTTTATCAAACTGGCTAATTTGTGTGACAGGAGCTATGCGTGGACAGATCACCTTTCCAAAGAAGACAACTATCGACCATAGGATGTGCGGCCTATTTATTTAGAATCCGACATGATAATGTTATATAACTGCTCTTTCCGCTTGTTATGATATTAATCAAAAAGGTATTGTAGAGTTCTGAACTAGTGACGGCGAGAAATTGCAGTCATTGCAAACATTTTTGAATGCAGGCAAATATTAATAAATTATCAAATTTTAATTATTGAGAATTAGCAGTTCCAGAAGAATTGGAATGATAATTTTTTAAGAAAATTTTATATTTTAATTTTTGGTTCTTCATTCTCTTTGGCCACCTTTCTAGAATGGTGTGAACCTTAGTTAGTTGTTTTCTGTTTTAATGCCTATATATTTACGTATTTCTTTTCGATTTCCGTGAATATTGGCTGCATCTCAATAGGTCCGAAATTATTGTCATAAAATCATACTGCAAGTACGATAATGGTAATACGTTTTTTTAGTTATAATGTCCGGTGAGTGACTGAGTTGGCATCGCCTTTGGGTCCCACCCAGTCGTCCCTTGTTTAATTCCTCGGCTGGCTAGTCCCCCATCACGACACAAGCAACATTTTCCACTTACTGTGGTGGTAGTAAGAGATTTTCAAACATTGTCAGGTTACTCGTAACCCTGAAATGTTTATCTTTTTTAATTTATTACAGTGATCCTTTTTCAAAAACAAAAATACGAACTTTATATCACTGCACTTGGTGTCTAGTACTTTTATAATAGAAAACGTGTCAAGTAATTTGTATTCAAATAGAAATAATTACTTTGATCGAAGATAAATGAATTCAACAGTTTTCCTTTAAATGAATCTATAGAGAAAGCGTTTGACATATCACATAAGTATTTAGTTATTTACCTTATTCATTAAAAGTCATATAAAAAATTAACCATAATTTTTTTTGTATTATTATTAAGGAAAAAATAGGCGTGTCAATTGATATTAAATTTCACATAAGCAGTAAATTGTATTCCAAAGTGCCAATGTTAAATTGAAGTTGTGTCGGTTGCTCTATAAATCTAGTGTCGGTGGATACACGTAAGAATGTGAATTGAAAATGTTAGTCCAATGCCACAAAGGAGATTGCCGATTTTTCACTAGCCATCTCTGTCCCAGTCGTATTACTATTTTCTCTTGGAGCATTTCGATCGAACGTGGTTGAGAGTCTGTTATATAGAATAAATTTACCCATGAGGACAGTATCCGAAACTGCATAACTCTGAATTCCTAGAGACCTCTCTCACTATCGATAGGCAATCTGAATGGATAATGTTGTTTGATTGTTTTAAGTTTCGGAGTGATAATTTTGTATCAAAAAATAAAAAGTTTAAGACAATACTTTTTTTATGGATTCGCAATTTTTTAAAAGGTTTTTTGACTCAATAACGAGATATGTATGGCAGAAATATCTTAAATACACAGATCTTTCAAGTTATTTTAAAAATAACACCTGAACTTTTTATCTAAAAAATCTTGATATTTTTATATTAATTTTTATATGGTCAAAACATTTAACATTGTTAACGAGGCTTCGGTTTCGATTCCCAGGTAGCGCAAACAAGAAGGTAAGTGGAATTTTGTAAATGGTAAATGATATTATTTATTAAACTTTAATCGTCATTCAAAAATGTCTCTTCGGCAGTTATAAAAAACCATTTATTTTCATAGGTACCTACTAAAGAAATAAATCATGGATATATAAATTTTCACCTTATACAATGGACGGGACACCTTCCCAAGCTAAAAATTATTGGAGAAAATAAAATTATTTGGAGTAAAAAATGTCAATGAAATTTTGGTCTCCGGTGACTTTTTTTCACTTGTGAAAAATTATCATCAATAGTAGGTAATAAAAAAAGTCACATTGAGCACATGGAGGGCGACGCCTAATTGCGTATTTGTTTACTGGTGGATCTCTTTATCTAAACAAACTCACCTAGTAAGTGCAAATGCCCTCGTCTAATTGACATGCAAAGAGAAAAAGGATTTTGACAGTATAATTTTTCTAAATGTATATCTTCATTTTAATTTAATTTGTTCATGTTCACTTAATTTTACTGATTGCTCATATTTATTTTCAGTCGGTGTTTATTTTTTCTATTCAGTTTAATTTCGGCAATTTTAGTGTATTTCATCCGTATACAGATATCTGAGTACATATTCATACATTATGTGGGATTTAAATAGTGATGCGGAAAAAGATTCAAGAAGAGCCTAGAGGAGACAAGAAGAGCCAAGAAGGGGCGAGAAGATGGATTGAGCAAGATGAGCCAAGGAGACGCCAGAAGAACCGGGAAGAGACGAGAATATCTAATCAGGGACACAATAAGATACAAGAAATAGCAAGAAGAGCAAAGCAGAGCCCAGATGAGTTGAGAAGAACCAAGAAGAGGCAAGAAGAGACAAGAATAAGTAAAATGGGCCAAGGATACACACAAAGATCCCAGAGGAGGCGAGAAGAAGCAAGAATAGAAAATAAGTTGCAAGAAAAACTACGAAGGGACAGGATGATCCAAGAAGAGTCGAGAAGAGGCAAGGAGAAGGAAGGCATAAAGAAAGGAAATACAAAATCATAACGATTAAACTCGATTAAACTCCAACCTCCTTCTTATCCTCAGAGCACTTGTTCCTGGTCCTAACAAATCAGTGCCCCCCTGGTGTATCGGTCTCACCGGGACAGGATTGCTCCTGGCTGGGGTGGTACAATCGTATCGTATCATATTTATTTTTTTTAATTATTTCATCAAAATCAAACAAACAAAAAAATTCTTCCGCTCTACTTAGCCGAAAAGCGGCCCAACCCCTCTCCCGCCCCAAACTGTTCAATAAATGTTTTCAGTTAAAAAAATATAAAAAGCTGTCTCCGGAGACCAACTTTCATTTCCATTTTTTACTCCAAATGATGACAGGAATCACTGGTTAAAGTAAGGCAAGTAGTTCCCTCAATACCCTTATTTTAAAAGGTTCGTGTAATGTATATTTTATTTGGATCACATTTATTTCAAAGCGCAGTTATTTACGCCGTATTTGCTTATAAAATCGTTACACAATAAATCAGTCAAATAGGTACCTACAATGTTACTAATAATAACAAATAAGATTTTGTTACTATCATTGAGCATTATTGTAAATCCGCCGATCTAATCCAGCGATAAAAATTACAACTTTAGCAACAAATTCATGAACTAATTGTGTTTGCTTAAATTATTGCAGCGCGAATTTAATGGATTTATAATATACTATAATCTCATTACAAAATTACTCAATCATGTCGGATCAAATGTATAAATCATAACACGTAATATGTATTTAGTTCAAAATTCATGTTTTTTACGTTTATCACGATAATGTTTTGAATCTCTAATGGGCGAGTACCGCCGACGATTGTCCGTTGCAACAGCGAACTAGATTTAGATAAAAAGGTTGCAAACGGCTGAAATGGTTAATATAAACTTTTCTCCACTTTTTTATTTTTAATGGTTACCGGTTTCAACCTATCACGGCCATCTTTAGACTGGTCACATTTGACATATTTCTGCCAGATCAGTTTGAAGATGACAGTGACGGCTAAAACCGGCAACCGTAAAAAAAGCAGATAAAAGTTTTAATAAATCATTGCAAAGAGATTCCACCACGATTAATATAATAATAAACGATTTATATTATGTAGGTATTTTGATATAGTTAGGAAATCTATTCAAAAATATATAAGGAAAGCTGAACTATTTCTTAATTATTTCCCGGAGGTGACTAAAATATATTTTGTATTTGAATGTAAAAATGTTAAAGAGAAAAATCAAAAAAATATTCGCTCGCATCTAGGAATTGAACCCAAGACCTCAGCCTTGTCAATACTCTTCAAGCAGTTATATTTAGCTGCATCGTATATTTATCGAATTTTTAGTTGTATCGTACTTAGACTAATATATCCATTTTTATTTTAATATGCGACATCTATTGACTTTCTTACAAGTCTAGAATAAATATTCAATATATCCGGATCAGATTAGCTCAGTAGTGGTCAGAGGCAAGAGGCCTGGATTCATTTTCTAGGATTCCTGGATTTTTCGGTTTTATTATCTTCAATGATTTTATATTTTGTATCTCTGCCTTTTCCGCCTAAGTACAAATCCTATAGCGAGCGAACTATTGGGCCTATGCTCAAATCGCTTGAAAAATAATGGATCGATTGGATATCACTGCTAGGCTCAAGAGCGTTTAAAAATGAATTAGTATCATATTGTGTGTTGTTAGTTTTCTTTTGTGTTATACGTAAATAAACACAACAGGAAAATCAAGAAAAATATTTGAAATATTTCTGTTACCCCAAGCTCAAATACCTGAAATTATCGTCGTATTTTTTTTTTCAGAAAACGGGGTAATTTTCTGGGAAAAACGATATTATTTTTTTAGAAAAAGGCGTTGGATTTTTTCGACAAAAGCGATGGGGTATTTTATGGGAAATGTGATGTTATTTTGAAGAAAAACGGTGCTACATATTTTCCTAAACGTTGGATGTAAACATTTATTTTGACAAATGGATTACAGGAGGGAGAACACAGTTTAGACTAGGAAGGAAAATTGAAAGGAAACACTTGGGTTTGAGAAAGGTTTGCGATCGGTCGAGGTTAGAGTTCTAAAGGACAAAACATTATAAAATAAGAATTTATCAGAAGAACTATTTCACAATATGTAGATGCTAGTTAGTGAAGAATGCATTGCAGTTAAAGTGTGTAATATGATACGTTTCCAAGCGATCATTGATGTGTTTCATTTTGCCTTGATAACGATTAAATATTATTACCCATTCATAATTTATATATATTGGCATTTTAATGACAAATAGAGATGTTGTTAGGAAAAAACAATAGCGCAATAGGCGCGAAGTTCGTATTGTGTCTCGATACTTGCAAAACGTAGTCACGAGTATGTGCAGACTACATTATTTAATTTATTTATACCTAATTATTTTCTTCTTCTTGAGTCGGTTTCTTATTTTCCATGGTGGACAAGACTCATTCACTCTTTGTGGTTCTGCGCTGAATGGACATCGACGTACCGGTTGCTAGAATACTTGGTCACTCCAGCGCATTAGTGACCTTCCACTGCTTCTTTTGCCTTCCATTTTGCCGTTTACTCTAAGTTTCTTCAAGTTGGAGTCTTCGGCTTGGCGAGGAACGTGTCTTAAAACCAAAGTATCTTAAAATACGTCCTAGGAAGATAGTTGAAAGCCTATTGTAAATGCCTAGCTCTTCCAGAATGGACACATTTTTGTACGTCTGGCTGTCCACGTAATCCTGAGCATTTTTCTCCAGCACCACATTTCGAGGGTGTCTATCCGATTACTTTCGCTGGCTTTAAGTGTCCGTGTTTCCAGACCATATATAAATATGGGAACAATTAATGGTTGAGTCTCCTCTTAGTGGTCTTCGTTAAACCTCTGTTACTTTTGAAATTTACTCATGGCGTCTTTTGTCATGCAAATTCTTCTTTTCACTTCTGTTTCACAACCTCATTTGACACTTATAGACTAGTCTAGGTATATAAAGTCGTTCACCGTTTCTAAGTCTGTGATAGCATTATTTTTTCTTACAAAGGTTTGTTTTCCCTGTCGATCACCATTAGTTTTATTTTGGTATTGTTGATCAGTAGATCTAGATAACGGCTATCTCCCTCTATTTTAGTAAGGGTATGTTGTGAGGCTTAAGAGGCTAGACTTTGAACGACACGCGGAACACCCGCGTCTGTCATTCGGTCCCGCTCACAATAAGCTCACGCACACTTACAATACATGCGAATGCGAAATGTGCGAATGAGACAACGCTCAAATTTACCTAAAGAAATCGCTCGAAAAGGGGTTTATGGAGAATACACTTTTCTATACCGAAACTTACACGAAATTGAAATTTAAAAAAAAAATATTTTTTAGAAAGAAGAAGCTACGTTGGTAGCTTTTTGTAATTTTATAATTCTATATGAGAGTTGAGTTAGCAGCACTTTTTCCTTAAATAATATTTTTTGATAAATCGTACATGTTTGACAGTGAATGTTTATTCAAAAACATACCGACATAGTTTTTACCCTCTAGAAGGCAGTATAAAAAAATATATTCATTTTATGCAATTTTAGATGTAGAAAAGTGTTTTTTCCCGGGCGTTCTTTTTGTATGGGCCGAAAAGCGAAGTCTATCGTCTTAAGGTGATTGGGAGGAGAAGGGAGTGGGGAATGGGAAGGTGGTGAAGTACCTGGCAATTCAGATCTAGTCACCAAATAAGGCTAAAGCCATTTCAAAGAGCTTTTCAATTCGAAATGGTAGTTTTACACCGGAGCGATACTGAGAGTATCTTCCACTCTGGAACATGCCGCTAATATACCGTATATTATTTTAAAGGATTATATTTATTACATTACATTCCAGAGTGGAAGATCCTCTCAGTATCGCCCTGGTATAAGACCACCATTCAGAATTGAAACGTTGCTTAATAATGGCTTCAGTCATGTTTAGTGATGTTTAGTGACTAGATCTGAATAGCCAGGTACTTCCTTACCTTCCTCTTCCCCATCTTCTTCCCTTCCCCACTTACCTTCAGCCTCACAACATACCACATTGGGGATGCCATAGTCTCACTGGCTCCAGACGGGAGCAGTTAAGACTCTTGTGAAGTATTCTCTATAAAATATTATAAAAAAATTCGAAAATAAAAATCAATCCCATTGAACCCGCGATTTCCGGATCGCGAGTCGAGAGCCTTACCCCTCGATCAAGGAGGCCGTCGAGATGTCGGTTATTTTAATACAATTTAGATAAAGGCATAATTCCTAGTACACAAACGTAACACGAGGTGTCCAAAGCTGTACTTCGTTTATTCATCGAAAACAAACTACTTCATTCATTCCCCAGTCCAAAGGCTATAAACGCTTGGAAATAAATTCAATTCCCTTGATAATATTTTCAATTATTTCATATCTAAATTTAAATTAGAAATCATCGGTTCACTAATATTATTTAATACAATCTCTAACCTACTCTTTATGTTAATATTTACCATATCTATAACCTACCTTTTCTTTTTTCGGTTTAACCATACAATACCGGAAATTTGTCCTTTTTAAATCAAATTCTAGACGTATTTTTTACAAAAAAACATAAATTGATCTTGAAAAATTATTATTTTATCTGTTAAACCCACTTTTTGAATTTTGAAAAACTAAGTTCATTTTCAATATACTAAGGTTATACCGTCGTTGGCAGATTGTTAAATTTTCAAACGAAATATTATATTATACAACACAAATTTCAAATCATATAATCATACAGAAAAATAAATGAATACATAATCTTGTAAAGACGCTTTTCAGAATTTTAATTTTAGTTTAATTAAAATCTTTAAAAACTAAACGTGTTTTGTGACGAAAATACCTCAATTTTTCTATTTATTTAAGATCTTGCAAAAACTAAAATATTTCAGATATTTTTACACACTTATATTGTTTAGACATAATTAAAATCATAAATACTTATAATCAAAAAATACTTACAAGAAGTCCACGATATTTAATAATTTTCATCGTGCTCTTTGAGCATTTTTATTGCTTACTTGAACTCGTATACCTATATCAAAGCATGTTTTGAATGAAATAAATCGATATTAAATATTTAGTTTAAAAAATTGATACGGCGAATAATCGATCATTCTCCTCAGAACTTCCCTGTACAGTTGCAAGCATTTTGGAACTTGGATTCTTAGCCGCTGGTCAATGGGTCTTAATCTTGATTTTTTCTGTGTACTATATAGGCAGATATCAATTCTGGGATTAAATTTGTTATTGTTTTTGTTGTACTTATTTCTATTATTACGTTACATAACTTTTAGGCATTAATGTAATTTATTAAGACTTGTTTTATGTAAAAGCCATAAAGGCGTAAGTAAGTATTCTTAAAATAAATCAAGTGAAAACTGTTTTTTTATAAGATTCTCTTTAAAAATATTTCTTGAGGAGTTCAATGTTTGGATTTTGTCATCAAGGTTTTTAATTTGTGTAAAGTTACTTTATGAAGACACCCACATAGCATCCCAAAAGATGACATAGGCTCTGAGGGGAATTATTTTCCTCAGGGCCTCCTGTGTGGAAGTAATGTAAAAAATCTAATTTATATTAACTGAATTTTTTTACAATCAAAACCTAGGTGAATCCGTGGAAAGCAAATGAATAATCGATCTATCTTCGTTCTTGCATGGTAAATAGTTGGTTTATAATAATCTCCTGCTGGATTGTTAATTAATAGCAAATCAACTTCTTGAAACCAGAAATATACCGATTCAGTATCAATGTATCACATAACCGGAGCGCAATTCTCAAATCTCGAAGACATAAAAATGAATAGAACATGACCATCTGGAATGGAGCGTAAAGCCCCTTTAGAAATCGATTAACCGATTTCCGTAATTTCCTCATTGTGTTTCAGGATATTGCGGGTAGGTGGGTTGTTGAGGTTTATAGAGGGGGTGGGGTAAGGGGTCAAACCGGGGGGAGGAACTGGGAGGAGAACCAGCCTAGACAGTTACACTTTCGGAACGATTAATCACAAACAAGGGTGCCATCCCCATTCTAAATTTGTGGAAGAAATACTCCATATCTACCTAATCACCGCTTAAGGGCCGGAATTCCGATTTTCTACCGATTTATAACATATGTACCTTGAACACTTTAAGTTGCTAAGTTCTTAAAAAAATATATGTTGTTTTTTAAGATAATAGCTGACGATTTGTAGAGCCGAAATGTTAATTACATAAATTTTCCTCGATAATAAAAAAATGGCTAAATATGCTCTAAAAATTATTATTTACACGTTTTTTTCTGTTATTCTACAAGTTATATATGTGAATAAATTTACAGTGTTTCTTTCAATGCTACTTAAGGTGTTGAAGAGAGATTTTTGCTCTATTGTAAATGCGTCGTGTTTCATTAAACATTTTCCCAATGTTTACGTTTTTAATATTAGCGCGCTCGCTCCAGCGTTCGTATTGTCGTATCTCTCCTTCTTATTCTTTTTGGGCGGGTATTACCCGATTGAAGACTCTTGAAGAATGCAATCAAAAAAAAAAAATTATCCAGTTTTGGCGATATTTCCGATTTTTTTTTGTTGATGTTTTTATTACTTTCTTTATTTGAAAAAAATGTTCTTTTTATAATAGCTCCACACAGGAAACCCTGAAAAAAAAAATCCCTCAGAGCCTAGTGATCTTTGGGGATGCTGTGTGTAGGGTCATTTTTGGGAATGGATGGAGAGGGAATGTTCTGAGAAAGAAAAAAGAATTTTTGAATACTTAACATTTTACAACATCTTAAAATTAAGGTAGTTTGATTTGATTATTTTTATACTACTTGGATATTACACACGTTGTTTTACTTCAATCATTCTGTGTTTGGTTGCAATATTCTACTAATTTAGTGTATCATACGCTCGGCGGACAGATCCGTCCGTGGATTTCTGCGACGGACACATCACGAGCCGATCCGTGTGTGAATAATGTACGCTACGGATATGCTCGACGAACATGACTACATTCACAGTGGGTTGTCCTGCAGAGTGGTTGTGCATAAAAAAAATCCCTAGATTTCATAATGAGTTTGTTTGTGGAACTCAACTGAATTTCCCCTGAACATTTATTTTTTTTGTATAGGGGATTAGCTTTAGCGAAATAACCAATTTACTTACCGATCAATTTATCACGACGCCCGTCCTCTCCGTCCAACGTCGCGACGTTTACCCACAGTGATGGGCTGAGAGGACGGACTGCCAAACAACTTGGTTTTGACACACATTCCTTGCCTTAATCACATTCATACATCGTATCACACATATTATTTAATTTTTCTGACGCTTGAAATCACCGGAAACAAGTATCTAGTTCACTTTATCTGCCATGTCTTCCTCAGGCGTCCCAGATTTCTTCTACCATTCACATTCGCGTCACATTTCATCGTTACACTCCTTTCTTCGCTCATTCGCTCTACATGTCCAAACCATCTAAGCGTCCTTTTCTTAATCTTACTCATTGCGGAAAAATATTGTGTGTAACTGATTTCTAAAAACTTCGCATAAAGCCCGAGCGAAATATATACATTCAGAAAAAAAATACCTAAAGTCCGGCCTTCTGCGGCAAAATGTTTAACAAAACATCAGACAAAAGCCAAAACATTAGGGAAGGGCCCAACTAACCATCCACAAAATGTGTAAACATTTTTGTTGGAGGAGACGCCGCTCAAGAAAAAAATTACTTTGTTGCAAAAAAAAAACACATAATATAAGTAGATCATAATACCCTACTACGATAAAGTACACTTACTTTCAAATTAGCGCACATAAAATAATTATGTCTTGACTGATAGGCATACAAAGGCAATTAACAATAATTTATCATTATTAACTGTTGCCCACTCAAGTCTTAGACGAACCATTTTTGCGTCCCTTATTATATTTTCCTATACCCATTTTCATCAGAAATCTTACGTATTTCCTGAAAAAAATAGGCCTTTTCCTTTCCTTGGAGAAGTCATACGTTGTAATCAGATAAGTACGCCAATTACATGATGTTAAGTGCTCTGATTATCTATTGATTGACAATCTACGTGGCAGAAACTAGCCATTGTCCTTTTATCCCTTCGAATGGGACATTCCATACACCCATCACGTAGAAAATAGGTTCGGGGCGTGATGTACGAGCATTTCTGCGCAGTTCTGCTTTCTTTTCTACAAAAATATTCCTGTTACAAGTCTCGCCACGTTCTCCCAAGGCCTCGGTGCTAATAGACATCATCAGGATTTCTCTACCTTTTATTTCTTACGTTAGATTTAAAGTTGATGTGCATTTTGAGATGAGCTTTAAAAAGAAACGAAAATATTCACCTACAGCCCTATAATAAGTGCGTATAAGCGGTATATATGGAATATTTAGGATCTTTATAAGTCTAAGGACAATTATTACATTTAATATAATGTATTTATTATTTATTAACATTAATAAACAGCCTTTACAATAGGAGTAAAAATAATTTTTAATATGGATACAGAATATACATAGTTCAGTAAAATATAAGTATAAAAATATAAATGAGAAAGATATGAGAATTGATAAAAAGTTCATATGATAAAATTTTTTAAATGTAAGTATTGTAGTAACATAAAAGTACAAAGAGTAAGCTATTAGGTCCTTGCATATGAAATTGGCGTTTTGTATGGGAGGAACATAAAGTCGATTTTTTTTATATAATATATTTATTTAATCAAAGTATGTACTATTGCTATCTATGCACTTTTGCCATCTCATAGGTAGTTCATCGATCCCTTTACTAAAAAAACCATTCGGACGGGAATCAATAAAATCTTTGAAGGCGGTTTGGACTGCCCCATCGGAGTTGAATTTTTTCCCTTGAAAGAAGTTATCCAAATTTCGAAAAAATGGTAATCTGTTGGGGCAAGGTCCGGAGAGTACGGTGGATGTCTAGACATTCCAATTGAAGTTCCTCTAATTTGGTAGCCGTCTCTTGTGCGGCGTGTGGTCTAGCGTTATCACGAAGCATCAGTGGCCTAGAGCGATTAACCGGCCTCGGTTGTTTAGCAGCTAGCTTTTCCATCATGGTTTGCAGTTGCTGACAGTATCTGCCGTAATCGTCTGGCCAAATTTAAGCACTAGTCCACCAAACGCTCACAAGTAACTTTTTTGGAGTCAATTTTCGCTTGGGGCATGGTTTGGCTGGTTCGGCAGGGTTCAGCCATTGCGATGAGCGCTTCCGATTATCGTACAGGATCCACTTTTCATCACAGGTAATGATTCGATATAAAATTCCTTCATTATTGTGCCGATTGAGTAAATGCAACGCAGCAGTCAACGCGCGTTTGTTGATTTGCTTCACTCAATTCGTGAGGTTTGCTTCAAGTGGATTAAAACAGTTTTGTCACTAACACCGCAGCCTGCAGCTATCTCGGACTTGGTTTGCGATGGATCCGCTTTCACAATAACCTTCAATTCTTCTTTATCAACTTTGGTCTCCGGCCGTCCACGGGGCTTGTTCTGCAGGTCGAAATTTCCAGAACGAAAATATTGGAACCAAAAACGCACTGTGTTTTCTTTTGCGGCACCGTCGCCATACACATCATTAAACCTTCGAGCCGTTTCTGCAGCACTGGTGCCACGGTGGAACTCGTACTCGTAAATAACGCGATATTTCAAGTTTTCCATTTTGTAAACTAAGTGACGCAAAGAAAAAAAACAATTATGGAAAAAACAAATGAATTATAATTTTCGAAACACAAATACACGAGTAAATGGCTGTATAAATTTTAATTTGGAATTCCTAACCAAAGAGAAGATATTTGAGATCAAAGTTGCCAGTACGGCAAAACGACCTAAGACCTAATATTATAAATACAAGTATGAAGAAGAAAAACTACCGACATAATTACAAGATATTTTGGGAAGTACTTAAAAAGTACTTTGTACAAAAATAACCTCCTAAAGTCGAACTGAGAAGATCGAACTGAGAAGAGCTGACAAACCGCTTTAATTTAATAATGTTTGTGTGTTGATATTCTTTCAAAATTTGAAAACATCATCAAAAAAATATTTATTACCAAGTATCTATATGCAGACGATTCATTATGGAATTGCCATCATAGTAAGGTTTTAAACGAGCTGGAGAGTGCCCCATATTGTTAAATAGACACATAATGTCACTTGAGAATGAAAAATAATTTATAATAGGTACCTACTCGTTGCATTCATAAATAAACCTTGGCACCATCGCATCGCCATCGTTTCTATATAGGATTTTAAAAGTTGGAGTATAAATGAAAGAACCAGAGTGGTAGATCCTCTCAGTAGTTTCATGGTGATTCAGAATTGAAAGATCGCTTGAAATATTTTTTAACGTTTTTAGCCACCTGAACTGAATTCAGCCGGAATGGGTTCTTTAACTCGAGTCCTTTGCAGGAAGCGGATCCCACGCCCACCCATTTTTCAAATAAACCACTCCAAGGGAACTTGGACTCGAATGATTTTAATAATTTCGCGTCCGCATAACTCGCGAGTTCACGTTCACGTACGCAGTTAAATGAAAAAGTGTACCAAAAAATACTAAGATTACTCATAAACACCATAAAATCATAATTCAGAAAAACTTGCAGTGAATTAAACAAAGTGATGATTTTTTCTGGGTCACTAGTAGGATATTTCAAAATGTACAATACCAGCTTACAGGCTAGCTTGACTCTTACTTCGATGAAGCCACGGTGCCTGAGCTGGTCAGCATATCAATGGAAAGCATGTTGGGTAGATTGTTTTCGTCGAAGGAGACTAGATTGTCATTTGATCCCTTTTAGTCGTAATTAGATATACTTTTGACCCGTGATACATTAAATTCGACTAGGTTATTCTTACCCCAAGGGGAAACTCTCGTAACCGTCCATCCTTTGATTCCAAGCCATCCGAGCTCCGTGTGTGTATATTACGTAAGTACACAACATGAGAATCGGATACTTGCGTATCCCTGTGAAAGGAGAGCATCAACGTTCTATTCACCAGTAGGTACAGTCTACCAATAACACCGGTGTTGGGGGTGTAATTTTGTGATTGAATGACCTTTTGTATGACGTATAATGAAACCACTGCACTTGGAGAAAATGTATCGAGCTGGTTTATATTAAACTGTATCATTTAGCGGAATATTTTAAAATAGTAGCGGTACTTTCTTTAGCGGTGGCTAATATTGTTGCGGATATGTTTATGCGGTGAGGATTAATTTGTGACTTAATGTGGGTAATAAAAACGACAGGTCTAGGAAGCATCAGGTAGGAAGGAAAACATGTAACAACTACTAAGTACAACGCTTCATGATATATAGATGTATGTGTGTAGATACGTGTAGGTAGGTGTGTATTGTGTAAAGGCCCAAACAGTTGTTATTACAATATTAATTAGAAAAAACTTAAGCACTTCCTTTTTTACCTTGAGAATATTATATAGTTATGATATGATGAAAGGTGGAGGCTTAAATAGATGGAAAAAGCTGCTTTGTTTTTAGGATAAATGTGCTAGGATACAAATGAAGACCTTAATTATTGTTTTTGTTTGACAGAGACTCATCGCTCACTCCTGGGGGGAGGGGGTAGGTGCACTCGATTACACAATACAACCCTCCCCCTCCTCCATAATCATCAATAATCATCATAGCAACGAGGTGTCCAAAAACTTTCTGAAACATTATTTTCTTATTATTTGGAAATAATTATATCCGAAATACTAACTAAGTCCCGAAAAGAGAATGAGCCAGATGACAGGAAAACAGGGAGACTAATAATGTCCACATAAACATTTAATTTTTCCAGTTTTCTAACCTGTATGTTGTGCTCGTTTTAAATGGCCTAATAACTGTTCAATATATTTCAGGTGATTTTTGACAAAAATGGCGCTATTTAAATCAGTCAAATATTATTACGCACTTATTTTGTTAATTACCTATAAAATACTTTTAACTCCAAACTGAGGTACCCATCCCGCCTTCCAAATTGATCTTCTTCCAACCCTCAGGAGCCAGTGAGCCTATGACATCCCCAATTGGTATATATTGCGAATCTGAAGGCAGCGGGGAGGGGGAAGGAGATGGGGAAGGAGAAAATGGGAATGGCTTTTCAGATCTAGTCACCAAGCACGACTAATGCCACTTCAATAAAAAAATAATATCTAAGTGGTGGTTTTTCACCAGGGCGATAATGAGATGATCTTCCACTCATCTTTTTTGCATTAATGTTATTGTTTATTTAAACACAACAGAATTTCAATTAGAGTAGGTTCACGAACCACAGAGAAAAATCGAATGCTCTATTTAAAAAAAAGCACTTAAAAATGTGATAATTTAATTCCACCTATTTCGCAGCTCACTCCATTTCTCAAGTAAACCGTTAAATTATCACTATTTTTATTACAAACGACAGTGCCTTCATAATTAAACCTTTTAATAAAATCCATTTATTAGAATGCCTTAGCATAATTTGTATGGAAATATTTCCTATTGGAAATATAATCGGGTTAGGTATAATAGCAAGGGAAGATGTTATAAAATAGATCAATGTATTTTAAGGACAAACATTCCCCAGAGAGGATAGTCATGGGAATATGCTCTCGAGTGATTTGATTGAGGGAGGGGGGTTGGCATTTATAATTTGATTGTGGCTTTTTAAAAGGGAAGAAAGCACTTATGTCAGAAATTTATTGGAAATATAAAGGTATAGCAAAATTAGGTAGCATTGGAAATCATCGATTTTTTATGTGATTGTTGTAGATTTTTTTATTTTTATATATTTATTTTATACACTTTACAAATATAAGACAAAAAGTCCCGATAAACTACTTTTTAGTAGTTTGTCTTACGGGTCTTTACATTAAAGATCTTATTATGGTGATTATAGTTATTTACATTTTTACAATTATAGATATAAAAAAAAATTAACTTTTTACAGAAATATACTCTTTTTTACAAAAAAATATAAATTGATTTTGAAAGATTGTTATTTTATCTGGTACATGCAGATTTAAAATTTTGAAAAACTAAGTGTATTTATAATATACTAAGGTTATACTGTTGGTCGTTGGCAAATTTGTTCAAATTTCAAATCATATAATCATACAACAAAATAAATCAATACATAATCTAGTCAACACATTTAAAAAATATATATTTTAGTTAAATTAAAATCATTAAAAAATAAATCCGAGAACGTGTTTTGTGACAAAAATACCTCAGTTTTTCTATTTATTTAAAGTCTTAGAAATTAAAATATTTGAGAATTTTTTTACACACTTATTTTGTTCAGACATTATTGAAAAATCATAAATACTCTCAAGAAATACACTATATTTAATAATTTATCATCGTGCGTTTTTAACATTTTTATTGCTTACTTGAATGAAGTGTAGGTATATATTATTAAAGCAAGTTTTTAATGAAATAAATCGATATTAAATTTTTAATTAAAAAAATTTGATACTGGGAATAATCGATCTTTCTCATAGGAACCTCCCTGTATGGTTGCAAGCATTTTTAAACTTTTATATTCAGCTGCTGGTCGATCGCTCTTAATAAATAAGTGAATAACATCATAAATAAATTGGTTAATAAACGTTCAACTGCTCCCACGCTGTTGTCCATCAAAGTCTTAGAACTGGTAGAATGTTCATTATGTTCAATCATTTCTCTTTATGGACCCTTTTATATAAACCCCTTCTCTCTATAAATATTGTTTAACGGGAGTTCTACGACCGTATCGTGCATTCTCCTCCGGTCGAAGGAAATATATTAATCTCTTCGTGAGAATGGTTTTTGACGATCGGTAAAAGAGATGTTTGACGATCGGTAAAAATGATGTTTATCGAACGTTTAATGTCTCACGCCTCGCTAATAACTTCGGCGCGTGAAGAGATTTTTACACTTTGCCAATATTTTACGGTGATGGAACCAATAAACTTGGAAAATGGACGCTTTCAAGGTGGAAATTACCCCCTGCTACACTCACCCCTGCAGTACTGGGTAGGTTTGGTGGAAAGGGATAGAATCAATTTACTTTGATAAGATGTTAAAATATTATGAAGACTAAAATACTGTCTCTTTCAAATTATGACCAATATTCTAACAGTCTTTAAATAATAAAATCGGAAAGCTTAACCGAAAATTTTGTACGCTCGTCATTATCATGGCATTCTGATAATGTGCTAGATGTTGAAAGGTTGTTATGTATAACTTTTTTGGGTTAACTGAAAAACTTGTTTCTCATACAACTTTATTATTCTTAATATATAATAATGAAAGACAGTTTTATGAAGTTGATATCTAGGGTTTAAACTTGTAAAAGTAAATCTCCCGGGTTATTTTAAGATATTATCGACACGTCTCTATAAATTCATGATTCAATCACAGATTTGTGATTTATTTAGAAATAGATTCAATTTTATGAACGAATCTCAAAATGAAGTACCTACTGTTTTTAAAGCAGACGAAAGATCCTTCAGATTTTCACATTAAAAACGAATATAAAAAGGAAATTAGTAAAATATAATATCCTAATAAATGTAGCTAAATTAACACAAACTGTAATATATCATTCAATATCCTTATGTTAATCATTATTTTAACAACTTGTATTTCCTACTTATTTTTCTGTACTCTCGTTATTATAATATTTTATCATAAACATATCAAACTCATTTGTACTTTACATGCTACTGTAACCACTTTACATTATTTCTATAAATATGTTATTATTATGTATTGCTAATGTTTTTATCTTTCTTGTTATATTATTTTATAGAGAAATATTTAGACGATTGTTTTTCGCTTTTTTTTTCCTAAAAATAAAATTTTATACGAAACAAAGAACATATTTAATCAAACAAATGTATTATAAACATAATATCTCTTCAATTCCTTCGTCTTTAATTAAAAATAATTCTTTCTTCAAACTTCGCAAAATCACTTTGTGGCGTCATTTTGAATTAAATTAAAACAAATAACTTTGTTTAAACATTATGTCATTACTACCCTGACGAAGAAACCATCGGTTTTGAAACATGTAGGTAATTGTGATTATATTAGTGGTTTAAACAAAGTTATTTGTTTTAATTTAATTAAAAATAATTCATTAAAAAATCACAAACTTTGACAAGTCGCAAGTTTTCCAGCAGTGGTGGTCGACGACTTTTTAGAATACATCACAATTATTTAGATGTGCAAATGGTAAACTGATAAATGCAAATACAAAGCATGGTGTTGCCTCTTTCTAACACTTCAATCACATATATGTCACCATAATCCAAAATGAGTTAGTTACACTGACATATTTTTATAAGTCCGTCTCAGTTTGTGCCATAAAGGGCACAAAAAGACTCTACGTCTTTTGAAATTCTGGTTTTTATACTCATTAAAATATCATATTTATTTATCATCAAGGTATTTTAAAAAAAAGTTATTAGGGAATTGGGCATTAGAATCTGTAATCTATGAAATAGATTTTTTGTTAATGATTTTAATAAGGGTTCTGAACAATATTATTGATATGCTGTTTCCAAAAAAATGTTTTGTCGACACATTTCCCCCGATTCAACGTATGACGGAAACTTATGCGACGTTATAAAAATGCTAAACACGTCGGGTAATTGATCGTAAGATAACGAGTTCCCAACAGGCACGGGAACAGCGAGGGAGGCTGGGGTAAATCAGCTCTAATGGACGTTCCGACTGGCCACCCTAAGATGGACCGTCTTACCCCTACCGACCCACCCCACCTACCCGGCCACCCTGGCGCACCCCCTTCCCACCCCGCACCTCGTTAACCCCTAGTGTGAAACTTAACGCTCCATTTATTTCTCCGGGTATCCGACGCAAGAAAGATTCGCGGATCTTTTAATTAGCTTCGGATTTTCTGCAAATTCTTCGCGGAGCCGTTAAAATCACCGTGTCATTATGGCCACTTAAAACTTTGTTAAATATATACATTTTTTTATAAACTTTTTATAAACACTTTTTTATAAAATTGTTCATAGATAAGCGAAAAACTACTAAATCAACATCATAAGGAGAAACCAAAAAGCTTACTTTTCGATTTAAAAAAAAAAAACTATTTTCCGTTTTTTCGGCCACTAAAGGGTTTAAACTTATGTAGCCGATTTCAGAATCAACGGATTTTAAAATGTTTTAAATGGTCGATATTAAACCCTGGCGATTAAATAATTCCAACCTTCTGCCTCGATTTACTCGAAAACGAAATCTCGAAGCAAAAAAAGTTATGAAACATCCTACCATCGGTCACTCCCAGTCGTTCGCTACGTTTGGCGATTAAGCAGACGTTCATGAGGTAATGTTTTTCTAGGTCTTGACGGTGAATCCCAAACCCGAAATCAAACCACATTTTTTTAATTAATTATTTTCGGTTGTATATATTAAATACTATGTAGGTTTGAGGGTTGTGATGTTGATTTATTAGTTTGATAAAACCGATAAAATTAAAAAGTTCATGAAAATAATTAGACATCCAACTCATTTATTTTATAAGGAATATAATGTCATGAATGTAAAATCTGCTATATAATATTACACAAACGCTTAGTAGTTTTTTTAATAATATAAATATTTGCGGAAAAAACACAGCAATGTCGTTCTACTAGAAAAATTGACTCTAGTCTGAACTTTTAATCAATTCAATTGATCAAAGAAATTATTTTTATCAGGCTCCACTCATATCTAACTTTCCAGAATATAAGTCATCTGATTCCTTGCACACTTTTAAAAATAATGTTAAACTATTTGTGTTAGCCGAGGAATGCTTATTGATTTTTTCACCTTTGTCCTTTATAAATTAATACTAAAATATATTATATACATATATTTATTATTTCATCAAAGTCCTTTTTAAATTAAAAGCATATTTATTTATTTCAAATTAAATATCAACAGTATGGTCACCGCACATGTGTACATTCAAATGTACTAGACGTCTTCCGCTTAGTGAATTAGTGGGTCGCATTATCTGTAAGAATGTAAAGAAACAATAAATAAATAAAATAAATATTTGAACTATAATTTCATGAAGGAAAAAAGCAGGTCTTCTCATAAATTTGTGTCCATCGTAAAAAAACGATTTACTTCATCCGATTATTTCGTTTACGACCGAATTCAAGAATTCCCACCGCCAACAAGTCTTCAATGATGCGGTTTCCTACATTTTCGTTAATAACTCTTCATTTTGATGACAGTCCACAAAATAAATTACAGCACTAAAAATATCACAAAATTTTGGAACATAATATACCACTATGAAAACTCTTCAATAAATAATATAAAATAATGATTAAAATAATATAAATTAACTGGAACTAATATAATAAAGGAACTGATTATCTTTTGAAGTTTACAGTTCTCGAGGCGATGCAATGCGATGTCGAGTAATATCAGGTGTTTTTGGTTTTAAAATTTGATCGCTTAGAAATATTATAGATGTATAAAAAAGTGAATGCCCTACGCATAAATCAAATATTTTTATAAGCCTAGAAAAAATAAAATATAAGGTGATTTGAAGTCATCAAACCTACATAGGAACAAACCTTTTTCGAATATGATTGTATTACTGGTACAATTTGGTAAACTAAGTTATTTAGATTATGATCGAAAAAAATTATATTTGTGAATGAATTCCACAAAATAATATAAAACATACACTTTTTATTAGTTGGTGTGGGGTAATTTACATTTCGGATCTGGTATTTCAAGAAGACAATACTGAGAGTAACTTCAACTAAAAAATATATGTATACGTCCAAAGAAATCACTACGAAATTTTGTTTTTTCTTCCGTATGTAAAAATCCGCTTAAATCCAGATAAATTTTAAATTTACGGATCACCGTGTGTCTCTGAAACCTCAAACAACAAACAATTATTCTAAAACTTAGCTATATTTAGATGCTCTTAACATTTGCACACATTGGTTTCCATTCAAATCTATATGGAAGGCATTTCTAATATTCTTCATTCTTTGGTTCATTCTTAAACGTGTCAACCTGTGCCTACACTGTGTTAGGTCATTAAAAAAACATCAATAATCATTTATTACGTATTTACTCTATTTTATTTATTTAAGAGAAAACACAAATACAGACAACAATTGACAAGAATATATAAAACAACAACTAGAGAACTCACCTGCATCCAAACTTTATTTCTCACGGATTGGCTTAAACAGTAGATAAAAACATATATTTTTACTGACATTATAGACTTTATCTTTTCGTTTAATTTTTTTTACCAGTGGTGTGTGCCAGTTCATTATCCGGAGAATCACAAATAATAATAATTTCTACTGAATATATTTTATCGAAAGCAGGTGGAAAAAATGTGTCTCGCAATTGTCGTACCAGTGACGGCGGGAATTTCCTGGAACACGTTTTTATTTTATATTCAGAACGCCATTTGCAGCATTTCCGCTTCTCGTCCGGAAGGTGAAAGAAATTGAGGAAACTGAAACAGCTACGATATTTGCACGTCTTATGGAACTTTCCCGGAATGTGATAATGAAACATTTTTAACAAATTGTTCCTTTGATTGAATAGTCGTTTGATCAAAATTGTGTACAATCGTATAATATTACTCCTGCATATTAATAATGTTCTTTTAAATTCATACAATCAAGCAGAAAAAACCATTTCACAACAAATACAAAATAATGTTGCGTTGTGTATTCGTCAAAAGTTTTATGTTCGAAACGTTTTTATTGAGTTCACTTGCTAAATATTATATATTAGTAGGTAGATATATTTAATTAGTTACATTTTACATACTCATATATGATATTTACATATCGTTTGAAATCATTGGACAAAGGTTAAAGGACAAAAACATAAAAGTTACCCTCGAAAAGCTCATTAAAAAAATTATTTGCATTATGTATTTATTAAAACGAAACTAAATTAACGTATTAATAATATTCTAGTTTTAAATAACAATGTGATTTTATGATATTTAATGTAATTTATAACCTGTATGAATATCGTCAAATACTTGCGTATTTATATTATACTATCGACTACCCGGCATGCGTTGATGCCACAATGAAAAGAATGGAATTGTTTCTCTCATGCGTCCCCGTTTCCGCAGCCCCTTTTCCTCCCGCGTTCCCCTTCCACCTTCCCCGTACTCTACCCTCCCGCGCCCCACCCCCTTCCTCCCTCCCCCTTCCCACTTCTATCCCTGTCGCTTAAGTATTAATAATATTAATAAAACAAAATTTAATATTCATGAATACACACAATTTTAAAACAACGCGACACCTATTGCAAAATTTGTACACAAATTTCATAACGCTAGAGCTCACCAGTATATATAGAAACCTTCACGGGCATGCGTACAATAAATCACTAAATTTTCATTGAAATCGGTTTAATGGTTTAGGAACGCATAAGGGTAAAGGTACGCACAAAGAAACATTAATTTGTATATATTAAGATTTACGGACAAACTTAAAGAAATTATTTAAAAAATCGATGAAAAAAAATCGACGTTCGAAAACATGTAACACATACCTCTAAATTTATTCATTAATTGAACACGCAAAAATTTACTAAATGATTTTCCACAAAATGTTACACTCCACTGGACAGCCGATCTACTTTAAAAAAATGCACCAAATTCAACTGCAGAATTTAAATTTCGGTAAATGGGTCACTTCGATGAATTTTGATATATTCCTGCAATTTTGTGACGCAAACGCATGTTCATATGCAAATGAATACAGGCAAAACTCGGCGGGAATTGCAAGTCGTATACAAGGTGGGGCCTTCACGTAGATATGCCGCTACTATGTCGCCAACGTTCAGTTTTCAGTGTTCAGTTGTTCAGTATGGGCGGAGTGTTTTGTAGCTGATATGTTCGCCTCGAATAATGTAATACTTTATTCCCGCACAGATTTCTCGTTGTTCCCTTCTTGGGGGATGCAGACTGGAAGTAATGGGCGATATTCACTTCGGAAAAATAACCGGAAATAGTGGAGGCTTCTTTTTACAGCCTGCTGCAGCGTCTGTTCTGCGCTCCGACACGGGTGATGAAATTCTTCCTTTGAAAGCCTCGCTGAAGTTGCTCAAGCGAGGCGTAAAATCGATTTACGTTTATTTATTTTAAAGTATTAACATTTTCATGTGGCATCGCACATGAGTTTCTACAATCTGGAGTCAATGGGGCTAGATATCCCTGATTGCGGAATGTGTGAGGATGAAGAGAGTTTGAGAGGAAATGCGGATGGTTGAAGAAAGTTTTTGCTTTTGATTATGAAGGAGATCAAATCGTTTTCTTATTTGAGAGTGTTACACCCATTAATAGGTAGGACTGAATACCTTATTTTAAACTAGTGGGTAATCTTGAATCTACTCTGTAGGTAAAAATATCTAATCACAGACAGCCTTACTAAAAAAAACACTCCGCGGCCGTTAAACGGTGTTTTTGTGAATCTTTAGATTTGACAACGCCGTATTTTCTTGTTCAAATTGGAGTTTTCATAATAATCCGCTAGGTGGTGTGATTGATGCGCCTGCGCATTGCTTTCCCGCTGAAAGAAAATAGCCGCGGAAATGCGGTAAAAGGTCGGTCGCGAGTGTGTGTGTAATTAAGATGATATTTTCGTTAATGATATCAATCCTTGACTAATTCGCACTTATATTCATTTACGCAATATATTTACTATTAATTTGTGTTGTTTTTCGTTAGTTTAAGTCAAATTGTGACACTAAAATCGTGTGTTCTAAATTGATCTGTCAGAAAATGGTTCTATATTCTGTCTAAATTGATCTGTCAGAAAATGGTTGTTCAGTATGGGCGGAGTGTTTTGTAGCTGATATGTTCGCCTCGAATAATGTAATACTTTATTTTTTAATACGTTTCAGAAATAATTTGCATTTTAAGATCTTTATTTTATTATAAATTCTTGAAAGTGATGTTTTTTGGTGACTAAAATGTCTAATACATATTTTAGTAAACGTATCAAAGAAATTAATGTCTTAAGATGTGCAAGCAATGTATTCAAACGTGAGTTTTTTTAATTGTAAATTTTTGGGAATGAAAAGCTAATTTCAAGATTTTTTTATATTTTTTTATTGTGTGAAGGAGTAAATAGTGAGGTGACATTTTTATTTCAAAATCATTAAATAAAAGGACCGTGTTTTTTGAATTTTGAATTTTTCCAAATATTTCAATGTTTTAATAGAAAGTGTTTGGGGTAAGTGAGTTTTTTTTTTCAACTTGATGTTTGAAGCTTAAAATACTACAGTTTTTAAACATTTGAGTATATTTTAGATATGAAAATCTTAAAGGTAATTACATTTTGGTTCTAAAATGGTATTTGTTTTTACAACATCTCAAAAAATAATAAATATATAGGACATTAAAAAAAGAAATTCGAAATTCGTTGAAAATTACAAATGGAACAAATATATACAACAGATAAACTACCCTCCTTGGCCGTGTAAGCAATGTACATATCTTTCCATGAACAATTTTTTGTCAGTTCTTAATTAGTAAGGATTCTTCATACATGGTTGTTTGACCACTGTACAATTTTTTCAGAAAGTTTATTAGTAAGGCTGGTAAAATGGCGACGTTGTCAGATCAAAACCATATATTTTGTTTAGTAAGAATTTGAAAAACGAAATGTACAGACTTTACACAACGTGCTACAGAAAACCCGTTTAACGGCCGCGGAGCGTTTTTTTTTAGTAAGGCTGAGAAAGATTAACTGAAAACTATGAAAATATAAAACAAACAACAACTTTAACGTTTTTAGATTTTCACGGCCAAAAGCATTTTCGTTGTTTGTTTTTGGGGTGTTATGCCGTGTTGTGCTACCTCCTTCTTTAGCCGACGTTTCAGACAGCGTTGCAGTGTCCATCATCAGGGCAGATCCGGCAGATCCGTCGAGCAATCTGCCGGATCTGCCCTGATGATGGACACTGCAACGCTGTCCGAAACGTCGGCTAAAGAAGGAGGTAGCACAACACGGCATAACACCCCAAAAACAAACAACGAAAAAAAACAACTTTAACTACTAAAATAGTAAAATAGTAAAAAAGAACTATTTGAAAACACAGTTATTTAAAGACTTCGCTGTACGAGATGTACAGCAACCAACAACACACTACACAACACAATTATGAAACAAGACATAGATATCAACATATGACTCCGAAGACAAATACGATCTATATCTATGGACAAAGATGTTACCGTAATCTGCGGCTCCAATTTTTTTTTTAAATTTATTTGTAAGACATTAAGGAAATTCATTTGACCAAAAACGTAAAACTAAAAATTTACACATGGATAGTCAATAAAGGCATTGTTAACTATGGACAGATAACTTTTAACACCAAAAACTACCCGTCTGTATTTTTCACATTTATTTTTATTGTGTTCTATCATTTCTTTTCTTTTGCTCTGGTTTCTTTTATTTCCATTTCTATTCTTTAAAAAAAAAATAACATCAAAAATGGCACCGGAAATTAAAATTTCATAAAAAATTTTTAACCCAAATAATATCAGAAATCACCGGATAAAAAGTCAGTCAAATACGTCCCTAAAACACTTTGTACATATCTCTACATCAGTGGCGGTCCGTGAGTTTTCAGTGAGCTAGGGTGCTAAGATTGAAAAAAACGACGTTACTGATGTTGTTGTAGCTGAAAATGAATTTTGAAAAAAAAAACGATGCTGTACATCTAATTTGAAAGGTTTGGAATTTTTTAGGTATTTCTATGAGAGTTTTGAGATACTTATGCTCTATCTTCGTAAAGCGGTCTTGAAATGATATCAACATGTCGATAATTAATAAATGATGGTCTTTAATAATGGCTCTGTGGGTAACGATATTATCTGCAAATAATATACAATATTATTAATTTACTAATTTCTTCTATTATTGTAATTGTTTTTTTTAATGATTTAACCGCTATGTCATGGAGGACGTTATAATGGAAATAACCGATAAATTGTTTTAAAAAAACAGAAAACCTTAGAAAGGTTGACATTTGATTGAGCAGTCTGAAAAGATCCGAGATAGATTGAGTACCTTCAACTCCAAACCCATCCTTTTTCGATTAAATTTGTATAGGTTTTTACGTATGATGGACAGGCGAAGAGATAATGGAAAGAATACAGATTTAAAAACCCGTCTTGCAGGTGGCCAAATAATTTACTGATAGACAATTATTTGTAAACAACGCCCATCGTAACTGTGGTGTACTATGATGAACAATACTCCTCTTACTAACTTTGTATTCAAATTTTGTATAAACCAACTCAATAAATAATAAAAAAGTCATACTTAAATGTGTTTGTTCTTTCGTTAAAATGTGTAGGGTTGATATTTACAAGGGTCAAGGGTGTGCGCTTTTTAGCTATCATGCAATAATTATCAATCCTACGTATAATATTATAATATCCCGTGATTTACACCGGTAATACAAGATTCTAATTTAAAATGTAACTGACATTCTTAATGAGAAAGTGGATATATTCAGATGTTTATTTAACATTTTTTACAGAAAAGCCAATCACAAAAATATGAAAAACCAGACAATAATTATTAATTTCCTTATAATAATTGCCGAAGTCATTATATGTATAGGATTTAGTTAGCAGAGGATTGTACATATAGAAACCTCACGCCCGAGATCACTTGGCTACGAACCGGTTTCTTTCTACCCTCTCTACACAAGCGTGCTTAAATTTGTTTCCATCAAATAAACTTTTTATTGTAAACCTCTCACGTATTTTATTATCTGTTCTTATATATGTACTCTAATTTATTAGATTTTTCCACAGATTCCAATTTCATTGTAAAATCCCAGAGGTCGGATATAAAAAATAAACAAAATAAATAAAATAACGAAAATGCTTTCCGGTTTCCACGTTTCCGCGCGCCTCGTACAGCCCATATATTTCCAAATGAAATAGTGACGGATCGCTAAGAGCAGAAGATGAAAAATGCCCTTCCCTCCATCGAGCTTTCATGGGGAACTTTTTTGCGGCGGACTTTAATTGAGTGGCTATGCACGTCACGTGCCGGGGATCTTTTTCATCTTCCTAAGCTTTCACCCAGACAGATATCGATTCACCCCCTTCACCCCCTTTGCCGAATATCATATTTCAGTTTTGGAGTCCGTCCGTGCTGGGGAAGCCGGAACGGTACTTCTCTCTACAGCCTTTAACCATTGCGGCCATATTAGTTTTCAGTGTAATGGCGAATTTAATCGATGGGAGAGATTATCTTTATATTAATAAATTTATCATATTATAATAAATTTATTTATCATATTATTAATAATATATTTTTTAAATAAGTTAGTTCCAATAGAACGTAAATAATTTATTTATTTATTATAGATAGATAAAAAAGAAAGTACAATTTACATATTAGGAAGCTTTGTCTGTCCAATTAGGAAAGTTTCTCGTTCCAGGACAGACAAATCGACAGGTTTAGTTCATATTATTCCTTCAGTAATGTACAGAATTGCATAACAAAAACAAAAACCAAAAAAAAAACAAGAAATTTCATTAATTAACATATTTCATTATTATTTATTAGCGTCCTTTTTAGGGTCTTTTACTTATGAATAGCAAAAATTATATAGTATTTATTGTACATAACTGAACTGCCTCAGAGGTTACATTAGAAGCTTTTGCAACACACATAACGTTTAAAACGCTCTAATTTCTCGATATCAAGGACTCTTTCTTGCAATTACCTCCTGAGACTTGGAATGACAATGTTGATTATCTTTAAGGCAAAAGCTGCGTCAAAAATTTGCGTGTTGTTAACGATACAACGAAGAGAGGTGTTAAACTATTTGAAGATTACAACACGATACTCACTAAGAATGAGAAAGAAAAGTAATTTTTACTTCAGATCGTTGAACAAAACAAAAAAAAATCGTTTCTAGTGAAACATCCAAAAAGCAGTTAACAAACATAGTTTTGAAAGATTGCGACTAATTTTATGTTAATTATTGCTTTGTTACCAAATTTTGTTCACATTTTAAATACTTTGTATACTTATTTGATTAAAATACTTGTAATATTAATAAACCTCAAATTACGTGTTTGACTTAAAATCCTGAATTTTTGTCAGAAACTTCTAATTCGATGAGCACCCCCTTGTATATAAGATAGGGGGCTGAATTTTTTTTACACGTAATAGGAATGGTGGGTGTAACAAATCAAGGGGGTGGCGACACCTATATTTGAATTATTTTTTTTACTATATGGGCCTGGACCACCCTAATATATATGTATATTATGTTTATAAGTATGTATGCAATTTTCTTCCTAATAACTGATTTCGATCCTCCTTATTTTTATATACATATTTGAAATTAAATTTATCACTCTTGTAACTAACCAATCATTATTACATAAAGAATATTGAGATAAATGTTGTGCTCACCTATAATTAGAAACATCATTACAACCGTGTATAAATGTAAATTACTGTAAAAATTATGTGATGTATTCTGTTGGCGAGCCAATAAATAAATAAAAAAAAAATAAAAAAATTAAGAACATTTTGTATTTGTTTAGTGATAAATTGAAGATGTCCACTGACTTGGTATAATTATTCTCTCCATTAGTATTCTGGGCCAAGATCAAGACATAAGGTAGCTGGTCCCAGAATTTCAACATTAAAATAAATCCCGACTTCTACTATGGAAATAATAAAGAATACTAGTAGAAACCGATAGCTTATCAATGCAAGCAATTCTGGACTATCAACTATGTCATTTAAAATTGTATATAGAAATAACACGCCAGTGAAAATCCTTCTGACTGACAATTTAAGGATATTCAAATCATTTAATAGAGTGTTGTAGTTCTAATAATTAATATTGTAAAGTACGATCTGAATCCTTTTCTGTTTTCCTGTTTCAAATTTTCGTTTGAGAGTCGCTAACATTGTCGTCAATAATTTAATAATTACAAAAGCTTAACACATAACATATATACAAATATTTTGAATAATACAAGTATGTGTATGTTACATCTGTGTTCATATTACATAAATAACTAATTTGCTACTAAATAAATTAATAATTAACCAAAATATTTACGTTTGAGGGCTATCTTATCAAAAAATATATCACATATTTTGATAAAAATTCTTCTGCGAATTGAACCATCAAAGTAGCTCTTTGATAACGTAGCCGATTCTAAATGTATTCCACGTGATTGAATCACACTGACGAGCCCTTGATTTTATCTAAACAATATAAGTATACCCTTTCTTATCTGGAGGGAATCCAATTACACGATTTACGTATCTATTTCTCGACGCACCGTCCCGGATTCCTGCCGAATAATATGTTTCTGCCAAACCTATCAATAGAAATCTCCCCTAAGATGGGCACACTCGGCCCATAATATAACCGGATCTTTTTTTACTATACAGATTCTGGAAATATACTCGGAAAGCGGTCATTGTGATGTTTTGGTTCAAACACCCTTAAAATTCTACCAAATTAATAATTGAATCTATTTTAAATTCATTTGATATTTGCAACTGCACTTATAACTAGGAAGAAAATAGTTTTTAAATAAAATAAATTGTGGCAAATAATGTGATGTTTAAATTTAGATCCTTCATTATAATTATATTTTTTGTTAAATTCTGTAATCACAAATCGATTTCATTTTAGAAAAATATTCGAGATCAAGAAGATTTTAGACTAATCTCAAAATATTTGGCTGCATGGGTATAGTTTTTCATATATGTATCATATCTATTTTAGTGCAGTTAAAAACAGTTTAACGAAATGTTGAAATTAATTCAGTAATTTATTCATCACCTTTGAGGCGATTTTTCACAAATGTTACTCTACTTATCAATACTTTGGTTGGAAGGGGTTCAATTGTCAAAGTTTGCAGAGACAGTATCTATTTACCGAGTTATGTTTTTAGGGTTAAATTTTTATTTTTGACCCTCACCTAAATCCAAAATTATTTGCCAATAGTAAATTTTATTTTATTTTATTATTAGCCTTGACCGAGAAGTCATTAAATTTTATAAAATAAATATGATTATGTAAAATGAGTTCATTCCCTGTACACAAATTATTAAATAGCACCCGTACAAGAAGTAAATAATTAACCACGTTATTAGGAGTTTGTCGAAGTTCTATTAACATCTAATAAATCCGACTACTCAGGGCGAATTACATTCAAAGTGTATACCACTCAATAAAGTTAAATAAGATTGCTATTATTTACTATTTACGGAAAGTTCCCATCTTAGACCCTTCTTATGTTTACTTCGTTTATAGTTTCTCAGTCTGAGGCTCTAAGGGTCTAACCTCCCCCTTCGTCCGCATCCCCTGGACCCCGTGCCCAGGCTGTAGTATCACTACACGACGCCTGAAACCGCTTGGAGGGATGGTCCATCTCATCTATTTGGTTATAAACTGATGTATAGCTTGCCGGGCGGACTAGGGGTGTAAAGGTCCACCAGATGTACGGAGTAATTCCTTTGGAAGATAATTTAGTCGAAAGTTTTCCCGGCTTGTAGTTATTTAGGTATATACTGATTTTCAATTAATTATGCAAGGACCCTTCTCGTCGGGATGCTCGGCAAATATTGCTTTATTGCGTAGGTATCTTAGTTTTGTAGATTGCGAATATTATATCTCCTATTCTACTGAAACGGCAAGTTGAAATAATGTGTTTTAGATAATTTCGCTAGATCAATTTGTTTGATCTGATTGTGTACATAAATGCTCTGTCTTCACACCTATATTTTAGATGGCCTCCGTGGTCTTTCAACCAGCAATCAATGATGGTCGTGGGTTCGAATCCCAGCGTAGGAAAGTAAATTTTATTGGATTGAATTACGTTATTTCACAATTTATTAATTACAAATAATATGTAGTATATTTGTGGCACATTCCAGAGTGGATGATAATCTTAGTATCGCCCTGGTGTAAGACCACCAATCAGAATTGAAAATTTCCTTTATTGGATTTAGCCGTGTTTGGTGACCAAATCTGAATGGCCAGGTACTTCCCCACCTTCCCCTTTCTCATCTCCTTCCCTTCCCGACTACCTCCATCCTCATACCAAACCCCTATTGGGGATGCCATAGTCGCACTGGCTCCAGATGGGATCTATTCAAATAAAATTAAAAAAAAAAAACAGAATGAACATGAATAATTTTGTACGCATTGTACAGGAGTGAAATTTTGTACGCATTTTTGGACGCAAAATCATGGACCTATGCACCGACAACCAAAATTACCTCTGTCCTTTGGTACACACGTGCTTCATCAACATTTATTCGTGCTCTCATATACCTACTCGGCTCATCCCGAGTCTCCCTTCGATGTCCTCGACTCCTCTTCTACCCCCCACATAATATTCTGCTGACACTCTTGCCTTCAGCGCATACCCTGTACCTAGTACCGATCCTATATCTCTGCTACAGTGTTCAAAATCGGAAATGTTACCAGCCGAGGCCGGGAGGCTTTTAGAATCATTTCTACTCCGTTGCCTGAATTCATGCACCGGAACGAAATGGACTATGAATTTCATGAACCTGCCGAGGTGCTCCAGTCGGAACACGTCATGTTATCCCAGCACTGCTTATTTACAGCACTTCCATGTCTATGCATTACTTATCTTCTTGATATCGACGAACTCTGTGGTTCAGTGGTAAGATTCATGGCTCCGATAAAACCTGTTAATTTTTATTTAATGAAGACAATATCAGCGACACTCAATCGAAAATCTGAAACTGAAAAATTGGAAAAAGATACGGTCCCATCTGAGAATCTAACCCAGAACCTTAACCTTTCCGGGGAGGTGCTCTACCACTGAGCTACAGGTACGCTATCCGATTCGGTCATATTTAACTGTATCGATTTGGAACTTCCAACATTTTTTTCATTTTCTTAACGCATAATTTTATTAGCTGCTATCTTTATGAATGATGAATTACAATTTGATGATTTACTCATCAAGTTAAAAATAATGATAAATAAAAAAAAATTATTCATTATTAACTGGTGTCGGTATTATCCATGACAGCAAAAGATACCACGATATAAAATTATCCGAAAAATCAAACATACTAATTTCGGTTGTGGGTCTGTCTGTGATGTAGCTCTGGTTTAATAAACTCGGATTTGAAATTAAGGATTTGAAATTAAGTGTTATTTTCAAAATTGGAGCTGATTGTTTGCGGAATGGTGAATATAAAATAGAGTATTATTTTTTTTCATTAGTCAAAAATTGAAACATGGAAAAGAGAATGGGGTGGTTTTTGGTCAGACAGTTCATATCTCACGTAGATACTAAGTAACCTTTCTCAAGACTTGAAGGTCAAGTGTGCACAATTTCATCAATCTAGAAATAAAACTGTAAATTTGCATAAAAAACAGAGTCACACCGTGATAATTCTTTATATACAGATAATATATATCTAATGTCCCCGGCGTTGCCCGGGATGTACGAAGGCTTTTTGTTTTTAAATCTGACGTTGAAAGTAATTTTCCTTTTATTTTGATATGAAATGGGTAAGGCGATGTTTTTTTGGATATCCCATTGTTTTGAAGGTCAAGCGTGCCATTTTTTATCAAACTCGTATAAAAACTGCCCACCAAATAATATGAATATTATATGTATATTAGATAAAACTGCTTAATTATGAAATTTTCCTGTATTTATCTTTCTTAGTCTCGTATTTCTTATTGTCTAAATTTAATTCATTAGTGTCGTCAAGCATAACAACGTAACCGAGCTACAATAACATATTATCATCTGTGACAAGTCTCCGGATGATTAGTTCAGTAGCGACTTCCTCGCGACATTCTGGCTGGTGTGCACCGTGTTCTGTATAGAGACCCGACTAACATATTGCAGACTACTGTAATTTATGTTCTGCTTAAGGCTAGCTAGACAAAGGAGACGTACTCACATTGTCCCACAACCCCAATTCTCCTCCCATACAGACGTTATTCAACCAGACAGGAGACTACATTGCATAATGCTAAAACATTACACCGATCACTCAGATACATGGAATATCAATGATACAGAAAAAACAACAATGCTTAAATTAGAAGCGTAGTGTTGTAATCAATTTCAATAATAAGAAATACGGTTCCACGACAACTCAGAAGCATACAACTTTAAAAAAAGTCATTAAAAGTAATTAAAAAATAACATAACTTAACCTTATGTAACCTATTTAACCTCTGCCAATCCAAGGGATTCTGCCATGCCTCAATACAAAGAACTATCCCATCAAAACCACGGTTTCAACAATTCCTCACTTTTCTAAAAAAATAAATTTCTTTACTTATTCGAATGACAATCAGATATTGTTCTGTTCCTTCTCACCATTTTAAAATTCACGTCCTTGACCCCCCAGATTGTACATTCCGTAGTCTAGAAGTGGGAACTTTGGATCACACGTTTTTTGGTTGTCCCTCTCTAAACAAATATCCTCTCTTCTATAAAGCCTTATTAAAAATTGCCGCCCCTCCATTCAATATATCACCTCTTCTAAGTATGAACTCGACTATAATCTTCATTATAATTTTAATATTTACCTAATTAAATAAAATTATTATTTTAATTCACTTTTTATTTCTCCTTATTATTTAATGATGGCCTAGACACCCTTGAAGGGTGAAAGCCATAAATGAGTTTAAAAAAAACCTATTCTAACATTTTTTTGTTTTTATCACTTTTAAATGAGATATTGAAGTTGTGTGTTTGTAAGTTGAAAAGTTGTGACTTTTCAAAGGAGGTGTTGAAGTTGTATGTTTCTGAGCTGTCTGGTAAGAAATACATACGACTGTATGTATAATATATCGATCACGGATATTTGATATGCTGTAAAGGACAAAATGCTAATCGTTTAGGAGAGTTAAAAGAATGTTTCTAATTTTTCAAAAAATCATATCTCCTGTTTTGTAGATCTGTAATTATGATTTTTTTATTATAAAATAACGGTAGATAAATCTTTCAGAAAACTTAACAGTACTTAGTTTATTTTTACCACCTATTTTGACCACCAGATCCCTACCCAGCCCTCACACCTTTTTCCTTTCGAGAACTTCCTTTCATTTCTCTTTCCCTAAAAAGCCTCTCCACACAGCATTCCCATTGATGACACAAGCAATGAGGGTTTTTTTTTCCTTCAAGGCCTCCTGAGTGATGCTAATTTTTAAAAAATCACATTTTTAACATAATTAATTCTTTCATTTCAAAATATTATTGTTGATAACTTTATATAATGTTTTTTAAATCAAATTGTAAACCAATGTAATTTGAGTATGTATTTAATGCATGCAACCATTGTTGTAAAAAAATATAACCATTTCATTGACCCAATGTAAAAGTCTTATGGGCGTACAAAAGAGTAAAATAAAAATAAATACAAAGTACTCTACTTCAATCCAAACCATTCCCAACCCCGAGCAACGCCGGGTACCTATATGAAAGAGAATATAATATGAATATTCTTAAGAATGCTTCAGAATATTTAAATAATTTTCCTTTATTTAATTTGAGTTTAAACTGTTTAAACTAAACTACGGTTAAACTTGCGTTAACACAACATCCCTAGAGTCTTAAATAATAAAAACAAAACGCGAGACAAACGGAAAATATAAACACAAACAACACCCCTGAGACTTTGTGTGAAAACACATAGCAGAATAGCATGTTTTTTCAAATGATTAAATTTAGCCGTACCTGCTTAATGCTTCTGAGATTTATCGTTTAAATACAATTTCTCTTGCATGAAATACAACAGTTGTTATCCGAATATTAATCTACTCTCGCCCAATGGGTATAATGGACTGGAATTTCCGAAATACAAATTAAAGTATGGCGATCTTAGACATTTAGCCAATAAACGTATTAGAGGAAGACACAGCAGTAGGAATGTCGAGAAATATTTATAAAAGATTGAACCATGATAGAAGCTATAAATTGATCTGAATAACCAAGCGGAGCGCGGCGTTTTGTCCATTCGAACGTATTCTCCAGAATCCTGTTTGGATTTTGACACTAGTGCAAAAAAAAAAAGGAAATATTATAAAGATATCCACCGCTTGCGTGTCGGAATGTTTATCTATTTTTGATAAGTAACTTCTTACTGGAGTTTTCAAATTATATTTACCAAAAAACATTCCAAATTACCTTGTTTGAACGCCATTAAACGGACATTCAGTTTACAAACTAGACAATGTATTTTAAAAAATTAAAAAAGTTAAACACAGAATATTTTCTTCTAAATCATTTGAAAAAAAATCTCTAAAAATCGGTCCAGTTTTGGAGGAAAAAATTTGGAATCGGGGCGTTTGTTTAACAGCGACAGTAACAGCAATAATTTGATAAAATATCTATTATTTAAATTTCTAGGTAAATGTGTTTTCTATACTCGACTGCATACATACTGGGTTCAACACTGCCACCACATCAAAAAAATCCTATTGTAATAAAATAAAAAAATCTTATTTCGAATGACCTGCGTTGCTAGTAAATTATTATGATTTGTATTTCGTGTGATGCCGATCATTCTGAATGACAGATTAATGTGTCATATTGAACGTTATCACGCTCATTAATCAAATACATATGTACGTTGCATATATACTTATATATAAGTTTATATTGTTGATGGATGGGTTAGCCAAGCCATCAATTAGTTGCCATCTCAAATCAGTGTGTCAAATTTTAGCATTCTCGGAATGAAAGTTATTTGATTGAAAAATAGCCACTGACCCAAAAACCACACAAGGACACTCTTCTTTTTATAAAAGATAGACAAACTGTCATTTTTTACTCCAAATAATGTCAGGAATCATCGGTCAAAGTAAGTCAAGTACGTTCCTTAACACCCTGTGTATCTTACATGTAAAAATTAATGTTTCTTTGTTTGTTCGTATTTTATGCGCTGCCATACCGATCATCCGATTGCGATGAAACTTCGGGGATTTGAAATGCGCATGCCCGCGATGGTTATAGGATAGTGAGCTTTGGCGTTAAGAAATTATTTCCTATACTATTCATCCCATTACGATGAAAATATAGGGAGTTGTTGTGAACACTCCCGCGAACGTTCCTATTTATAGATATTTCTATATTGCTGGGGCCGCATCTGCGCCTATCGCCACGAAGCTTCGCGTAAACGTATTATTTAATTATATTAATTTGAAAAAAAGAATACGTTTACGCGAAGCTTCGTGGCGATAGGCGCAGATGCGGCCCCAGCATATTGGTGAGCTCTGGCGTTATAAAATTTGCAAACAAAATTATTATCACATGTTGTTTGAAAAATGAGTGTTTATTATGTAGTTTAGCTGCAGGGATAAAAGGTAGGAGGGTGAGGGGAATCCGGGAGGGGTGGAGGTCAATTAAGGAGGGGGGTTCGCGGGAGGGGGACTATGGAGTGGGGAAGGCGAAGAAGGAGGAAGGGGAATCTTAAAAAGGGGCAGCGTGAGAGATGAGAGGGGACAGGGTACGCGGGAGGGGGAGGAGACGCGGTAGGGGAAGAAGGGGCGGAAGGGGAAAGGGGACGAAAAAATTCTTCGTTTAAGTAGCATTGCAATGCATGCCGGGTAATCAGCTAGTATATAATATTTTTTAATTGAATTGTATTTTCTTAATTGATCATTTTCAGACATCAAATTGAGCAAAGTTAAGATTTGGCAAAAGCGTTGAAACTCGGTGACAACGACACGGTTGGGCGTAATTTTCGGTACACATAAAGTTAAGCCATATATTTGGCAATAAATAGGGAGGGAAGACCCTTTGAGGGAAATAGAAACCGTCTTGGAGGAAGCGGCAGATCCCGAACGAAAGATAAATAGAAAGAGAGGTGAACACAAAATTGCGCAATAAATATCACGTCGCCAGCCACAGCTTTTTGTTCCTGTACATTTTCTCATTCCGAAGGTGATCAATCATTACATTAATGGTGCGAATTCCCGGGATTCGTTTAATTTTCTTTGAAAGTATCATTATTTCTGTAAGCTTTCTCTCGTAGCATGAAGAAAATCGTTAAGAAAGTGTTATTTCTTTTGGCTTTTAGAAAAATAAAAACAAACTTTGACGAATAGGTGAATGCAGAAAATCAATTAATAAACCGTAAAAGTCAGAAATAAACATATGTCATAAGTCAAATGAAACAAAGGTAGCAGGACATAAAAGAGTTCTTATACCAACCCTAATTTGTGGCAATACGGCGTGGAAGTGGCAGATTGCAATATAAATTATTAGTTTACAATGATTAGTTTTTTAGAACAGAAACTGTCTTGTAAGAAACTAATGTTGATTGGGGATAGGTATTTACGCCTGTATTCCAGCTTGTCCTCGACGTACATATTGTACTTATCATATTATTGTGCATATTTCAAATTGAATAATCCAATTTCCAATTTGGCTTAAAACGATAATTCTGTAATTTTCCATATCAAATGTATAATCAATAAAATAAAAATATCGCAACCAAATGAGTAGTTTTGATAATGGTAGATAAAACTAAGAAAGATACGCTTATGTAATTTGAATACGGATATTGTGTCAGGACAGTATATATACCATCGACGTACAAGTGGATCGACGTACAGAAACTTAAAGTCTGGTACGCCCAAGGAAAAACATGAAAAAATTATAATAATAATATAAAATTTATTTGTCAATGGATTTTTACATATTTACACATCTTTTTTTTATTTTCATGACAAATGGGTCACTGTTCAGATACACATTTAGGATTTCTTCCGGAATGCAGTTGGTTTTCAACGATGCTTCTAAAATACACAAATTGAATCACTGCTGGAGTCAGGTTGTATTCATCGAATGTCAGAACAATGGAAGAATGTTTATTAGATGATATATGAATAAAAATAAAGCGAGTAAAATGACGTGATGTTAAGGAAATTTTTTAAATCTTTTCGTGTTTGGGTACATACGAAAAAAGCCATTCTTAATAAAACCGTCAAATTTATAGCTCCCCCCGAAGTAATTTAACTAATTAATTGACTTGGAATTTGATGAAAATATGATGTTAATCACGCACACCTAACTGTCAATCACAGTGACTTTACACCAACACGATAAGTTTGGCTTGACTAAACTTGCGCATACGAATAATAATTATGATGTGTTATTTTTGCTGGAACATTTTCAACTAGTCTACCATGACATTGGGGAGTAACTATATCAAGATGAGTTAATTTTTTTTTCCAACTTATGTACCTTTAAATTACCTTAGGTACCTAGGCGTCTCTGGTGGCAAGGAATACAGAAACGTACCTACGCCATCAATGTAATACCAATACGTTTGACCAACAAATAGAATCACGATGTCGTTTTTAGTGTAATAAATAGATAGCTAGAATTCCACGTTACATCCGTTTTCTCAGAACGCAGTAATGAAAAAATAGTCATTATGAATATGCACTCCTCCATTTGACCATAAACTAGTAATACGATATCATTTTTAAAGTGTAATAAATGCTTTTCTAGAATATACGAATATATATAAATATGTACGTCATTAGGTCACTAGTTTTATGTCAGTAGTTATAAGTCTTAGTCCTAAGTCATTAGCTATAAGTTTTCGATGTAAGTCACTACTTATAAAGACAAATCTTAGTTTTAACCCAGTTATTTTAATTTTATTATATATTTATTTGTACAGGGCCCTTGAGGTGGTTTTTCAAAAATAAAAGTTTTACGAAAACAGCGTAATATAATGCTGCCATGCTTATCTAGTTGAGTATGGAGGAATAAGCAAAATCTGTATATCCGGCTCCCTTTGACATTTATATTGAAATACAATATCGTTTTTACAGTGTTACACTTACAAGGTTTTAAACAGGGATAAACTGCATTAACTTAGGCAGGTGATTCTACATGATGGTAGGAGTAAAAAAAAATTAAAAAACTTTTTCCGAAATTCCAACATTTTTTCCCCATACAAAAGTACCTATTAAAAATCCTTAGTGTAAGGCATAAACTTACCCGATAAATTTGCTGTGCGCCCGCCCACGACGTTGAATTGTTGTGACTAACCCGTATCGTAACAGCGTAAAATAATAGTGATGGCCGCACACGACGGACTGATTTTATCATTTTTCCTAAAAAGTACCCTTGTACTAAAAAAAGTAAAAGTTGGAATTTCGAAAAAAAGTATTTATCTATTTCACTCGTGTAGAATCACCTCCCGAAGTTAATGCACTTTATCCCCGAACATCCTGTAGATTAATGTGTACGTTTTAATGGATAAGAATGCAGTAAGTCCCTTCTTATCTACATAGTTGAGGTTCGAGCGATAGAAATAGGTATAACCTAAATGTGAAATCTTTTCTTTTCGACCAGAAATTGTAAAAATAATTTTTAATATAATAAATGCGTAGATATCCAAGATGCATGTGTTTTTGGCAGCTGAGAATTCAGCGAGCTCAGAATGCAGTGATAGAGAAACGAGAGCCATGAATATGTGCCGCTCCGTTTGACCATCAAATTGAAATATTTATGTGAACCGGGTTTACAGAAAGGGTTCTAGAAGCGGCGGGGATTGTCCATTTGTCTGGAAACATGAAACAAAGAAAAATAATAAAATGAAATTGCCTTTTGATAAGGAAAGATTTAGCGGGCATATTTTTGTTTTCCGTCCGAATTGGTTAGATCTTTTGCTTTAATAATAATTTGAGAGAAATATGGACCATATCCATAAAAACAACGTTTTATTGGATTACTTATTTTGATAACAAGAACTAAAGACGATTGGTAGTATATAAAGATTATGTGTAAACTCCGAATGTGAAGTTAAAGCGGAAAAGTGTATTGACATTGATATTGTCATAATAAATAAATACTAGCAGTGACCAGGCCCTGCGGGCGGCTTTTTTTGTTCTGCTTCGCCCAGTTTAAGTGATGGTGACTATTTATAAGGCTAATATTAATAAGACTATTTATAAGTGACTATTTATAACCCTTTTGAAAAACTAACTACTATTAACACTACAAAATATTTATATTTAATAGGTAGATATTTAATAGTAGACATTCTTACATTAAGACCGTGAATAATGAGAGGAACATAAATCTTCTTATTATTGAATGAAAGCGAAAAATGTTTCTTCTTCTTCATACTTTTTTCCTTAAATATAGTATTATAGATGGCGCCACATCCGTTTGCAAATCGCATGTGAGCGAGTGATAAGTGTGTATATTACGGCAGCAGCTCCGTAGAAAAATGCACGTTCACGGACGGGTCAGAACGGTTTCCATACAGTGTGGCGTTGGAGATTTACTCGGAGTCGGGTTTCTTAATTTGAACCGTACGGGCATTACCGTATTACTATACCTCGATGATGATATCAAATCTAATTCCAAGGGAAAAATAATAATATGAAATCATCAAAAGTATTTTATCTGATGGCGCCACTTCCGTTTGCAAAAAGCGTGTGAGCGAGTGCCAAGTGTGTATATTACGGCAGCAGCTCCGTGGAAAAATGCACGTTCACGGATGGCTCAGAACGGTTTCCATACAGTGTGGCGTTGGAGATTTACTCGGAGTCGGGTTCCTTAATTTGAACTGTACGGGCATTACCGTATTAATATACTTCGATTATTTAGAGATCCAGTTAAGTTTGCACGTGATGTATGAATACAAATGTGGTGCTATTATATCGTGTCTCTCACCTAAACATCTTACAAACAGATTGGTGTACAATTTTCAAGTAAAAATATTTGACAGCAATGCCTTTTCAGGACTTCAAGTAGTACCTGAGATGACTATTACCAATCGTCCGAAGCTCTCTCCCTGGGACTAGTATAGTAAATATGCAATATGTCACGTTGTCACGTATATATTTTAATCATTGTCTGTCGACAAGTGCAGCTACATGTGGAACATTAACTCATTAATTAACCATTTAATTTGTGAAATAAATTTTATTGCTGTTTTCTGTTGTGGATCGTTTTCATGAATTCCTTCATAATGCTTGTGGGAGTTAAAGCATTTGGATAAAATTCTTATAGAGTTATTTTCTTTGTTTCAGGTAAGCAACTACCCTTTTCTACATTCTAGCATTTCAGCCTTTAGAGAAACTAGTCTCTGAAATGAGTTCCACATAAATGTAAGAATCTTTTTTATTATTATCTACCAGTACTACTGCTATTTTTATATTTATTTTTATTTTTATGACACATTTTTTATGTTATGTAAAAGAAATCTTGGCATATTTCACATATGGGTGATTTTAGGCATCTTGTTGAAAAATGGGTGATTTTCAGCATACAAATTTATGTTACGTATCAGTAAATTTTGATGTGGAATTCGCAAGGTCTTATAAAATTGACAAAAATCAAGGAAAGTACATTAAAAAAAGAATTAATAAAATTCGTAATCAAATGCATTCTAATTTCATCAATTCTTCGACTGTATTTTACCTCATTTAAAGGTAAAGTCGAGAAATAGTATTAAAAAAGTATTTATCTCATTGACGAAGATAACAATAATAATCTAAATTAAATATGAAAATGAACAAAACACAGAAAAATAATAAAAGATAATGGTCAATGTGAATATTAATATTATAATATAATGAATATTACCATTTTTTTTATTTCGGCTACTGGCATTATACTTACCTTAATTAAAAATTTAGGCTTTGTTAAAGAATTTATATATAAATACATGAAGATTTACGAAAGATTTTTAAAATTATTTATATTGAGGGATCAGTGGGATTTATAGGTCCAGTTAGGAGTTCTACCGAGCCGAACCCTCTGATATGAAAATATCTGGAGTCGGTGAATTATTTTCCCATTTGGTTATCTGGTAAATTAACATGTTGTTCTTGTATTGTTTTGTATTAATTATACTTATATAGTACACTTGCATAGCGTAGATTTACTAAATGATCATTTGTGGTAAAGTGTGAGGAAGGGGTTAGTTTTCCTGTGGGGAAGATTTAACCCAGGCATAAAATCTGGTGACAAAATATATAATGATAATGATATATTAAATTGATGGGAATAACCTTCCAAAGTTAAAAAGAGAGTTTTTCTTATTAAAAAATGTGTAATTATTTATTTAGAAAACCGAACATACCAAAAATTCTCTTAGAAAGGGCTGTTTCACAAAATTTTGACAATTGATCAAATTTCAAAGTTGATATTCAAGTTCTGTGAAAGAAGTATTCAAGTTTTTTTTGTTATCCACATACTGTGAAGCAACCTGCCCATGATGAAATAATAATATTCCTTATAGAACTTTCGCAGATGTAGAACTTTATAGGATTTTGTAGGACCGTCGTAAAAGATAGAACTAACCTTCCCGCCCAAAGTGTCCTAGTTAAAAAAGAGTATGAATTTAAAATTATTAATTATTATTATAACTTTATATTATGTTTTTTTTTTTTTCTGTATTATTTTTATTCTGTTTTATCTTACTATGTGTGCAGTATTTCACAATATATATGTATATTTTTAATATCTATTTGATAATATGTTCTATGTATAATATGGAGCTCGTGGTATTGCACCACCCTCCCCGAGATCTGGAATAAACAATTTAAAAAAAAAAAAAAATCTAAATTAATTAATTAATTTTGTATCCAATCTTCTATGTTTGATTTTAATTACTGAAACACTTTGTATAAATATTTGCAATTGCTTTACAACTCCGATTTGTTTTTAATTTTTTAACGACAATTTCCCTACTAGGTAAAGAAATTTCAAAACACATTTTTTATAATATTGCGTTTTATGATTGCAATTGAAATTATTATTTTAAATTAATTAGCTTTTTATTCTACTCTGGGCTTTTGATTAGTGGTTGACCTCAGTCCTCTCTCGGTTGGGAGGCCGCTTGACCTGATGATATATTTCATGTAATAACTCAAATGAGGCAATGTTTTACCCAGAGGAAATGGGACGCACAAATATAAAACCACAAGTAAACTATTAAAGTTTGTAAAATTACAAAATACACCTTGTGTTAACTCTACAATTTAACAATTTAACCTTCAGAAGTAAATGTTATTAATTAGGAAAACCCGAGCAATACGAAACCATTTTATATATTAATATATTGAAACAATATTTCAACTTTTTTCCACTTACTTATTTTCTGACCGTACCCGGTTTCAGCCTATTAAGCCCATCTTCAAACTGGTGTATACAAATAAAAAATTATTCCTTAAACTATAATTTAGACACACATTTAGAGGGCAGGGGGGTTAACAGGGGTAGTGGTATACAAGAAGATTATTCAACTTATGTGAATTTTCCTAACATCTGATGAATCTAACATCGCAAATATCAATAAAAAAATCCATGTTATCATAAATATATTAATATACACTACATAACCACAGTAAAATGGGTTGGTTAATTCATGTAGTATTCCGAAATAAATATTATGGTTATCTATAAACCAGAGATAATTGTGCCTAGTAACCAGATATCTGGGATTTCGGTAATTAAACACGACATAGGATCAAATATGGGAAAATCCATCCAATTTTAATGAAATCCTTGTAAGTAGGTACCTACGTAATATAAACCATGCTCTTTATGAAAAATTTCTTTAAATTTCAAATAAGGAATTGTTCAATTTGTCCAAATGGTAGAATTTCAATGACCATTCTTTTTTCAAACTTTATTCAGGCAGGTACCAACCATAATATTGAAAAAATGCGAATAAGAAAGTCCAAATAAACACGACGATTTCAAAACTGAAAAAAGAATCTTTGCGGACTCATTGATTAATTTTATGCTTATTTATTTCATTTATTTCTATTTGTTTTCCTTTTTATGTTTTAATTAGGTAGATACCTATCTAACGCGTAATTTAATTTTATTTCTTCTTTTCTTTTTGAATTTTAATTTACTATGTGTTAGTGCATCCGCTCATGGTGAAACTGAAACCAAACTAAAACCGGTTGTTGCCATGTTTACAACCATAAATAAACCAGTTGCAACTGCGCGATGCTATGGTTGCCAGCCAAACTTCTCTCACGGCGCATGTCAATTTTTTGATTTCAGTAATTATATCAGCTTTCTTCACCATTGACGACAAACGGTTCAGATGTCATCTCGAAAACTGACATATCTGAACAAAACTGGTGTATCCTTGGCAACCAGGAACTGGCGCGTCGCCATCCGTGGCAACTAGCACGGCGAGTTGCGAGTCACTGCTTGCGTTGCCGTTGACAACGGGTTTTTTAGAAGTTGTGTAGTGTGCGGACCATAATATTTACATACACAGGATAGTGAATTGAGTTGCAAACTGTATTTTTTTTCAGTTGTCCATTAGCGGAAGCACAGCTAAGTTATGTAATATGGCAGACTGGGATTGCACTATCATCCCAGTCCTGCTGGAATAAAAACTTTAAAAATAAAAATAAATTGAACCGGCCACCATCTTGAAACTTAAACGGAATGTACAAAACAATTTTACATTCAGACACAATGAAAAACGGTCGTTTTAAAATAAAACTAGTCAATTATTTCATAGACACAGTAAAAATCACTCATCTCACGGCGTTAATAATGCATTTTATCTAATCACCAATTTGATAATGTCATATTTTTTTGTTTACTGGCCAATACATTATTTATTTATCCATATTTTTGCTATTTCTGTAAAGTGGGAAATGGAAATTGTTATCAGGGCTTATTTTTAATCAATAAATTTATAATAATAGCTAGCGAGTAATAGAGCTCACTATTATTTTCATAAATCATCAATGTTTCATCGCAATAGGATAATAATTTATTTATTTATTTGCGTTATAAACAGTATTTATACATTTATATAATATGACAGTGATAAGTTTGTTTATATCATTGACCAATAAAATAACGACTACTAATACAAGACCATAATATAAAATTATAAAAAATACACAACAATAAACCTGATACAAACAATTCTGATAAAGTGCATCTTATATTTACAAAAAGTGTTTTATGATATACATATTTCTAAGGTTTACATTTAAATTTTAATGGATATCAATAATATTTTTGAGGAAGTGATTTAACTCAAATACAAACTACTAAAAGTAAAAGAGGAAATGTGATGTACTAATAAAAAAAAAACAAATATTAAGTTTTTGGTTAAACATATGTCATTCGATGGAGTGTCATTTTTTTACGAATGCTGTGAATTTAGCAAGGCTCGTGTTAAACACATCGATGTTTGATACGTTTTTAGATTTTCACGGCCAAAAGCATTTTCATTGTTATGGGTTGTTATCGTCGGATCTGCCGGATCTGCCCTGATGATGGATACTGCAACGCTGTCCGAAACGTCGGCTAAAGAAGGAGGTAGCGCAACACGGCATAACACCCCAAAAACAAACAACGAAAAAACATCGATGTTTAACCATAATCTATTAAATGTGCTACAGCTTCTTCTTATAAATACATTTTTTAAGGTAATTTGTATTGCTCTCATAATTGGTATAAAAACGCTTACTGGAAAAACAAAGTATCATAAATTTATATATATATACAGATAATAAATAGACACGAGAAAGGCATCGGTTTAGAAGTTTTAAAATTCAGTATAATCCATATAGAATAAATCAGTGCCTCCCTGCGCTGTTCTCTCTGGGCCCACAATAGCGCAATTCCGAGACGCCCATTCTCGCTACGACAATGGTTTAAACCTTGGCCTCCGCTAATTCTTGGACTAGGACATAAGTTTAGTTTAAACCGAGGTTTAAGCTAATTCCGGGAATGACTATCGGAAGGTACAATGGAGGCGGAAACTTGGCGATATCGGAGCGGGCGCACTTTGTTTGCGGACTGCGGGTGGAGATATAATTATGTATTAACCTGAACCTTTGCCGGTGTAAGCGTTATGTCTGAATCATAACTTGAACCTTTTCAACCTGAGGTGAACGTTTTCAATCAGGGGAAACCGTTATTCAAGATTTTGTTAACAAATTATTATGTTACGCCTTTGTCGTACATGTACATTAAAGACCACGATTCGTGCGTAAACAATTTTTTTTATTTTTTTTAAAAACTTTTTAACTTAATGTGGAAAACCTCAAATTATAATATTTTAATTAATGAAGATAATATTAGCGAAATTCAATCGAAAATCCGAAACAGAAAATCAGAAAAAGATACAGATACATCTGGGACTCGAACCCAGGACCATGTGGCAATCCGGCCCAACGCGCTATCCACTGCGCCAACGTATCCCTATCCGATTCTATACCCGAAGTGTACCTGGATGTAGGAGCGAGGAAACAAGAGGCAGGCAAATCGTACTACAGCTGTTGAACTACGGAACGAGTCGTAGAAGCGATCCATTCTCTTGTGACAAATGTCAACCATATAAAAATGTTGGAAGTGCGTTTAGCGTATTTCCGACTGCGCACTGGTACCGAAGGAATCATTGACGCTAGTTCCTCGGAGCATCTTCCGGTGGAACAAGGACAGCGTTTCCTTAAGATTGGAGAATCTTTTAAACGGACCGCCAGTTTCTGCACAGAGTAGTGCGTTTTTTCAGGTTTATTGGGGCTCCAGACCAGTGGTGGCTACCAAATTCAACCTGATATATGGTTAATCACCGGAGAAAAAAGACTTCATTCTTGGATTATAGGAACTGGGATACAGCATACGGCTATATGTAAATAAGTATGTGAATAATAGCACATAATTTTCAATACATTAATGTTTTGAGACAGAAATTATAAAGTATTTCCAACTACTTCTGGATATCTAGCACGGTCGGTCGATACAGGACTTATCGATAATGTTGATAACTTGTCAGCGTTCTTGAGCACGAATGCAGATCGCTAACGTAGAAACAACAGTTCACATCGATTAAATTAAGAACATTCAATCGTTGTGAATTGCTGTCTGTTTGTTGGCGATCTTCAGTCATGCTCGGGAATTATGACAAATTACCGACATTATCCTTAAAACCGTTGTCAATCGACCGTGCCAGATAACACCCCGGTGGCCTGTAAACTTAAGCTAATCGTAAACATATTTTAATTAAATTAAAAAATATATAGTTTTGACGAAAATTTTCTAAAATTATTTTCCTACTTATTATTTTTTTTAAATATATTAACTCCATACAGGAGGCCCTGAGTAAAATAATTTCTCTCAGGGCCTATGTCATCTTTGAAGATGCTGCGTGGAGGGTCTTCTTGAGGAGAGGAAGGAGTGAACATGGGCCTTGAAGATACCCATATTGTAGGAAGGAGGAAACACAGAGGCCGGCAAATCGTTCCACAGCCGAGCTGTTGAACTCAAGAACTAGTCGTAAAAACGACCAGTTCTCATGCGATAAATGTCAACCGTGTACATATATTGGGCGAGCGTTTGGCGTGCGTGGTTCGAAACATTGACAGAGTGTTAACAATTATTATATTAATAATATTGCCGATGGAAAGTGCACAGATTAAGTTAAAATAATTAATCAAAAATGTTCACAGCATGCGTAATCAAGTTTTAGTTGTTATTAGATTCTTGTTGTGAAAAAAACAGAAATAATAATAATCAACATAAAATGTGGTACATGTAATGCTAAGTTTACATTACCTACAGAGAAAGTTAAGAAAGAAAGAAAGAATAACACAATTACATAACTGTTATCCATGACATCATGATAGAAGATGGTTAATTGGGTTTTTAATGTATGCGAGATTGTTGGCGAAGATTTCTATAAGGTCACATTTAATAGTATTGGAAACAATAGATAGTAATCATAATAACTTCATCTGAAGAAAGCGGCAGTTTTATCTGAATGATTTATTTAAAAAAATTAAACATTTCATGCACCTACTGGAGGAAACGGAGTTAGTTTCAACTTCAGTAAATTAATAATTATTATAGGTGTATCTGCTCGAATGGCCCTAAGCAAGATTAATGGCCTAAAACTTTAAACAATAATTTACAATTCAAAGGAAGCAATAAATCTCGTTTCAATTCGATAAGTCCTCGTACATAAATTCCAAATAACAATCTGGTGACGTATTCATTTATCCCCAGTGTGATCAAGTCTATGAAATGGAATCCATACCGGAACCGGATATCGGGCAGGACGGATGTCTTGATAACGCCTTCTCTAAGTTTCCGGTTTCAGAAATAAAGGCGAATATGCACGAAAATGGAGCTGGAACTATAACCTTTTACAAATCGTTATTAGCGCGAATGCTACATGAACTATATCACGTATGCTTTAAACTGCGGCATTCCGTATTTGCACAGATTTATAACATTATAACATATTTCTCTCGGACATTTTCAGCTTTTAATTTCTTAAAAAAAATATATGTTATTTTTTAAAGATCTGTTACATTGAAGAGCCGAAACAGTAATTAGGTATATAAAATTCACTCGATATAAAAAACTCGCAAAGTATGCTCCGAAAATAATTAAAAACACATTTAGCTCTTTTATTTAACATGTTATAGCTTTGAAATTTTTTTAAGTGTATCTTTGAATGCAACTTAAGCATTTGTCAAGAAATTTTTGCTCTAGTTTAAATGAGTCATGTTTTATTAAATATTTTCACTATTTTCGCTTAATTATACTCGTTTTTTAATATTAGCGCGCTCCCTCCTACATTCGTATTTACATATCTCCCTCTCTTCTTCTTTTTGAACGCTTACTACCGAGCCCTTAATGTGACGAGAAAATGTGTTCATTTTTATAGCGCTATTTTGAGATACATCACCACCACTACCCTAAAAATCAAAAGGAAGAATAATAATTTAATCCATGTTTGTACTAACCACTCAAGCTTCAACTTAAATACACTTAGGACCAGTTGTTTCGGAAAATTTGACGTTAGATTTTCCTTCAAATCGTCAATCACCGCAAAATTGGGTTGTTTCAACCTCCGTCAGACGAAATTTCAACGAAAATTCCATACAAATGTGATTGGACATCACCTTAATGTGATCAGCCGAGTTCGAACCATTAAGCTTGAATGGCGCATGCGCAGACGTCAATATTGTGATCTGACAGGTCGTGGCGGGAATGTCTGTAATATTTTTAACTAAATATGGCTGGACAATTTTTGTACATAACGTAAAGAATGCACAATGGTTAAAACTTCAGAAGTTAGATATCCTCTCAAAGTAATTCTGTATAAGAAGTTAGATATCCTCTCAAAGTATATAGTTGTCGAAAATCGTCAGTTTCAGAGATTGAAAATGACGTAAAAACTGGCGAAAACATTGAACAAAATAAAAGTTTTCTCTTATTGACCGATGGTATCACAATAATTGTCAACTGTAATACTTACATTATGAATCTACAATATATAAGAAACCTCTTTTTTATGATTGACATATCCCCGTCAAATTATTTTACTGATTATTTACCTTGAAACCACGGAGCTGCATGGAGCTATAGGTTCATGTACATGGATACAACTGAGGAACTCCCGATTTCGTACAAGATACGAAATTAATAGTATTTTATAATAAAAATCCTTTTGTGCTCAATATATATCTTTATTCAAATGTTTATTTATACACGTAAAACTTCCTCGTCATATAAGTTATAAGAATAAGTACACGTATATATAAGTCAGTATTTGTACACAGTTGTATGTGGGTAAAAAAAACTGTTTATTCATTTCACTTGTATGTTTAATTGGCGACTTAAGAACAATGTTAAAATTATCTGTTCGTGATTATTGCTCCTTTGTACCCATATCTTTCGCATGAGATAAGTTGGTTTCTGTTTGGAGATAGCCTTTATCCAAAACACAGACTTGTCATAATTTCAGTTGCAATCCTCCATTATATATTTCTCTCCCATACTGCAATGCCGCTAAAACAAGTATCAATATTATAACATATTTTACTTCATCCGTTGGTACCTGATAAGTAAAACAGACAAACTTAATATTATATCAAATAATAACAATAAATGAGATGTCCGTCATTCATTGTTAATAATGTTAGTTGCAAATATAGTTATACGATTGTAGGATACCAAATAAACTTTAGTAGATACGTAATTATCGGAATTCGGACTTAAAAAATACTCATTATTAATAATACAAGTAACCTCTAATGTACGACGTTTTATGTTGTTAAACGTAGCTTGTAAATATGGGCACGTTGAATTCATTTTCCATATATTTTTATGTTTTCTTTAGCACTTTTCCCACCTTGCTTTCAGGTTACATCTCTGAAGTGGTCACATTCCGGAAAATCGGTCTAAAAAATGAGAATCGAAAAAATCGAGAAAATCGGTCTAAAAAATCTATGAGCAAACAAAATGAGTTCTTATTTTTTATTTTTAAATTGACAATTCATTGCTCAAGGCAGATAAAACATTTCGATCTGAAACATAGGTGCGTTCACATGTGAAATAGGATGAGTGATCACGCACTACTGTATTTTTTAATGAATATCGCAACTGCTTCGGTCCGCAGCCAGTGGAACTATGGCATCCCAAATTGGGATATGTTGTTAGGTTGAAGAGTTAGGTGGGAAAGTACCTGACTATTAAAGTCGTGTCACAAAATACGACTAAACCTTTTTTTTTTTAAAACCTTATTTATTCTCATTTCTTTATACATAGATTAAGTGAAAAAGTTGGTTTTTTTTAGTTATTACAAAAAGAAAATATAAAAAAGAATAATAATTTTTTAGCAATTATTAATAGAAAACATATTGTACTTCAGTTTAGAAAGTTACAGAAAGTGAGTTGTGTGAGTTGCATTCAGCAATAATTTTACCTGTTTTACATATTTTACAATTTTATTTAAAGGTTAAATGTACAAGGACCAATCAAACTGCTATTTCAAGCAACGTTTCATTTCTGAATGGTGGTTTTACACCGCGGCGATACAGAGAGTATCTTTCATTCTCGATCATGCGCAAATATACTATATATTATTTTTTATGAATGAAATTTTTAACTAACTAATCAATGAAATAAAATTTACTTACGCAACTTCGGATTGCTAGCAGAGAGCCTTACCCCTCGACCACGGAAGACGTCTATAAACCATTGTCTATTGCCGTCTCACTCTAATGCTATAAATAGTAGTTGAGTTAACAACTTTATTGTCCCAAAGAAACCTTTCGAATTTTAAAGCAAAAAACTGATTATTGAAGAAAAATGGTTAAGTCATACATAAGTTTCATAGAATTTCTGGTTTGCAAAATAAACATATTCAAGAAGATATATTTAGAGTCTAAATTCTAATTTATTTATTTATTTATTAGGAAAAGTTGACAGCAAATCTGAGATTATACAATGATATATTAATAAGATAGTTAATTATGCCAATTATGAACTTTCCACTGATAATAATAAATGATAAAGTGTGACATTGTAGGGTTGTTTTCTTAATTAAATTATTTTCTAGTTACAATATGTGAAAAGGAGTTACTAGTTACAATATGAAAAAAAGGGGGAGGAGGAAACATGGGATTGGGATGAAGAGGCAAAGGGCGGGGATATATAGGGAGTGAATTTCTACTTAGAGTCATGTTGCTTAGTGAATTTTTCGTTTTAAGTCGAGCTAAAAATGTCAATGTGATAATAATTTAAGTTAAATGAATGTGTGGATCTGTAGATAAATGAGTTTTGTTTGGAGTTGGTCTTGCAAAGAGGGAGATTAAAAGTAAGCGACTGTCTGCTGTTGCGATATGCAACATGGAATGATAGGCGTTGGAGAAGATCGGGGCTATCGATTAAGTTGTGTATGATTTTAAATAACATTACCGAATCTGCTATATTTCTTCGGCAAGTCAACGTCTGTATATTGAAGAACTTTGCATTAAAAGGATACATTAAACAAATCCTTCAATAAACCCTTGTTTTCATTCTAGAGTGTTCTCCCCTTTGTGGTGGTACATTCAATAGATGAACGCGTCCTTCGGTACTCATAATTCCTTAATTTGGCAAAGACAGCATATTACAGCACGACAACACTAATGGATTGCGATTCAAAACATTGATCCATTTAAAATATAAATATATAAAAGTTTTTTCTCGACCAACCAACACTTCCTGTCCGAGTTGTTGCCAGCCTCTAGAAGTTTTTCAAATACATTTTTCAGAGAAAACCCCGAGTGAAAATTCAATGATCAGGTCTTTTTTGAGAATGATGTGTGGAAGATCTTCCATTTAAACGAAGAAATGTTGAGTTCCGGGAGTGAGAATAACAACAAAAAGGGCAAATCATTTTACAGCCGCTGTGCCCACGAACGAGTCGTAAAAACGACCGATCTAACGGGGAAAATGTCAACCGTGTACAAATGTAAGGCATGTGTTTGGCGTATTTCACGGCAATGCCCGAAACTGAAGGGATCAATCACGCTTATGTATGGTTTAGGAATATAACTCTTTTTTACATTAGCTCTTGAGGAGATAAAATCCCTCAAATCCTGTGGGATGCTATCTGGAAAAAAGTACGAGGGGTGATTAGGTACAGAAGTCTAGGGGTTGTGTCCAAGAGTGACGGACGAATGAATCCATCCCTCCCACTGCGGTGCAAGGTGATCGGTTGAGAGGGTACGGCTGGAGAGGTATAGTTTACGTCTCCTTTCACCAGCCTCCTCCGATCTGGCCCGCCATGCAGTAGTTGGGCAAACGCATTTGCCACCAAGACCTAGACCTCATCCCATGAACTCGGGCACCTCTGCTAAGTCACCAAACGTAGCTAAACAATTGGGGTGACCTACGGTGCTTAAGCAATAGATGCATCCCGGGGCAACCATAACTCATAACCGTACCCATAGTAGTCTTTAAAATTAAACAATTTTGAAAGGGGCTGTCAAATCTCTAAATCCTCGGCTTTAACTTGAGTTTCGGAAACAAATGCACGATATCATCCATTTAAAATAAAGTAAAAATTGTGCTTGTGTTTACTCGGCGCTCGATCGATCGAAATAAATTTCTCAAAAAAGTTTATCCCGAAACGTGTATTTTCCCATAAATTATTTTTGACCACTGAACTGAATGCAAGGCTGCCAAACCTTCGGAAACGCTTGAAATTCTCGGGGAGCTGGGTAGGGATGACACGTACCTCCCACGAGCCTTTCCTTGGAGGGCGGGAGGGGGAGGTGGGTGGTTCCTCCCTCTAGATGCTCACAAGGAACAATACCTCGCCCACAATGGGGCCAAGGTTCTCACAAAGGCTTTCTCGATAAAAAAAAGCCTACAGAACCAACAACAAAAGAACGAACTGAAAGATTCCGAGGCGGCTATCTCTTCGATTTGCGGAAAGAAGGTTGTTTTCTGGTCTAGGACCTCCAGGAAAGGAGGGAGATATTTCGTGAATAAAACAGGAAATGTGCACAAGAAATCAAAACTGCATATGGATTTAGATTATCCAGCAAAGTGTAAGAAAGATAGTGCCGACAAAATGATTGGATTTTGGAAACGGCTTTCAGTCCTTTGCGAGCATTCATGTTTTGTTTCTATTTTTTGTTATTGATTTTCTACCCTATTCTATGTAGCTAATGAATTCCCCTATTTTTTGTTTATTATCACATATTTGTAGGATTTAAAAAAATATATATAATTAAATATTTAACCTTAAAACATTTTAAAGAATCTAGATAATATTTATTTTGTTACATTTTGAATGTACACTGTATATAGTCGTTTTAATTAAAATAAAAAATTTGACACATTTTGGCAACAAAGCAATCGGAGGTTTTAAAAATAGTGTCATAATGTGGCAAAGAGCGATCAAGTGGATAAAATTTCATTCTTAAAGAAATAAGATATTTATCTTATAATCCGTATTGATACAAAAATATTGTTTAGGCCACCCGAGCGATTGGTGTTGAGTTTTTGATTTGGCCATTTGATTTAATTAATATCATTCCTCAAAATATTAATATGAAAACATATAAACTGTTTACTGGGGTTTAAAGCTAATGAATCCACCTAGATTTTACGGTTTATCTCATATTTGTAGATTTGTTAAATGTGTTCCAATTTTGGACAGATAAATTGCAGAAAAATAAAAGCCGTTTAAATTTGGACCTAAATTGTTCCAGTGGTTAGAAAATATTTATTTGTGAATTGCATAATACATATATTATTTTCTCCCTACTTTCTGCGCTCGATGCCGATTTGGAAAGGAGATAGCAAAAACTCAAATTTATTTTTAACTATTTACATTGACTTCCCGTTTTAGCGGATTATTTGTTATAAGTAACTGAACTGCCTCAGTAACAATATGTTGTATTTGTTAGTGAAAAAGTGAAGATGCCCACTGACTAATTTCTCTCCATTAGTATACTTAACAAAGAGGAATATGTATGCTGGTAAGTCCCAAAATATCTGCACTGAAGTAAATCCAGATTTGTAGCATTACGTAGTGGAATCCGAAAGCTTATCGATGAAAGCAATTTTGGACTACCAACTATATCATTTAATATTCTATATAGAAATACCGAGTTAGTGAAAATCCTTCTACCTGATAATTTGAGCATATTCATATCATTTAAAAGAGTACCGTTATTCAGCAAAATTCCTGGGGAACCTTAACCATTTAAAAAAATAGAAAACCCACAAGTTTTTATTTGAATTTCCGGACACCGAATTTTTTAATATGACTCGTCTAATACATAAAAATCAGTGTCACGGTGTTTGTAGTCGCACTCCTCCGATACGGCTGGACCGATTTTTATGACTTGTTTGTTTATATATTTGGTAGGTATGAGACTAGACTATAAAGAATATATATCATTCCACGAGCTCTGGCTTTATGAATATTTGTATAAAAAAATTGAAATAGTTTGAGGGAAAAAAGTCGTGAGGGGAAGGGGAATTCGGGAAGGGCGGAGAGGAAATAAGGAGGGGGAGGGGTTGCGGGAAGGGGGTCAAGGGAGGGGGAAAGGGGGAAAAGGCGGAAGGGGAATGCGTGAGGGGAGTCCCGAGAAGGTGAAAGTGGAACGCGGGAGGGGAAGGAGTCGCGGAAGGGTAAGATGTGGCGGAAGGGGAATGGGACGAATGGAAAAGGACATGCAGGGAGAAACAGTTTCTTTATTTAAGTTACATTGCAACGCATGCCGGGTCAGCTAGTAACTCATAAATATTACATTAATATTTTTATGATATTTCGACTCAATTTTGTTATTTTTTGTTGGTGCCGTGCCACATCATCCCCAAATATATCAAAGAGGTAAATTATTTTCCTTAGAGCCTCCTGTGTGGAGTTGATGTAAACAATATAGCTTCCTCAGTAATCCTAAAGTAATTTTTATATCCACTTGAACGTCACCATATTTTATCCCGAAATTAATTTTTCCTTTCTTCCTCTTTAAATATTTAAGCCCTCTATGCTTTGCTTATTAATTTTATTCATTACGCTTAAACCGGTCTTGCATAATTTTTACTTTCAATCTTCTTTCCCAATTTCTTGCAAGTGCTTCACTTCATTGGCGTAGACCATGATTGGTATCAGAACTCCTTTATGTACTGCTAGCCTTACTTCCTTTGAGAACTTAGTATTAGCAACCAATGCAGTGAGTTCTCCATTAATTGATTTTCCTGCAATCGACCTTCTGTCAAAGTCCTTATCAGCGTTACCGTCTATCGCAAACCTATTTCCTTAGCCGACAAACTTATCCACTTGACTCAAGGTAGTTGTTCACAGTAATTTTGTATCCTATCTTTCAAAACCAAGTACAATCAACAAAATAAACAATATTCAGGATACCTCATTTTCTGGTACCTCGTTTATACTCGTTTGCGCGTTTCTTGATTATTTTTTGCTAGCAAACAAAATAATATTATGATCGGGATGCAGCAAAAATAATATTATTTTTGAAACTCATATTTAATATTGGCACATGTGTTTTTTACTCAATTTTCCCCATTGGTCAAAATATACTGCATGTTTTTAGTTTAATTCTCTCCGGTTAGATTATTAGCCTCATTGGGTTGAAAAGTGTCTTCTATTTTCAGTTTTTGATCAACATATCGGTTTCGCAGTTCCCCCAGAAAATAACTACTCACTTTTAATTTTACACTGATTTGTCGTCTTTATCAAATCTATATTTTTTACACACTAACGGAAGGGAAGGCTAACATTTTCCTGTTATCCTTTACAGTGTTTTCACATAATACGAAATAATAGATTTGCTTCTAGTATTTATGCATTCCCAAAAGATCTTATTTTGAATACAGTTATGTATATACTATAATTAAGATATCCTTCTATTCATCAGATATACTTTTGTAGAATAGATATGGACGGGATGTTAGCACTAGAAGCAATAATTGAAACTGATGGTTTCGTGAATATTAATTTCAAAGCTACAAACTACCACTACAGATGGCAGTAGAAACTTAACTCGAAGGTGTTTATGGAAATCTCCGATTTAAATTACAAGTTCGGGGATCAAATAACTTAGGTACGAAGTATGTATGTGTATTATGAGCACAGTTCTACATAATACAGGCGAATGAGTTATTTGACTTCGCTTAATTATTCTTGGTGTTGATTCCATTGTTTGTGTACTAGTTTATTAAAGTTTGATATTAAAAGTTATTTAGCTCGGAAATGAAAATGGAGGGCAGTGTTAATCCAGGTGGAAATAAACGACCTCACAAACCTTAATAATGATTAACTTGTTTGCTACGATTTCAGTGTTATCACGGCCAATATGATGAATTATTGTTTAATTAAAAATATTTACTATGGACAGTTATTTCGTTGAACATTCTATTCATTGGTTGTACAAATTAAAGTTATTTTTTCACGAAATGGCAAAAAGATGTTGGTATCGAGAGAACTACGCTCATTGCACGCGCCTCAGAAGCAATGACCCAGATTTCTGAAATGAAATTTTATCTGATGATTAAATGATAAAACTTTTAAAACCCAATTATATCCTGATTGGTAGATATTCTCAGTATCGCTTTTGTGAAATACCAACCCTTTTATTCCAAACATTGCTAAATTTGGTTTTATCCGTGTTTGGTGACCAGATTGGAATATCCAAATACTTCCCAACAACACTCCGAATACTTTTCTTCGTTATTCCCTTTAGCTTCCACAGGATACCTCAAATATTGGGAATGCCATAGTCCTTCTGCCTCTGGACAGTCGATAGCAGTTGGTATTCTAAAGCGTTATTCTCGTAAAAAAATTATTTCTATTCCTTATTAAAACAATTACCAAAATTAAATAATTTTTGCATAACACTTTTTTATGAACTTGCCAACAGGTTTCAACACAATTATGCCTTCATCGGGGTAAACATACTAATTTCGGTCTGTGATGTGTTATATATTTTTGGTCGTGTCAAGAGTTCAGTTAAGCGAAGTGACAGCATATAGCCAAGTAGGTATATAATATTTTAACAAAAAAAACGTTTTTATTGTCATTTTCAAAAAAAATTGTAAAGCGACGCGACGCGACGTGTCAATAATTCATACTATCCCGAGATTTTTTACGGGTCCGCGCTAGTATAAACAACATCATTTTGGTTGCATGTACGTAACAGTATCATTTCGGTTAGGTATATATAACATTCTAAAATACGCAATAATAAGGGAAAATAGTTAGAAATTGAATAATTCATAATTTTTTTTTAAATAGGCAATTAACCCTAAGGAGAGTGCTTTGTGTCTTTAAAGTTAGGAAAAATTGTTAAATTTTTGAGAAAGGCATCTTAAAAGTTCTGTGAAAGTTCTACTCCAGCTCTAATAGTATTCCATTATAGTTCAATGGTTTCACACATCTGAAAAAAATACAGAACTTGAATTGAACTTTCACCTAGCTTCAAATTTTACTTTGAAATATGATGATTTTTTTTTATTTCTGTGAAATTAAATGTATATATATATATATATTATTTACGCTAAAGTCGGTCGCATAAGCTTACTCTACGTACGAGAAACAAACGGAAGTGCTGCCATATATAATATTCAAATAGAATTATTGAAGTTTTCATATTATAGTTTTCCCGGGTATATTATAGCTGCTGGTTTTTATATATTATCAGTATAGTAATGAATTTATGTTGCCGTTATTAACAGTAGTTGCTGGTGTAATGGTTATCATAGCTGTCATCGAAGAAGTTGACGGGGGTTCAATTCTCAGTGGGGGCATTTTTTGGTTTTAAATTTTACATTTAAAAAAAATTATAGGAACTATTTTCTAGGACTTTGTAAAAACATATGTACATAAATATATTTTTAATTTTCCAGTGATATATCACGGCTCTGCGTTAGTTATTTATTTGGGTGATATATTGACTCAGGTTTCTTGGAGAGCAGAGGCGAGTAATAAATTGTAAGGGAGTTGCAACGTGAGACTTCCTCTTCCGATGTCCAGTTTATTGGAAGATTAAGTTCCAAGGTGTTCATGGCTACTTGATATCGCTCCAAACTTTATTAGATCCCGCTCGGTCAGAGATAATGGCGTGAAAATGATCTCCGGTGTCCGGCAATGAAGCTTGCTTGTTCAACGTTCGTGGAAAGAAAGAGACAATAATATGACGTCTCCTCCTGGGACGTAATATTACCTGGACGGTTAGTGTTGCCAGGTTGGTGTGAGTAAAAGTCCGATTAAATAAGATTTCATGTTTTATCGGCACTTGCGTTGACAAGGCTGTATTCGGTAGATTTTCTATGAAAATGGCCACAGACATCGCACGTCGCGATGCGTGTGGCCAATGTGATTCTAAAACATAAATAATAATAAAGGCTCGAGTAAATCAAATCGAGTAGTCGTTCATACTCAGTCTTCGCGGCAACAAGTCGGCGGCCTAGCTACACAACCTCGCAATCTGCGGTTCGCGTGTCGGGAATAATATTACGCGATTTGTAAATACTCTACATTTGTAAATAGTGCATTATGTAAATTATGTAAATACATCATCCTATCATCAACTATCATTCTCGTGTTATTATCCCGACCAGCACGTGCGGAGATATCACGACCCACCGATATCTCCTCCATCACCCGGAGGCCCAATCATCTCCTCACATAGGAGACTCTCATCTTGCCCCCAAATATTGTTAGGCGTAGCGATGCATACGTACGTCGACCCAGTCTGAATCTACTATTAATCATAGTGTGTCGAGGACGTCTCGATCTGTTGATAATGTAACGGAAACGGAAATAATAATAAGAAATAACGATATAACGGAAATTTTCCTTCTTTTAGGTAAAATGTGGTGCCTAGGAGATGATTGGTCTTATTTTTGATTTGGTTTATATTATATTTTACGTAAATAATGTACATGGTTACATTTCATTGTTTAAATATTACATTTTTATATTAAGTATAATTTTTTTTGAAATGTGTACATCTATTTGAATTTCCCTTTCGTTTTCATGAACTAATTAATGCCAAACTTGAAAGTGGAAATTAACCCACTTCCCGACATTTGATCGAGCTGAAACTCTGTAAATTTACTCGTTGCCGATGACTATACATTCTATCAATTTGTGATACTCACGTACACATTTCTCCATAGGGTCATGCGATTTTTGTCGGCCTTCACGGTCGAGAGGCAAGGCTCCGGTCACGGGTTCAAATCCAAGCGTGCGCCAATAAATGTGGCACTTCCAGAGTGGAAGATACTCGGTACCGGCCTGGTGTAAGACCATCTTTTAGAATTGAAATATTGCTTGAAATGGCTTTAGCCGTGTTTTGCTTCCTTTTCCCATCTCCTTCCCCGCCACTTACCTTCAGCCTCACAACATACCCCATTTGGCGATATCATAGTCTCACTGGCTCCAGATGGGAGTAGTTAGGACTCACATAGAAAAGTCGATTTATTTCATTACCCTTACCTTAGTGACTTAAAACAAATACATGTTCATGATAAGTTATATATATATTTTTCAATATTTCTCATATCAAGGATCTGGGTATCGTGTTTGATGAAAAATGAACGTTTGTTCCACACATTAATGAAGTTACTAATATGCTATGTAATGTTTGGGATTTATTTTAAGAACAGTCAAAAATTTTACGTCACTTTTTTCATTTAAAACTCTCTTCACTGCCTTAGTTAAAAGTAATTTAGAATACAATTCCACTATTTGGTCCCCATACTTTAAAGCACATCAAATAAAAATTGAGAAAGTTCAACATAAATTTTTAAGTTTCATTAATTTCAAACTCTCCATACGCATTGAACAAATCAATTATGATAAATTATTGAAAGGACTTAATTTAACTGACGTATCTCGTAGAAGAACCAAGAGCGATCTGGTACTTTTATTCAAATTAGTTAATGGCACAATTGACGCACCGGACTTAACTAAACTAATAACATTCCGAGTACCAAATCGTAACACGAGGCTTCCAGAACTCTTCTTTGTTTATCCTTCGAAAATTAACTATTTCATTAACTCCCCAATCCAAAGACTACATAGGCTTGGAAATAAATTTAGTTCAGTTGATATTTTCGTTTATTCATTACCAAAATTTATTTCTGAAATTTCAAAAATTGTGTTTCCCATTTAGTAATGTAAAGGAAGAGAAACAATGATATAACATAATTTGTATATTATTGTTTCTTTTTCTTTTATTTTTGTATAATGATTGTTTTAGTAAAAGTTAAATTGTAAAAGATTTATTGTAAAAGTCCTAAGGGCGTGAATAAATAAATAAATAAGTTAGTCTTCCACAATACTAAATGTTATAAAGATATTAAGAGCGATTGACCAGCAGCTGAGAATAAAAGTTTAAAAATGCTTGCAACTGTACAGGGAGGTTCCAATGAGAAAGATCGATTATTCCCGGTATCAATTTTTTTAAATTAAATATTTAGTATCGATTTATTTCATTCAAAACTTGCTTTAATATATACTTACATTCAAGTAAGCAATAAAAATGCGCAAAACGAACGATGATAAATTATTAAATATAGTGTACTTCTTGTAAGTATTTTTTGATCATAAGTATTTATGATTTTTTGATAATGTCTAAACATGATATGTGTAAAAAAATCTGAAATATTTTAGTTTGTAAGACCTTAAGTAAATAGAAAAACTGAGGTATTTTTGTCACAAAACACGTTCTCGTATTTATTTTTTGATGATTTTAATTTAGCTAAAATTTAAATTTTGAAAACTGTCTTGACTAGATTATGTATTGATTTATTTTGTTGTATGATTTTAAATTTGTGTCGTTTAATAGAATCTATCGTTTGAAAATTGAATAAATCTGCCAACGACCAACGGTATAACCTTAGTGTATTAAAAATAAACTTAGTTTTTCAAAATTTTTAAACTGCGTGTACCAGATAAAATAACAATCTTTTAAAATCAATTTTTGTTTTTTTGTAAAAAAGAGTCAATACGTCTAGAATTTGATTTAAAAAGGACTAATTTCCGGTATTCTCTGGTAATAAATACCCTCTTAAAGAATAATATAATTATCAGCTCCTCACTCTCTATGTTATAATTCCACAACAGGACTTGGTGGCAAAAAGCTGCTCCCTTCAATTCCTCTTGTTCATCCATACCCCCCGCCAGTACCCCCCTCCCAGACGTTTCGGGTTTAAGGTTCCCTGAATAATTCATCAGCCGCCTCGTTCATCATAAATCGTCTCGGCCTGGCAGGACGAAACAACGCCGACGTTTTCTTCCCGAAACTTTCACACCAGGATATTATTTATATCCCTGGATTTTCTGCGAGGACGCTGAATAATACAAAGATTGGACGATGATGAACGGGGGTAATTACAAAATGGCGAAGATGGAATAATTATTATAAATTATAGAAAACTCATTTTCAATCGTTTTTGTAATATGTTTTGTGCGAATCTGATGACTTTAGTAATCAATTCGGTTGTGTTCCTTGGGTAGGTATGCTTTTGTAATTACTACTTATAGATATAATTTGTCACGCTTTACCCTCTTGATTTTTTAAAGTTTTTTATGAGACAACTCACGAGAGCGCCCCTGTCTGTAAAGTGCATAGATAATATACTGGTTGGTCAGCGTTCTGAGACGGGATAAGGTAGGGGCTGCAGGTAGGGATTTGTTAATGCAGGTTTTGAACTAGCTCAGATTATAAAAAGGAGAAAAACAGATGCTGGCAGCTCTTTCCAAGTACGAGCCGATTCTTATGAAGCTAACTACTGTGAACGGGTGTTCCACTCATGTCCGTCGAGTTTTGGTCACATTCAGATTTAGTCACCAAAAAGGCTAAAGCCATTTCAAGTAACGTTTTAATTCTGAATGACAGTCTTACATCAGGGGGATGCTGAGAGTATTTTCCACTCTAGAACGTGGTGTAAAAATACCTGATATATAATTTTTTAAATGATAAAATATATTTTAAACACAAATAAATCAAACTGAACCCGCGACATCCGGATTGCTAGTCGAGAGTCTTGCCCCTCGACCACGGAGGCCCTCACATATTATATTTTGCGTCTAACAACCTCCTTGTTTCGCCTCGTCTTTTTAAGAGGAAATCGATGAAGAAATTATGTACTGTTTTTGGTTATTTTTATATTTTATTATCATACTAATTAATGAATATGTTTTACACAGACTTCTTCAATGAATCTCCTGTCTTACGTATTTACTCTCTATATTTAAATATATTATTTTGATTAATGTCATCATACGGTAAACGATAAACATAACACGGGTAACTGATGCGTTAATAATAAGAAATAATGTTTAGCCGCAAATAATATCGAATACTGTGTCTAAGGGTCGTCCATAAAATACGTCAAGCAGTAAAGGGGGAGTGGGAATACACATTAACGTGAATTAGTGTGATAAAGGGGTGGTGGGGGTTTGGAATTACGTGACGTAGTACTGATGTTATGAACTAAGAATATATCACATTCAAATTTATTTATATCTTCTCATTATACACATATTATAATTATTTTTTACATAAACAATTAACCTCACTAGGACATTTAATAATGCTTAACTTTTAATAACTTTTTATAAATGCTGTGAAGAGATTCATTATGACGGTATAACCAGAGAATCCCGGAAATTTGTCTTTTTTAAATCAAATTTTTGTCTTATTGATTGATCTTTTTTTACAAAATAACAAATATTGATTTCGAAAGTTTGTAATTTTATCTGTTAAAGGCATTTTTTAAATGTTGAAAAACTAAGTTCATTTTTATTATGGTTATACCGTTGGTCGTTGGCAGATTTGCTAAATTTTCAAACGAAATATTGTATTTTACAACACAATTTTCAAATCATATAATCATACAGTAAAATAAGTCAAATAATCTAGTAAAGATACTTTCCAAAATTTTAATATAATTCAATTAAAATCATTAAAAAATAAATCCGAGAACGTGTTTTCTGACGAAAATACCTCAGTTTGTTTATTTATTTAAGGTCTTACAAACAAAAATATTTCTTTTTTTTTACACACTTATTTTGCTTAGACATTATTAAAAAATCATAAATATTTATGATCAAAAAATACTTACAAGAAGCAGACGAAATAAAAAAAAAATTTATCACGCTTTTGAGCATTTTATTGCTTACTTAAATGTAGGTTTATAGAAAATTTTGAATGATTTAAAGTCGATATTGAGTTATTAGTTAAACTTTAATCAATCTTCAAATCTTTAAAAATCTCTAAAAACAAGTTCTGCTATGTAATTATTATTACGAGTGACAGCTGTTTCGCCTTCAGAAGGCATTGTCATATACAAACGCATGTCTCTTTTTTCAATAACATTATGATCTGTTATTCAGACTCATGTATTTGATTCTTTTGTACATCGAATTTATGACCAAATAATAACTAATATAACTTAATATGTGCCCCATATAAATAAAAATCGGATAGTTACATCTATATTTACGATAATTCTTAGATTGAGATATGGTGTCGATATAAATGTTGGAATTAATCAGATTTCAACAGCTTAGTTTTTTTTACATTAAGGCGCTCCGCCCACTGAGGTAACTGAAAACCAACTAAAACCGGCTGTTTTCTCTGTCTTGATTGGTCAAAATGCCTGTTTAACCATAGACGAATAACAATCAGCTGACAGCTCGCAACTAGCAACGGCCGCCCAGGGCAATGAGCAGTGACAGTCGCGAGTCACCGCTTGCGTTACCATTGACAACGGGGTTTTGTGTGATTGTGTAGTGTGCGCCGCGTGCGGGCCATCACATGTCATACAAAGACAGTTGGCAGTTGAGAGTTTTCAGTTGCCTCAGTGGGCGGAGGCGCTAACTCTACACTAATAATTTCTCTCAGGGCCAATGTCATATTTCAAGATGGTGTGTGGAGGGTTTTTTGAGGATAGAAAGGAGTGAACCTAGGTCTTAAACAGTTCCCTGTTGTGGGAGAGAGGAAACACACAGGTCGGTAATTCGTTCCACAGCCGAGCTGTTGAACTCAAGAACGAGTCGTAGAAGCGACCCGTTCTCACGTGAAAAATGTCTCATGAGAACAGCATACCTACCTGACGCCTGTGCTCTAAAGATTGAAATCAAAATAGTGAAATCTATCAAACGGACCGTTTTCCCGTCTCTGCAGAGAGTCAAGGGTTTTTTTCAGGTTAAAAGCGATGTCTCGGTAAGAAAGATCCAGTGTTCAATCCCCAGTTGCGATCGTTACCTTTTATTTTCTGTGTTGTTCTGTTTCATGTTTCATTTAGATTTGTTAATGTTTTTCTTCAAATTATTTAATACTAGCTTCTGCCCGCGATTTTGTATGCGCAGGATTATTACATAACTGGTTTATTTGTGTACATTAGTGCTTCAAGTAGCCTAATGCCAAAATTTGAGAATGTATTTTTGCAAAACAATGATTTAATCAAAATTCTATTTTAGAAAATATTAAAATTAGTGAATTAATTTGAAATACTCGCCTGATACTTTGAATCGAATCAAGAATTGAAGATATTTTTAATTAATATGTACCTATGTTAGGTACCTAATTTGATTGATTGTTCTTATAATATACAAAAATGAATATTTCTTATACATTGGAAATAGCTAGCTTTATAAATTATAGACTATATGTTATTCTGATGTATGAACTATATGATTGTAAAGTTTTATTAAAATCCATTTAGTAGTTTTTGCGTGAAAGAGTAACAAACACTCATAAATCCATATAAACTTTCGCGTTTATAATAATACTAGCTTCTGCCTGCGACTTTGTCTGCGTATAAGATTAGTACTTAGAGTAATCTATTTTCTTTTCCTAGGTCCCATCTACGTTTATACCAAAATTCTTAACCTATTTATTTAAAATATCTATAATTCTTGATTCGATTCAAAATATTAGGCAAGTACTTCAAATGAATTTACTAATTTAACTATTTTCTAAAATATAACTTTGATTTAACAATCATTGTTTTGCAAATTGTCATTCTCAAATTTTAACATTTTCTATTAAACTATAATTATTATTTACAATACATTGAAAATGAATAGTATATAAATTATAGCCTAAGTATATGTTCTTCTGATGTATGAGCTATATTATTGTAAAGTTTCATTAAAATCCATTCAGTAAATTTTGCGTGAAAGAGTAACAAACATACATACATCCATACAAACTTTCGCGTTTATAATATTAGTAAGTAAGAAGTAAGATTACATTGATGTGTATAATCATTAAAAATAACAATAAACTTAATAATAACTATTAGTAAAGAAGTAGTAGTGGAATGATGTTTATGAAATTATTCTGGAGAGGGCGAAAGGCAACGTATAAAAATGCAACTAAATACATAACAATATTTAAATCACCCGTAGGCGAGAATCACTCGGTATAGTAGTTTTTTTTTTCCAAATTGAAACTCGTTTGATTGGGTTCACTAACGAAACAAAGCAGTAACACCAGGTAAATCCACACAAAATATTCTAGTTAATTTCGTTTGTATAAAGCTAGGACTGGCAGAGAATCTAGTTAAAATGTTTCATCTGCCTGTGGCGCGAATTTAAAACTCCGCCAAGAATCTGTTTGTGAAAGCTCCAGGCAGAATGTGAACTAGTTATTTGAGGATAAAGCCGCATGTTTACGCTACTGTTACGTTTTGTACGTATCGCTACTCCTTCATAATACATATAATACTGTTATGTATCGTATGAGTGGGTGATGCTCCATATAAAGGTATGTTTGCTACGCTATTGTATCCTGTGGTATTCCCTCGCTTTGCTTCGTATCACCTTAGATAATATGCTAAGTGAACGTTGTGTTGCTCTTTGACGGTGTTTTACATTACAATGTGCGAGTACAGTGCTGTGGGAATAAAATATTGTATATTGAATAGCAGTGCAGTAAATGGTAGTCTAACCTAACCTATCGTTGTTTTGTCATCAGAGTAATATTGATCGTACAATATTACTCTGATGTGTTCTATGCAGGTATTTATGTAAATTTTCTATTTTCTTTTCGAAAGCACCAAACTTGGTGATTTATTAAATTTTTGGTTTGGCTATTTAACGGCCTCCTTAGTCAATGGGTCAGGCTCTCGACTCCCAATCTGAAAGTCGCGAAAACGGTTGAAAAAAATACGACTTTTCATGTAACTGTGTATCTAATATTTTAAAACGTGAGTGGTAGATTTACATCACCGCACAAGTGGACAGTTCAGGATTGCCTGCCTGGAATGGCTTTATCCGTGTTTGGTGATCAGATTTGAAAAGCCGGCTGTTTTGCAACCTTCCTCTTCTTTATCTCTTTCCCTTTCTGAATCCCTTCAGCCTTACTGGCTTCGGACAGTTAGTGACCGCACTACTCAAGCGATAATAATTACGATATTGGTAAGTATCCTGCTCTTCGGCAAACTTTCAACATGGTCATTTTATTACTGTATTCTGCAATTTGGTCATGATTCAAAAAACGTAATCGTTTGCAATTGAAAACCTTTCAGTGCTATTTTCTTTTTGTAACAGTTGTGAAATCCTATTTCCTAAGCATTGAAAACTTCTTTGATCTGGAACTTTGCAAAAAAAAACCTACTTTCTTTTAAGCTTACTCGAATAACTGATTTCCATTTCGCATGTTTTTTTTAATCAGTATTTCCTGCGATCGCAATAAAGCTCCCTAAACTGGGCCAACGATAATGTCTAAGGGGTGCTTGGAAATCGATAAGTATCAATTTTCGTTACTGCGATACGTAAACCGAATTTCCTTTATAACTTACATTATTACGTAAAGACCCATTTCGCCAATTGTACAAATCCTCAGGTCTTTGATATTCCGTCTCTCAGTGAAATTTTATTTTATACTTGAATAATTCGATCCCAGCGAGTCGAATCGTTAAGTTTTTTTTTCAAATAAGTTTGAAAAAGACAATTTTGGATGGGTTAAAAAAGCACCCATTTAAAAGCCGTGAAACTTTTTTTCCATCATCCAAATCCCATTCCAATCATCCCGTCCACCAATTAAAAACTCAAATTTATAATATAATGTTTCCAACAGCGGATAAATATATATTTTAATTTGATTAGTCATGGATTAACCGCTATACAACCATAATACTCTTATACTTTTCTGTTCTACCTTTTGTCTACCGGTATCATTCCGGATTTACCTTAGTAAGTGCTTTCCCCGGGTGTTCCTGACTTCTTCTACCATTCTCTTTCGCGTCATATACCTATTATCCGGGTGTTTACTTCTCCCTTCATCCGCTTTACATGTCCAAAACATCTCAGCTTCCCTTTTTTAGTGATGCTCAATAGGCTTACATCAGGAATGCATTTCTTCCGGATTCCACATTTGTAACACGGTCAAACTTAGTTCGTACAACACTGATCAGGGATCTCATTTCTACAGTATTTATTCAATCATCATCTTTCGTCGTTCCACTTGCAGCTCAATGCTTCAATGCCATTCATTAGAGTTGGTATTAACACTCCATTGTGAACTGCTAGCCTGCACTTGAGACAAATTTTCACTTAACTGATTATATACTATCCTTTAGATAACGAAGAACATAATCATTAATGTAAACATTTGCAATGGGGGACATTTTTGTACGAGTCCGCAGTAGGTTTTCGCTCCAATTGCCAATTTTTATAGTAATGTGTAAGCAAATGTCTGTGTCTGAGGTCGGCGGATATCCCGCTTAAAATGTATTCTTTTAGCATAATTTTAAAACTTTCGAAATTATTTGAAACAAAATTAACAGCGGCGTGCGGTCATAATTCTAGCTGTAAACTTCATAATTCTGGCACGTGCTGACAAAGAACTTGACTTTGCTAATAAATCAAGCAATTTAAATTAATTAAGCAATAAATTTCCAACCGGGTTTTTCCTGGTAACGATACACCTGTAGACTCTCATTCCACGATAATACATTTCCGTAGATTCCCCCTTTTCAGACTAACAATAAATATTGAGTTTTAATGTTTATGTTTATCCAATCACTTCTTTATAGATTTGTTTAGAGTTCTTTCTCACACTTTTTATTTTTATAATACCATTATCTGCCAAAAAACTTTTGATATGTCCTACGAAAAGCTCCTAATGGTGAAAAAACTTGAGTCCCGTTCTTATGACTGCCTTTCTATGAAGAATTTCTGGGTCAAACCATATTTCAGTTCATAATACCACTTAAGTCATAAGAGTGAAGCTTTAAAGTATTTATTAATTTATAAAAAAATAAATAAGATACGTCACGTATTGTAGTCAAGCTTCAAAACGTGTATGTATATTTCCAATTTACAGAGTTGATGTGTATTACACGCATACATGGAATACTTTACAAATGATTATTGCCTGCTTTTATATTCAAGGATTCTCATAAGATTTTTTGTAATGAAAAACTCCTTCAAATTCTGTGAAATGATTTGAACTTTCTTTTGGGAATCTGCAATGAATGTTTCTAGCATTTTTTTTTCTAAAAGCTCACAGCGTCGCTTCAGAGATTTGTGATAATGATACATACCCTCTTTTATGTTAGGTAGATCTCTAAACCCGGGAATGTAAAATACTGAGCTAAATTAAATATTCCACCCTTACAACCCTCTGTTCATACTAAAGGTAGCTTCTAGCAGCGGTTTAGATAATAATAATAATCTTTTTTCCAGCAACTTTTTTGCGATGCATACCATGATCGACAATAATTTAAACATAACAAAAGCTGCATAAATAAATGTTTTTTTAAATATTTATTTTTTAATAATTTTAGGTATAAACCCTTTTTTAGGTTTATGGGGGATATTTACTGTTATTATGTCTCCAGGGGCCATAGGGAGACTCCTCTATTCGGGCATCCATGGCCAGGATGGGCAGTATTAGAATTACTTGTATTTGTATTTGAAATACAAAAATGTATTTTGTATTTGTATTTCAATTACTTCCTAAAAATTTAATTTGTAACTATTTGGTATTTCAAATACCTGATACTGAAGTATTTTGTAATTAGTATTTCAAATACATGGCTTCAAAATACATTTTCACACAAATACATTTAGCCAACTTATGATAATAAGACATCAATTTAAGTTAGATTTAGTCAGCTTTCTAAACGACAAAAGTATAGTCTTGAAAGCGATCCAAATATAAAAAAAAGTGTTCATACAATTTAACACAAGTTTGTGTTCATCAGGACCTGTAGAAAGTTTATTTTCTTTAGCAGGTTTTATTCATTCCCCAACAAGAAACCGTTTGTCTGATGATCTATTTAAAAATCTAGTGTTCATAAAAGGAAATTATTATTTTACTGATAAATAGGCTGGGCTGGATTAGTTTCTATTTACATTACCTAACACCTGGGTCGTATACCACAAAACTTTACAAGTCTACTAAGTGGAGCGGAGATGCGATGTGTCTTTTGAGCAATATGATTTGTCAATTTTGGCACATCTCTGCATCGCTCTGCTTCGCTCTGCTTCGCTCTGCTCAGTTTTGCTTTTAGATAGGGGTACTTACGACAATTTCAATCAACGGCTCTGAAAGTATTTTGTATTTTAAATAAAAAATGTTTAAAATACTGTATTTTGTATTTCAAATACACGACTTGAAAGTATTTTGTATTTCGTATTTTAATACACGACCTGAAAGTATTTTGTAAATTGGATTTTAATTACAGCAAAGTATGTATTTTGCCCAACCCTGGCCATGGCATTAACTATGATATTCTTGGATTGGCGTAGTATATATTTCCCATGCCGTTATGAAGAAATTATCGGAAAAAAGTGCACTTGTACCTTGGTAGGCGACAATACTTGGTGACTTCGTTGTATTAGGTTATTTCATTGTGCATAAGAAAGTACCCACATTCTTGACGTATACAGAGATATATATGTTGAAGAGTATTCTTTTGACGTTTGTGGTGTGAAAGCGCAATACTTTGACAGATGCCTGCTCAAACTATATTGCTCATTTCTGTTTCTCTCATATTGTAGGCAACTACCTCCCGGGCATTTTACCTTACGAACAACTTCCATTTTCTTTCATCTATATACCTTAGTATGTACCTTTTGATTGAATACCGAAATTAATTAGACATAGGTAGTACAAATATGGGGTGCTTTGTGGTTTTCTCTGTTGAACAACAATACTTCTCAGATGATTGGGAGCTTCAATGATATTATACTTGGTTGGTCAGGTTACTAGTCTTATTATGCTTATTTAGCGTCTTGTTTACAATAAATAATACTATCTAACTGGGCTAAACAACCGTTCTAATGGATGCTCTGTGTTTATCTGAAGCAGGAGAACTCGTCACCGAAAGTGCCCAGCTGTCAATCGGATATCATCGGCTATTTCCGTAACCGTTCGGGTATTACACACGAACGGGCGATAGTTGACTCTTTCCTGTAGCACAACGTCACTGACATCTGAAAAAACTCTACACGGAGAAAAATGTTATTCTAAAATAGATCATTTTATTCTTAAAATGGTTAAAAACGGGACTGAAGTTCTTACGAACAAATCAACAGGGTTTCAATGTTTATTGGCGGGAAAATGAAAGAATACTTTCAAGTCGTGTATTCTTACATTTTCCCGCTAATAAACGTTGAAATCCTGTTAATTTGTTCGTGAGAACTTCAGTCCCATTTTTAACCGTTTTACGAATTAAATGACAAAAATTATCGTATTTTACAATAACATTTTTCTCCGTGTAACGACACCTAATGAAAAATATTGAAACTACATACATATATTACCTACATATTCCCATACTATAATATCTAATATAATCATTGACGAACTTAATATTAACAACTCTCAATGTTAATGTGAAACACACAGAAAAGAAAACATAAAGGTAACAGTCACAACTGAATAAATTATGTCCGTCTGCATAAAAGCTGTCAGGAAGGGGGTATCTGAAATTATTTCGGGTGACTACCTGATGATTTTGTTGTTGTAGACGAGATAATCACGCAACGATTCTGGCGAATTTGAGTTATTTGTAGTTTAACGAGTTTTTTAGTGCAGACGGTAGAGGGTGAGTGGGGGGGGGAGGTAGGGCGGAGTATTGAACTGTTTCCCCGGTGTGGGGGTGATTGAACTGGATGAATTGGTGTAAGAAGGTGAACTTTACCAAATCGAGCCGTATCGAACATAAGGGGAATGAGACTAGAGATAGCTACGATAGACCTGCTAATAGCGAGATGGAAATTTAATGAGATAGGCACATACAATATATATACTCGTACATTCACATTATCTGTATAATTTACTTTCATATTTTAAGCACGGAGGTACCTAGATTTTGTCAGTGGACGTTTTATATAATTGGAAATAAAAACCTTAGTTATTAAGTCACCCGCCAAACAAAAATCACCTAATATTTTTTTTTGTTATATATATTAACTTCATATAGGAGGCCCTGAGGAAAATAATTTCCCTCGGGGCCTATGTCATCTTTGAAGATGCTGCGTGGAGGGTATTGTTAAGGAGAGGAAGGAGTGAACTTGGGTCTTGAAGAGACCCATGTTGTGGACAGAAGGAAACACAGAGGCCGGCAAATCGTTCCACAGCCGAGCTGTTGAACACAAGCACGAGTCGTAAAAACGACCCGTTCTCATGTGACAAATGTCAACTGTGTACATATGTTGGGCGAGCGTTTGGCGTGTTTCCCGACTAAGCACCGGTGCCGAGGGGATCAATGACGCTAGTTCCTCTGAGCATCTTCCATTGAAATCCCGGTAGAACAAGGACAGCATTCCTACTCGACGCCTGTGCTCTAAAGATTGCAATCAGTTTGTTAAGATGGGAGAATCTATCAAACGTACCGTTCGTTTCTACATAGAGTCGAGAGTGTTTTTCAGGTACTTTGGGGCTCCAGACCAGAGGTGGCTTCCAAATTCAACCGTGGGGCGCACTTGCGATATGTACAGGGTTGTACTATTAAAGTATCTGCGGGCCCTGTACAGTACACTGTGTTATGCTACCTCCTTCTTTAGCCAACGTTTCGGACAACGTTACAGTGTCCATCATCAGGGCAGAAGTGTGATTAGTATTTTTTTACTGAAATAGTTCCCTTTCACTGAAATACCTACCAGCTCGTAGTGGATTGAAGCTGACGACACGGTATCGATTCCAAGTAAATAAGCACACACTTAACACAACAATTTCACATCGTCGGATCTGCCGGATATGCCCTGATGATGGACACTGCAACGCTGTCCGAAACGTCGGCTAAATAAGGAGGTAGCACAACACGGCATAACACCCCAAAAACAAACAACGAAAATGCTTTTGGCCGTGAAAATCTAAATACGTATCCTTTTTTTGTTATTTATTTTTGGGGTGTTATGCCGTGACTATGTGACATCTGCCCTGATGATGCACTGTAACGTTGTTCGAAACGTTGGCTAAAGAAGGAGGTAGCGTAACACGGCATAACACCCTAAAAATAAATAACAAAAATACTTTTGGTCGTGAAAATCTAAAATCATATCGAAATGAAGACTTGCTAAAACTAAGTTAACCCATATGTGTCAAACGCCCCATTTTTAAAACGGTTAGTAATTTCCGATTTAAAAAAATATCACGTGCTTTTGTTTTTTTTATGACTAATAATTTATTTATTATGATTCATTGCAACACTAATAGATACTTGTTACGCGCGAGACGCCATTTTGTTTTTCATTATTCACGTCAAAAGTGACCCTATGACCCTTGTAGCAATGTCACGGAGAAAAAAGTAAGTAAATATAATTTATTTCCATAGTTTTGCTGCAAATTCGACATTATGTCATTGTATAATATGTATACTATAAAATAATAATATAAATAGTTTGATTAGGCTATATTACGATATCAATCTAGACAGTTTTGTTGTGCGCCCCATTTTAGGGGCGTTGAGCGCGGCAGTGTACACATTTTAGAAGTGTTTCTTTCGACATAAACTTTCGATATTCCACAGTTATACATAAAGATTATCAAATATTGTAAAAAATAATATCATAACAGCATACTATAATTGTCCCTAAGTTGTTTTTTCAGCTTGTCCCACTAATCCCGACAACACTAATCCAGAGTTAGGCGTTGGAGGTTCTGTGGTAACTAACCTTATTGCAAAGTTAGCGGCAGGACAAAAAGTCCTTGTTCATATGGACAATTTTTTTATGTCTCTCCGACTGCTTACCCACCTCAAAGAAGCAGGCAACCAAGCTATAGGTATTCGTATGAATCGTGTTGAAAAGGCGCCTCTGAAAGATACTGCACAAATGAGAAAACAAGCGCGTGGAAGTTACTATCAAACTGACTGATCAAATATCAGGTGTCTCCTTGGTCCAATACAACGACAACAATGTGGTAACTGTGGTATCCACCTGCGAAGGAGTCAGCTCGTTGGGCTCGGCTCAGCGATGGTCTAGCAGGGAAAAGAGAAGAGTTGCAATCCAACAGCCGTCGTGCTTTTTACAATATAACAAGTATATGGGCGGAGTAGATCGACTTGACCAAAACATCGGTTGCTATAGGATAAGTATCAATCGCAAAAAATGGTACTGGCAACTTTTGATGTGGCCTTTGAATGCATCCATGAACAATGCATATCAGCTCAAGAAATTGTCTCCAGCCGGTCAAGCAAGAGAATATTTAGATTACCTGGCATTTATACGAGAAGTTACCCGAACTTACCTTGGTCGATATTCATCAGCACGTTCTATCGGTAGACCACTGAAGCAAACGACAAAAAGACGAAGAGTCCCAGATGGAGTCAGGCTGGATGGTGTAGGGCATTTGATAGTATCAAGTCTTACACAAATTCGTTGTGCCGAGTGCCACAAAAATACGACTAAGAAGTGCAGGAAGTGTGATGTTGGTTGACACACAAACTGTTTTGTCAATTTTAATACTTAGAGTTTATAGAATGTTGTGCTTAGTTGTAAGATTTTGTCATTATTATACATTTTGATACATTCATTTTATACTATAATCCCATTTTTATTCTCAACTTCCTAACATTTTTTATGCTCGGTAATGCGCCCAGCGCCCCATTTTTGGGGCGGTCGATTTCTCTATAAAAAAATTAAATTATAAAAAAAAATTGTGTACCACATCATTACTAAAGTCTAATCGAATACTAAAATGGACATATAATAAGAAAAATTCAAAAAAAAAAAAGTTGAGCACATACGGGTTAATTTGTACATGTTTTCGTCATCTCTGTATGAGCTGGCACTTCTTCAAAAACAAACTAAAGGATTATTTCTGAAACGTGTTTTCGCAATATGATGGTTATACTTTGACTTTTTTCTCTCATAATAAACCCTAGAACATGCTGCAGCTATTTGTAAGTTTGTTTCGCCGAAAGTTTTACCTTTGCCGAGGCGATTCATTGCCGGTCCGTATGACCTTTTTCTTGGCATAAAATTCCAGAGCTTAATGTAGCATTATAGCTATTACAGAATATTTTTGTTTGAAACAATATTTTCCCTTTGCCTTTGAACGGGTTTTCATGGAGCTACAACCATTTAATTTCCTCACATTTCACGTGAAAACATTGCATCCACTGTGATTTTATTTATAAATAAGTTCCAGCCTTCATGCTTTGGACGTATAAATACAAATAATAACACGTTTATTATTATTTGTTCTGTATTTTTTACGTAAGCATAAAACTGCTTATTAGTTCGAGCTACAATAATAGGTACACTATTAACTTCAACACAAGACAACCTGTAAATTAAAAAGTTTAAGAATTACTTAGATTGCCCTATTTTTTTCTGCGGTGGGTTCCTCATTGCTGAGGATTGTAAACCCTTCTCCAATTTCCATGGTGGATAATGCTCCTCCACTTCTCGCGGTCCTGCGCTTCGTGGGGAGCTGCGGACACCAACATAACGGACGCCAGTAATTCATGGTCACTCCAGCGAATTGGTGACGTTCCTCTTCTTCTTCTGCCTTCCACTTTGCCAATGACTATGAGTTTTACCAAGTTGGAGTAATCAGTTTGGAGATCAACGTGTCCAAAGTGTCTTAAAAGACTTTGAAATGTGAATATTTATAGCACTTAAGAGGCTAGACTTTAAACGACACGCGGAACACCCGCGTCTGTCATTCTGTCCCGCTCACAATAAGCTTACGCACACTTACAATACATGCGAATGCGAAATGTGCGAATGAGACAACGCTCAATTTTACCTACAGAAATCGCTCGAAAAGGGGTTTATGGAGAATACACTTTTCTACACCGAAACTTTCACGAAATTGAAATTTTGAAAAATATATATTTTTTAGAAAGAAGAAGCTACGTCGGTAGCTTTTTATAATTTTATAATTCTTTATGAGAGTTGAGTTAGCAGCACTTTTTCCTTAAATAATATTTTTTGATAAATCGTACATGTTTGGCAGTGAATATTTACGTTAATACGAAATGCATCAAAAATTCGAAAACATACCGACATAGTTTTCACCCTCTAACAGGCAGTATAAAAAAAATATATTCATTTTGTGCAATTTTCGATGTAGAAAAGTGTTTTTTCCCGGGCGTCCTTTTTGTATGGGCCGAAAAGCGAAGTCTATCGTCTTAATATTCTCAAACATTAAGTGCCATAAATATCCGTTTCCTTGTAAGATCTACACCACTCCACAATCTTTTCCACTTTGACAATCACAACACAAACAATTCATATAACTAACCACTAACCGAACTGACAATAACTTTTCGACTCAAAACCTCTCCGTCCTGCATCGAAGCAAAAATATTTTTCCGAATGTATCTAATATACAGGGTGTTAAGGTACGTACTTGAGTTACTTAAACCAGTGATTCCTGACATTATTTGGAGTAAAAAATGTAAATGAAATTTTTGTCTCCGGTGACATTTTTGATGTTTTTTTTTTTTTTTTTTCTACAAAAACATAAAAAAATAGTAGGTGTTGGGTAGTTGGGGGCGGGGTAAGTGGTGGGGCGGTAACTCGGCTGAGTGACCAATAATTTCATGTGAAAGAATTTTTTTTTTGTTTGATTTTGAAGAAAAAAAATTTTGAAAAAAAAAATTGTCATAAAAAAAGTCACCGGAGACCAAAATTTCAGTTACATTTTTTACTCTAAATAATGTCAGGAATCACTGGTTAAAGTAACTCAAGTACGTACCTTAACACCCTGTATATGATGTGTTTCTTTAATTTTATGATTCCACTAGTATGTATGTGTATATGTACTGTTTAACTAACAAATATTATATCGGTAAAACATATGTACCGCAACGTTGTTTAGGCCTTTCTAACCTAACTTACTTGTGGGTACTTGTGGATTGTGGAATTTGCATGTTTCATAAAGTTCAAGCTTGTCTTTTTATCTCTTTCATTTCTTCAAATGATTTTTATCACCACTAACTTGATTGTTTTCTTTGTTTGCAGACTACATGCAATCGCTCTGCAAGAACCACTTCCTGCAGCAGCTTTACAGGAAGATAGACGGTGCGGTGCTGTGGTCACAGAATGAGCGCAATCTTGACTGCGTCATCACCTTTCAGACGCACTCCATCCTGCAGAGGTTCATGCTGCGCTTCGACATGCTGCAGCTTGACTGCAACGACCATCTGCTGGTCTACGACGGGGCTCATGCTGTCGGAACCCACAAGGTAAGTTCGACTTTGAACACATTTCACTGCTTGAACATAAATATATTTTCTTAAAAAAATAAATAGCAAATTCAATTTGTGGTATCGCTTTGTATCCACCACTTTTTTAATCAAATTTATGAACGTGTTTCGAAATTAATGATTTCTTAAGTTCAATTAGTCAGGATAAAATCAAAATTTATAATAATAACAAATATAAACAAGTAGACCAATAAGTACCTACAGCCAAAAACATCTTTATAAGTGGTGATTAATTAGTGAAAGGTATCATAAAAAATTATTATATAAAATTAAAGTTATAAATTAATACAAGATAATGAAAAAGTAACCGAGATGTCTAAACAACAATAATAAGAAATTAATATTAAACAAAATTTAAGTTATAAATAACCATTTAAAAGAAGGATTTGGATATTAATAATATTTAGTTGATTATTAGCACTTTTTGTAATTTCTAATTTATCTAATTGTACACAAGCTGTGTTTGAATGTAAACATTATAACCTTTTGTTATATCAAGATAATGATTTGCTTCCAAAGTGTGGTTCACAAATAATTCAAAATAATTATTATTTTTCATTCAGAACATATCTGTTTTATTAGTACATAAAAAAATATATTTGAAAAATTTTATGCATTCAGGCATATATCATGTAGGTATCAACTCACTAAAATGGTAATAAATTATTTGAACATAAATTTTAAACAGGGAATCAAATTTAGAATTGATGTCTGATCATGACGCATTATGTATTATTCCACCCCTTTTCATCAACCCTCCCCTTCTCTGTTTCCCCAGATAACCACCCTCTCAGTTAACAAGTTGAATGTCGGTTGTTTGTCTAGGAGTGGTAATTTAAATACTAACGAGCCTGACTACTTCAAACAGTGCGACTAGGAGCGAGAAGCGAGTGTTACATAGCAGAACATCTTCTTGGGCCGTGTTACTTAGTTTGTGTATTTGTGTCATCCTCATTTTACAAAACGGCTTTTGAACATCGTTTGTTAAGTGACGTTATGTCTTTATAAACGCGTATAAAAGCCGCATTAAAAAGAAGAGGAATAAAGTGTTTGTGTGTATATCGTGGTGTCAGAAGTTTATAGATTGGCTTCAACTGAGCCTAATTCTAAGAATTGTGGAATTTTCTTGGTACATGTAAATTGAAAATATTTTAATGAAAATAATTTCCCTCGGGGTCTACGTCATCTTTGGGGATGCTGTGTGGAGAGTCTTTTTGTGAAAAGGAAAAAGTAAACCTGTCATAGGATGGAGGAGAAGCGGGCATTGGGGGACGATAGCGGGCAAAAAAATCTATTACAGAAAATTTGAAAAACCAAACCAACTTTTTTGGCCGTCAAAATGATGATTTTTCACAAACGCAACATTTTGAAGTTTTTTTTTGCAAAATCGATAACCGATTTGTGCTCTCTTTTTCACCGCAAAATCTTTAATAAAGTTATGAAATCTATTTTTTTTCCACCATTGTGCAAATAATATGAATCTTTATTGATTTTTAATTTTCAAACCAAAATTTTCATTCCTTTTTATTTTCATTTTTTGTGAAATAACGGACGAAATATGCAATCATGGAAATATAGAAAAAATAACTATCGATAATTAATACTAGACCGGGAACGACGGGAGTGACATCCACTAGACTGGGTCGAAAAAAGTAAGGATTTTTGTTTCGAATCGCTGTAATGATGAATAGTTGCCTCCCATAATAAGAAGAAAAATACTGGATTACGAAACGGCAATCTGATATAATCTCCTTAGAAAATAAATACAAAAAAGGTTAGCTTTCTGTATTAAATAACATAAAACTTTTAGCCTTGCATTTCCGGCCAGCGAATCCAGCCTCTTTTTTCTGATCTTTCAATATCACTCCTCGGAGGAGAATTTCAAATTGGGTTTGTCTAACAAATGAACAACTTTCGTGACACAAACAAAGATGTACAAAGTAATTTGAAAGCCAGACTTCAAGACGAAGTATCTCAATTTTTCCGCAAGACGGTTGACATGTTAGGCGTTTGTTGCAAATTAAACTTTACCGTAAATTACCTGAACAAAATACCATAGATAGGGTTTTGGTAATCTGTTTAAGGAAGACTGATTGATTGACTGACTGATGTCACCTTCATAATAAACATAATATATTATAAGTTTTCTTAGCCCGAGGATTTAGTTTGCCATTCCCGACGCACACAGCAAAAATACAGAGAATTTGTAAATTACATGTAATAATAATAATAATATAGAAATATTGATTTAAAAAAAAAAAAAAAACACATTGTGACTTGACATTTTAAATAAATGAAAAGAAAATACTTTGTTGTAAGTCACTTTTTTTTTATTTAACGTCAACCGGTTTCGGTACCTCCGTCCCATCATAAGGACTGTTACAAAAATAATTAAAAGAACACTTAAGAACAAAAGAACACTTAAGATGCTTAACTAGTTCAGGTTTTTCAGAGTTCGCAGATCATATAATTGATAAAGATCATACTTTTAACCACGAATCGAGAATTAAAGTCCTACATAAGAACGGAATAGGTTTAAGACTTAACAATTTGGAAGCTTTAGAAATAAAAAATCAGTAAATTCAAGGGAAGAAATCATTAATAATCAACTAAATTTAACCTTCAGTCCAATTTTAAGTATGTTCCCCATGTCTTCACTTATCCCCCATTCCCCTCCTCCCTCCAACAACTGACGCTCTGTCTCACTCTAGTATACTGTCCCTTTATTTCACAACATTATGTATATATATGTGTACTTCTGCATTTTTAGACATTCTTTTATAACAGTCCTTATGATGGTACGGAGGTACCGAAACCGGTAGACGTTAAATAAAATAAAGTAACTTTAAACAAAGTATTTTCTTTTCATTTATTTAATAACATTTTGTTTTTTCACTTAGTTAAAATAATCCTATAGCTACTTACGAGTCCATTATAAAATATTGTTAAAATAATATGAAATAAAGAATATATACGGTATACACATGGCAAAACAAAAGCAGATAACATAATTTAACAAAAACAATGCTGTTATAGCACAGGACCATTATAAAAGACAAAAACGGCACAGGACAAAACAAGAACTTAAAAATTTAAATCTTTATATGTAAAAATCTCGCGTCACAATGTTCGTCCAAGGTAAACTCCGAAACTATTGATGAAATTTAGCTTAATGTGTGTAATTTGGTCCATCTTAAAAGATAGGATAGTTTTTTTATCTCAATTATTGAGCGAAATATTTATTATTGCGAATTAAATGTTTTTTATGGGACAAATATTTGAAAATATTTGTAAGTTCCATATGTTTCTGACAGATGGTGGTGTGAGTTAATTTATTGACACAACAGATGGTTATCTAGGTTATGTAACCATCCAGTGGATGGCGATGTGTTTCATTGGCCACAGCAACCGTGGGCGGGTCAGCTAATATTATATAAAATAAGAGATGGTTTACGTTAAGAAATAAAAACATTCTGAGTGGACAACATAAAAGTACAATAAGGAGAAAACCGAAACCAAACAATTACCGGAAACTTGAGAACCTATCTTATTACAGTATATTGAAGAAAGGTTTTCATGGTGTTTTCAAAAGGATTCATGAATGATAATAAAATAATTTTGTTTTTAAAGCACTTTTAAATTTAGCCAAATTTTGGATATTAGTAAGAGCTGAGTTTATTCGAAATGAGAGGGCCAGTTACATGAAAAAGAGCGATCATAGTAAACGGCTCGATTTGCCCGAGAAAGTTCGATTCGGTGTGTCTCGGCCCGGTAGTAGACGCTCAAAAAGGGAAGATACGTAAATACGTATAGTTGTTAGAGGGAGAGCGCTAAAACGGTAATATTCAAGCGACAATTATGAAAATGTTGAATAAAACACAACTCGTTAAAAAAAGTTAAGTTAAGTTAAGTTGCATTTAAAGATACTCTGTGATTTTTTTATAGCAATAACATAACAAAATGTGTTCTTAGGTAATAGTTATCGGAACAAATTCGCGATTTTTTTCTATCGAGTGAATTTCTTAAACCTAATTACCATTTCGGCTCGATAATGTCTTCTTCTTCTTCTTCTTCCCCTTGTCCTATTCGGGTCGGGGACCCACTGCATGGACAAGGCTCCTCCCTGCCTTGCGCCGATTGTTCGGCCTCCGTCCATGGCAGACCCATCCTCTCCTCGCACAGTTTTTGGAGTTGCCTCGCCCGAGTTGGCTCGATAATGTACAGATATTATCTTAAAAAATTATATATATTTTTTAGGATCTTAAAAACGAAAGGAAGTCAAGAGAAATATGTTATAAATCGGTAGAATTGCTGATAGCCGCGGCTTAAGCTATTAATATTAGTGGGTTTTTTGTGGATTATCATTGCATCCGAAATTTGGGGTACTAGATGGAGTTGGACTCATTTCGGAATTCTTATTATAAGTAGATGGATAGTTGTTATGACTCGGTATAAGTGGTGTTTAATGTAGTCCTAAAACCAGTCACATGCCTTTACACCTTTTACACCCTTACACTCTTTAAACATCTGATGGGAGAATCGGTGAAAACCGTGCATGCTTAGAACATTCCTCGGAAAATTACCTGCATTTAGAATGCAGGTAATCTGCAACCCCTAACGTATGTCGTAATACTAAATCACGTGCCGAGTGGTGCAGACATATAATAAGGAATCGCATAGCAGACTTGCTCATCGATCGAGATCGCTCGAATTCCTGCGAAAATCTATTCTTCGTTCACTAGAAAGGTAACCCGACAAATCGGAACAGTTAAAAATCGGAACAATTTAGAAAAGTTATGTTAAGTCGTGAAAAGTGATGAAAAATCTAGAATTTATTGAACTTTTTACAAAGGTAATTATTACAATTTATTTGCCTAATGCATATATCGTGGTAGTCGTTACTAAATCATGTAATTAAGTTTTATAATGTACTAGTCTCCGTCAGCTTAGAAGGTACCCATTATCTTTCTTTATTCTTATATTATTCTTTCAATACCTAAATTATATGTTTTATTACTTTATAAAATTATTAACCTGAACACTGGCTTATCCAGTAAAGTTAAATATTGAATTGTGAATAATAATACCATGTAAAGAAACAATAAATAAATAAAAACAAGTGTTTTTTTTAATGTAATAACCAAAATATACGGAATAATTTAAAATGAATGACGACAATATTAGCAAAACTCAATCGAAAATCTGAAACAGTACCTACGGTCACATCTGGAACTCACATTTGAAACATTAGAACGTGAGGTTTTACCTATTAATTTTAAAATAAAATTAAAATACATCTGAATGATATAAATAGATGTTTAACGGAAAACAGAATTTAAAAAAAATATTTAAATAATAATAAAAAAATTAGTTTAAAATATATCCAAAAGTAGATTATACATATTATAATACGTAAGTTAAGTTAATTATTTTGGGTTTTTTCATCACTTTATTTAATTGACTTTACATAGCTTTTCAAAATAATTCAGTTTTTTTCACTGTTCTGATTTGTCATGGAACAACTAGAGGAGATTTTTCTAATTAACTTTTTGAAGTTACGACGGTACGGTACGACGAGCGTCTTCCCCGCTAACGTCGGAAGTGCTTTAAGTTTGAGTAGTATGATTATTAGATACACACATTATGGGAAACCACCTCACTGTGTGTGAAGCTCCACCTTCGTCCCTGGGTACAGGGTAGTAATTACGTTGAACACCTCAAAGGTTAAGACGGTGGTATTAATGTACCTACTACTCCTTGAAGACAGAATTCCGTTAAGACTACTGATAGTGATGGGTATTATCGAAACGTTATTATAATCGAAATAATCGATTGTGAATAAATACAAAAATCATATTTTTTTTAGTGATAGTAGGATGTCAGTATGATTGAAGTAAATAATAATTAACCATCATCATAACCAAAAGTATTTTTGTTATTTATTTTTGGGGTGTTATGCCGTGTTGCACCAATGTTTAACGCCAACGCCAACTCTTTATTTAGCCAACGTTTCGAAAAAACATTGGCTAAAGAAGGAGGTAAAAAAAAAATATAATAAAAAAACCATCACGCCGTTTTCCCACAAGGGTAGGCTGGGAGGACGGACCGCCAAACAACTCGGTATAGGCATACACAATTTGCCTTATTCACATTGACACATCGTCAAATACCTATTTTCTATTATTCTGACTCTTGTTGACATGGCCCGACTCAAGTATCGGATTCACTTGATCGTGCGATGCCTTCCTCTGGCGTCCCCGACTTCTTTTACCATTCACATTTGCCTCATATATTCTCCTTATACTCCTTTCTTTGTTAATTCACTCTTCATGCCAAAACATCTGAGGGAGCCTTTCTTAAAGTGACTCATTACGCCTATATAGGCCTTTCATCATTTAGGGATCTCCACATTTCTCACACGATCGTAAATGGTTTTATCACAAATGCGCCTCAGGGAACTCATTCCTACAGCATTCAGTATAGTTTTATCCTTCCTCTGCCAGCTCCATATCTCACAGCCATTTTATTTTTAGTTTATTTATTCGGAAAACCAACAGTTACAATATTATGACAAAATATGTGCAAATTACTCAACCAATAATAGGTTTTCACTGAAGTGTTTTAATTATTTAGTTTAAACAAAGAAAAAGTGTTACATAAACCTATGGGGATGGGATGGTGGGAGGGAGGGGAATAGTAAGGTATGTAAGTAGTTAAAATAAAGTATCGGGAGATCGCCTAGTTAAAAATGTCAAATTCTTTATAGTATGTATCGAAAATGTTTGATGCACGACACATGAAGGAGTTTTGCTTAGAATTGGTATTGCATCGAGAGAGGCCAAATTTTTTGTCTGATCTGGTGATCGTTTGTTGGGAACTCATAATTGGATTCGTTTTAAGATATTTCAAGGTACGTATCGGTACTCCATCGTAGACTGCTAGCTTCGCTTCTTTGGACAGTTTTTGTTAGGGTGAAAGGCGTTTAGTCCTGTCTGAGACCTAGAAATCAACAAATCAACAAGTATCAGGTCTTATGATAAATGGTGACATCTATTTACAAATTGGTGTAAATCACTCATACCAGGTATTTTTTTGTTTAATAATCGAAATGAAAATGTTGAATTAATTTGGTTACGCAGAGTAAACTTTAATCGACTTTTCAATGAAACAAAATGTTTCGATTTTTAACTGTAAATAAAAGACTCTTGTTTGGCAGTGTATGGCAGTGTATAGCAGGGGTGTTAGTTATCCAATAAATGGTTCCCGGGGTGGCGATTAACATATCCGCCTCCTAAATTGTAAGTAAACAAAGCGTTTTTCTCTCAACAGACTGCTCATATAAGTATGTTGTATTTTATTACTCGACCATAAAGCGTCACCGCATGCTCCTTCGGGACTCGGAATTATCGTTAGTAAAAAAAATTGTATAGCCGATATCCTCTCAAGACGCCTTTCGATATACTATCTTCTTTGTATACTCACTTGAATAAATAATCCCCTAAAATAATATTTGTGGGGAAGAACTGTCCGAGGGATGAATTTGCAGAGGTATCAACTGTCCGACGGATGATCTGTCCGGGGGATGAATTGCCGGCGGATGAACTGTCGTCGTATGAATTGTCGCCGGATCAATTGTCGGGTCACCGTATATATTTACCAGCACAGACCCGTGAAAAATTACGCGTTATTATATAATGGTAGGATTGATAATTGCATTTTTGCTAAAAAGCGCATATCCTTGAAAAAATCACGAAATCTTTCCTTGCTAGCCAAGATTAACTAAGAAATTTAAACAAAATAAATACACAAAAAATAGATGAAAATGATTATATATTGTTAACGAATACAAATATATTAAGGAGACTTAGTAATTTTGAATTGCCACTTATTCGTTGGCGATCTGCAGTCATGCTAGGAGACGATGAGAACTTACCGAAAGTTATCCTGTCAAACCTTAACGATCGAGTGTGCTAGGGGCCCTGATGTCATTTTGAAAATGACGCATAATATAAGTCGAAATATTATATTACCGGTAGGTACCTTCTAATGTCACTTAAATTTGAACAAATCCAAGTTCATTAAATCAGAGCCATTATCACAGACAGACCCACAACCGAAATTAGTATTTTTGATTCTAAAGTATTACAGAAAACAGCTGCGCTCGGTGTATTATTCGATCTTTGTACATTGAATGCGATCTTTCATTACCTTCTAGCGCGATGCGATCGCATAACTTGTCTCTTTCTCGAAAATAAGCTCTTACAAATAGAGTGACGTTCGTTCGAATTTTGGAGTTGCAAACTGTTTTTATGTTTTGTACACAGCTTGCCAGTGTTTTCTGCACCGTATAAATCGAAGTTAGTGTATCTATTAACTGTCCTCAGAGAAGCCTTTTGCTTAGTTAAAGGATATACCCAAAACCATGTAGATGTCCTTTTCTCTCTCTGAGAACATGCATGAGCCGTTAAACGAAATCAGTCTTCAACAACCGAGGAAGTTGCGCTTTATTAACCGCTATCGCGCGATGAAGAAGGACGAGTAGTATTAAAGTAAATTGAGATGAATAGTGCGGCTATAAAACCGAGTTTGCTCATGCCAAGACTAAGACTGCCTCTTTGGGGTAATGGCAGTCCACGCACTTGACTTTGAGTTAGAAGTATGGGGTCCGATTCCCGAAGCCTCACAATAAATTGACTTAGAGTTAGCATACTGTCTAAATCCTCTCGACAACAGAAAGATTTAATTAAGTCAACGATATTTTTAAAATCAATACAAATCTCATACGCCGATGACACAATAATATTAACCTTTAATTAGGCGCGCCAAGAAGCTTGTCGTGCGGGGTCGGCAGTTTCCCCAAAATGACTGGCATTAAATAGAAAACATTAAAATTAGTAATCAACTTTAATTAATCTTTTTAACTTACTACCTATTTAAAGTTTAGAAAATAGCAAAAAAAAACGTTAAACATAAAAAAAAATGTTTTTCGTAAATTCAAAATTAATAAACAATTATCCCAATTTTTCTTCGTAAGGTCACCTCAAATAAATCTGACACATTGATGACACTTCATAGTCGTATTTTGTGGGCAGATGTGGCATCTTCCTCGTTTTCTTGTTTGTAAGCCACTGCTGGATGTTGAAGGGCCATACTAGGGAATATACTAACCTAAATTTGAACTACACTAGTAGCACGGGGTCGCAGCGACCCCAAGCACTCCCGGACAGCAATTCTGCATATTTCCGCTTCGCGGGCGATACTTCGGTGTAAGGGGTCTAACGAGCTAGGAAGCTAGCAAAAAGTTGAAAGTAAATAACTAAAAAAATAACTCCAATTGAAGATCATTTGGGGTCGCGGAGACCCAGCGCGCCAAATTAAAGGTTAACTAAGAGAATGGCTGAGTTATGGTGAAAATTTACTATTTCTAAATACTGAAAAAACATTATCACGACATTTTCTTAATTTAAAATAAGGCTTTTCTATCCAGTTCAATTTTTTATTTCGTGACAACCCAAGTGTAACTAACCCAAGTTACCGAATATTTATTTCAAGAATATCGTACTATTCCCTAGCGACCCAAAATACTTTTTTTTCGTCAGTAGAACCTACCTTGATGCTTAAAGTAAAAATAGCCAAAATGAAAGGTTGACGTAACAGTTTGTCTGGTTTAACATTTTCTGCTTTTAATGCTTTAATTCAACTCCGAAACGAGCAGAATGGCTTAACTTTTTGCCTCAACTTTCCAACTTTTTAAGTTACAATCCGTTTCGTACAAATAACGTTTTTATGCGTATCATTCAAAGCCTTTTTAAAACAAGCTGCTTTTAAGGGTATCTAATTATTTTTTGCGAACTTTTATTTGAGATACGTACGCCATTAAGACAATATGTTTAAAGACGCTACAATGTTTTTGGTTGGTGCTTTCATAGGTGAAAAAGGATTTATTTTATACTTACATAATGGAACTAATTCATATTGTAATTAATATAGGCCTAATCCTGCCATTTCCATGCCTCGCAAACTTTCCTATACAACAGATTTTTTTTTATGGAACGTAATTTCCATCTTGAACTGTGAAGCTTTAAAATAAGACACAAAGTTACATTTTCCCATATTTTCGATTTGCTGAATAAGAAGACTATTGATGCAAGAATGTTTAAATGGCTGGTACATTACGCGCCAAACTTAAATGCCGATCTGAACTTGATACCATCTTGATTTCAGAGTGGAAGATACTCTTAGTATCGCCCTGGTGTAAGACCACCATTCAGAATTGAAACGTTGCTTGAAATGGCTTTAGCCGTGTTTAGTGACTAGATCTGAATAGCCACGTACTTCCCCACCTTCCTCTTCCTCGTCTCCTTCTCTTTCGCACTTACCTTCAGCCTCATAACATACCCCAATTGGGGATGCCATAGTCTCACTGACTCCAGACGGGAGCAGTTGGGACTCTTGTGAGGTATTGACTATAAAAAATAATTAAAATATCCATTTTCGCGCAATTACAGACACTTTACTGGATTTACAATGAATGTATAGCGACGATTTCAGTATCAAAGTCAGGTCGGCATTAAAGTTTGGCGCTTACTATACCCGTTAATACTAGTTCTTACAATATTGGGGTTTAAATTGAGTTATTTTATTTGTTAAGTAATATTTTATTGTGGTAAAATTCAGATAAGAAAACTGATACAAAAGATATTTATAATACCTTTTCAGTTTTGGGCGTAATTTTATTTTATAAAACAATGCACATGGTTCGGTTTAGTGAACTTGTAGAACGCCCTTGAGGTTATTTCTCACAAAAACGGCGCTCTAAAAGTTGTCGAATTATCATTATTATTATAGGTACCTGTACTTAGTTAATAATATCTCTGTTGATTTTTGAATAATGGTTACTTAGCTATAATCTAGTTTACCAATATAAAGCAATTTTTACTTGCTAAAAACTCGGGAACGGTGAGCTTTGGAATCGTGAATTCGCACAGCTTTTTAAGGTCAGCATACGTATTTTCAACTCGCAATGTAATTTCTACCGTGAACTATCAATTAGTATTGAGATACAGATACAACTGCTTAAAAATAAAAATGTTGAAATTTTATTCTCATCTTTCAAAAATGATTTTTTAAAGAAGATAATTGAAATTTGTAGGTACCTTTGGTACAGAGAGACAACATAATATTATATGTGATGCATGTGAAAAAAATATGTGCAAATCTCATTAATGTGCAAATCATGAACGTAGCGGGATAGCACGGAAGTCATAAAAGCTATCATTGATCTGAACTGAACGAACGAAACGATATCAAAGGTTCGCTAAAAAATACAGAAAGATTATATTATCGTGGAATTTGAATTATTTTCTTTCTGGATTATCCCTTATTTTTAATGGAAATTGTATTCGGAAAAAATACGTAACAGAGCTTTGAAAAATCTGTGTATTATGATTCACAGCGGACACAGGTGGAATCTTTAATTAAATATACAGTCCTCTCGCATTCCGTCAAGCCCAGGGAAAGCATTACCGGTTCGCTAAACCGGTATACAAGTTAATTGCCGGTATTTCTGTTAAAAAAGCAAATACATTCAGAATCGAAATTGGTTTTAGTCGTGTTACATCTTAACAGCCAGGGCCTTTCTTCCTTCGTTTACCCATTTTCTTCCCCTCCCCACCACCTTACGCATTACGCATATCCCAAATGGTGTCACTGGCTCCCCTGGTGACTTATCAGGGGTACCCATGTTCATAGGGTGAGTTTTGTCCGGGTCTTGGTGGTGGATGCGTTTTCCAATTAATCAGGAGAGACTGGCTGAGGGAGACATTTTGATCTCTCCAGCAGGAATCTCTCATAACCGCAGTGGGAGGGATGGATTCCCACTGACCCCCGAATTCCTACCCACCCCTCGTGCCTTTTTCCTACCCAGAACTTTCCCTCCTTCTTTTTCTAAAAAATCTCTCCCCACAGTAATCCCAAAAATGGCACAGGCCCTGAGGAGAATTATTTTCGTCAAGGCCTGATGTGTGGAGCTAAAGAAATAAAAGACGGTTCAGAGCAGTTGGAACTCTTGTACGGTAAATAAAAATAAAAAAAACTAATTTAATGTATGTGTTATTATCACCTATGATGTAATGATATTTCAACAATTATCGTTATTTATTTTTGAGTTTTTATGCCATGTTGCGCTACTTCCTTCTTAATAATACTTTTTTGGTCGTGAAAACCTCAAAAAATACCTGTGACAAATTTATTAGTTCAGAATGAGAAAGTTTTCCCGTGAGCAGTAGCGATCTGACTTAAAATTTTATTTAGTCAAAACGATAATTCTTATTATATGAACGTAGTATGTTTTGTACTTATGTATAACATGTCTCTAAGTTTTGATCGCAAATATAGTGTTTTTTTTAATCGCTTGCGGGTAGTATTTTGTAAACCCTATTTACCACACTTTATAAGGTTCTTGTCGCTGTATCATTAAGGTTTATTGTTGCTTCATTTTTTTCTTTTTAAATTAACTTTTTTTTTAAATTGGCAAACCTTGACTGGGAGAACTGTTTGAGATTTTTTTATTCTAGATTTTTCAAATTTTACGGGAGCATCCGTGGTAAACTTTTAAATGCAAAGCTAAAGCTAAAGGGTTCTCTGATTTCTTTCTAAATCAGTTTTTTATCGTTATTTTATACCCAATTGCCTTTATCGTCATTTTTTAAAACCGTTATAATTACCGATAAACCTGCATTTTCTTTGTATTTTTAACGATTTCCCAATAACGCCAATTACCGTTTTTTGCGTGCCCTAGTTGCCGCCGTACAGGTGTACAATACAGGTACAGCGTACATTATACAATAGGGTGTACGGTAGGTTCCGTTGCGGTTCCGTCCCGGGCCTTGCTGGGATTCGTTAGGCTTTTTGCTAAGCGAACCCACACGCATATCTAGGACTAATAATACGGCATTAGGGTAACTGAGACGCAGATGGGGTTCAGGGAGCGATAAGGAAATAATTATATGGTATAAGCCGCCCGAAGCAATACCCACACTAAATCTTGTTAAAAGTAGTCTGGGTTTCCTGAAATCCAGTAGACTAGTTGAATTATATGTGGCTGCAAGCATTGGCTCCTCCAAATCTTGGTTGCCTAGTGATTTCTCCTAGCCATACGTATTATTTTTGTTTTTTTTTTATGCAACAATATTATGTGCTTTCAAACATTGTATTATAATAATGTGAGCCTCAATGAGTATTTTGCCCATGCTGAGGCTCCCATTTCACAATTTAATAAAATCTTAATATATAAAACAAAGTCGGGTTACTTATCTTTGATTTGTTGGATTTGTCTCCGTCCCGATTAACAGAATAACTATTAAAACATCGGAAGAAATCACGGAAAAAATAATTACGAAGAAAATTAATTTTTTCACATATTTTGTATGGAACGGCTTTTCAAATAATGTGCGTTGGTCGACATAATTTGAATCAATTCGAACTGTCAATGGTGTAGTGTGCCGAACATTTGGTGCTTAGTCAACAGCTCAATTGAATTTTGTAAACTTAGATTATTAATTTATTTCAGCTAATAAATTAAACACAACATTTATTTATTCCGAGGCGGTACGAAGTTTGCCGGGTCAGCTAATTATATTATAAATTGAAATAAAATAAAATAAAAACATTTGCAATAATAAAGGCGATAATGACAAAAAAATCGGCAAATATTATGTGTACGGTTTTTTACTTTATTTTATCTATTATGTCATTTTTATGGATACTGTGTGGAGTGTGTTTTTGTGGAAAGGGAGGAGGGAAGCTGGGTCTTGAAGTTACCCATGTTGTGGGAGGGACGAAACACAGAGGCCGGCAAATCGTTTCACAGCCCATATCAAATCGTTCCACAGCGTGGTGTACATAATTAAGGTGGCATTTTTATCGATTAGTTAATGATGTTATTAATTTATTAATATATTTTTTCTTAGGCTGATCTATCCTGCCGAAACACCAAGCAGTCCGTAGGCGCCATCTTCACGAGGACCAACTTCGTGACGCTGAAGTACGTCACGGACGGCTGGGGAACGGAATCCAACGGCTTTAAGCTGGTCATCACGGCCGTCAAGGATCCAAGTAAGAACATCCTCCTTTTTAACGAGGTGCCCCTTCGTCATGCAGGAAAACCTCACTGTTACTTTTCTGTTTTTTGCCAGAGAAAACGGCAATCAAATTCTGTGTTGTTTCGAAATCAACTTACTTCAGAATGATATTTCGTCCAATTTGTATCTCATCCTTTTTCTTTCTCAGAATATTCGCGTTTGTATAGATTTACCTTTAATAAGTTGGAAGCTACTCAAATGTCTTAACGATGTGAAAGGTAGGAAAAAAATCGCGCTCTTTTAATGTAATTAATTTCTTTTTCAGATTTTTAAATGTGTCGTTTTAAAATAAAATGTGTTTTTTATAATAGCCAGCAAAGTCAGCTAATATTTATTATATTGTTAGCACAGATCCGTGAAAAATCACGTGATAATCTGAATTTTTGATTCTTGACAAATCAATTCCAGTTTTATTAAATAATAAAATATATTATTTATTAAACACTGTAATTTTAAATTGGATGTGATTGATTTATGTCACATTTTTAAATTCAAAAATATAAAAGTAATTCTTATTTTCTTTACATATAATGAATTTGTGCGGCCATTCTAACAATATTTAGAGCTGTAATGGTTAGCACAGTTTTTAGGGTTTTATTCTTTTTTTAATAACCACCGGAGCGACAGAGCAATTTGAATATTTTTTCTCGGATTGCTAAAGGAAATTTTTCCGCCCACATTAAAAAAAACATACCTCAAAATTTAAATATGGAGACATACAAACTGATTATAGTTCTATATAGCCAATGAATTCACCTATCTTTTGTCTATTATCACATATTCGTAGGATTTATAAAAAAAAATATTATTAAATCGTTAACTTTAAATCATTTTAAAGAATGCAGAGAATATTTACTTTGTTATATTTTGAATAATAAATAATATAGTCACTTTAATAAAAGAAAATCCGTGGTTGTGGAAATAGTGCCATATTAGCAGTTAAAAACCCGCTCCGCGGGTTTTTGCTGCTAGGCCCTACGGGCGGCTTTTATTCGGGCTTCGCCCAATTTCGCCAAGTGTTGGTGACCATCTATAAGGCTCCGCCCTTATGCAAAAATAACAACTGTGAATATAAAACTACAAAACACTTACATTTAATATGTGGATATATAACAGTAGACATTCTGTATTATAAGACCGCGGACAGTGAGTAGAATTTCGGAAAAGAATCAACTCAGCATACCTAAATCTCGTTCATCCACGTCAATGACAAAAAAAGAAAATTGATAAAAATAAAAATATTTATTCATCAATAGATTTATTACAACATTACATATTTTGTTCTTAATCATTGATTCTATTAGCGTAAAGGTCACTGTTCAGCTACAATTCAGGATTTCTCCTGGAATGCATTTGGTTTTCAGCAGTGCCTCCAGTATAAAACAGAAAATAAAATAAAATAAATTAATCAAAATAAAATAAATACAATTAAATTAAATTACATAGAAATAATTAAATCAAATCTCTAATTCAATACACACAATACAATATATAAAAAAACCATAAATTAATAATGTAAATCGGAATTCAAATTAAAGGCAATAATCTTAATATTAAAACTCAAAAAAAATAATAAAATCAATTCGAATAAAATATTCTCAATTAAAACTCAAAATAAAATCGTCAAGTATAAAATATAGTCAAAATAAATAATGTAGTAATCAAATCAAATCAAAAACAAAAACACGAATAATAAGTGGTATCTTCTTAGTAATGAATGAAAGAGACAAATGTTTCTTCCCAATACCGTTTATTGGATAATCAACACCCTTGCCATAGGTAACTCTAAGTGGTTCGCTATGTTTAGTGACTTAGCAGGGGTGCCCAGGGTAAGGTTTGTCTATATTTTGGCGGCACATGCGTTTGCCCTCTATTGCGTGGCGGTTCGGATTGGTAGAGACTGGTTGATGGAGACATTTTACCTCTTCAACAGTACTCTCTCGACCCATCGCCTTGTAGCGCAGTGGGAGAGATGCATTCATACGTCCGTCACTCCTGGACACATCGACCCCCAGATTCCTACTCATCCTTCATATTTTTTCCTTCCCAGAACTTCCTCTCCTTATTTTCTCTAAAAAGAACATCCACACAGCATCCCCAACGATAACATAGGCCCCGAGGGGAAATTGTTTTCCTCAGGGTCTCCTGTGTGGAGCTAATGTTAAAAAAATACCTCTGAAATGATTTCTTTTTATCGAAATAAATTTGTAAAATTTATATAAACGTTCACGGAAATTAAAAAAATATATATATAATAATAATAACATAATAATTTTACATGAAATCTAGCTAAACTTACTCTTACCAAAATATTATCAAAGTAAATGCATTTTTTTTAAATATATAAAAAATCTACATAGAACTTCCTCTCCTTATTTTCTCTAAAAAGAACATCCACACAGCATCCCCAACGATAACATAGGCCCCGAGGGAAAATTGTTTTCCTCAGGGTCTCCTGTGTGGAGCTAATGTTAAAAAAAATACCTCTGAAATGATTTCTTTTTATCGAAATAAATTTGTAAAATGTATATAAACGTTCACGGAAATTAAAAAATATATATATAATAATAATAACATAATAATTTTACATGAAATCTAGCTAAACTTACTCTTACCAAAATATTATCAAAGTAAATGCATTTTTTTTAAATATATAAAAAATCTACATAGAACTTCCTCTCCTTATTTTCTCTAAAAAGAACATCCACACAGCATCCCCAACGATAACATAGGCCCCGAGGGGAAATTGTTTTCCTCAGGGTCTCCTGTGTGGAGCTAATGTTAAAAAAATACCTCTGAAATGATTTCTTTTTATCGAAATAAATTTGTAAAATTTATATAAACGTTCACGGAAATTAAAAAAATATATATATAATAATAATAACATAATAATTTTACATGAAATCTAGCTAAACTTACTCTTACCAAAATATTATCAAAGTAAATGCATTTTTTTTAAATATATAAAAAATCTACATAGAACTTCCTCTCCTTATTTTCTCTAAAAAGAACATCCACACAGCATCCCCAACGATAACATAGGCCCCGAGGGAAAATTGTTTTCCTCAGGGTCTCCTGTGTGGAGCTAATGTTAAAAAAAATACCTCTGAAATGATTTCTTTTTATCGAAATAAATTTGTAAAATGTATATAAACGTTCACGGAAATTAAAAAATATATATATAATAATAATAACATAATAATTTTACATGAAATCTAGCTAAACTTACTCTCACCAAAATATTATCAAAGTAAATGCATTTTTTTAAATATATAATAAATCTACATAGAACTTCCTCTCCTTATTTTCTCTAAAAAGAACATCCACACAGCATCCCCAACGATAACATAGGCCCCGAGGGGAAATTGATTTCCTCAGGGTCTCCTGTGTGGAGCTAATGTTAAAAAAAATACCTCTGAAATGATTTCTTTTTATCGAAATAAATTTGTAAAACTTATATAAACTTTCACGGAAATTAAAAAATATATATATAATAATAATAACATAATAATTTACATGAAATCTAGCTAAACTTACTCTTACCAAAATATTATCAAAGTAAATGCATTTTTTAAATATATAATAAATCTACATAGAACTTCCTCTCCTTATTTTCTCTAAAAAGAACATCCACATAGCATCCCCAACGATAACATAGGCCCCGAGGGGAAATTGTTTTCCTCAGGGTCTCCTGTGTGGAGCTAATGTTAAAAAAAATACCTCTGAAATGATTTCTTTTTATCGAAATAAATTTGTAAAATTTATATAAACGTTCACGGAAATTAAAATATATATAATATACATAATAATTTTACACGAAATCTAGCTAAACTTACTCTTACCAAAATATTATCAAAGTAAATGCATTTTTTTAAATATATAATAAATCTACATAGAACTTCCTCTCCTTGTTTTCTCTAAAAAGAACATCCACACAGCATCCCCAACGATAACATAGGCCCCGAGGGAAAATTGTTTTCCTCAGGGTCTCCTGTGTGGAGCTAATGTTAAAAAAAAATACCTCTGAAATGATTTATTTTTATCGAAATAAATTTGTAAAATTTATATAAACGTTCACGGAAATTAAAATATATATAATATACATAATAATTTTACACGAAATCTAGCTAAACTTACTCTTACCAAAATATTATCAAAGTAAATGCATTTTTTTAAATATATAATAAATCTACATAGAACTTCCTCTCCTTGTTTTCTCTAAAAAGAACATCCACACAGCATCCCCAACGATAACATAGGCCCCGAGGGAAAATTGTTTTCCTCAGGGTCTCCTGTGTGGAGCTAATGTTAAAAAAAATACCTCTGAAATGATTTCTTTTTATCGAAATAAATTTGTAAAATTTATATAAACGTTCACGGAAATTAATATATATATATATATATATTATAATAATAACATAATAATTTTACATGAAATCCAGCTAAACTTACTCTTACCAAAATATTATCAAAGTAAATGCATTTTTTTAAATATATAAAATGAAATAATATTATGATTTTACCAAAAAACAATAAAAGCAAATCTATTCTCCTACAATGTATTCAACTTTTATAATAAATCGAAGTAACCGTGACAGGAATATAGACCACATAAATATGATCGATCATCTCAAGACAATCCGCTGACAGCGACTGCACCGTGTTGTGTCTGTGTCGTTTGTGATCATTGAAATTTTTTCAACGACTGCAGCATAAATGAACCAACACTACTGCAGCGCCACACGCGGCGTTACACGAAACCAAGCATGCTAGCGAGTGGCCACAAATCACAAAAGCAGCTTAGTCCCAAACACTCACGCACAGCGATGGAAGAGAGGGTTCAGATATGCCGCGGCGTCAGAAATGTAATTAGAGTGGGGTTCTTAAATTCAACCGAATAGGCGTTATGATAAACCACAGCAGTAGTTTGTCCCAAACTTTTGCGTACAGAGATGGAATAGAGGGTTTCGGTAACCCGCGACGTCAGAGATGTCATCGAAGTGGGATTCTCAAATTTTGCCTACGGGCTTTAGGACAATAATACTATCAGATTATGGCAAAAAGCGCTCGAGTAGATAAGCATAAAAATAAACGTATTCTTTTTTGACAACATGGCGTGTTTTGACGGGTCCTTCTTTCATCGGGAGATTTAGCACTTTTACAATAAAAAATAATTAATGTTACATTGCTGCAAGCCAACAGAGAGTGAAAAATAAATAATATATTAATACCCATATTTATTAAATCCTCCCAAAATGGTCCTTTCCGCTGTACTTTTTTATCAATTTCGAAACCAAAATTGTTTTGATTTAAGCAAAGTATTAAATTTACTAATTTAAATATTCTCTTCGTGGGTGTTCTCTCCTTTATTTAAATAATTATCGTTATAACTTCGAAGAATAATTTTGTTGATTTATCACTCTCTTTACATATATAATTTCAAGAGCAGTGAGTCTTCCGTGGTGTTAATTTATTCATTTTTAATTCCCTTCAACCTGATGGAGGATCGTCCTCTGAAAATTTTCTTAAATTAATAGTCAGATGTCACTATCGTAACCAAGTTTGTCTTCCTTTATAAATTAAATACAATCTTTAAACCATGCTATAAACATAGGTCTGGAAAAGCAATCAAACAAAATTCCACGCTGCAGTGTTCGTAAGTATATAATATATTATAACCAATGTATCTTGACATGTTATTTTTAGATATCAGATTATAGGCTATTAGTTCAAATTTTTAAAGGTTCAAATTTACCGCCAGTTAAAATTTAAATCCCCGACGTAATTATGGGTTCATTTTGCCGGCTTTGGTTAGTCGTTCGTTTGACAAACGACCGAAACAGGTTTCAAATTAAAATGGTTAGAATTTTTCCTTTCTCAATCATCGAATAAGATTAGCCGAGATTGGCCATTTCCGCTCCAAAAATACGCATTTGAAAGTACGAAATACACATTCGTGGAATGAAATTTCATGAATCTTACTTCAATTTTACTGAAAATATTATATAATAATTAGTGGGTACCTATGATCTTTTATTTAAATTGAATCGATTAGTCAAGAATACAATTCACTTCACTATCGAACGTCGTGGCCCTTTGCTTGATTCAAATCGTGTTTTTCGGAGGTTCATTGGCATAGAAGCTTTCAGTCATTTTCTTAACGTGGTGGAGGAAAGTTGATGGATTTCAAAGTAAGATGCTGAGTTTATCCAGCGACTTGGTTCAGCCTCGTAGAAACTGATCAAGGGGATATTCGACTACCACGCATTCTGTGTTTGAAAGTCCACATTCACGCAATTCAGAACCCTCTGGGTCCAATTTTTGTATCCAAAACGCAGACTTTGACCACGTTGGATGCGGTTTTGTGAGGTCCACGTCATCCGGGGAAGAGAGAACACTGGTAATTTAAAAGATGGATTAGTAACAACTTGTTTTTACGTCCGAGTCCCAAATGCTCCCGTCTGTAGCCAGACTACGTAACTACGCAGCCTGACGAGTAAGACTACGACATCCTCAATTGGGTTATGTTGTGAGGCTGAAGGTAGTGGGGAGGGGAAAGAGATGGGGAAGAGGGAAGTTGCGAAGTACTTAGCTATTCAGGTTTGGGCACCAAACACTGTTAAAGCCATTTCAAGCAATTTTTCAAATCTGAATGGTGGTCTTTCACCAAGGCGATACTGAGAGTATCTTCCACTCTGGGGCGTGCCAAACAAACCAATTAAATAAAATTTACTTGAGCATGCCGGGATACGACCCCGCAATCTCCGGATTGCTAGTCGAGACCCGTACCTTTTGACCACGGAGGTCATCAGAGTCTGTCGGGAGAGTGTCGTTCAGCACAAGTCAGCAAAAGTTCCGATCATGAATTCTCCATAATTAACAATAATTATCAACCGCCGTGGAAGAGGAACATCAACAAAGAGAAAATAGACCAATCTAGTTAATTTCATATCGCAGTCCTCAACCCTTCCCCAACTTTTATTGCATCTTGACATGTAATCTGAATAAAACGACCAATGAAGGGGAATTTCGGTAATGGCCCGAAATTGAGAGCCATTTTTATGAAATATGTTTGAATAATGATGATTTTTATTAAAACCCATAAATTCACAATTTTACAAAACGCCAATAAAATAATTTGATATGAGATCAGAAATCACTTTCGTACTCGTGTTTCATAGTTTATTTTATGGAGGCACTCGTTTTACAAATAACACACACCTCATAAATATTTAGTACGAAATGGTACGAGATGATTACAGTTCATATTAACTTCGTCTTATAAATTAATCAATTACAATTTTACTTGTAATAGTTCGTCACTTTAGTTGGACAGAGTTCTAACTTCACTTGTTTTTCTGAAATATGAGAAATCCAAGTTTACAAAGACTATTTCTCATAATCTATTTATCAACTTCTAATTTTGAGAATGAATCTTGAGTAAAGAATTTTGCTTTAACATAATATTTTCAAGGAAAATATTTAAATAGGACGTATACTTACCATTTTAAAACATACCTAAACGTTCATATAGAACCATATACAACCAGCTAGGACATAATAATTCATTTTGTAAGGTTCTAATTACACTTCCCTTATGTTATTTCAAGTTCTCTTTAAATATTTTACTTAAAAATAAGTCAAACTTAAATACTTTACACAAGATTGAAACTCAAAATCATGAATAGTAATAGATCATGATAATTCGTCTTTGTAAACTTTGACACTTAAGAACAAGGTAAAAAAAGTTAGAACCCTATCCAAACCGCGCCTCTTAACAACGATCAACTATCAGTACAAAATGGCAATTGCAAAATGTTCAAAGTGATGTTAGAACCTTGCAAGTTAAATGGGAGATTTAAAAACTTGATGTTAGAACTTCGCCATACAAGTATCGACAACACGAATGGCTCTGAAAATTATTATAGCTGTAGAAATGACAAAAATAAATTGTATAAATACCCATTGACGCATTGAAAGGTCATTGAAGAAATGTCAATGAGAATCTTCTCCAATTAAGGTGAGAGTTGCTGAACAATTTTTAGATCTTAGATGTGATCAACAGAATTGTTCACTTTCTCGACAATAACAGTTTTTCTGCGAATTTTAATAAAACGTTTTCATAAAACGCTGTCTATATTCAGCTAGCTAAATTAGGTGGGTCTCAAAAATATGTTTTCATAATATGTATTCATAAATTTTTAATAAATATATTCTTACAACTTACACGAAAACCGAGCGCCAAATGCTGCAGTTTTAAAATCACGCAAACTTGGGTTTTTTGGCACCTCTTTGCTGCAAAGATAATTTCGATATTTTTGTGTCCTAGGAGACTGTAACTACTCGCGGGCCGAACATATATATATATATATATATATATATATATACATCCCGCTATCATTACGGCGTCTTCTAATGGTCCAGTTTCATTCAATCCTGCGTCCGACGGTAATTCTGCGTCCGGTATACGGACGCAGGATTACACACATGTAATTTCAAGTTTTCCCCACTCCTATACCATCATAGAGTCTAAATACAAAAACAAGCCAGACGCAGTTTTGGTACCCAAATCAACTGAAATATATGATTTTAGTTCACCGTTTTGCCTCTCAACGGCCAGCGACGGCGCTGCAGTCGACGAGTGTATATTTTTTAGGATATACATTTTTACATTGACCCGACTATCGCAACTCCTACGTTTGGCAACATCGCTTTTTAATGGCGTTTCTTCCGTTGCCTAGAAATGAGAGAACAGTTCAATCATAATAAAACATCGCACATTGCAACATAAGATAACATTAAAATTCACAGAGAAAAACTCTAAACCAAGGTTTTTCTAGAAAAAGGGCAAATTGTCGAAGTTATTGATAGTAACGAATAAGTAGATATATTTATCCGTAGACATCAATCTAAAATGGTGCCAAATATGACTTCAATAAGATGCATCCTTTAGTTAGACATATGTAATAAATATGTCAAAGTCGTTAAAAAGATGTTGCGATAATATTTTCGTTGTTTACGCATTCAACTACAATACATTGCAGTAATCAAGTGTCGCAACCGTCAGAAGCCTGTGAAACTATTGCATCCGCATTTGTGGAGAGGCTAAGGTAGTGGGAGGGGAGGGAGCTAATTTTGATGGCCTCCGTGGTCTAGTGTAAGGCTCTTGACTACCAATCTGAAGGTCGCGGGTTCGAACCCGACGTCCAAAAATAAATTTTATTTGAATACTTTGTGTAATTTTACAAATAATTAATTAAAAATAATATATAGTATATTTGCGGCACGTTCCGGGGTGGAAGACGCTCTCAGTACCGCCCCACCATCATTCAGAATTGAAATGTTGCTTGAAATGGCTTTATCGGTGTTTGGTGCCCAGATCTGAATAAATAGCCAGGTACTTCCCCACCTTCCTCTTACTCGGAGTAATCAAGTGTCTGCCGTCTGAAGAGAATTGGGTTTTTAATCGCTATTAACCTGTTCCTTTTTTCGATGACCACTGCATAAAAGTCCCTACTGCTCCCAATCGTCTGAAGCCAGTGAGACTATGGCATCCACAATTGTCGAGAGGCTAAGGTAGTGGGAGGGGAAGGAGATAATTTTGACGGTTGAAGGGTAAGATTCTTGACTTCCAATACGAAGGTCGCGGGTTCGAACCCGGCTTGCGCTAATAATTTTTATTTGATTACTTTGTATAATTTCATAATTAATTAATAAAAAATAAAAAATTGTACCAATATTGGCACGTTCCAGAGTGGAAGATACTCTCAGTATCGCCCCGGTGTAAGACCACCATTCAGAATTGAAACGTTGCTTGTAATGGATTTAGCCGTGTTTGGTTCCCAGATCTGAATAGCCAGGTACTTCCCCACCTTCCTCTACCCTATCTCCTTCCCCTCCCCACTGCCTTTAGCCTCACAAAATATCCCAATTGGGGATGCCATAGTCTCACTGACTCGAGAAGGGAGCAGTTGGGACTCTCTTACGGTATTCATTTTTTTTTATAGATGTGAAATAGGAAAAAAGGGTACATTGAAGATCTGGTTACTAAACACAGCCAAAGCCATTTCAAGCTATGTTTCAATTCTGAATGATGGTCTTACACCAAGGCGATATCTAGAGTATCTTCCAGTCTAGAACGTGCCCCAAATACACCTTATATTATTTGAAATCGTGAAAAAATACAAATTTAGAAAAGTAAATTTAAATGAAACAAATGGCTTTGAAAATAATTTTTATATAATTGTTTTTATGATATTTTTAAGTAATTAATCACCTCTCTCTATAATATTTTTGTCTTTTATTCTTTCTGTCTATACTTGTTTGTTTCTTTTCTTATTTTTATTCATGATATTATCCTGACGAAGAAACCATCGTTTTTGAAACATGTAGATATTATAACATTGATTATAGTGGTTTACACAAAGTAATTTGTTTCATTTCAATATAACGATGCCACAAAGTGAATTTACAAAGATTGATATTTCTATCGGTTTTCAATTTGGGTAGCGGGTATGGGTACCGCCGCCCCCGGGATACATTTATTGGATAACCGATACCTCTGCCATAGGTCAACCCCAGTGGTTTGCTACGTTTGATGACTTAGCAGGGGTGCCCGAGTCCATGTGGGGTGAGGTTTGTCCGGATCTTGGCGGTGTATGCATCAGCCATTTGCGTGGCAGGCCGGATCGGAAGAGACTGGTTGTGGGAAACCTTTTGATCTCTCCAGCCGGACTCTCCCAGAACCTCGCCTTGCGATGTGGCGGGTTGCGGTGTGATCGCCCAGTGGGAGACACTGACCCCAGATTCCTACACACCCCTCATACCTTTTTCCTTCCCAGAACTTCCTCTCCTTCTTTTTCTCAAAATACCCTCCACATAGCCATACCCAAAGATGATATAGACCCTAAGGGGAATTATTTTCCTCGGGGCCTCCTGTATGGAGCTAGTGTAAAATGTACCTACTGCTGTGTAGTAAACGTCATCCTTACCCTTTTCACGGTCAACCTACCAAATGAATGAATCTTCTGTTACATAAAAGATGGCCTTGAAGCACACTAACCTATCATCGAATTCTTTGACCCACATTTCGAGTGTTTATAATATAATTTCATTATTTATTACAATCAAAAGTCTTTTCAAGTGTGGCTCTTGTTTAATTGAGTTCGTCTAAACCTTATGTGATGTTATTATTTATTCGTTATTTTGTTAATTTATTTCAGTCCACGTGAATGGTATTTCTCGAGCACTTTAAAATAGTAATTTGACATGCAATCGGCACCATATTATTGGCTGAATGTCTACTCCCACCTATGAGAGTAGTTTCTTATCCTTATCACTTACATTGTTTAGCGACAATGCGTTTTCAAACAAATAATAATTTGTAAAGCGGATATGGGTACCGCTGTCCCGAGAACCATTTATTGGATAATCAAATCTCTGCCATAGGTCACCGCAAGTGGTTAGCTACTTTTGGTGATTTAGCTTGGGTGCTCGGGTTCATAGGGGTGAGGTTTGTCCGGGTCTTGGCGCAGATGAGTCTGCCCACCAACTACGTGACAGGCCAGATCGGGAGAGACTGTGTGATGAAGATGTTTTCATTTTTCCAAAAGGACTTCCTCTCCTTACTTTCCGAAAAAAACCCTGTGTAAAGCTGATGTAAAAAAAATATGTAGGTATTAATTTTTATGAAGCTGCCGGACAGAGGTTGATGCGGTAACTGCTGATTTTCTAACGTCAATTACTCTGGCGGATCCTGAGGCCAGCATGATATCTGCGGCTCACCTCAGGCAATATTGAGAGGGTTGTCTTCCAGACACCAGTTGTACTTTGTGCATTAAAAAAATTTATTCAACATTTTTCTTTTTCTTAATTTTTATGAGGTTTCTGCTCAATGGTCGATAGTAACTGTAGAACTTCGCTCACAGTCTGAATTTCTCTAAAAGAAACAGAGGCGATAACAATGTTCAGTGATTATCGTCGAAATTAACCAAAATTAGCGCCAGATTTGGCAATAAAGTTGCATATTTTAGTTGAACGTATGCAATAAATATGTCAACGTCTATAACAAATTGCAGCAATAATTTCTTCATTGTTTACGTATTAAAAATGAGATTATTTTGCTTATGTTCAGTCTGCCGAAGGTGCAAGTAATTGTAATAATTTGAAAGCTATGATTATTCTTCTTACTTGCAAAGTGGATTGAAATTTATTGTTAACTAATATTTAACAATCAGGGTAGTGATACTGCATCCCTGCTTATTTCTAATAATAAGAACGAAACAGCGTTAACTAATTTACTAGAAGAGGTATTTTTCCAAGTTATTCAGCTAAACCAAAAACATCCAGGAGAACTTAAGATAATTTTTGGGTGGGGTGAGAACTTTGAGGTGATTTTCATCAAAATATTATTATTATTCAGATACTACTGTTGCACATTTATGAAAAAGTCTTAGAAAAAAAGAATTATACTGATTTTTTTTTTTAAATGTAGTTAGCAATCAGAGGGAAAAAGAAGCCGATAGGACCCGTTTAGAGTTTATACGTGCAAGAAAACCTAAATTACATTTAATCAGGAACTTACAGCCCCCGTTGTCGAGGGGTACGGCTCTCGACTAGCAATCCGGAGATCGCGGGTTCAAATCCCGGTTCGCACAAGTAAAATTTTATTTGATTTATATGTGTTATTAAATAATTTACTAATTAAAAATAATATTTAGTATACTTACGGCTTGTTCCAGAGTAGATCGCCCAGGTGTTAGACCACCATTCATGATGAACTTGCTTGAAATAGCTTTAGCCGTGTTTGAATTTTTAGTAAGTAACATTTAAATGTTGGGATCAAGTATCATAAATTAATATCAAGACCATGAATAAAAATATAATAACGTTCCCATGTAGGTATATTATTCGTAATTAAAAAAGGTTTTTTTTTACAATAGCTCCACACAGGAGAGCCCGAAGAAAATAATTCCCCTCAGGGTCTATGTCATATTTGGGGATGCTGGGTAAAGGGTTAATTGAATTGTATGGGGGTTCTGGGAAGGAAAAAGGTATGAGGGGTGGGTAGGAATCTGGGGTTCAGCGTGTCCAGGAGTGAAGGACGAATGATTCCCTCCCTCTCACTGCGATACAAGGTGATGTTCCGAGAGAGGCCTGCTGGAGAAGTCAAAAGGTCTCCCTCAACCAGTCTCTCGAGATCTGGCTTGACACGCAATTGGTGGGCAGACGCAGAGGTACCCGCCGCCAAGACCCGGACAAACCTCATCCTATGAACCCGGGCACCCCTGCTAAGTCACCAAACGTAGCGGGCACTTGGGGTGCACCCACAATTCTTCCTCCAGATTATGGTCCGACGCTCTGTAGGGAACTCGCTTGCACAGCACGGGTATAAACTGTGCGCCCTAAAGTTTAAGTTTAGACTTACGGAATTCAATGCTTCGTTTGTGTGGAAGCACTATAAAACCATACACGATTTTACTTGAATGGCAAGCCAGAGATTTCACTGAGAAGTTTCGTTGAGAGATGATGTTGACAATAATCCTTATCTTTTTACGGCACCAACCTTCGACCAAGTATAATCGTACCAACCGATCATTAAAAGTAACAGGCAATGTTCCAGGAGGATTAATGAATCTCTTGCAACGGGCGGCCTTGAATGAATGACCCACATGTTTTGGGACATTCACAGAATTTTTGTTTATATAACATTCATAATTCATAACTCATAACAACCAAATCTTTCATTAGAGGTTCAGGTTAGTGAACCAATGTTATTGTTAGTGCAATATGAATCCTGAAGATTATCACATTTAGTTTAAAAATATATATTTTGATAACTTTCAGTATTTCAATAACAATGTTGTAAAACAAAATAAGTTTTATGTAACCGACTTCAACACGCTCTGAATTCGAATTGCCAATTGCGAAATAATCATTAACTGTGTTTTAAAAAAAAAAAAAAAAACCTGAAAGTTTTGCATCTGTGTTAGTACTGTGATGAAACTTTCTTAACTTGCTGGATCTATACCTATCTTCGAGATATTCACAGACTACCGTTGCGCATTTATGAAATAGTCGAAATTAGAAAATTAAAAAACGTACCTATCAAGAATTTGGCGATATAAACCAATAAGTAGATATTGTTTTTTTATCGTAATGTTGTAAGTTTATGTAGTAAGTAATCATATGGAAAGGAAAGCCGATGTATCCCGGTTCTAGTTTTTTATGTTTTTTTAATATGAATACCGCACCGCAAGAGTCCCAACTGCTTCCGTCTGGAGTCAGTAACACTATAGCATTCCCAAATGGGGTGTGTTGTGATAGGGAGGAGAAGAAGGTGGGGAAGAGGAAGGCAGGGAAGTACCTGACTAATCAGATCAGGTCAAACACGGCTGAAGCCATTTCAAGCAACTTTTCAATACTGAATGGTGATCTTACACTAGAGTTAAAGATACTTGTGCCTTCCACAAGTATCTTCAACTTTGGAACGTACCGCAAATATACTAGGTATAGTATATAATTTTTTATTAATTAATTGTGAAATAACACAAATTAATAAAATAAAATTTATTTGCGCACCCCGGGTTCGAAATCGCGACCTTGCGGATTGCGGATCAAGAGTCTTACCCCTCGACCACAGAGACCGTCAGTTAGTTTAGACTTGAAAAAACCGTCATCTTAAGTCGTCAATTATCAAGTCAGGGACTGATGGCCGGCGTGGTCGATAGAGAGTCGCTGGTTTAAATCCCGAATTGCGGAAGCAATATTTTATTTGATTAATTTGTGTTATTTTGCAATTTATGAATTAAAAATAATTTGTAGTATATTTGCGGCTTGCAGCAGATTGGAAAATATTCTCAGTATCTCCCCGGTGTAAGACCACAATTCAGAATGGAATCGTTTGGTGACTAGATCTGAATTGCCAGGCATTCCCCACCTCCTTCCCTTCCCCCTTTACCTTCAGCCTCACAACACATCCCTATCGATGAAACTTGATTGGGGATGCCTTAGTCTCACTGGCTCCAGACGGTTGGTAGCAGTTGGGACTCTTGTGCGGTAATCACATTAAAAAACGAACACGTTAATGGCCCCATATTATCTATTCGGACGACTGACACCTGAACATTCCAATTGTTACTGTTACATTCTACAAAAACTTGCTAAAGCATAAAAAGCATGAAAACATGGTATAGATGTACACTTTGGAAGAATTTGAGGTCAACTTATAAGGTTCAATGATAATTGATTATTTATATGAAATCGCGTTAAGATGAAGTCTTCGCTTTTCAGCCCATACAAAAAGGACGCCCGGGAAAAAACACTTTTCTACATCGAAAATTGCACCAAATAAATATATATATTTTTTTTATAGTGCCTTCTAGAGGGTGAAAACTATGTCGGTATGTTTTCGAATTTTCGATGCGTTTCGTATTAACGTAAACATTCACTGTCAAACATGTACGATTTGTCAAAAAATATTATTTAAGGAAAAAGTGCTGCTAACTCAACTCTCAATTTATTTATTTTTCCGACCGGTTTCGCTTTCCTCAACCAAGCCCTAATGATGCTAGAGCAAAGCGAAACCGGTCGGTAAAATAAATTAATTAAAGCTCGTGGTTTTACACAAAAAGTACCCCCCCCCCCCTGCCGTGGTGCCCGACACTACCGATATTTTAGAATGTGCTAAAAAGTTTGGGAAGACCACTATTCAGAATTAAAACGTTATTTGAAATGGCTCTAGCCGTGTTTAATTATCCAGGTACATGTAGATTTGAATAGCAAGGTACTTCCCCAACTTCCTCTTCCCCATCTTCTTACCCTTCCCACTAACCTTCAAGCTCACAAAATACCCTAATTGGGGATGCCATGGTCTCACTGGACATAGGCGGTCGGGAACAGTTGGAACTTTTGTGCGGTTTTCACGTAAACAAAAAATCTGCCTTCCATATATTTTTTGGACGTTGCCATATATTATATTGGTTTGGAAGGTTGCTAGATTTAGTTTATAAAATTCCGTGAAAGATAGTACAAAATATTTCACACAGCCTGTCATAGATTATTATTGTATTTATAATACGTGATCATGTGTGTCACGCCACTCTATTATTATTAATTAATAGAAAAACAATGAACTTCATTAATTAGTTATTTGAAAACTTACTTACTTATACGTGTAAACAACTAAAATAAAACAATTTTCTCTTCAATTATAAGTATTTTCATAGTAAAAAAAATATATGTGAGATATTGGAGATGTGAGTGTAATGAGTAATGAGTAAGAATTCTTAGAATTGGACGCTTAGATGGTTTGGGCAAGAAGAGCCAATGATCTATGAAAAGGTTGTGAGGAATATATATTTCACGAACTAATGACAATTGGTAGAAGAAGTCGGGGATGCCCGAGGAAGACATGGCATGATCAAGTAAACCAAATTCATGAGTCATGTCAAAAGACAGAATAACAAAACGGTGTGTGAATGTGAATGAGGCGAGGAAGGAGTGTCTGTCAATACCGAGTTGTTTGGCGGGTTTCTCTGCCTACTCTGTTGGTTAGTTATTGTTAAATAATATTTATTTATTATTAAAGGCAAATTTTTTTTTCTCCCGCGAACGAAAATGCAATAGTTGCCTATAACTCGAAAAAGTACCTAGCGCGTCAATAATGATAGATCTGATAAGCATTCATGCATTTTAATTAGATTTTTTTTTCTTTGACAAAATACTACATTTAATGCATTCTTTTTCATTAAATGATTAAAAAAAAAATCAACGCATGTGTTTTTTTTTATGAATCACAAGATTCCCAACTGCTCCCGTCTGGAGCCAGTTATACTGGCATTTCCAATTGGGGTGTATGTTGGAAGGATGTGGGGAATAGAAAGGTGGGAATAGAAAATTAAAAAAGAAATAACACAAATTAATTTTAAGGAAATATTTTCGCATGCCGGAACCTCTTATTTTATTCAAATTTCCGTGAATCTCATCTTTTATAGACTACTAGCGAGTACCCAGCATGCGTTGCAATGCCACTAAAAGAAAGTGTTTGTATTGATTCTGTTTTTTGGAGCCCTTATAGATACACAATATTTTTTGTTTTTGTGCGTACACGAATAAATCAGAAGGTTTTCCGACCCTTGAGCAGGCAAAATACGGCAGTCAGAAACATACGCGGGTAAACTTTACAACCCAACCAAGTTTCATAAAAATCGGATGAAATGTATAAGAAATAATTTCATAATGCTAGAGCTCACTTGCACTATATATGTATATATATGTCATGTACACGAAAAATCACAAAAGTTTCATCTGCTTTGCGAATGCTTTAGGTACCGCATAAGGGACAAACAGGGAAACATTCATTTTTTATATTAAGATTCGCGTTTTTGGGTATCTACATTTATATATTTCATACGCTTTTAATGTAATTCTAATTTTATGTTATGTAAATAATTCAATTTTTTAATCTGGTTATACTGAACTAAAACTAATAAGATTTATTAAAATGCTAACAGCTATTGTTTCCCGTTTCAGAACAGAAATCGTATAGTTAGGCCGGTAACGTAATTGCATCTATCTATATAAATTGTCAATAAAAAAATTGTCGCAAAACCAAAGATAAAAAAGCTAATACGCCAAGCTACCGTTTATGTGCTTCAATTATTTTTGTGTTTTCCAAAAACCTACAGAATAATTAAAGATATAACATCAGATTGCAAAAAAATACAAGAAATGGGTGAGATATCTTTCTCTGAAGTCTACCATTTCTTTATAATTAATAGGTCATAATTATTTCTACTAATTAGCACTTATATCTAGAGTTCATAATTTAAAGATAGCTTAAATGCTTTTTATAAGTATAAATAATAAATAAACTTAATATTTTTTTTATATTATGAGAAAACCCAACATGCCATTGCCATGGTTATAACTACCCGGAGATGGTGGGAACAATACACATTCAATTGGAGACTGTTGTGATGCCGAATGAAACCAGGGAGGAGAAGAGCAAGAATGGGAAGTTCCCACCAATACAGATCTAGTCACTAAACAAATCTGATCACACTTCAAGCACCGTTTCAATTCTGAATGATAAGTCTCAATAAATCTCATACCAATTTAATAAATTTTCAGTGCGCATCGCCGCTGGGTTGATTAGAGTCGGCGACGTATGCGCCAGTCATGTTGGCGCCTTCATATTTTATAAATACCTATAAAGTCGTCCAACCAAAAACATAAACAAATAAGTGGCAACGTTGTAGGACGTCGGTTTGTCGTCAACATGAAATTATATATATAATTGGACGCTACATTGTTTACTACACGAAAGAAAGTATACGCAGGATTCTGTACTGCATTTAATATAAAAGGAGTTCAGTTTGATGGGACGATAAAGGGCGTTTTTTTCGTTTTGTATATTTTCAAATTAATGTTTTTCAAAAATTTAAATACCTAGCTATAATCAAACACTTAAAAGATAGTATATACTTTAGTTAAAACTATGTAAAATCAAGTCCTTCAGGTAGACGCGGTAATGTCGATTAGATGAAAGGATGCAGAAATGATAGCGGGATGTATATATATATATATATATATATATATATATATATATATATATATATACGGTCATAAATAAACCACCCACAATACATGCATTTATTTTATGTATCTATATGATAGGTACATCAAAAATAGCTCGCTATATTTGGTCATACATTTAATTCAGCAATTTCCAATTTACGTTTTTGGTGGCTAGGGGGCAAGCGAATATCAAATATAGCGAGCAGCGGGCGAATTTGGGTCGAACGTAAAATACCATTCAGAACAGGATAGTAGCTTTTCCCGGAGCACGGATATATCTATTATTAAAACTTTAAAAAATTTCGGATTACCCATCTACCGCATTGGAATATTTTTTCCCGAAATCGAGTCAGCATGTGATTTCACAAATTGAATTTCGGACAAATTCACAAAAAATGCATACAAACTAATTTAGTGATTTTCCTGCGTTTCAGCCAAAAGCCTACTTTTAACAGTACCTACGAATATTTTATTTTTTTTAAAGAAAGACAAACGTTCCCGGGTTACGAATAACTCAACAACATTTGAAAATCTCCTACTATCACCACACTAAGCTGAAGATGTTGCTTGGGTTGTGATGGAGGACTTAGCCAGCCGAAGAATCGAACACGGGACGCCTGGGTGGAACCCAAACGCGATGCCCACTGAACCACTGACCGGTCAATTGCAAGAGGAATTTAAGATTTTTTCCAGCTTTTGCCGCATCCAGGAAGAAAACCATTTTAGTGTTCAGAGTGCAATAATATATATTGTAATGATTTTATATATTCAGAAAACAGGCCTTGGGTGGGAAAGGTCCCTTATTCTACAGGTATCATATTGGAAGATACTCCGAGGAACTATCGTCATTGATCCCTTTGGCACCGGTGCATAGTCGGTAAACATGCCAAATGCGCGCCCAACATTTGAACACGGTAGACATTTGTCACGTGAGAACGAGTTATTTCTACGATTCGTTATAGAGTTCAAAAGCTCGTATGTGGAATGATTTGCCGGTTTTTGTATTTCCTCTAAAAGTTCCCACACACAGCACCCCCAAAAATTAAAAGGCGTTGAGAGAGATCATTTTCCTCAGGACTTCCTTTGGTTAATGCAGAAAAAAATAACTTACTTTGATCCCTATTAAAAAACAATAGTTATTCTTATAGTCCATTAGAAATGCGAGTTTTATTTTAGATACTTATTTATTTTTGGTCAACGGTGGATTTTTTTTAAACATTTGTTGATATTTGTGGATATTTATGGATTTTGTGATTTTTTTTAAACATGCTAAATACATCGAGTAGTGTAATGACGGGTAATTAAAAAAAAATTGAATAATTCATAACATTTGAAGTTAATTTTTACGTTCTGTGAAAGTTCAATTCAAGTTCTGTGATTATTTCTGTTATGATTGTGTATTTTGAAATGTATTGTGTTTGACTTAAGGTAAATACATACTGGGTCGACTTACGTACGCGTCGCTACACCTAACATTATCTGAACTACTTAGCAACCATACATTTTCTATGAAATTATATGTTTTAGAATCAAACTGACCAATTGATCAGTGTGATTGATCGCAATGTGTGGCCAGTGTGATTCTATAATAGCTATTTTCACAGAAAATGGTATGGTTGCTAAGTAGCCCAGATATTTTCTATGAAAATATCATTTTCAGAATGACACTGGCTACACGCATCGCAACTTGCGGCCAGTGTGGTTCTGAAGATATTTTCATAGAAAAAGTGTGGTTGCTAAGTAGTCCAGATATTGTTATTCACAGCAGAGCGTCTATATGTCGTCTATATATCGACGAGTATGTATCTACGTTTAACCTTGTGTTTTTGAAGATTTCCAGAAAAAACTACACGAACTCCAAATTTAAAAATAGCCTTCTACAATTTTATTGATATATGTAATGATTGATTATTGTATGGCATGAACTCATATTATGAATGGAGATATATGATCAAATCAATTTACGAATACGCCGTTATTATAACGATATATACGTAACTAGTTTTGCGACGTACAAGCAAACTGCGCTTCTAATAAGAGGGTATTGGCTATATGTAATAGGGTCGACGTTTCCCTGGCTCGATACGTGGACTTATAATGGCACAACTTTCCGGAAACCGACTCTATTTGAGGGAATTTCTATCCAGGTCAAATGTTTATTTCTATTTTTAATACTTTACTCGTCAATAATTTAATACGTGGATAGATTATTTCGATTTTAACGAGAGGTGATAATGAGTTGCTTCAATTAACAGATTTAATAATTAACATTTTATTGTCAATTATTGTACCAAGTTATAAAATCATTTAACTGAAAATCGTCCACCTCCTTCCTCTCTCTTCGAAAAATACAGAAATGAATTACTTACGTAATATTGTTATAAATATGTTATTTCTTAACATGGTATCTACCTATATGGATATTCTGTTTAAATTTAGTATACTGTTTTATATTTCGTTTCTTCTTATTCTCTAAGAGCTCTCTGAGGTCCAGTTTTGAAGATATGTCTTCTTAAATTTTAGAATTAGGCTTTGATTGAAGGTTTTCAGTGACTAAATAATGGTTCAACTTCAAGGTTTGTCTAGGATAACTTGTGTCAGTAACTTCTATGAAAATGTTTTTAAAAATACTCAGTTATTTTAAGAAAATGCTATTTTTACGTTAGCTCCACACAGGAGGCTCTGAAGAATAAATCATTCAGGGCTTATGACATCTTTGGGAATGTTGTGTGAAGGGTCTTTTTTGGAAAGGAAGGATAGGAAGTTCTGGGAAAAAAGAAGGTAAGAGAGGTTGGTAGGAATCTGGGGATCAATGTGTTCAGGAGTGTACGGAGTGTGAGTGTGACGGACGTATGAATCCATTACTCCAACTGCGGTCCAAGACGATGAGTCGAGAGAGTACGGCTGGAGAGGTCTAGGTTAGGTCTTTCTCAACTTGTCTCTTGCCATCCGGTCCGCCATGCAGTAGGTGGGCAAATGCATTCGCCGCCAAGACCTAGACAAACCTCCCCCCTTGAACCCAGGCACCCCTGCTAAATCACCAAATGTTGCGAACCACTTGGGATGGTAGGGGTGTTGGTTATCCATAGCCTTCCCTTAAATTTGAAGTATGTACCATCGCAAGTCATTTAAATATGAAAAATACCTAAAAAATGTGTGTTATAATATTGTATAAATTCAGACAATCCACTTTCAATCAACTACTAATCCGAAACAGTAATCCATTTTATAACCAAGTTTTAAAACCCTTTAAAATATCCTCTTTAGGAAGTCCAAAGCTCGCATCTGCTGTTAAACCCTTTATTGGGTCACTAAATTCCGGAATATATAACAGTGACATCAAACCAGTGAGCTTGCAATAAAAACTGTTACATGAATCTGTCAGCCTTTAAAGCGGCATCTTTCGGATTACCCAAACTTGGATTTAAGGCTTTATTTTATGCTTTGCTACGTGGAGGACATCGCTTTATCTGTATGTCGGCTTTCCAAAATATCTGCGTTTGAAAAAAATACCAATATTGCCGATCTTCTTAAAACTTTTATCAGCATCCCCGTTTTGAATTGTAGAGCTGGAGGAATTACGGACGAGGAATAAGGAAGTTGCAATGTATGTTGTGGCTATGGTGATTTATTTTTTGGGTATTATGCCGTGTTATGCCATACGATATGTTGCGTTTCGATGCTGTATGGTGATCTTACACGAGAGCGTTACAAATTGAAAGAATCTCCCATATACTTTTATATCTGGCTTGTAAGACCTTTGGAAAGATAAACGTTAAGTAACGAATATTGAATGCTTTTTGGGCTCCCACGCTATTACAGCGCTTCAACGACGACGGCCTACGTGATCTAGGGGCAAAGCTCTCGACTAGCAATCCTAAGGTTGCGGGTTCAAATCTCGGCGTGCGCAAATAAATATTTATTTGTGTTATTTCACTATAAATAAATTTAAAAATAATATATATTGTCGGCATATGCGGCACGTTCCAGAGTGGAAGATACTCTCAGTATTGCCCTGGAATAAGACCAGCATTCAGAATGGGAACTAAAATGGCTTTAGCCATATCTGAATAGCCAAGCACTTCCACACCTTCCTCTCCTCGGTCTTCTTCAGCCTCACAACATACCCCGATTAGGGATGCCATAGACTCACTGTCTCCCTACAGGAGCCGTCTGGACTCTTGTGCGGTATTGAAACGGCGCATCTACAGATTTGCATTCCTCTCGAGGCACCCGGTAAACATATTTCAAGGAAAATTTCAACACATGGTAACAACTTCATAGTTCGAGCGTCATTTAGCGGTAATGGATCTATTAACGAAGAATGGCAACGCTTGCATGAAAGTTACGACCGTAGAGCATGAAACACGAACGAACGTTATTACTTTTAACGCTAGCACAGTCCCGTTAAAATCACGGGACAGCCTGAGTTCATGACAAATCAGAATTTTGAAAATGAAAAATAAAATAATTTTCTGTTAAATATTACATTAAATGTGGATACTTTACCGCTTGACTGAATTCTTCAGTCAGTTGCAATTTTGAAAGGGATACTTTAATTTTAAGCAAATTTGCGTTCATTGAACCAGAGTTAAGAAGGAAAGACACTTTTACAGATGGTTATTTTTTCGAAAACAAACTCATTTTTTGCATTTCTTTTAATACTGATCGATTTATTTTGGTTCCGCGATTGCATGACTCAAATCATTGGTATTTCAACACCCCTTTGAAAAGTTAAAAATGATAAATTTTTTTAATAGCCTATAACCCTACCTAGTTATTTCATCATTTAATTATTTTTTAAAGGAGTGATGAAGTTGTACGTTTTGTAATAATGGTTGTCACCATTTCTTTTGCACAAACGATCACGCAAGAAGTAAAAAATGCAAGCATAACCTCAATAATTACATTTAAAATCTAGGTCTAAAATGTAATACACTTTATTGTGCAGTATTTTATTAACTTATTTACTTTTCTTTACTACACATAAAATATATCCATTTTGTGTGGTCTAATATAAACATAGGTACATTTTTTTTCATTTCAACTTACACTTCTAATACCAACATTACTGAGATAGAGAATACAATGCCTAATACTAATACAGTAGGACTACCTTGGAGCAGGTACTTGTATAACTTATAAGACTTTTTAATTTAGCGCCTGCTGAACGGCTGCATGGCAGGCCGGATCGGGGGACACTGGTTGAGAGAGACCTTTTGCCTCTCCAGCTGGACTCTTTCGGAAAATCACCTTGTACCGGAGTGGGAGGGAAGGATTCAAACGTCCTTCACTCCTGAGACCCTAAATTCCAACCCATCCCTCATAACCTTGTCCTTCCAGAACATCAATACCGTTCTTTCCTCAAAAGACCATATACACCTCAAAGACGACATAAACCCCGAGGAAAATTATTTTCCTCACGGCCTCCCATGTAGAGTTAATGTAAAAAAACGTATTTTACAATATATCGTCTGTTAAGAGGGTACCAGAGAATACCGGAAATTAGTCCTTTTTAAATCAAATTCTACACGTATTGACTCTTTTTTACAAAAAAACATAAATTGATTTTGAAAGATTGTTATTTTATCTGGTAAAAGCAGTTTTAAAATTTTGAAAAACTAGGTGTATTTTTAATATACTAAGGTTATACCGTTGGTCATTGGCAGATTTGTTCAATTTTCAAACGATAAATTCTATTAAACAACACAAATTTCAAATCATAAATTTCAATCCAAATCATATTCAACAAAATAAATAAATACATAATCTAGTCAACACAGTTTTCAAAATTTTAATTTTAGTTAAATTAAAATCATTAAAAAATAAATCCGCGAACGTATTTTGTGACAAAAATACAAAAAAAAATCTATTTATTTTAGGTTTTAGAAACTAAAATATTTTAAATTTTTTTACACACTTATTTTGTTTAGACATTATTGAAAAATCATAAATACTTATGATCAAAAAATAATCACAAGAAGTACACGAAATTTAATAATTTATCATAATGCGTTTTGAGCATTTTTATTGCTTACTTGAATGTAGATGTATTAAAGCAAGTTTTGATATTAAAATTTTAATTTAAAAAAATTGATACGGGGAATAATCGATCTTTCTCATTGAAACCTCCCTGTACAGTTGCAAGCATTTTTAAACTTTTATTCTCAGCTGCTGGTCAATCGCTCTTAAGAAGTTTTATGCGTCTTTCAGTACACTCATTTAGTATCATCGGTTTCGGGTGATCCTAGTTAGGTGTGAGTGGCATATAATAATTGTTCCAGTGTTATTTCTTTCGTGAATCTGAAGTTTATGAAGTTCGTGCGATATCGCAAATTAATAATGCATGCCTTTCTGTAACACTTACCTTGACGTGGCATTTCCACAGCGACATTTGGCGTGTGCGAAAGCGGAACGAAGGCGTCAATCACGGTGTGACATTTTATCGCTGAATTTACGAGCTTTTGGACTTGGTGCTGTTTACAACTTCTGCAATGAAATTCCACGGCTGGGTGTCTTTGGCAACGAACTATTTTAGATCTTTTCTTGACCATCTGGCTTCATCCAGCAGTATTCAAGGATACATGCTTGCTGGAGATCTGAGAAATTTGTTGATTTGGTCACATTTGTTTAATTGTGATCCATCCAGTGGAAAATGTTAAAACTTTATCTTAGTATATAAAAATTAATGTTTCATTGTTTGTCCCTTATACGGTACCTTAACCATTCATCCAATTGCGATGAAACTTTTGTGAGTTGTTGTGCAAACGCCAGTGAAGGTTTCTGTATATTGTGCTCTAACGTTATGGAATTATTTCCTATACCGTTCGTCCGATTGCGAAGATAATTTTGTGATTTGTTGTGACTTGAGGACTGTTCAAACTTATCTGCAGTACCTATATCAATTAATACATATACTTTTTTGTAGGCTTATGGTGGACACTACAATAACGGCCATTTTTTCCTTTTTTTATCGATCAATCTGAGTCTCCGATCAGCTAAGTAATTTGTTTAGTAACGCGCGATTCGCCTGTTAGTCGGAGAGTTGCTTTGGTAAGATCGTAATACTGCATTTGAAGAGTATTGAGCCAAAATTTCGGCTCAACAGTTGATCAGTATTATTGAGAACAACGACCGTTAGAGATGGATTTTGATATGCGTGGGCATATTTTTGTTACACATATATTTCTTTGATACATGGTTTATGTGGAGGATCCACAGTTCTACAGCATTTTCAAATAGCCCCAAGCTATCTTCATCTTGCTATTTCGGTGGCCTCGATACCTACATTGAAATCCCTCTCTTCTTAAACATCCCCTGCGTTTGATTTCTCTACCCTTTGATGCGGACAACAGGATGTCTTTCTACTTAAAATCTCACTGGAGCTTTTGCACGGATGTCGTTCTTCTTGTTATTTTCAAAGGAATATAATATTTCTAGTTATTTTTTAAATATTCATAAACTTCGTAGTGAGCTTGCGCTACATTTATTGAAAGTTTTTTGTGATAACTTTGTGCCCCGTCGGGCACACTGTCGTCTCACGTTTCACAAGGTTTCACAAGACCATTGTCCTCATAATAATCTTATAACATGAAGACAAAGATGTCTACGCATTTCTTCAATAATTTTAAAAGAACTTTGTGGCACCAATTTAATTAAATTAAAATACGCTACTTTTTTAAACCACTATTATAATAATAAATGCCTAATAGGTAACAATATCTTTCAATATCAATGGTTTCTCCATCGGGATACAAAGCATAATCAAAAATTAGAATGATATTAGATAAAATTATAAAAATATTCTTCATGTAAAATAAATAAAATCATTATATACTAATGATTATATTTTTATAACAAAAACTTCTAGAAAATCAAACGGAATCAAGGGGCAAAAAATGTATATTTTTTTTGTATTTTAAAGAAAGATAAAGATTTCCGGGTCACAAATAACCTGACAATATTTGAAAATCTTATACTACTATTATCACAGTACGCAAAAAACGTTGCTTATGTCGTTATTGAGAACTTAGCCAATTACTTAAATAGTTTTGCTCCATTTTTTATTTATTTTGCCAGTGAGACTATGGCACCCCCAATTTAGGTATGTTGTGAGGCTGAAGGTAAGAGGGAGGGGAGGAGATAAGAAAGAGGGAGGTGGGGAAGTTCCTGGCTAAGGCAAACAAGTCAAACAAAGTTATTTATTATTACTTCTTCAATATTTGCAAAATTGCAAATATCGTTTTGAATTAAATGAAAATAACCAACTTTGTTTAAAAATATCAACATAATTCGTAACAATCATAACGAAACGTTTCCTCATCAGAGGCCCTAGCACGCTTGCTTTATAACGATCGGTAACTTCTCATCGTTTCCTAGGACAACTGCACATCGCTAAAGTACAAACAACAGTTGATGTCAAATATGTTAAGGACACTTAGTCATTGTGAACTGTCACTTATTCGTTGGCGATCTGTAGTCATGCTAGGGAACGATGAGAAGTTACCGATAGTTATCCTATCGGTCGTTATAATATATATAAACATATGAATTCTTTTGAAAACAAACTATTCGATTGTGGACTTTCCCTTTTATCTAATGTATTTGTGTGGTATCGATTTGTTGATGATATCTTTGTAATTTGGTCGGGTAGCAACAGACAATTAGAAAATTTTCTCACTATCATTAATAGCCTACATCAAAATATAAAATTTACACTGGAACATAATGATAACAACAGTTTGAACTTCTTAGACTTAAATATTAATTTAGAAAATAATAAGTGTGTATTTAATATTTATAGAAAACCTACACACACTGACTGTGTTATACCATCAACTTCACTTCATCCCATATCTCACAAACTTGCTTCCTTCAACTCAATGATTCATCGTGCTATTAATGTCCCTTTAAGCAATGATAATTATAATAACGAAATTAACATTATAAAACAAATAGGCCTAAACAATGGTTATAAACCTGAAATAATTAATCGCTTAGTTAATAAGAAACAAACAAAAATTTTAACAAAAAAGTACATTTATAGTGGCAATAATAACAACGAACCTGGTAAAAACTTAATATATAAAAAAACTTCTTTTTACAGGCGACTTATCTTTAAAAATATCCCGCATATTACCAGATCACATTTCTCCAGCCTTCTATACTAATTCTAAAATAAAAAATTTAATTAATAACAAGGATGTTTCTAATAAATTCGAAAAAAACGGGATATACACTTTGGAATGTAATGATTGCGACGCCCAGTACGTAGGAATGACTACTAGAAATTTTAGAACTAGAATCAGGGAACATGAACTCTGTTTACGAAATAATAACTATTCTGAATTCGCCAATCATTTAATAGAGACAGGCCATAGCTTCAACAAAGAAAAAACCAAATTTAAACATATAAATATAAATTCATACTTTAACTTGTGCGCTTTAGAAACTTTAGAAATAAACAAAAAAATTAAATCAAAAATTAATTTAGTTAACAAAATAATAGCACCCTGCAAATCTCCCCTTTTGACTTTGTTCCCGTGTGATATTGATCCCGCCCACTGTTCTCCCCTTCCCCCAAAATCACCCCTCCCACCACCCCCACCTAATAACATCTAATTCATTTCTGTACTTGTTTTAAATTTTAAGTTTAGTTTTAAGTTTGCTAGTGAATGACACGGATGTGTCGAAACCGGTAGCATAAAAATTAAAATTTAAGTAACGATAGTACATTGAAAATGAAAACTCTTCAAAACAAAATGTCTAGAAATTGTTACATAGTTAATGCCCAAGAAATACAAAAAACGTATGATTTAATTGGAAACAAATATCATCGGACAACCAAATGACTATCTACTTTTTTAACTCCAAAAATGCTCAAGCCCCCTAGCACACTAGATCGATAAGGATCGATAAGATGATTGTCGGTAACTTCTCATCGTTCCCTAGGACAAGTGCAGATCGTTAACGTACAAACAACAGTTCATGTCGAATATATTAAGGATACTTAGTCATTGTGAACTGTCACTTATTCATTTGCGATCTACAATCATGCAGAGAATGCATGCATGAGAAGTAACCGATAGTTAGCCTATCAATCCTTATCGATCGAGTGTGCTAGGGGGCCAGGAATAGCTAGTGAAAATCCATCGGCTACATGCTGTTACATTCTGTGTAATTATTAAATTGATCATTTTTATATCACAGTAACTTTTATAAATTAAAACAAAAGAATCAAAACGGAAGCAAGATGTTGAAATATTTAAAAAAAATAATAATAATATTAAAGGAGATAAATTTATAGGCTTCAAAAATATTTGGTATTTAATCAAAGTATTATATTTTACTATCTATACATTGTATTATGATTTACTGCAATTCAGTTCTGCCATCACTAGTGGCCTTGTTTGACCCATGTACGAATTGACCGACATTATTAAATTCACATCGTTATGACGTGATGCGTCATCTGCATTAAGAGCCTAAGAGGGATTTTTCAAAATTTTATGGTTTTTGCGTGTTTTCAAAGTCACCTCAGCAGATAACAGCACACTAAAAAAATATTTTATATCATATTTTTTTTAGAAGCACATATTTTTATTTAGAAGTCAAATCTAAATATTACCAAAAATAAAATTTCGTACTATAAAACTGTTTATAAAATAGCAGTTTTCAATAAATGGTCAATCGACCTCCAGATTTTTTTCATCTGTAATCGTCTACCTTATGAAAAATATATAAAAAATATTATCTAATAGAAAACATCTCAACCTATCCCACCCTATTAATATATTTTGAAAATTTTGCTTAATTATGACAAATTATGTATTTTTAAACTAGGTAAATCAACGTAATTTAAAATCATTTATTTATGCTAAAAACCAAAAAATTCTGGAAAATAAAAATATAACCTAATAAAACAGTATTTGAACTATAAAATGTATTAACTAGTATTAAAAAATTCAATGATTTATTGGGTAATATTCAATTTTTCTATGCACTCAAAATACATAAAAACGATATCATTTTTGATTTCCACTCATTACGCGACGAGAGTTCGCCACAGAAGGTCCTTCACGTCGCTTTGTTCTTTGAAGTGGAGAAACCGGACAGGAATACGTACACATTTATTATTATGTCAAAATGGGTATTATAAGGGAATGTGTCAATTATGATTATATACTGTGTCAACGAAAGCCATAAAAATATCTGAACGTAGAATTGTTTATATAAAATAATCACAAATTCATCATTGACTATTTGAATACTTGCGATCACGGTCAAAAATTGACAAATATGCCAATATTAATCATTTGCGCCTCATTCGTTGACGGGATTACTAAATTATTATATATTTTTTTAATCAATTCAATACTAAATAATGTATTTATTTTAGGGAAAGTTGACAGCAAATCTGAGATAATACAATAATAAGATAGTTATTTTTTTGTTATTTATAATTTACATTTTTTAATTAGAATTCTACGGCCAACTGACACCAGCTAACCCTAATAACGTATTTTTTGAAAGATGTTCTTAAATAATCTTTTCATATGCATTTCTGATCAGAATATCAAATAAATAAAAATTTTGGCGTCGTAAATTGATAATTCGGCCTTGTGTGCGACGATTGATAAATTTTAGCGTCATAAATTGATAATTCGGCCTTGTGTGCGACGAGTGATAAAGTTTAGCGCTGCCTCCTTAGTATCAGATAAGTTTCGGTTAAACCGTCTGTAACAAAAATAAAAACAATAAGTTTTTCATCATTAGTACCTATCTGAAAATAATACAAATATATCGTCTGCAAGTGGCATAATTACAGTTTTATTATGCTTTAGAATGCGAAACCGCTGTCATGCGTAAACATAATAACATAGCAGAACTTGTTTTTATAAATTAAATAATAATTTGATTGAATATATGGAAGAAAAAAATTAAAACTAAGCTGTTTGTGAAATTAAAAATTAATAAATATTACCCAGCAGTAGCTTTGCCTTGGGACTGACTGACTGGTCACAGAGGCTATAGCGGCAATAGGGCAGCGACTAGGGGTAGTGAATACGCCGTAAGCAAAGCGGAAAGGATCACGGAATTGCTTCGTGGAAATGTCTGATTAAAAGCGCTCACCATTGTTTGGTCACGAACCAGGGGCTCGATTCTCCAACACCGATCAAGAGTTATTCTGCGCCATTTACCAACATTAAATTATCCGTCGTCTCGACGAACTTTGTCGAAAGTGACATTAATACGTATTATGTCGAAGGATTGAGTAGATGATTATATTGGCCGGCCTGTGAATATTGTCTCTGATGTTTTTGACGTTACTATGGTGTGAATTTTAAATAACTACTGCACTTTTTCGAAATGTCTGGCGGATATATTACCAAAAAATAAAATTGCTGGAAACACCTACAAAACGGCATTGCAACAGATTAATTAGGAAGTTAACTTTCATGTGAAAAATTTTCCCTCCGGCGAAACATTACTGTTGCTCTCAAAGCATCTGCTTCAGTTTTCCCTGGATTATGTGTCACAGCCAATATCGCCGGTATCTCAGCGGGTATTTGGAACCTAAAAAACTTTGTATATTGTTATGGAACGCCCTATAGCTGGTAGAATATACATAACAACAATCGCCGCGTCCGGTTGAGACTTGCCACAGCGTTCCCGTTCCCCACCATTTCCTGCATCCCCTACTTCCCCTCTCCTACTCCCCGCGGCGTCCCGACCGGCAGTTGAAGGTTGCTCTCTGGCTGAGACGCACGTAAACACGGTCGAGAATCACGCTCTGTTTCGGGCTCCCGCAAAATGAGCCGAATTGATTTCTAAGCCACGATGTTACTATTAGTCCGCATTGGAATGTAGAATCGGTTTTGTCAAACATCGGTGTTATAATGGTTCGCGGACCCCAGGAAGACTGTCGAACGTGCTGGAAGCGGAGGCCTTCGCCCCCACACATGTAAGCTGAACACCAGATTTCCCTTTCTTTCAATGTGTCTGTAAAAATACGATAGGGTCCCGCGTAAAACCATAACTCAGAGAGTTTCGATGCAGAGATCACGAGGTATAAACACTTTAGCTAGGTTTGTGTAACATGCATTCTTGTATAGCCCTGTACTGAAATAACCTGTATACTGTGTTCTGAATTGTCAATATATGAATCTATTTAAACATATCTTGTTGTCAATCTGCTCCGGCCGGAGAATCTCGTAGAGTATTGGTCCCCCAGGTGATCGAGGAGGAAAGAGTTCTGGAAGCATTCTGTTGCAACCCACGCCTGAGATTGAGGGTGCCCTTTGCTCCCGTTTGAGCTGGCTTTGGGGCTTGTTTTGGGGTGGCTGGAGCTGACAATTGGCGACCAGAGAAACCCCGTAACAATATGATGCCTGTCCTTCGAAGAAGGCGCGGGAAACGATCTTTGGATAAAATACAATGTACTAGATTTTGATTATTTTGTCGGAGTCAACTGGTCCGACCAACTCGTTGTTCGAATGGAATGACTTTTGACGTTTGGCATCAAATTATATACTTTCGACGAGATTCGAGAATAACAATGTATCGTCGTTGCATATTTAATATGAGCAATGTGATGTTTTTGACGAAAATGTGTTAAATATGCAGTTATTTTTCTCATTTTTTCTCCATCTTCTACAATATGAGCCATGTAAAAATATCAAATATTTAAGGCGATAGAAAATAAATCATGTGAGAAAAATCAAAAAAGTACTTAATAAAAAAAATATTTAAAAAAATCATGTCCTCTGCATTCCACTATACAATTCAACATGCCTAGCTGCCAAATTTGAATAAATTTAAATTAAATATTTAAATTAAGTATTTAAAATTATGACGAAAACTGTGCATAGAATATGAACCATGTGAGAAAAACTGTGCATAGAATATGAAGCATGTGAGAAAAACGCGTAAATATTCAATTTTCTGGCATAAAATAATTAATGTTCGCCATAAATATATTCTTATAATGAACGAAATATATTTTTCTTTCTTTGTCCATAAATAGAATTGTTATTTCCTGTTTCGTTATTTTTTTAAAACAGTTTTTATCGATTTTCTCAGAATGTACTCATTCGCACGTGATTCATATTGTATATGCAACGACGGTATGTATTTTCGACGACGATTGAAAGCGGCCTTGATTGGAGAATCAAGCCCCAGGCCATTCGAATACAATATTCTTCACCTAGTTTAAACTGAATTTATCCATAGTTGCATTGCGGTAAAAGATTACACACATACTTTTTTTGTGTTCACAGTTTATGAGTTCATTTTAATTATTATTATATGAAAAAAAAAGGGTTTGTGTAGTACCCCTGTCGAGGGGTAGGCGTAAGTTCCTGGGGATTATTCCTGTCTTGTTGCAAACGCAAACCCTTCTGCTTCCTCTAATTCTGCTAGTTAATTGCAACTATTTTAAAGGTATTGCATTTTAAGCGTATTTAGTAAGATTGCACATTTTATGTGTTTAATAAGTATGCATAATTTAAAGTTAACAAATCGTAAAAAGTTGTACTGCACTCGTTCAATATTTCTAATATGAATTTTTACAATATGGCGACCATAATATAGAATTGTATTCGAACAATCTGCGAACCAGCGACAAATATAGGTTTTTTATAACTTCCAACAAATCGACGTCTTTGATAGTTCTGGTTATAAATCCCATAATCTTCAGGCTTTCGTTAGTTATTTATTGTAGGTATGTTAATTAAAAACAAACTTTTACTTGCTTAATATTATTTTCATCATCACAGTTAATGCAAAATACATAAGTACTCGCGAATATATTAAACCACAGTAAAAACAACTTGCGTTACATGTCTATCATAGCAGTGTTCTGGTTTCTATTACTAGCGGGTTTAATTTATATTTAAATACGACAGATAAGTCAATCATTCTCAATTAGATTAAAAAATCATTTATGTCTAGAATTTTTATCACGTCAAATCAAATGTCCAAAGTAGAGCGTGCGCACTAATGCCCCGTGGTCTCTGTTACAATTTCACGTACATAATTTCGTACGCGGTAATGTAATCAGACAGATCGATGGGTTCTTTGTTAAACTTTGTCGGTAACCTAGTTGTCAGTTCGCATGTCAGTTTCAGACAAACTTCTCTATTTAAAAATGCTGATGGATGTAGCCCACATTTCCCTGAAGAGGTCTAAAGTTCATGACGCCTGAAGATTCGGGATTTAACGTTTAATTCTAGTCTAGTAATAAAACATATATTATTTATTCTTTCTTTTAATATTAGGAAGGAATTTGAAGTATTTTTGTACTATCATAACGCTGGTTGGATACGATTTGAAATTTCACAGTCAAAAATATTATCGTGATTTATTTTTGAGTTATTACGCCCTTTAATCTAAATGGAGTAAAAGGAGCTAACTAAATAGTTTTTGGTGTCCGGTACTTGACGCCTACACCAAAACTAAATGTCGAAAACCACATTAATTTAATTAATCAGTATACTGAAATACAGACCCAAAGAGTCCTGAAATACAGACCCATGTCGCGCGCGCGCATTACGGTCCAATCACTGCAACGTGCATAAATAAACACTTTACTACAATCTGCTCATCTGCCCTAATGATGGACACTGCAACGCTGTCCGAAATGTTGGCTAAAGAAGGAGGAAGTGGAACACGGCATAATAACCTAAAAATAAATCAATTTAATATTAACGTGACTGTTCGTATACAGAAAAGAACAGGGAAACACATTAGATATAACTAGATTTGAAGATATGAATTAATTAAAAAGTGCATAAATTTATTAAATCATTTATCGGAATAAATTTTTGACTTCGTGATAGAATTGCATTCATACAGCGTTATTCTTGTAGGTACCTACGTACCATTTAAAATACAATCCAAAAAAATTGTCATCCCCTACAATTTTTCATGAAACTCGAAAATGTATGCATCGGAATATGAAATAATTTATATGAATGTAGGTAGCGGATTGTGAATCCAACTTTCGGAATGTTTATTCGGCATCATTATTATGTTTTTTCTTTATTCAATAAATCGTTAGTTACATGTTTTGAGGATTTTTTTTTTTTTTTTTTTTATTGTTTATTCCAGATCTCGGGGAGGGTGGTGCAATCCCACGAGCTCCATATTATAAATAGAACATATTATCAAATTAATATTAAAAATATACATATATATTGTGAGATACTGCACACATATTGAGATAAAACAGAATAAAAATGATACAGAAAAAAAAAAAAAAACATGAAAATAAAGTTTTTTGTTTTTGTTTTTTTTTAACTCATCAGGAGTTGGCTCCATCGCTTGTAAATAGGACCCTGCCAGAAGTGCAGTGCTGCCATCACAAGACCGTTTTCACTCGTGGCTAGTCGCGTTCTAAAGCTGGTGATCCGTTTTTTGAGTAGTGCTCGGAATGCAGGAACACGCCCTTCTACAAACATCTCAGTGGCACTGCAGTACCAGGACAACCCAAAAAGTATTCGGTATGAATTGTTGTACTGTACTTACATTCTTTTTAGAGATGCTTTGTTGTAGTTGGTCCACAGCTCCGAGGTATATAGGCTCGTGCAGTATGTGTTAAAAAGTTGCCTTTTTGCTTCTGGGCTACACTTATTAAATCTTCGAGAAATCATATTTGCCCTAATACACAGTGATCTTCTCTGTCGCTCAATATCAGTATCATCATTGAGTTCCGCTGTTACGATATGTCCTAAGTATTTGACCTCCGGTTTTTCAGATATTTTTGTGTCGTTTAGGCTGACGGGTAGTACCTTTGTAGGGCCTGCGCTCGATTTCAATACAAGTAGTACAGATTTAGTTGGGTTGTAGACCATGTTATGTTCAGCGGCATATTCTTCGCATATCTTTAACAGCTTCCTCAATGCTTTAATGCTTGGAGACAAAATAATCATGTCATCTGCATATGCAATGTTATTTACGCAAATGTTTCCCAGGTAACAACCTACCTTTGCCGAGGTGAGTTTATCGCTTAAATCATTCATATAGACGTTAAATAAAATCGGTGATAAGCATCCCCCTTGTCTGACGCCGCATTCCGTATTCACTGGTGCTGACATTTTATTTTTCCAGATAACTTGGTTCTCTTGTTGATGATGCCAGACCACCACCATGACCACCATGTTAGGCATATGCCTGTGTTGTGGTGGTTGACCTGGGTACAGAGATAAGTTCAAATTTTAAAGACTGATGTTCGCCCAGATGACAAATAAATCCATATTTCTATTTTTGAAACTGATAATTCGTGGTGGAATTCCATTATAATAGTATAATAAAACAAATTTAAAACTTTTTCCACTTTTAATTTATTGACCGTAACTGGTTTCAGATTGTCAAAGCCATCATCAGACTGGTAAAAAAATATTCATAACCTACTGATTTTATACACAACATATTAGGAAGGGGGGTGCTCTACGGGGATTTTATTCAATTATGGTTTTATTACATTTGTTGCTAAGTGGTCTTTGACTGTCCAACTTTCGAATTATTTTGGTTATTCCGAGTAGGCTAATTACCTGGGTTTGGTAGCTTAATACCCTTAGCATTGTTTGGGAAACACCTCACAAGTAATTTTAATGATTATCAACCTAGTTTTATTGTTGTCAAGTCTATTAATAATTATAATCGTTATTATTTTTATGATGATATGGAATTGTGGTTAATTGATTGATTTTACCAGTCTGAAGATGACTTTGACAAGCTGAAACCGGTTACGGTCAATAAATTAAAAGTGGAAAAAGTTTTAAATTTGTTTTATTATACTAAAATAAATCCATCTTTTAGCTCAGAAACACTGTTTTATTTTGGTTCAATTAGTTGAAATACACCACATCAGATATGTTCTCTGCTGGAAGAATATTTCAATATCTTGTGTCGAACGAGATTTAATTGTCTGCTCCATTGAATGTGTTTAGTATTCTGGATACACAATGTGTCATTTATTGTGAAAAATCATCTCAAAGGCACTTAACATTGGGAACATAACGTGCTATGCTAATTATTTACAAAAATGATTTAAATACGAAATTATCGATAGTTATTAACATTTTTTACAAATTATGTTATTTACAATGTCGCGAACTGTGAACGGTTTTTTGGCTTTTTGTATAATGCTCTACATATTTGCGCACTAGATCATGAAATAATTAACATTTTCTAAAAGTGACTTCCGAGGCACTAAACGGCTATGATTGTCTGTAAATATGGTTTTTGTAAAGCTCTGAATTCTGTCAAAACTGTAATCTTTTTTTTTTTCTTCTTTATTAATAATTTTTTTGTTACATACAACATAAGTATAATTAAACTAAAAATATAATATATTAAGTAATATAAAAATATAAGTATAATGCATGAGAACAAAAAAAAATCCCACATAGGCAAAAGCCAGTTCGTGGGTATACTATTTTTTTAAGCAGTTACATGTGTGGTTATTTATTTTGTATAATATATAATAAATCGTGTGGTTATTTATTTTGTCGATATACTATGCCTACGTTTGATTATCGAGTTCGATACATCAACATGGTGAAAAAAACATCGTTTGAAATAAAATAATCAATTCAGTATGTATTGTGAGAAATGTAATTGATTTGGATTTCGGTTTGTGAAATGTCAATACCAAAAAATTCAGAAGAGATGCCAGACACCTCTTGTTGAAAAGTATACAATGCACGAGAACTTTCGAAATAATTCCAATATTAAAATATCTCTTCAAATTGGCCACATTTTGGCCAGCGAACGCTCAAGGGTGTGTGAAAATTGACCAAAATGTGGCCAAAAACACTCCAGTGGATATTCGTAGTGTTTTAATCGCAAATAGACGAAGATGTTTATTAAAAAGTGTTAATATTAATTAATTAAGCAATGTGATAATTTTAGGCCCAAATACCTGACGGTACTTTTAAATAGTTTACATCATAGGCTCCGTCAAACAGGAGGCGTACTTACCGCGTTACAAGGCGTTCGAATGACGTCGCGCTATAACGCTGCGTTGTGTTGTACTGAACACTTCGAAGCCGTTCAAATACAAAGTACGTGACGTTACTGCGTTTTAGTACCGACGCCTTGACGGAGCCTTTATTTGCTGCGAGAGAGAGAAATGATATTATTCTGATACTTTAATATGGTTCGTTGTTTACTGAAAAACTTTTAAGACTTTCTTCTCCCTCGGCAACGAATTCCTAGAAATCATCTTAGCGTACTCAAATTTATAAATTTACACAGTTCAAACTAAATCCTGACTTAATATGAAGATGAGGTAATTAGTTCAAACAGCTCCGCCAAAGCCAATCTTACGTAGTCTATATCAATGCTTAATGTAATTAAATTCGTGCGATCGATTCTAACAGGCGCCCCCTTCCTTAACCCTTATTCTACAATAGTTGGGGTGTATACCTCCTTCATTCCCCATCTCCCACTCCACAAACTCCTCTCCCACCCCCTCCCCATCCCACCCGTCCGCGGGCAGGGGTGCCAGTGTCATTAATCTTTCCCAAAAACACGCCGCGCTCAGCTTTCTAAAACAAACGCCACTTTTTTTATTTCATCACTGGAAATATTCAGGGTCACCACGAAAAGATACGGTGTTTAAATTCTTTAATTTTCTGGAACAAAATTTTTTGAAACAACAAAATGCCAAACAAAACAAAACAAAATTTCTTCTGACGGAGGTTGAAACAACCCAATTTTTCGGTGAATGTCGATTTGAAGGAAATTCAAACGTGAAATTTTCCGAAACAACTGGTCCTTAGTTAGGAGAATAATCCAGTATACCGTATGTATTATGATTGATTGTTCCTCTCATTATATAAATGATGAATGTACTGCATGCAGTTGGCGGCTTCAATAAGCGTTAACCAAATACTTGACAAAGTACAATCCTCGGTTACGCAAACGAAACCGGAGACCCGTGAAAAATAACAGGATAGTTATGGAGGCGCTATTGTATTTTTATCCATTTTTTGCGCTTCATGTCTAATTTAAACGGGGATAGAGTGAATTCTTGACAATTCAGTTCCTATTTTTAAAAAAAACGGCAATTAAATTATATTAATTAACATTTTTGCTTGGCTGAATTCTCCAAACACATTCAATTTAGAAAATAAAACTAAATTCGAAGCAAAAGTTATAGTTATAGAGGTCATTTAAACAGAGTTCCAGATATAATATCAACGTAAATTAGTATTTTTATTATCTCTGCTGCAGAGCATCTTTTAATATTTCCTCCCGACATGCAGTAGGTGGGTAAACGCATTCGCCACCAAGACGTAGACGAACTTCACATGAACACCCCCATGAACCCGGGCGACACTTCTAAGTAGCGCACCACTTGGGTCATCCAATGTAAATGGTTCCCAGGGCGGCGGTACCCATAATTAAATTGAATTAATGTGATAAAAGTAGGTACTTACCTACCTACTTCTAGTCAGTTCCAGTCTGATTTAAATACATTAACACTAAGCCAAATTATGTATGTATGTATGTAACAAAATAATAAGTTTTTCATATATTACATGAAAAAAAAAGTTACAAATAATTAAATTGAGTTTACGTAAGTTATATTATATTTTCTTATTCTGGTGGTGGTTTTTTGCTGATGGAATTCAAAATACATAGATTCCCCGAACTCTTCTGGACGAGTAAAACCGCTGAACATTTTCCCTGTTTTTGCGAGAGCCCTACATTATACGACTATACAGGTTCCTAGCGAAGTTTGAACCCACCCCGTTATTTCGGCAAATTAATATGTCACCTTCCCGAGTGGTTGTGAAGCCTGGGGGCATTAATCGAGCGACACTTTGCATATCATTATATTAATGTAGAAAACCTATCTCAGACATAACCAGACTTGTTTTACTCAAACGTTTCTAAATTATTTGTGATTTGAATAGAACCTAATCACTAGCTAGGCGTAATTAGACTGAATAATTTTAGCTTCCGAATACACATAATAATAAAATTATTTTCGATGATTTTGTTGATCCACCTAGAGCGCCTAGATCCGCGTTGAGCGCCTAAATTTAGTTGATCCGCAACCGGTATAACAAACATGATTCGTGTATTGCAGAGACTTGGCGTCACTGAATAAAGTCATGGAAAAGCCCCGTTTGTATCGGCCTTTGCGTGTGGTTAAATTGCTTAACCCCTCTGGCGTCGTTCCTATTTTTTCAGATTGTCAAAATATTTCCGCTTTGCAATAAAACCCAAATAAATGGAATATTTCTAAACGTATCTGAAAATTAAAAAACTGTTTTTGAAAGTTGATGAACAAAGCATTCAAATTTGATAATAGAAATAAACACATAACTTTTTAATGCAAACTAATAAAGTTTTAAAAATGGCTCACATTGAGTTTAACTAAAATTACTGGTAACAGTGATAACGTAAAAGGTAAAGGCACACACATATTTTATAAGGTAAATCCGTTATTGATAAATCTTGCATTTTCTTAATTATCCCTTATTTTTGCCATATTGTATTATGTACTTTCATACATGATATATAATTGAACTAAAATTCCCTCACCAAACACAAGTGCCTCGTCTCTTTATGGTGAGAAAAAGCTATTCTTATCTACCATTTTAATAGTGTACATATAACATGTATAAATTGTGTATTTATGATTTTTTTTTAAATCTATAAATATTAAATAAATAAAAAATATATATTATCTGAGGGTGATTGACACGGTGGATGACAAACATAAGGTGGGTAGAGCATAACTCCTTCTCGGAATAGTGGGAATTTTGATTCTGCTATATGGGATGTCATTTGCTGAAGAAAATGATGTATGGAGATAACAGTATAAATATATTTTTAGGAAAATAACCCAATAAAAGACCCAGCGTTAACAAAAAAAATACATAATAATAAATTACGACGTACCTGTGGACCGTATTTCTTATCTATTGGATTGCTGGTGGCAGTACGTGGTTCCCAGGACCACAAGGAAAGGCTCCGGAGTCCATCCAAGGGATCATCCTTACATCAGGTGCAGCCTATGTCTTCTGTCCGTCTCCGAGTCGCGTTCCTTCTTCCTCGCAATAGGTGGCTCGCTTCGTCATGCGTCTTCGAGACTCTTTCGGGAGACTTTTCATGCAGTTTTAGTCTCCTTAAATCTCGAGAGATGAGATTCAAAACTGTATAAAGATTCACGAAGGTTGGGAGGTGGTCTTCTGCAACTTTCCCGATGCGGATCAACTAAGATGTCCTCGATGTTTCCCGATTACATTCTGGCCTCGTCTGACAAAAACGCCGCCATTGAATTGAAAATGGGTAACCCACTGGATTACGCCACAAAACAATAATGCAACGATACTCAACCGATCGGTTATTCTCAACACAAATAAGCACTGATCTTTTCACATTATCGATCTTTAAATTTTAAAACAATGTGACTAATTGATTCCACAGCACCACATTTCCAGAAGTGAAAAAATTGCCCCTATGACCGGATGCAGTAACCAAAAATGTTGCCAGTCAATTAATACAAAGTTAGGCTAGTAAATAACTAATTAACTAACAAAATTAAATCAAGAAAAATAATTATTCCTGAAGGGATTAATTATTTATGTGACAATTATAATTGTTATCGTTTACTCACTTTTTGTATTTTCTAGTAAAAATAATTAATAACAAAATTCAAAACAAAACATAGACTTTATTTAAGCATGTTTCCCCATACATATTTGCCTACGAATTATGGGAGGAAGATAAAACAATTTTTTTGCATATTAAATACCTAAAAGCCTCATTTAGTGAAAATTAATAGAAAAACTGCATCCATGAATCATGGATGCAGTTTTTCCAGAATTGTTGAAGGTAAAGCAAATCAAGATAGCGACTTTTAAATAACTTTAATGCTTTATTTTCCTAGGCATGGAAATAAAACATTAGAGGTATTTAATGTTTTATATCCACAAATAAAAATGGATATTATTTAATCATTTTTCATAGTTTCTTCGTGTAACCGAACCATTGTATTTAGCGAGAACATGATATTGTATTTCGCGTCCAAAATTTAATTATTACATTTTACCCAAAGTGATACGCATTCGAAACGTTTGTAATACAAAATAACTGATAAGATAAAGGCCCAGTAGTTTTAATTAATTAATTGTATCATTTATTATAAGGACATTCTGCTAGAAATAATCGTAATATTGTTAATTGAAAAATTTTAATACCAACTTTACGACGGAAACCGTGAGGAAAATAATCACCCTTGGGGCGATGCTATGTGGAGTTACATACACTTCACTATAAATACGTTTACATATAAATAAGTAATAAGTACAATAATTTGAACGATATATCCACCTTCATTAATTAGCTGTCTTGTTTTGAAATATTTTTTCCCTGTGTACAACGCTGTGTAAAGTGAACCAGTAGGCATCTAAAACTAAATAATTAAATGAAAAGTTATTTTGTTGAACGACACATCACATTTAATTATAATACCAAGCTTTTCTTCGATAATTTAAATGTGCATAGTTAACAAGTAGACATCTCAGTGTACACATTAAAGTTACATCTAAATGTACATAAATCACAAGTAGACATCTAAATGTACAAAGTTAAAAAGTAGGCTTCTAAATGTACATATTCAATAAGTAGACATCTAAATGTACATGGTGAACAAATAAATATACATCCAAATTTACCTACAAGGTGAAAATGCAGATATCTAAGTGTAGTTACATGGTGAAAAAATTGGCATCTAAATGTACAAAGTGAACAAGTAGGCATCTAAATGTACAAAGTGAATAAGTAGGCATCTAAATATACGTAGTGAAAAAAATTGGCATCTAAATGTATAAAGTGAACAAGTAGGCATCTAAATGTACAAAGTGAATAAGTATGCATCTAAATATACAAAGTGAAAAAAAATAGGCAGCTAAATGTACATAGACAAGTACGCTTCTTAATGTATATAGCGAAAAAAATAGACAGCTAATATAGTTAATATTGAACAAGTTGGCATCTAAATGTACATAGTGAAAAAAAGGCAGTTAAATGTACATAAGTGAACAATTAGGCAAATATATGTACAAAGTGAACACGTCGGCAACCAAACATACATAGTGGAAAGGTAGGCATCTACAGAAATGTGCATATTGTAAAAAATAGGCACCGAAATGTAGGTGAAATGTAGGTACATGGCATCGAAATTAGCTACTTTTCTTGAGTTAATTGGGGAGGTAAGTATACTATATAAAATTTAATTTCGTTAAGAGGTAATTGGTTAGGTTATGTTTAAAACAAAAAGTATTTAAATATTTTTGTCGCAATGCCTCAGTTTCATGCGTTTGTTATCTAATGGGTCGCCTCTAGACCATCGGGGAATATGCCACTGTAGGGTCCATTATGTGTGATAACACTGATGACAGTTTGCCGGACAAAAACGAAACGGTTCAGCGATGCGTTGATAACATCAATGACAGCATGACAGTTAGAAACGAATAGACATCCAACCAACATTGGAAACAAAAAAAGTATTAATGAGAGGAAATCAAAAATGTCCAATGACGTTTTGCGGTTATATTTTTGTAAACATTTTTGTTATATTGGAATTAATTATTGTGGGTTTGTGCAATGTGCATTTAAAAAGTTACAATCGTTACAAGTTATTTAATTAATTTGTTCAGAAAAACTTTTTTTTTTTTAAATAGCCATCTCTTAAATTTATTTTTATATTTATACTTATATTTATAATAATTTATTTTTGTTGTTTAAACAACTTGATTATATTTGTTAATTAATTTTTTTATAAATATAATGTAATTTTTACATATTCTAAAATTATTTTTTTGATATTTTTAAGTAATTAATCACCTCTCATTATTATATTTTCTTTTATAGTTCTTTTTAGTGTATACTTGTATGTTTCTTTTGTTATTATTATCCTGACGAAGAAACCATCGGTTTCGAAACATATGGGTAATTATTTATTTTTATTTTTACGTCCTTAGGGCTTTTACAGCAATTATATTACAAAAATAATAGAAAAAGAAACAGTAATATACAAATTATGTAACTTTTTTTTAAAAATTATTTTTTTTTATTAAATAAAACGTACAACGAAGTTGCATTCCCATGAGTTATCAAAACTCATTAAGGGATCGCCAATTGGTACTTTTGAAAAGTTAAACCTTATCCAACCCAATATGCAAACACAATTTATAAGATTTTTTTTACTAAACATTTCACAGAAGCAACATACAGACACAACATATAAAGAATCAATTTACAGAAACGTGTCTTATAAGATTTTATGAATTATAACCAATCATTTGATTTATGTACTGTTGGTATCAAAACGTTAAAATAGAGTATCCTCCATGATGGGATATCATTGTTTCTCTTCTTTTTTGTAGACTGGAAACAGAATTTTTGAAATTTCAGAAATAAATATTGGTAATGAATAAACGAAAATATCAACTGAACTAAATTTATTTCCACGCCTGTGTAGTCTTTGGATTGGGGAGTTAATTAAATAATATTTAGTTTTCGAAGGATAAACAAAGAACAGCCCTGGAAGCCTCGTTTTACGATTTGGTACTCCGAATGTTATTACTTTTTTTGATTCAGGTGCGTCAATTGTGCCATTAACTAATTTGAATAAAAGTACCAGATTGCGCTTGGTTCTTCTACAAGATAAGTCAGTTAAATTAAGTCCTTTCATTAATTTATCATAATTGATTTATTTATTGAGTATGGAGAGTTTGAAATTAATGAACCTTAAAAATTTATGTTGAACTCTCTCAATTTATATTTGATGTGCTTTATAATATGAGGACCAAATAGTGGAATTGTATTCTAAATTACTTCTAACTAAGGCAGTGAAGAGAATTTTAAATGAATAAAGTGACATAAAATCTTTGACTGTTCTTAAAATAAATCCCAAACATTTCATAGTCTTATTAGTAACTTCATTAATGTGAGGAACAGAGGTTAATTTTTCATCAAATACGATACCCAGATCCTTGATATGAGACATCTTTTTAAGAGAAATATTGTTGATACTATAATGAGACGTAACAGGATTTTTGTTTCTACAGGAAGATATAAATTGATACTTGTCAATATTTAAAAACAGTTCATTGTGATAACACCAATCTTGTAAACGATTGAGATTAGATTGAAGGATATTACAATATTTGATCGAAATCGTTTTGTAAATTTTTAAGTCATCAGCAAACAGGAGTTTGTTTACTCCAAAACATTTACAATATCATTGATAAATATTAAAAATAATACAGGTCCCAAATGAGAATCTTGTGGAACTCCGCTGGAAGCCACAAATTGCTTTGAAGTGAAATCTAAAATTTTTACAGACATTTTTCTAGATGACAAGTAACTGTTGAACCAGTTTAACATACTACCAGAAACAGCAAGAACTTTTGGTTAATGAATTAAAATTTTGTGAGATACCTTATCGAATGCCATGCTAAAGTCTGTGAACACTGAATCAGTGTGAGATCGTTTATTCAATGTTTCAATTGTATGATGTTGATAAATCATAAAGTTTGTTAGAGTTGATCTTCCCTAAATTAATCCATATATTATTGAAATGGTGTAATAACTTTAATTAATTCCCTGTTAAGTTTCATTAATAAAATAGATTCAAATAATTTAGGAATTGCAGATTGTATACATATAGGTTTATAATTTGAGACGTCAGTTTTATCACCTTTTTAAAATTAACATAGGCGATAAAAAGCTGTTCTTCCATTGATCAGGAAAAATTCCAGATTTTAGAGAAAGGTTAAAAATTTTCATTGGTGGAATTGCTAATATGGATATACATTTTAATAAAAATATTGAAGGAACGTTATCGGGGCCTGCGGATTTATTTTGTAATGATTTTATTATAGTGGTGTAGATATACAAAGTTATTTATTTCATTTAATTTAAATTAATTAACTGGTTTGTTTGGCTTAAGAAACAATATAACCTATACAAAAATTGGCAACTATAAATATATTGGTAAAGAGGGGAGACGGAATGTCAGATTATTCTATCTCCCTCTTTACCAACATATATTCTTACTCTATGTATGTTTTGATTAGTTTTAATTTTAAATTGTTACCCCGATAAAACTTAAGCCAAGCGAAACCGGTTGGTATATTTAAATAAATTAATGTTTTAAAATAAAACAAACTTTATTATTCCAATAAGACTGACACAATAGTCATAATTATATATTTGTCTTCTAAAATACCGGTTTTGATCCAACTATATTGTTGCTGTTACAAACAAATAGCAGAAGGCTTTTTCTTATATTGATCTCGGTAAAAACCGGACGTGAATTTTCTCTAAACTAATTAATCGATTTATTTTTGTAACAATTTTTTTATAAAATTATTTTGTTTGTCCACAGAGCACGGCTGCAAGGACTTTCGCTGCAACCTGCGCGAGTTCTGCATCAGCGTAGATCTCATGTGCGACGGAGTCAACCACTGTGTCGACGGTTCTGACGAGACCTCCAGTCCACTGTGTCAAAGTGAGTACTCTCCCCCTCCCCCCGACCGTACCCTCCTCCACAATTCACACCTTAACCTATTCACACTCACGTGCATATAGCCCACGTCTTCACGTGCCCTCGAAACATGGCTTGCGACCTGACAGGGGCGGATTTAAAGACATGAAGCTAGATGGGAGAATTCTTTTTTTTTAATAAACGCGAAGAAACCTTCGAAAATAATTACATCAGAGAAACAAAAATGGTTTAGAGTGAAGAAGTAAGTAGTGGAAATCCCCTCCCCCCTCCACCCCGGCATACTTTTATACATGAAGTCGGTTTAGGGAAATACCTACAAAAAAATACCTACAAACAAAATATAACTGTGTCGCCGAAGGGGTGTGCGGTGCAGGGAGGAAGTACCACCGAATTACAAAAGCATCAAATATATTTTCATTCAAATGCAACAAAGAGTACTTGTCTATATACGTCATATAATTGTCATTTTAAATAAATTGGTTTGATATCCATACCAACTTAATCCGGTATTTTTGAGGTCGATTTTAGCATTGAAATTTGATTATTATTAAATATTATAATTTCAGGGTGCCAACTGTCAGGGGATCAACTGTTGGGTCACCGTTGTAATTAAATATTCAATGTTTATTTTTATATTTCAGTGTCATTGGAACTATTTATGTAATGAATAATTCAGACAAGCGATAAATAAAATAAAGTTGGTTCGAGCCTGTGATATATTTAATATTATAAGAGAAAATAATTTTTATTGTGTATTTCGAAATTGTAATTATAAAATCCCGTGACTTTTACGGCGTTTTTGTGCTAGTAAATTAATGATAATTTAATTTGTATATAAACGTTATCGCGAAAAATTACCTCAAGTTGTAGTCCGGTAAAAGTACTCCAGTATAGATTTCGGAAATGGCCTGATAAACAATACCAAATAATTGGATTGGACGCCACTTTTTAACAATATTTACCTGAAAGGACGCACCACCATTGTATCCTTGGCGTTGTTATTTGTTTGGTTTTGAAATATGAGAATATGCTTAGTTCCTACCGGGATATCATTTATCCAGTTCGCACCTCTCCCTATCCATCATCTTGCTGGAAAAGTATTTGAAATTTGGAACCATGGCATGAAAAATAGTCCAAATTTGAGTGCATTCAATTTGAAAACAGAAAAGATTTGGAACTACCCTGAAAGCAAGTTATTGGTGTTTTTCATGTACACAATCTCGTTCTAAACTAAAAAGAAGCAATTTGACCATCTCGGAAGAACATGATATAATTTTGTATTCGTTTTGTTGTGGCGATAATTACCCGGAGGCGTCGCGGTGGACCTATGTTGTGGTTTTGTCGTGTGCAGAGATTCAGTGGTTGTGGTTTGGTCATCCTTTTTTCCTTGCATTTGAACTGAAATTGAACTTGAAACGGTATTTTTAAACTGACGGTATTTTTTATAGTGAACACTTCACAAGAGTCCCAACTGCTCCTGTCTGGAGCCAGTGAGACTATGGCATCCCCAATTGGGGTATGTTCTGAGACTGAACGTAAGCGGGGAAGGGAAGGAGATGGGAAAGAGGAAGGTAGGGATGTACCTGGCTATTCAGATCTAGTCACTAAGCATGGCTAAAGCTATTTAAAGCAACATTTCAATTATGAATGGTGGTCTTACACCAGGGCGATACTGAGAGTATTTAGTAGAGACTGTCTTCCTCTGTGGAACGTGCCGCAAATATAGTACCTATATATTATTTTTAATTAACCAATTGTGAAATAACACAAATCAGTCAAATAAAATTTATTTGCGCACGCCGGGTTCGAACCCGCGACCTTCGGATTGGGAGTCCAAAGCCTTGCCTCTGGACTACGCCGGCCGTCATATAGTATAAGAAATTTACTTCGAATCAGCAATTAAGTACCTAATTAATTATTGTCATGAATTTGTCTTTATATACACTATTGCATCTGTAAATTTTATTAACCCATCCGGGGAGAATGAATGTTGACTTTGGTTGAGATAGAAGAGTTTTTTTTACACAAAAAAAGGGATTTGTCAAGTCATCCGAACCAAATTTTTCAATATTCGGCTCAAATGAATATAAGCCTGAAAAAATACCCTAACCAGTTGCACTAGTCCGCCCCTAAACAAGAGCGTGGCCTACAGCCGTAGCCCCTTGACCCAGCAGAAGAATACTTCACTGTCACTGGGGGTTTCAAAAGGCTAACAGTGTTGAAGCATGTGCGATATATGCAGTTTGTAGTTTTTTCCGTGATAGGAAAATATGGTTTAGGATATATGCAGTTTGAGTGAGTCTGTTGGTTTAATACGAAGCAATGCGAAATAATGCAAAATTGTACAAAATCATGTATTTTTGTGATTCTCGAAAAAAATAAAATATCAGGCCTATAAAAAAACTTTACAAATGAACCTTTGCGGTCCGGCATTAATATTATTGCATTTTGTATCAGTTAACGTCCCATTTTGGTGGAGAACCGTCGTTTCAAGGCTCTACATCGCTTGGTTCCGTGATGTCGATTTCCTTGTTATTATAATAAACAATGCCTATGTTTTTACAGGCATTTACGAAATCAACATGCAAAAACAACTCTCAAATATCTTTAAAAAAATCATAAATTGTTCAAACAATAAACAAACTAATTTGATGTTTGATTTTGACATGTTTTGTATGAAACCGTTAATCATGGTTACAACATATCCGTTAATCAAATTATAACACAAATAAATAAAGAATCACATACTCCTATTAGAAATTTGATATGCCCTTTGGTCAAGCCTTTTAGCGTCAAATCCAATTTAAGAGTTTAATGACAAAGACCGTGTAGCTGATCCCCTTAATATGCATATGAGTAGCAGACAGGAGGTACTAAAGGAAGAGTGAACCGACAGTGGATCCCCGAAATAATAACGATAATTTTTTGTACATTATTTACCAACATTAAACGCAAAAATCGACTTCAAAAATACCTTTAAGAGGGTATTACCAGAGAATACCGGAAATTAGTCATTTTTAAATCAAATTCTAGACGTATTTACTCTTATTTACAATAAAACATAAATTGATTTTGAAAGATTGTTATTAGATCTGGTACACGCAGTTTTAAAATTTTGAAAAACTAAGTGTATTTTTAATTATACCGTTGGTCTTTGGCAGATTTGTTCAATTTTCAAACGATAGATTCTATTAAAGAACACAAATTTCAAATCATACAACAAAATAAACCAATATATTATCTAGTCAACACAGTTTTCAGAATTTTAATTTTAGTAAAAATAAAATCATTAAAAAAAAATCCGAGAACGTGTTTTGTGACCAAAATACCTCAGTTTTTCTATTTATTTAAGGTCTTACAAACTAAAATATTAAATTTTTTTTTACATACTAATTTTATTTAGACAGTATTAAAAAATCATAAATACTTATGATAAAAAAATACTTACAAGAAATATACTTCAATTAATTACAAAGCTAATTTAGTAATACGTTTTAACAATTTAATATTCAAAACTAAATGTGGACCAGTGGATGTTACCTGCGGTTGTGAGAGGTGGTGTATAATATATTTGATGAAAACAAATTAGCAGTCTTTGAACGTAAATACTGCGTTAGGAAATGGATTGTACATGAACGGTGAACTCAAGAATCTAATTGAGCATAAAGCCATCATCAGAATTCGCTAATAGGGTTCCGATGTACTGTAGTTTTGGCGAAGGAGAAAGGGGACCTTGATAATACCTAAAAATACTTACAAGAAATACAATAATTTATCATCGTGCGTTTTGATCATTTTTATTGCTTACTTGAATATAGGTATATATTAAAGCAAGTTTTGAATGAAATAAATCGATATTGAATTTTTAATTTTAAAAATTTCTTACGGGGAATAATCGATCTTTCTCATTGAAACCGCCCTGTACAGTTGCAAGCATTTTAAAACTTTTATTCTCATAATAAGTTAGTATGGATATCAAACGAATTTATTTGCAGTGTCGAATTTTGTACTTATACGCTGGTATATACAGTATATTTATAGCATGTAGTTTTTTCCTTGATGTTTTTTAATGAGAATATGTTTTTTACTTTTGTTATTCAGCGTACATCTTCTCCAAACATCCCTTCGGGGATATTTTTAATATATATTTTGTTTAAGTAGGTATACCATATTTACCCTAAATGGACTGCATATTGTGTACAATTATAGGGACCTACCTATATCTACCTCGCACTGTTACGCTGAATTATCATTACCACCTTCAGGAAAGGTCTGGTAACTGCGATCAGCAATGCGCGGCGCCGCGCCGCGTCGAATTTTCAGGAAGATTTTCGTGTGTTCTCGTGTATTTTGCCTACCAACTATGTAGTTGCCGAGCCACGGATATATAAACGCAGCTGCAGCCAGCTAGCCAGTCATTCAGTCAACGCGGCGCTCTACTTATTACATTTAATATTTCTACGACATTTATCAAAACTGTAAATAAACACTATAACTAAACCAGTCTGAAAATGTCCGTAGTAGGACGAAACCGGTCCTGGTGTAAATAAACAAGTGGAACAAAGTGAAAAAAATTGTTTAATTTCATATCTAATGTAAATAAACAACCTCCGCTATTTTCATCGAGTGTTTATTATTCCGACGGGCACACGCCTAGGTATCTCGACACATGCGATACCTCCCCTTCAGTTGGAGGTTAACATACACTTCCTACAAATAATCATGCCGGGGAGGCAACTGTCGGGGGATCAACTCTCAGGGAATCTGAAGGTAGTAACTTACACATATTTTGGCTCTCTAAATATTTGAATGAAATTAAATACTCGTGCAACGAATTATTTGTTTTCATAATTACATTATAAAACCAGCAAGGTTAAGCCAGAAGTGCTTCGTATTCGAAGGTAAGCCATCGGCATAAAACATAAGTGATGTGTACTAAACGTGAAATCGCGCAAACTAGATACCATTTCTCACAGATTGAAGAAAATACATTTAGATCTGATTTTTTTGGGCTCATCATGTTTCTGATAGGTGGAGATTTTCTCGATTCCTTGTAAAAAAACTTTAGAGCTTAAAAACTTTTTTATTATTTTATATACTTGTACATTATACATATCACATTAAAATCCTGATAGAGTTTTTAGAAGTCTTCTAACCTTTGTCTTCGTTAACCACGCTTCTCTCTCCAAGAATTCATCGAGTTCTTTAAAATTTTCCCAGGCCTGGGGCCCGCCAATTTAGCCTACCACTTCTATTCAAATCCTCGTTTCATCTCTACTGCAATCATCTTGACATCCTAATTTACATTTGCGCTTACGTCACGGGAAAAAAATATACCTAGACCCAGGGGCATGCAGTCCATACAGGCACACAAGCAATGCCTTCCTACTCTAATGTAACAAAACATAGATAATGTTAATATTTATCAAATTATTCCAACAAATAAGTCTACTTATTTTTTTTTAAAACCGATCACACTCATAAAAATTAGCTTAGGCAGGAACTGAGTAGGTATGCAAAATGAGGTACGTCACATTAACATAGATGTTGTTGTCAGTCGAAAAAAAAAGATATTCTCATGCAAGGGAAGACTTGTTTCTGTTAGTGTCGAAAAAGGTCGTGCCTTTCGGTACAAATCATAAATGCACCAAACAGGCGATATCTTGGTACAAATAAATAGTATAACTTTACTGTCGAAATAATTAACTGGTTTTAGTTGGTTTTCTTTCATGTGTTTTCATAAATGAATTATCATAAAGCTTATTTAGATATTTTATGTGGCTTAGGTAATCTCAACCATGCACTATTGGCTAAAGTCAGCAGTTCTTAGTTCTAGCCATTCTTAGCAAAAACTTACCTTTTTTCAGTAAGTTTTCATAAAATACCAGCTGATTCCCGGCATGAGTTGCATTGCTACTTAAATAAATAAATTGTTTCTCCCGTCGTGTCATTTCCCATTTGTCCCAGTTTCCCGTTCCGGCTCCTCTTCCTCTTCCCCTACGTCGTCCCCTTCGCCTCCCTCGTTCCCTTTTCACCTTCACGCGTCCTCCCTCCCCTCTCCGGCTCACCCCTTTCTCGCGAACCTCCCCCCTCCCGCATTCCGCTTCCACCTTCTCTGCGTTCCCCTCTCCCTCCCCCCCCCCCCTCCCGCGAAACCACACTCCTTAATTTCCCATACGACCCTCTAGCATACCTCTCCCTCCAACCTTTTTCTCTGCTGCTTATCTCCATAAAATACACCCATTTTTCCAACAACTCGCGTGACCTATTTAAGTTTTTTTTGCAAATTTCATAATGCCAAAGCTCACCAGTATATACATGTATAAATATAGAAATATTCACGGGCATGTTCACAACAATTCAAAAAAAAAAGAATGGCAACCGGATGAAATTTTAATCGCAATCATATGAATAGTATAGGAAATAATTTCATAACGCCAGAGCTCACTATCGTAAAACCATCCCTGGTATACGCACATTATATTCCCAAAGTTTCATCGCAACATACGAACACACCAACAAACAAACAAACAAACAAACAAACAAACAAACAAACAAACAAACAAACAAACAAACAAACAAACAAACACACAAACAAACTGTTTTTACAACTTTCTACCCTGATCAAAAACTCTGTGCATGGCACTGCTTAGACCTAAGAATTGTGCAAAAAAGTAATCAGAGATCTCTGTTAACAGGTCGTTTTTGGTATTGTGAATACCAGTCTTGTTGTGTATTCAGGATAAACGGGTGGAGCGTATTTAATTAAAACATTTTCCGGGAAAGTTGGCCAAAATAAACGAGTTTTTCCCTCTTTTCTCTTAATACACCTTTATGATCTCCTTAGACTCCGGAATTGGTTTATCTTTTAAATGCCTAAACACATAAACAAAGATTAAACGATTTACATCAACACAGGGAGATAGGACAGTCGTAGGACCCGTCTTTAGCGATAAGCCTGTGTAAACATTGTCTTTCAATGCTTGTAAAGGGGATTGCTTAACTCCTAATTGCGCGGGATACAGCACGATGATCAAAAAACATAATAAAACAGCATAAGAGTACTTTTTATTGTAATGTTGTATTTAATAATAATAATGTTTTATTACAGGATGTGGGGAGGATAGTGCAATCCCACACGTCCCATATAGTTAAAAGTAGAACAATTATAAGTAGATACAAAGTTATAAATAGGTAATCAATTTCTGCGTGGTTTTGAGTGAGCTCGGGCCCAGCGCTCACTCGGGAGTGGCGCTTGTTGCTGGAAGGCTGCGTTCACCACCGTGTTGTCGGAGGCCATTAGCCGCATCCTGGCTCCAGTGACCCGGTGTCTCATCAGGCCGGCGAATCCATCAAGTCCTAGTTCCGTAAACATTGTTGAAGCGCTGCTGTATTTCTTGTATCTAAATATAATTCTGCAGGCGTTATTATATTGGATCCGGAGTCGTTCCATTGAACTGATTCGGTATTGACACCATGTTTCACGTACTGTATTTAAAGTACTGATGAGTAAATATAAGTACAGGAGAGCTCTTTTAAATCTACTTACTGATATAAAGCCATCATAAATGTACCTATTCTCTCCTTCAATAATGGCAAATTCACTGTGTGGTGTCATTTTAATTACATGTAAAAAAAAAAACACTTTGTAATCACCAATAACATAATCAAAATTATCAACATGTTTCTAAACCAATAGTTTCTTCGTCAAGTTAAAATAAAAATTGGAATCGAAACATGTTAATAATTTTGAAGTGCTGTATACAAAGTTAATTAATTTCATTTAATGTACCTATTCGTTTATCGGAAAACGTCAAACCAAACACGTTTCTTAAGAGCGATTTACCAGCAGCAATAAAAGTTTAAAAATGCTTGCAACTGTACAGAGAGGTTTCAAAGAGAAGGATCGATTATTCCCCGTTTCAAATTTTTTTAAATAAAAATTTAATATCGATTTATTTCATTCAAAACTTCCTCTAATATATACCTACATTCAAGGAAGCAATAAAGATGATCAAAACGCACGATGATAAATTATAAGTGTTTTTTATCATAAGTATTTATGATTTTTCTATAGTGTCTAACCAAAATAAGTCTGTAATTTTTTTTTTAAATATTTTAGTTTGTAAGACCTTAAATAAATAGAAAAACTGAGGTATTTTTGTGCCCTTGCAACAGGGCGGTTCCTATGAAAAAGGTTGATTATTTTCCGTACCCAAAAGTTTAACTAATATTATATCCCTTCAAAATTTGCTATAATATATACCTACATTCAAGTAAGCAATACAAATTTTCAAACGCGTGATGATTCATTTTTTAATATCGTGTACTTCTTGTAAGTATTTTTTAGCATATGTATTTATGATTTTTCAATAATGTCTAAGCAAAATAAGTGTGTAAAAAAATAGAAATATTTTAGTCTGTAAGCCCTTAAATAAAAAGACAAACTGAGGTTTTTTCGTCACCAAATACGTTCTCGGATTTATTTTTTAATGATTTCAATTGAACTAAAATTAAAATTCTTAAAACTGTGTTGACTAGATTATGTATTAAATTAATTTGTTGTATGATTATATGATTTGAAATTTGTGTTGTTTAATAGAATCTATCGTTTGAAAATTGAAAAAAATCTGCCAACAACCAACGGTATAACCTTAGTATATTAAAAATACACTTAGTTTTTCAAAATTTTAAAACTGTGTGTACCAGATAAAATAACAATCTTTCAAAACCAATTTATGTTTTTTTTTTTGTAAAAAAGAGTCAATACGTCTAGAATTTGATTTAAAAGGGACCAATTTCCGGTATTCTCTGGTAAAACCCTCTTAAGCTTAATGATCTTGAACGCCATGATACAAGTAAAAAAACTTTTCGACAATACAATGCGTCGCTCTATTGCCATCACATTTTATTTTGTCGAAAACAAATTTTAATTTCAAGACCTTAGTTTTAATCAGCCTTTTCACGTGTTTGAACCCATCACATCTGTACTCAGAGCCTTCAAACCGCTCGACCTTTAGATATATGAACGATTTTACCCACCGGAGCTACGTTCCGTTTTTATTCTGTTTGAATTAAATAACAGGAAGCGTAGTAAAAGTTCTTAAAGTTTTGATTTTTTATTTTTTATTTATTTATTTATTTATACTGGGTTTTTACAGATGTTCGCACGTACGTAAGAACATCCAATTATAAAAACTCAGGTATTGTACAAATAGAAACATACAATTACAAAAAACTACAATTACATACAATTAAATACAGATACATACAATTAAATACAGATACAATTAGAAAAACAGAAAAAACACAAATAAAAACAATAAAAATAAAATAAAAAATACAAAATTTTATACAAGCTCCTCAAGTAACACATATTAAAATGAGAGGCAAATACATAGGAATCACGAGAGGCATGCAAATAGAGACAATTTACACAATATAATTAGTTAAACATATTGATTCTTATTCAATAAACATATTTTTTCCTTGACAATTCACTAAGTTGCTTGCTACTTATGGCCAAACTGATCTGTGTATATAAAAAATACGAAACCCAACCCCATACCTTCAAAAAACAATTATAATTAAAAAAATTATCACAATGGATCCTTACATTTAGAAATTTTGAAATAGATTTTTTTAATTTAAATGAATTGTATAACTCTAATAACTATCAATATCAACAATTTATTATTTTTATGACTTTATGTCCGAAATAAAAAATGGTAATTTTTTTATAGTCTTAGATTGCCAAATTCTTTTAATCTCATTTCCCAAATCTGTATATTTTCTTATTTTTTTCAGAAATAGATGTTTCAATAATACAGGAATTTAGAATAGCTACATCAATGATATAAGTTATTTTTGTTAATTTTGTCATGTAAAACTATATAGGGTCTATTATGACTAATTATTCTGTCTGTTAGTATAGTTTTATCATAATATATATTGTAAAATTCATTTTCTAAAAATGAATTTGGTTCGTATTCATAATATGGTAGTATATTATAGCAGTCAATCAAGTTATGTTTAATTACCAAATATTGGTGAATTATTTTTAAAACCTGATTGTGCCTAAATGTATACTCGGACGGCGCTAATACAGAACATCCCGATATAATATGTTCTATAGTTTCCGGAAAAGCCATACATTTTCTACATAAATCATCAATTTGATTTGTATCTTTGATTATACGCTTCCTATAATTTTTAGTATTAATGATAACATCTTGAAATACAAGCATAAATCCTTCTATTTCTGCGCTCAACTCTCCAATACTCAACCGTTTGTTTGACGAAAGTTTATCAACATACGATTGGTTGAGATAATTGAAGTGTTTTGCGTGAATAATTTTATTTGACCAGGAATCTAATCCTGGTTGGTATTTATAAAAATGTTGGCATTCTCGTCATATAAATTTAAAGGTCTAATGTTTCTATCTGCCTTGCAAATTATTTTGTGCATTTGTGAGCTATTAGCTTTCCTACGGAAAAAAAAATTCTTAACATTTCTATTTTCTTGTCTTGTTTCAAAGAAGTTATTTTGACTATACCTCTACCTCCTAAATTTTTAGGTAAATTAAGTCGTTCTATAGCTGAATTTGGATGATGGCAATTTAACTTTGTTAACGTAGATCTAATCTTTCTAAATCTGTATTATCTATCTATCTGTATTATATATCTATCTGTATTATATATCTATCTGTATTATCTATCTACATCTGTATTGGACCATTTAATTTGTATTATTAATTAACTTATAATTTAATTTATCAACCACATTTTGTAAACTTATAAATAAATTATTATATTATCTGTAAACTTTATTATCATAAATTCATTGTTATATTATCTGTAAGCTTCACCCGCCATAACATAGGAACATCCCTATCATGGCGGATGAAATAACACAAAATCTATACAATGTACATAATTCTTATAATAAATCAAAAATATTTATTGCATCGTTCTGAATCTACGTTTTAGCATTGGTAGCAGGCAGGTATTTACAGATATCCCTTTTCTTTATTAATTAAGGGGAACGAATAATTACGACAGCAAATTTACTCAGGCGTCGAGGACCTAGTCTTCTTTGACGTTTAATTACAATTTTGATGACTGGATCGCCATTTTACACCCTCCTGTATAATCTAATTCAATGGTTCTGTTTGAAGTGTGGGACAATACATATTATTGTTTGGACAGAAATTATATTCTGTTATTAAACTTTTTGTCCTCTGAAGCGATAAAAGGAGTGCCATAATTATCATGGCGCGTACCTATTTAGATTCAAAAGAGTACAAACAAAGAGATGTGGAACAATTACAGATTCGAATTAAATGTTTTGGAAAGACATAAATCACGGAAAACATAAACATGAAAACCAACAAGCATATTTTTTGGCGAAGTTGTATTGATAACATTAATTTCGATTAAACTTAACTGCAAATCGATTTACAATATAAATACCGAAAAAATTAATAAATTGAATCTTTTCCTACAATTTTGCTCGAGTAAAATTAAAATTAGAAAAAAAAAAGTTTTTTTTTACTATTTATAGACCTATTTTTTAAGTAGTGAATGAAACAGTTTCGATTTTCTGCTACGGTCATAACGCATCGAATCTACTGCACGATCTAGTTGCGCCATAATTTCATTAAATTTAAGAGAAATGCGTGTGTATGTGTGTGTGTGTGTGAGTATCACTAAAAAATAAAATAATTCATTGTCAATGATAACCACCCTATCTGCCGAGTTTCAGCTCGATCGTACGTCTGTCAGCTTCCCTGCCTGCCCCCTCCTTCGTTCCCCTTTTTGCGAACCCCCCTCTTTGTGTGCCCCCCTCCTTGATTCCCCACCCTCTCCCTCCTTCCATCCCTGCCGCTAAACTGTATGAAATACACTCATTTTTAAAACAACAAGCGCGCCACCCTTATAATTTGTTTAAAACAAATTTCATAACGCCAGAGCTCACCATTATAAACAGAATCCTCCACGGGCGTGCGCACATAACTCCACAAAGTTTCATCGCAGTCGGATGAATGGTTTAGGAACGCATATGGGACAAACGAAGAAACATTCATTTTTTAAATATCAAGATTACATGTAAATCTACATGAAGATTGTTTCTGGATATAGATATGTATATTACGTTATATTAAAAAAAAAAACAAAAATTAAAAACAAAAAATCTATCAAGCTTTGGTCAGTTTAAAATCTTCGCGGAATCATATAAATAAAGTAGGTAGACATTTCCTTCGTTTTTTTTTTTAAATATGTACCTATTCAGTTTTTTAATTGTACAATATTACTTAAATCTTATTAAACTGATCAATATATTCATGCTTAATACGTACTAATTACTTAATAGCATAATACTTAATATCAACATTCTAAATTATTTATTATAATGCTTATGATCATAATGTACGACAGCATTTATTCATATTCTGCAAATTTTGTATTTTTCATGCTTGTTCGTTTTGTTTTGTTTGTTTGTTTTTTTATTTTTTTATTAAATTTTATTTTTTTATTTATGTATTGTTATTAACTTTTTACTAATCTTGTTATTTGTGTATTTTATTTTGTTATTTTTAATATCGAATGTATTGCATTGCACTACCTCTGCATTCATTCTGGAATAAACAATTATTATTATTATTTGTTTTTTTTAACAATGGTTTAATTTAACTAGGTATTTGCCAAAAATGTTATTTGTTTTTCACAGATCTGGGTATTTGTCTACTATTTACTTACTTATATTTGTATGTTTTGTGCTTTTAAGGTGTCTGTATCCAACACGTTATTTTTCATTTAACCAGATTTCAATAAGTGTCGGCGGTAAGGAGGGTCGGAATGCTGGTAAATAACAAGGAGAACAACGCGACAAATAAGTATTCACATTCAAGATTCATAATCCGACCACAATAAACTATTTCACTAGCCAAGAACTTTCTTTATTTTATTTCGGGACATGGGAATTCAAATACTTGCCTCGTTCCTACATTTTAATGTGAATACCGGAGCTGTGTAGTCTTTGTGGAATCAGTGGGACCATGGTATCCCCAAGTTCAATTTTTCATGATTTCGGAGCTTTGGTAATATTTTGTAATATAATGAGTAGTAGGCGGCTAGGCGGTGGCAAAACGAAGAATTCCAAATTGAAAATCCGCAAAAACATCATTCAGAGATATTGAGGTTTGAAGTTTAGAATTTATTTGTTATTAAAATAACATATCAATTCTAAACTTCAAACTTCAATGTCTCCGAATGATGTTTTTGCGGATTCGTGACTTGGAATTCTTCGTTTTGCCACCGCTTAGCCGCCTCCTAATAATGAGTAATTGTAATCTTTTAAAATTTAACCTTATGTCTTCTATACTAATATAATTCAATTCAATTTCATTGCCGGCAACCCGGGCGTTTATTGAGGTAATAGAGTATTTTATAACAAGTAAGTTATCCGCCTTACTAGACGTTGTCTGTTCTGAGACGGGTAATAATTAAAACATTAAAAAAGATAAAAGGTGTACAGGAAAATAGCCAGAAAATAAACAGAATAAACAAAAAATAAACAGAAAAAAGATTATAATTAGAACATTAAAAAAGATAAAAACAGGAAAATAGTCGGAAAATAAACATGAAAATACAAGTTGCAAGAATAATAAATCAATAAGAAGAAAGAATAAATCTCTATAGTTGGAAATAAAACATGTGTAAATAAAGGATGAAAAATTATCGATTAGAAAGAGATTAGCATTAACTTGGTAATGCATTTTTTTGTGTAGTAGCCAGATGTTGCATTGTTTATATAGCCACTTTAGATTTTTATCAGTGGTTTTTATCAGTTTTATAATGAAATACAATATAAAAAGTTTATATTTATAAATGTTTTTCTCGGTCAAATCTTTATTCATATTTTGCAATATTGTGTTCCTATACAAACTGGTCGTTTATAAGTTAAATTTATTCATATTCTGCAAAGTTGTGATCCTATATAAACTGGTCGTTTATAAGTTATTTTGAGCCCATAAAATTTTTTTTTGGTAACCATTTTTATTTCATGTCAAATATATTTACAAATGAAGTAGGGCAAAGTTATTGTGCCAAAGTTGCCTCTAAAGTCATGAATAATGACTTATTTAATGGCCTGTATTTTGTAATTTTAAATAAAAATAAATAAAGTGGCGCATGTTCTTAATAGATATTTTCTGTGCCTTTTGATTTAAAAAAATATTCTTCAATTTGGTAATATTTGTTTCAAAAAGTATTTTGGCCTCAAATCCACATTAATGTTTTGTGTAAAAAGAACGTTGTTAAATAAAAAAATGTTCCTCTTGAGGGTTATGGGGAAGGAATGTTGGGAAGAGGAAAGTATCTGGCTATTCAGATCGGGTTTAAAGCATGGTTAAAGCCATTTTAAGTAACGATTAAAAAATTATTTTTTTACTACTCGGTGGTACTGGGACAATGCAACTCCAATCTGTGAAATGTCAGCCTAATAAGTCTATCATAACATATTACTCGAATAACACCCTGAATAATTGTTGTATTATTGTATTGGGGCGTTTTCCAAAAAAGATGTCGGTGACGTAATAGGAATTCCACTTAAGTGAGATGCTGCATTTCGATTAAAAATATACGTAAATTTATTAAAGAAAGTATGAACTTCATGACAAAAAGTATTTAAATAGAAAATGTCAATAAACTTCGAAAATAATTGCAATTTAAGTTTAATACTATTGGTAAGAAATTCTTTTACGTCACTTTTATCATAAAGTATATAAAGAAAATTAAAAGAAATTCATTATTTCAGATTTTTATTTACGAATTGAAAACACAATCAGTCTCCTAAAAAATATGAATAATCAAGCTTATTGAATTAAATATTAAGTTTTTCAATAAAAATATTCTTTTACGCTACTTTTGGACACTTTGTACTGTATATTTTGCGTTCTAGAAAGACGAATATAAGTTTTTGTTTTACGAATGTTTAATTATAACAAATTTAAAATTAATCATGAACTATATCAATAAAAAAAGAACAAATTTCTTTGAGATATAATAATTGATCTTAGAAAATAAATCGCAGCAATAACAGGACAGTGTCGTAAGGGGAAAAATTTGGTAACGTTTAGGAATTCTAAGGCCTCGGCCAGACTGAGAGGCTTGCCCGGTAGCGACAGCGGGCGCGAAATATCAGTCGCATGTGTACGCACGTTGTGGCTACACTGCTGAAGGCGCGACAAGCGACTGGTATGGGAAGAGTGGAAGATACTCTCAGTATCACCCTGGTGTAAGACCACCATTCAGAATTGAAACGTTGCTTAATAATGACTTTAACCGTGTTTAGTGACTAGATCTGAATAGCCAGGTACTTCCCCACCTTCCTCTTCCCCACCTTCCTCTTCCCCATCTCCTTCCTGTCCCCACTTACCTTCAGCCTCAAACGTACCCCAATTGGGGATGCCATAGTCTCACTGGCTCCAGACGGGAGCAGTTAAGACTCATGTGAGGTATTCTCTATAAAAAAGGGCGATTTTACGTACTACCGCCACCGTGGAAGGCCCCCCGCGCAAGTACTTTTTCTTCCACTTGTTCTTTTTCTTTTCTTTTTATTTTCGTTTCTGTTCTCTCCAACGTCTTCTTTTTTCTATTCTTCTTTGGTTAGCTCTCTGCTTATAATTATATGTTATTTTTGTCTTTGTAACTCTTTTTTCATAAAGGCTTCATATTTTTCAGGGTCGTTTTTAATTTTGTCTCTGTACCTTTTTGATTTTTCTGCAGCTTTCAACGGCATATTTGAACATAAAATAAAAATAAATTATTTATAAAAATGCACAAATAATTAGATAGGTAATAATGGGCTACATGTGCATTCCGTGTATAGCCTGAAATAGGTAACTAAGCTGAAAGGGTATTAAGGTACTTGTTAATGTACACAACTTTAATTAGGTACAGGATTAACTAAAACACACAGGAACATAAATCATGCTACATTTTATACTTACCTAATCAAAATTGTATGAACCAGCTGATTTTATACTGAATTTCAGAGTTGCCTCTACAGTAATAGTTGCTCAGTTTGCTGTCTATATTAGTACTTCGACACCATTTCGACTCTTTCAGAATTAATCTTTAATAATCTTAATTAATAAAAAAAAGAAAAAAATTATACACATAAAAATTAAATATTTTTTTCTTTTTAGCTATGCTGTTCTTTTTTTTCAATGCTACATATATCACTCAACCCACATATCTACATGTAATAGTTACATTTTGAAGATACATGCAAAATATAAATTTAATTAGAAAATTGTAACACACCCAAATACACTAAAAGACGGACAGAGTGAACCGACCTTTAGAATTCCATTACGTCACTTTTAAGTTACATTCACGAGACCGTTGCGTAAGAGAAGTAGCGTAATCGCGTCAATATTTTTTCGAAATGTATTTATCAATAAATTATGAAACTTCTGTTTGTTCTAACTAAACATTTCATAAAACAATAAATGAATCAATTTAATACAAAGTAGAGTCTAATACATTCTGGTAAATTACCTGGAGAAATACGGAAGCGTTGGTGGAACACTTTTTTAGTACAGCCGAGAACGACCACTTTTGTTACGATTTCTTGGCAAACTGGCTGTAAAAAACCAAGCATGGCCGCCCTTCATATACTAAATAGGGTTGCTATTTTCGAAAATATTCATCAATTTGGTAATATTTTTATTGGAAGACGTCAATAATGTGGTAGCGTAGGCGGAAATTCCACCATACGCTATTTCGTAGGACAACTCAATATCTGGTATTTAAATTATTTTGCACGATAATTAATCTATATTATGGTTGCAAATCGAAAATATTATCATGTACTATTAGTAGAATTAGAAATAAATACTGGGATAACATTAAATAACATTAATTTTTGAACTCTTACTGGTAGTGGTAGGTGTAGGACATACCAGAAACAGTGACCTGTAGTCTTACTTATTTTAAAATAATATCGAAATTTAATAGATTTATTCATTATTTTTAGTCCATAAAGGTATTTATTTGTTATTATATTGGTAAAATATATGGTTGGTCATTAAAACCAACACAACAAAAGTTACTGATCCTGAAAGTGATGGGACACTGACTTTTATCTATGTACACTTTTTTGAAAAACGCCCATTGTTCAAATTTTACTAAAGGGCGTTAAAGTTGGTGTTACCAAAATTAAATGTCTCCCCTGTTCTCCCCAGAGACATTAGTAATTTAGCAAGTTCTGGGGACCTGTATTCTCCAGTACTAAATAATGCTTATTGAAAAATACCTCAGGTTCTTATAACACAGTGTTTACACAATTTATAATACTTTGGAGGATAAACGTCCTTCATTGCTGAAAGCTAGGTTTGATCTACAGATCACCTGAACTATAATGCCTCCGCAGATTTACCTTCGGTCACCTTCGGCACAACTCGGCAACGACACCACGTGACCCAAAGAGCCCATAGTCAATTACAGTAATGTAGTAACTAAAAGTCCCAGGGAGCAATACGGCAAAGTATCAAAAGACGTATACGTATCTGGGACCGAAATTATCAATAAAATCCCTCCAGGTTTAAATATAAAAAATTGCAAAATGTCCTACATTGGTTCAAAAATAATAATTAAATAGTTGATTGGCTTGGGTAGGGAGGAGTCCGAAAAACTTTTATACATAATGTCACTTGAAACTACACATGGTTACCTATGAATGGCACATTTGGTAAAAACTTAATATATATTAATTTAAAAAATAAATAAAAATAATTTAAATGCAGTTGGTTAACTTTTGGTTCCTTAGAACATTAATCTGCCTAGCAAGAAACTAATATCGATCTAACACTTGTAAATAATATATTCTCTTATTATGTAATGTTATTTATGCTTTAAATGTATCCAATATAGAAAATAAAATAATACTTACACAAATTCATAATTTGAAAGAAGTATTGGTTTTTCCTGCATTATCATGTTCTACAAATTAAACTCGATAAATAAAATTATCTTCGACTTTCACTACACGGATAAATGATTTTAATTATTTGTATCTGTTTCAGACCAAGACACGAGCACTGTCCTGGGTCTGGAGCTGCCTTGGTTTGTGGTGGCAGCGGTGAGTCTCGCGTTGGTTCTATGCGCCTTCGCTGCAGCCATCGCTCTCTGCATCTGCCGGCGGTCGAGACCCAACCAGAACGCCAACTCTCAACTGCAGCGTGAGTGACTGACTAACCTTAACTAACATAACCTCACCTTACCTAACCTCACATAACCCAATGTAACCCAACCAAACCTAACCCAACCTAATCTAATCTTACCTTACCTAACCCAACCAGAACGCCAATTCTCTACTGCAGCGCGATATCTGACTAACCTAAACTAACCTAATATAATCCGAACCGATTCAATATCCCATTTTCCTAAATAAACCAAATTCCAATCAAACTTAATGGGACGCACGATGGTAGGTGGGGAAAATTGCCAGGTGATCTTTTAGGTCATTTGCATTCTTTTAGGTCTTTATCCTAATGCAAAAAGTTGTCAAAATGCATTTTTTTCTTAACTGATTAGTCGAAGATATCGCATTACCAAATGATCTCCTAGGTCATTTGTCTTCTTTTAGGTCTTTGTCCTCATGCAAAAAGCTGGCAAAACGCATTTTTTTCATAACTGATTAGCCGAAGATGTCGCATTGCCAGGTGATCTTATAGGTCGTTTGCCAAATACTTTTCTTCAAGCAAAAAGTTAGCAAAACGCATTTTCTTCATAATTAATTGGCCGTGAACTTTTGTCGTTAGTTTTGTTAGTTGGACATTTAAAATTAACACAAAAAATTACGGTAAGGTATCCCTTTCCAAGACAATGGAGAATTGAAGATTCTTCTCAGTGAAATTCTGGCAAACACGTTTTTTACTAATCTTAAATAGTGTTAATGACAAGTATTCACTTTGTGCAGGTGGCCTATCGGATCAGATTTTTATGGTCTTCGCTTGTTCAAGTCTATTCGGATTCCTATTATAAACTCAACCAGGCAAACCAAATACCGAAGATAATTTATCAGTTTCCCTAGCGTATTCCCACAGAATATAAATTTAAACACCTTTTTGTAATTAATTGAGGCTATATATTACGAAAATAAACCAGATTGCGAAACGTGAGTATGAAATAAGTCGCATACATTACCTTACCCAAACCATCCTTTTCTAACTCCCCCTTTTCTAACTTCCCTCAAGTTATCACATTAATACTAATAATATATATACTTACTTATCCATCACGTAAGATGATCGGATGTTGTGTTGATTTTCAGATCAGCAGATGATGAAGCAGATGGCAGGAAAGAAAACTCACAGTTTCAGATGGGGATACGGATTCAGAATGTACCGTAATAATGTGTTTTTGTCGTAGTATAATAATGTAGGTGACTTATTTATGAATTTTCCGACACGCACAAATCAGACCGACAGTCGTAAAAAATGCATAGGTACATAAAGGAATTACTATTTAGGTATTTGAACATGAATACTTCAAAGTACCGTAAAATTGAATTTTATAGGCGTGGGGATTTTTTTTCCTCAGGACTTCCAGTGTATCTAATGTAAAAAAATCGATCTTTACGGTTACTGCTTTGGTATTTATTAAATAATAGCTTAAGTTCCCGGCGTTGCTCGGGCTGTACGCATAGTATTTCGAAATCCGATAAAATTATCCGTAATTTTTTAAATTTTCATAAAATTTCATCAAGAAGTATCAAAATACTGCTTTAAAGGGGGAAGAGGGGTTTTTTATACCAAATTAACCGTGACCTTTATCTTGTTTTGAATATAAAGTGTGCAAAATTTTATTAATATTGGAATAATACTGTAGACATGTATAAAATAACAAACCCACTCACAAAACGCCTACATAGGTTTTCATTCTCTTTTTCCCTAGTATTTTAAATCATTTATGAAACTTTTTGATATTGAATATCTTCAACAAAGGATGCATCAAAGCAAACCTTATCGCATTTCAGCATAGGGCTTTTAGGGAAATTGAGAAGCCTTCTCAGTTTATTAAAAAATAATATTGGGTTTCTCTACAATTTCCCGTGTAAACTTTCTTGAGTAGTTGTCTGGAAAATTCTTTAAATTGTATCCAGTAAGGCATCCTCTTGTGTTCGTATTTCAAATTTCTTCATACAAATATTATTTTAGGAATTCGTGTTTCTAGAAAATAAAACTAAGTTATGAGATTTTCATTTCGTGTTTTGATGTCCTAATATTAATTTATTTCTGGCAGTTATATATTTTTATGCAAATAATTCTTCAACAAAGCAATACTCTATAAGTTAGTCAAGAAAGAGAAATGTAATTTACCTAGCTACTCAATAATTCGAGAATTTTCATAAATAATAGTATCTCAACGTCTCTTCATAAGAGCCACGGTCTTAAAGGAATATAAGATATACTGCCGAAGTTTCATAATCGAAGATTTTGATTTGATTTTGATGTGTGATTGATTTTTTAAAAGACTAAAACACTACAAACACAAGCAACATATATTTACTCAAATAAATTAAGGTCATCTTGTCAACTCTGGAGAAATTCGAGCATTTCCCAAAAATGAACGAAATGAATGTTTATTCTAAACCAACCACAAAATTGCATCTATAACTTTTAATATAAATATTTTTTATTTTGTCACTCTCTTAAAATAATATTATTAACGGTATTTGTTATCGTTTCCTCATTCATATTAACTCCTAAAGTCTATATATCGTAATATACTCTTATTTCTCTTAAGCGAACTGTTAATATGCGACAAATCAGGTAACAGGTTGCTAATAATTTGTGATGTTCCTCAGTGCAACAAATGTACGGATCAAACGGTTCTGCGGGAAAGCAGCAGCAATTGCAGCAGCAGCAACTGCAGCAGGAGATGCAGCACCAACTGCACCAACAACTGCTGCAGCAGCAGCCAATGACGGAGCTGCCGGGAAACTGGCGGCGCCCTGCGGGGCGGGACGGGGCGGCGCGGGTGCGCCCCTTCCGCAGGGGCCCGGCCGCGCGCTGAGGCCCGGTCAGCCCGCCGCGGCCGCGCCACACAAGGACGAGTGGTTCGTCTAACATTAGGTAAGTACAAACTACCCAAATATAATACACACAACACATACAATACAGCGACATAGATAACTTTTTGTTAAGATCATAACCATTTATTTCTACCAGCAGTCCCCCATAGTTCGCACCTCGGTACTCCATTATTTTGCTAATTCATCAATGACTTTACCAGCATTTTCAACGGTATCGAAGTTCTACTCTTTGCCGACGATATGAAGCTGTGTTCAATTGAAGAGAAAATTAATAACTTTTCAAAGATCTGATGATATACTTTAGCAAAATATTAAAAAATTCCAAATTATGAGGTTCCCCAAAATTAAACAACCAATAATATTATAATATTATTCATTGTATGTTGGCCAAATCTCTGTAGACGAAATAGACTTCGACTTCACTTGGACTTCGGCATCATTTTTGTCCAGAAACTCAGCTTTGTATCTCGTATAATATCTATCGCTAACAGGGCTTTGAAAATGTTGGGTTTTGTATTAAGGATCTTAATCGATTTAAAAAAATATTCGCAGGTAAAAAAAATGTTCATGTTCTCGTTAAAAAAATTCTAGAATATGATTCTAAAATATTGTCATCTGCCTTTAATCATATTATTCTGATTTTAGACTAGGAACCCCTTTATAATAAAAAACACTAGCATGTGCACTAGCATAGTGGTCAACAAATCCTTAAATCATGTAACTAACAATTCAACGAATAAAGAAAATATAATCAAACAAAAAAAATCATTAGATTATGATTTTTACCTACATTCATCGAAATTGTTGAAGTGAGAGAAGATTTTTTTTTAATGTTACATTGAAAGCGTAACGTAGTAGTTTGTCTTGGTCTAAATGGTTATAAGATGATTTTTGAATTGGTGGTGATATTTGGGGTGAAAGTTGTGCTTCTTCCTCTACGAGATGGAAACGGAGTCACAAGCTTTTAAAAAGTCCGAAGAGCAATTCTTCACCTACTACTACTACGTATGATGTAATTTTTTTCCGGAGATGTCAGGGTTAATGTATTTGCAATTGCTAGGTAGACCTATTGTAGCACTTCAGTAGGTTGATGACTCCATCTAAAGCCAGCCTTCTTTTACAGAGGTGGCCCGGCCACGCCTCGCAGGGTGAATTCCGCAAGCAATCGGGGTGAGCGCCCGCCCACTGCCCCTTGCCAGCAACATCTTCAACACAGTCATCGTACACGTCATCAAGAGCATTCTCGCGCCATTGTCACAGTCATCGCCATCGCTGCCGATCCTCACATCCCCAAAACTCCTGGCATTCCCACCGCCCCATCAGCAGCGACAAACTCGCACTCTATTCTTACTATTACTATGGCGTTGACGCTTTTCAAGCCATGTGCAGAATGTTTATTTTTTGTCAATTTTATCATTGTAAGCTTTCTCAAAGAAAGATATTTTTTGCTGTTGGTTGAAAGGTTATAATGTATTATTATTATTATTATTATATTTCGCATCCTCAAACATCGGTCCAACTATAAATGAATACATTTTTAACAGATTTAACTTTCAATTTTTTAAGTCTTTCTGGTGATTGTTTTAATTCTAGGCAAATAATAAGTCTTCCCGATTGATGAAACTAAGAATTATGTTTTTACGCTTAGCTGATGTGAGGGTGCAAATACAATGTTCCATTAAGTTGTTTGAATTATTATTGTAGTTTTAAAGTCAACAATATGACACGAAACGAAATGACCATGATATTATTACTCATAATACTTAATGTAACAGAATTCCTGGTCTTTTTCTATTTAAATTAAATGTTATACATATCTGACTTGCATTTTAAAAGTTTGTTTTATATTCGGATATGTTAACCTTTTTATATTATACTAAACACCACAGTTATCTTGCTTAATGATTAAGTTCATTTTATTTGTACTATAAGATAAGTCAGCAACGCCTATAAATAATTATAACATAATATTATATTCTTTTCACAACAGTGATATTTTATTTATACAATTTTCGTAAATTGAAGTTGAACAACTGAAACAATTTGATTTTTTGTAAGTTAGAATGTTTTTGGAAATTTTCAAAGCTCTTATGAGTATTGCTTAAAGATAATATACAAAATTTTGAGTATACTATGACAAACCCATAACATTATTTTGTCATCGACCTAAAATATATAATTAAATCGTCATATTAATAGAATCATACACAATTCATAAATCGTATATTATGTAAGATGATAATCCTAAACCCTCAATAGATAGAATTTGTTTATATCAAATAATATTCCGAAAGATATTTGTCTTTTTTTTGAGTTTTGGAAAAATCATTAATTTTCAGAACCATAAAAATTATTGATGTATTACTTTATAACACTGTCAACCATCACGATAGTCTTTAATTTGTCCGAGACATATCAACATTTCAATAAATAAATGGTTACTGCATATCAAAAAATAAAGGTAATCGATGTATCAAAAGCAAATAACAACTCAGTACATATCGAAAACATTAAATTTTTGATAAAAGTTTTTTTTTTACATGTCAATGTTTATTGAGATTTTGAGAACGATGAAATGGCTTGTTTTTATGATAGTTACGTTTAAATTAATGATTTGTATAAGTGTTCTAAATAATACCCAGCAGTGTTCCAAAAATATATATCTTTTAACTATAAACTTCTCAGTGTTATCGTATTTAAGCTAAAGAATGTTTCTGTTTGTTAAAAATTGACTTTAAAATCATGATTTACTTCCCGTCGTAGATATTATCTCAGTAAAGCTACAAATATTCCATACATTTGTCGTCACATTCATACATAAACCTAATAGCGTAGTTAATTCCAATGAAGAGTAACTGATGTATAGACATTGGACTTTGTGAAGTTGCTGAGAGTTTAAGTAATAAACGTTCATTTGTATATTATATTTACAAGATGTAATGAGACAATACCTTTCTAGTGTCTATCGTAAATTAAAAATACTTTTAGATACTATTTTTAAATATCTGTAATTCCTACCCCTAAACATAATGTTGTTAATAAGAAATAGTTTTTTTTACACAATACCATAGCTTTTATTTATTATTCCGCGCTTTGCCTTTAAGTTCACATTGTGTAGCTGCCACGATATTGTTTTTTTAACCAAAACTACTGAAATATTAAACTTTGAACATTTATACGACCTAAATTAAAAATGTTAAATTAACAATTACGAGCTATATATTATTTTTCAATTTTATACTGTTCGGAAATAATCTAAATCTGTACTTCTAGCATTAAATAAATAAGTAGTAAAATACTTCAAGTGTTACGTAAAAATTTACATTCATTTTTAAATAATATGGAAGGTCGGTTTGCGTGAAAAGAACGGTTTGAAAAAATACTTAAGGAACCAATTTATTAAGGAATAACATAAGGAAATTTAAAATCATCAATTCTTGAGTTAGTATCATTTCATAAAATATAATATCAAGAAACTATTACACTACTTCAATCAATGTCTAAATCATTATATTTTCCAAATCGCTTAAAAATTTAAAAGTGAACACTAATAAGTGCAAGTACTTTACAAGAAAGAAAAACTTGAGCTCTTTTTACACTGTGTCATCACGTTCACTCTGCAGTTAACTTGTGTAATATACTTTCCAACTCGCGTCTCGAAATAAAACCTATGAACTTTTGGCTTGTAAGACAAACTCGAACTTTTAAAAAATTTGGGTCACTTTGAACACACAACAATACATATAAATCTGGCTTTAAAACACACATTTTTAAAACATGTATTTTATAAGATATAATTTTATCAAGTATTTTCAAACTGTGTTTGAATTTTAATTTAAAGTACGCATATCCATGATAAATATTTTTTGACATATCAATAATGCAATATAACTGAAAATAATTTTGTTAATAGTTTTTAGTAAAGTACCCCTTTCATACAATATCTTTTATCAAGCAGATGAAATTTTTATAAGTAAAAAATGTAGAACAAAATTAAAATCCAACATTAAATCATTCATAATTATTGTAAATAACACATTAGAATCAGATTTCATTAAAGTGGTTTAATTTATGAATTTTTATTTCAAAGTAATGCTGTAATTCATAACCAAAAAGCATTACTTGTAAAGTTTGAAAGAATTTTTAAAGTTTGTACGAAAACCCGATTGAAACGTAAGTTTTAAAAGTTTTTTTTAATGGATGGAATAGTTTGTTCTAAACTGTAAACAATGGTAGATTTCAACTGAAACTTTAGAACTTCTACGTGTTAATATGATTTAAAAAGCTAAAAGAGTTTGTTTAGGAAGTTCAATCTTGTGTAAAGATTGGAAGAACTGGAGTCTCGCAGGCATAATATAGCATTATGTAGAATAATTACTTAAGCTTTTTTAGCAATGTAATTACTAAGAAAAATATTTTAGAAAACTAATTCAAAATAGTTAATTCGTTAATAAATGCAATTAATTGATTATACAAAATATTTATAGAAATAATATTGAAAATACTAAATAGTTGACAGATATGTTAGAAATTTTCGTTTTTGTTTTCGATTAACTAGAGAAATATTTTAAATAATTTCTACAATGAATTTAAATTACGTATTAACTTATATTCTCATCATGTGTGTGTCGCTTAACATATTTGTGATGAATGGTTTTGATGTTATATGAAATGCAAATAAACGATAAATAAAAGTTTTACGGCGGCTGTAACTTGCCGCTATAGAAATCCTGTTTTCAATTAATTCCCTTTCCTATTCCTAGTTCTGGTTGAAGCGAGTTCTGCCGAATGTTTTCAGGTAGCGCCTATTGTATGCAGCCGACATAGCACTGAAAGACGTGAGTTGTTACTCCCGATCGGTAGATGTCACTATGCTCAAATATATAATTTTTCTAGGTGTGTAATATTATTCTGCTGTCCGTACTGTCAATGGGTGTTTCAAGTTGTGTTATATTTTAATATTGACTAGGTATTTATGTATGATCTGATTTGAATCGTAGGTCTAAGTAGGTAGTGTACTAACCATAGAAGAATGAAGATCTTTGTGGAACTAACTACATTTTCCCAATTGTTGAGAATTTTGGTCGAAACAGAATTTTTGTCAGTTGGCAAACAATTTTTTTAAAATAAATCATCCTATTATATTATCGATATTTATGTTTAGTTGATGTCTATTTAAATTTTTTGTATATAATGATGTCATTTATATAGACGAGTATATTTAATAAAACAGTTAATTTGTAAACAGCTGTGTAATTATTATTACACGTAACAGCTGTTTCGTCTTCCGAATGCGTCAGTGGCTTCTGTCTGTGGTTTCTGCAACACAATTTGAAAATGCCTGGCAAATGAAAGGCAAAACAGCTGTTACACGAAACTATAATTACACATTACGCAGCAACATTTGTTTAAAAATATATATCTACATAAATATAAATAATTTTGTACATTATAAAATTTAACAAAACTCAATATTAGATAAAATCGTGATAAATTTAATTTTGCCGTGAATACAGCACAAGAGTCTCAACGGCTCCCAACCTTCTGGAGCCAGTGTGTCAGAAAATGGCATCCCCAATTGGGGTATGTTGTGAGGCTGAAGGTATTGGGAAGGGGAAGAAGAAGTGGAAGAGGAGGTTGGGGAAGTACCAGAGTACTTGAATCATAAATCAATTTTTCGTCTGCATTATCATGATATAACTTTTAAAAGTTGACTAAATTTTAGTTTTATTCGTTTGTTATTTAAATTACATATAATATAATATATAATGTAACAATTTGGGAAAATTCGTCTCCGATCGCAGTCCATCGAACGTGTTTCGAATATCGATGCTAAGCAAAGCAACCCTTCCTGAAGCCTGCACTACCTACCATCATAACTAGTCCTACGGTACCTATCTGTCCACTACCTGATTGTTGCCTGTCTCGCTCGCGCGTCTGACAGTAGGGGGCGATTCACCACCCTGATTCGACAGTTTCAAATACAAAATTATTCCAATTTGTGAGGCGGGTATGCATACCGATGATGCCCTGGAAACCATTTATTGGATAACCAACACCTCTGCCATAGGTCACCCCAAGTGGTTCGCTATGTTTGGACTTAGCAGGGGTGCCTGGGTTCAGGGGATGAGATTTATCCGGATCTTGGCGGTGAATGCATTGCGTGGCAAGCCAGATACGGATAGGCTAGTTGAGGGAGGCCTTTTGACCTCTCCAGCAGGATTCTATCGCACTGCAAATTCTCCCTGGAGACATTTTAATTTAATTAAAATAGACAAACATCGTAACAAATTATTGTGATCAGCAGAAAATCATGTTATTAAACTTGTCAACCTATTACAATTTGTCAGAATGCTAAAATAATCTAGATTCGGTATTTTACAGTGACATTAAAAAACCAATATGACGCTGAATCACTGCTTTGTGGCTATGTTACATTTTTTAGCGATTCAAATGGGCCTTAACACCTCCCTGCTTTGAAATTTATATATTTTGGGAAAATTAACAGTAAATCTTCAAAATAACACAGGTTTATAATAAGATTATGCCAACTACTACTGCCAACTTGCCAATTTAAGTTCCAGTTTCAGTTCCTGCAACCCGGGCGTTTATTTTATTTTCATTTATGTATATAGTTTTATTTTACCCACCGAAAGTAAATGATGTAAGTAAAGTGTGACAATATATAATTTTTTCAATTACAAAATATGTTGAAGGGGTAAGGTTGGGGTAACAAAGGTTCAGGACAAGGAAACGAAGGACGGGAGAAGATTGGAAGGTAGATTGAGAGGTCTAGTTTGAGTGTGGTGTTGTAATTAGGTATTTACAAAATAAAACATTTATTTTTGAATAACAAATATCCCTAGTTTGTGGCATTGGAGTTGTTCAAAGGATTAAAAAAACAAATAGATGAACCTATATTGTTTGCAGTTTAGATAAAAGGTAAATAAACAAACGTATAATTTTCATATCAAATGATAAATTAAAAATCTAAACTTTATAAGAAAGTCTGTGTACTGAAGCAACAAATACTCCCAAATGGTAAGCTCTGCCGTTAGAAAATTCCTTTTTTTTCTGTACCTTTCAGAAGAACGCTTTTACTGTTTTTGCAATTTTCATGTAAAATATAATTTCTATCGTGAAATGCATATTAATCTGTCAAAAGGGACAACAAAATATGTTTTTCGTTTGGAAAAAGATTTTATTTGAGTAAGTATTGAAACTCTTGCGAAGCTGAGTAATCACTTATTCAGATTCATTCAATAAATACTATACTATAATAACCCCCCAGCAACAATTACTAAAACATATGTATCGATTCGATAAGTCCAGTTTAACAAAATCGCCCCCCCGATTACAAAACAAAAGCAGCCCCACAACCTCCGAGAAGAAGCGCAACACAACAGCGGCCCGTCTCTTTCCCCCGTTTGACAGTTGCGAGCTTCCCGCCATCAAGCTCTCACAACTCCCTACTCAGTGTTGACCGGCTTGTCGCGAGGCGCGCATGCGTACCGCCGCCCATTACCTACCTCGACCCACGTGCTAACGAAAGAACGAAAAAATCGAAACGATTATAAATAATAATGTATAATATTTCCCTTACGAATAGGTTCCTACCTAACTGTATTTCTGTGGGGTACCTACCTAATACCAACACACAAAAATAATAAAAAAAAAAACAATTAATAAAGTGTTTTAAAATACCTTTAAAAAATATATTGTTGACAAGAGAGAGTACTGTCAATAAAGTTTTCTCAGTGACCAATTCAAAAACAAAATACGGCATCCTTTTGACAGTTTATTATTTTTAAAAATATTCGTTTTTTTTATTGAAAGTTTATTAAATTTGTGTGTCGTTTTGAAATGTGTTGATTTGAAGTGAAATTTGTGATTTTTTTGTTTGCATAGTAGTGATTAGCCACAATTTAAAATGCGTATTTTTTAGATTAGAAATTGTTTGTAAACTTTTCGATATGTAGTTAATTTCTTGTAATGTATATATATAGTTAGAAAATAATACATTAGTAAGTGAGTGTTTTAATAATATATTATATCCAAAATGTCTAAATTAAGTGGTGTGTTTGTGTTTTTAACGATCGTTGTTTTAGTGCTTTTTAACGAAACGTGGGCAGCAAATCGACACAAAATCAATAAAACAGGTGAGTTTTTCTATTTATCGATAACTTAATTATCTGTTTTGTGGTATTTAAAAGTTGTCCCAGTTCCCATCATTAACCTATTAATGATTACGTATTTGTAAATGTTTGAGAAAGTCCAAAGCTGTTACTATATTTGGACGAATAAATTGTTTGACAAAATCCTAAGTTGTGACTGTATTTGGACGAATAAATTGGTTGACAAGTAGTCATCGAGATACTTGTCAACTCCTTGAAAAGTCTGCAGAATTGTTTGTTGAATGGTCTTAGTGCCAAATCAATACGTTAATTTAAAATTATAATAATTCTGTAAAACAAACAAATATTTCGAGACAGGTAGTGACCAAGTGACCAATTACGTTTACCTTGTGAGATCTTTGAAGAGCTTATAAATAAGACTCTCGGTAATAAAATGGTAAACAAGGAATGATTTAATATTATTTACCTATTAAGTAAATAATGTTATTACAATGACATGGCATATCTAAGTCAGATTAATTATTTCATAACAGAAAGAACAACCTATTGATAAATAGGTAACTAACCTAACATAACCGGCAAACATCTGTGTCTTATCACTCCCATTGCTTCATTCACATTCAAGGATCATCTCAAACATTTATGTTTTTCTGAGTTTTGACATAACCCGACTCGAGTAGATAATTGGCTCACTTGGTGGTGCCATGTCTTCCTCGGCTATTTTCGACGTCTTTTACTGTGCAGGTACACTTTCGCGGCAAATACATTCCGTTCATCCGCCATACATATTTGACGGCCTCCATGGTTGAGTGGTTAGGTATGTTCCTTGGCTATGCATTCCGAGATCGCCGGCCCAAATCCCGGCGTGCGCAAAAAACCTTTATTTGATAAAAAAAAAATCGAAATAATTTGTTATTTCAGATTCAAAATAATAGATTGAATATGAACAGTCGTAGATACTTTCAGTATTGCCTTGGCCTCCTAACACAAACACATCGATAAACGTTTGATCCAAAATACCGATAACTTGTCATCATTCCCAAACATAACAGCAGAACGCTAAATTCACAACGACTAAAAATGCTCACTTTAATCGATGTGAACTATTGTTTGTTCATTGACTATCTGTAGTCGTGTTCGGGAACGATGATAAGTTATCAACATTATCGATGTTCGCGCTAGGGCTTGGTGAAAGACCACAATTAAGAATTGAAATGGCTTTAGCAGTGTCTGATGACCAGATTTGATAGCCATGAACTTTTCCGCATTCCTCTTACCCATCTCCTTATGCCAGGGACAAACACAGCGTTAAAAGCGCCGGCGTTATTTGGCTTGACCTATTTCACCACATCGCTCGCCATACATTTACAATGGTAATCTATGGGCGAGGGATATGCTGAAATAGGCCAAGCCAAATAACGCTATCGCTTTTAACGCTGTGTGTGTCACTGGCCTTACTCTCCACTACCGACATCTTCACGACAAACCCTAATCGGGGACGCCGTGGGACTCTTCTGCTAACAAAAAATATTTTTTTTTATATATCCTAATCAAGAAATTTTGTTTAAATTTCGTTGCGATGCCATTCGTTCACGTGTATTACAGCAAAGATGTTCATAAACAAGTGTGATGTTCAAAATACATTTACATATTTACCGAATAATAATTGGTTACTTTGCATAAATATTTTGCAGCAACAGGGAATTCTGTAGAACTTACCAATATCCAAAAAAGATGCATATTATAATAGTATATAATGTTGATTGCAACATTGTCGATGGCGCGTACATTACATATGCTTTAATGAAATTCTGGTTTAGCTTTACTTTTTCAAGCATTATAATAATAATAATAATTGGATAATTTGTATAGCGCCGTTTTTGTGAGAAATCACCTCAAGGGCGCTGTACAATTTAAAATATAATTCTTAGGCTATATTTAAGTTTATTATTTACAATTGTATACAGAAACATACTTACCTGGTCGGTCACTTCCGATAAACACACTTTAATAAGAGAGTTTATGCTTGGAGAAGATACCAATTTGCACGCGGAGGACATTATATTGAAAACACTGGACTTTGCATGATTTTACATTTACTGACCCCATCACTTTTGGTATTCACTTATAAGAAGTATTATGTAATTGTTGTGTTAATTCCTCTGATTCAGAAAAAAACGGCTGAATGGGTGTTTTCAATAATACTTCGGTTCGTCAGTGATTACGAGTCTTAACTGTCTTCTAACTTCTATCTGAACTTAACGTTCATTCTAAAGGATGCTCTCTGTTAATCTGTGGCGGGGGGACCGGTCAGTGAAGATGTCCGCCTATAGATCGGATATGATAGGCTATCTTCGTAACCGTTGAGGTATTAGACCCAAACATCTGACAGTTGTCTCTGTCACGTACTACTACCGATGACACCTATTAAGACACTATAAAACTACATATACTATCGACTTCTGTTGAAAGACTTTGAAACTATATGCTATGGCGACATCTGTTGAGAGAAATCAAAAATAAATATATATTTACAAAGATATTTACACTAATCAAGCAAGGAAATCATCAGAGACGATGAAAGTTTTTCAGGCCTTTTCGTTGTTTGTTTTTGGGGTGTTATGCCGTGTTGCGCTACCTCCTTCTTTAGCCGACGTTTTGGACAGCGTTGCAGTGTCCATCATCAGGGCAGATCCGGCAGATCCGACGATGTGTCGGATCTGCACATCGTCGGTGTGCAAACAACGAAAATGCTTTTGGCCGTGAAAATCTAAAAACTTTATATGTATCTTTTTCAGGCCTGTTCACAATTGCGTACAAATTTGGTAAAGAATATTTGAAGAATTTCACAAATATGTGACAAGGTAATTTTTTGGATGACCTGTTTTACACTTTTTACTAAGTAATAATAACATTACATATATATAGCGCAGTTTTGTGTGGTTTCACTTCAAGTGCGCTTAGCTAAAATAAACTTTAAAATAATCCTATAGTGCTCCTTACAAAATATTAATAGAAATTTATAATTAATTTACAAAATATTGATAAAAATTCATTATTAATAAAAGTCCATTGCAAGATAGAAATAACGAATATACGATATACACAACACAAAACAAAAGCAGATAACAAAATTTAACAATAACAGTGCTGTTAAAGGACTAATCCCTACAATAACTTAAATAATACAGTATTTTATTATTACTACCAAGCAGAAAAGTTATCCTCGGTATCTTTCAGTTTCAAAGTATTTGGGGGCACTAATAAAAATGTAGAACAGTAAAAAGTAAAAGATATTATAAGAATAAACCATGAAAAAAATCATAACTTGACCATTATAGATTTGGCATCCTTTCACTGTAACAAGCGACCGCGACGTGTCAAGTGCCGCTAGAAAAACACTATTGCCGACCGACTTGTTACAAAAACACTTGACGGCCGAATTTTTTCCGTACGTATTGTTTGAGGTAATCTAGGAATTTGGTCGAATTCCAAGTAAACACTATCTGGTCGAGGGTTTATGATGCGGCATCGGTAGAGAAATACTTCACACCCGCCCCCTTGTGGAAAAAACACAGGCATTTGGTCATTAGGGGTTTCAAGCCAAATTCTGAAGGCCTGGGAAAGGTGCAGAGCGCCAGTATCGGCTATAGAACAATTAACTTTGTAATTGCATACTTAGCGTTCTTTTCCGGTAACTGTTAAACCAGAAACAATGAACTGATCGTCATTGAATGAAATAAAAGGCTGCTAGTTTTGTTTCAGTGTTGCTTTTGTGATGTGTGTTATTTTTGAACTAGCTGAAGTCCCCGATGCGGCGTTGCCCGAGCTTTACACAGAGTTTTTCGAAACCAGATGAAGGTAGTAATTTTCCTCTTATTTTGAACGTCAAGTTAACAAAATTTCATCAAGTGGTATCAAAATTCTACTTTATTGGGTTCGACAAGATGTTAGCGTAGTTTTAGAAATCTCAAAGCAGACAGTGACCCACCTCTTGTTTTAAAGTTTAAGTATGAAAAAATTAATCAATCCTTGAATGTGTTTATTTAAAATAATAATAATAACATTGTTTATTTAAAATAATAAGAAGTACAGAGGAAAAGTGTTAATTTGTTTTAAAAAAGAACCTACACCGGAGCACTTCTTTATTTTTATATATAAAAATCTTGCGTCAGATAAACTCCGAAACTACTTAACCTGATTTTGATGAAATTTGGCTTACTATGTGTAATTTTGTCCAACTTAAAAGATAGGATAGTTTGGTTCCATGATAATTCAGCCTCAAGTCAACTCAACACCTCTTTAAAAAGTACTTAATTAAAAGCTACGAAAAAAAACAATTTAAAAATAGTTAATAACCCAACTTAACGTAACGTTTATAACCATTTTTGACGTAAAACTTCTTTACGTACGCTTGACTAGGGGAGCAAGCTGGTGAATGCTTGACGAGAGCGTTACGAAAAGTGTGATCGGGAGGCGAACGGAAGTTGAGAGGGAGATACAAGTTAAAGAAGATAGAAAGAGAGAGAGTTACGTTTTGTATATTACTAGGGCAAGAGAGAGAGGTGCAAGCACATATTTTCTTTATTTCTTTCTCTCATAGCCAGTAACGTTTCGTATATCTGAGACACTTTGCAGACCTATTGTCTGTATCACACTGTAGTAGCAAGAGAGAGTAGTGCTTTACTTCAGTCGTGTGGTCTAAAGCAACTCGTAAATTTAAAAAATATATATTTTTTAATAACTTTTAATGATTTTTCAAAAGAGGTGAGATGTTGAATTCATTCTCAATATCGGTCACCGATAGTTTTTACCTCGATTATTGACTTCAATATTTATTATTCCAATTAAATGTTCATGAAATGTTTGTCATGGGACAATGATTTGAGATTATTTGTAAGTTCTATAAGTTTCTGACAGATGGTGGTGTGAGTTAATTTATTGACAAAACACTTGGCTATCTTGATTAGGTAACCATCCAATAGATGGCGTTGTGTTTCGTTAGCCATAGCAACGCGTGGGCGGGTTAGCTAGTATAATAAATAGCCATGTATAATATACTATCTTTTTAGACTAAACATTCTGAAAAATACAGTTTTCATTGTAAGAAAATTATTATTTAATTACTGGGTAGATAAAAATACTACAACCAAGACCTTCAAAAATCATATTTTAAAGTTTTTATTAGAAAACTTCTTCAAATTTCTTCGATCTCAGCTCATAATTTGTTTTAATGCTTTTCAATATCTTACCCTACAAGTATAATCATTTATGCCAGACAAGTAATTTCATTCCGAATTCCAAATAATGTGCGTCCATAAAATTCCATAAAGCTTGCGATTGAAGGTCATTGCCATTAATAACATTTGGAAGAATGTTCTGATATTCGTTCAATCATACCAATTTAATATAATATGATATTACATATTTACTACACTGAAGAGTATACTGATGATAGTGTGCCGTGGGCGTATCGTTGTGCCCGAAAACAAGCAGGATAATTTTAAAAGCATGAAATTCTTTAGAATCGTAGATTCTTTCAGTATCGCCCTGGCTCCATAGCACGAACACATCTATAAAGGTTTTATCAATGTCGGTAACTTGTCATCGTTCTCAAACATGACAGCAAATCGCTAACGAACAAACTACAGTTTACGTCGACTAATTTAGTCGACGTGGTTTGTTGAACGTGTAGTGGAACAATGATAAGATTTCGACATTATCGATAAAGCCTTTATCGATGTGGTTTGGTGAAAGATCACCAGTTGTAGATAATTCGAGCACATCGAGAAAAGATTTAATTGATTTTATTTAAAAGTTTCTTGGACAGATTATTCATATCATTTACCTGTCTGAGGCCTAGGAGCTGAAATGTTTTATATAAATTGGCGACGTCAGTTTTCTTACAATTCAGTTTAGGTAGATCACTTCTGCGATGTTTTTCACTTCATCTAAAGTTCACTTCCCAAATCTGGCTTCGAGAAAGCAAGTTGTTGGAATGAATAAAGACAAAAAAATAATTTATCTAAAACATGCGAACACCTCAGCACAGATTATTATAGTGAGGTGTTCACAAAATTCTTTTGCTAACTCATTTACGTACAATTACTGATAATTAATATTTTTATTACTGAAATCTATGTAAACTGTAAATATATGTAAACTGCGTGTATGAGAATGGAAATAAGTACCTAAAGAAATTTTTATGGAATACGTTCATTGATATTTTTTATCTTCTAAGAAAACATAGTTGGCTATTGTTGGACTACTATTTCTTATTTTAATGAAAATACAAATAACTTTGTTTACATCACTTTTATTTATACACAATCAACATGTTTCGTGAACGATGTTCAACATCATCAGGATTAACTGCACACTAAACATTAAATATAGATCACGTATGGTAGGAAGGGGTAGAAGGAAGGGGAAGGGGTAATAGTGGGGGAAGTTTATTAGGGATTTCAAAGTAATTAGAGGGGAAAGACCGGTTAAATGGGAAAAGGTTCAAAAGAGGATTTATAAAAATTAGCTGCTTATTAATTATGACGTCTGCTTTATTATTAACATTTTTTCTTATATTTAAAATCTCCAAATTATTAATCTGCGATGCCTTATAACTTATAACCCGTAAGTAGTATTTTAAGTCCTAAGTTTTTTTCAAAATTATGATCATTTTTTAATAAATGATCTGCGAACTCAGATTCACTATTGCCATTTAGTGCCCTGAGATGTTCTTTAACCCTTACCTCAAAGTTTCTATTTGTTCTACATATATAAAAGCAATTACAATCTTTACAATTGAGTATATAAACGCTCGACTTTTTGTTTGTTTTAAAGTCGCTATCTTTGTTGTTAATGGTGTATTTTTTTAAATTTTATTATTTGTATAAAATGCTGGTTGTATATATATATGTATATATACAGTTAATCCTGATCGTGTGAACATCGTTCACGAAACATATTGATTGTATATTTAACAAAAATTTATGTAAACAAAGTTATTTGTCTTTTCATTAAAATAAATAATGCTAACACAAAATGAAAACTTTTCCGAAGAAGTTTTCTTCGAGTATTTCTTGTTGCTCAATATTAAGATGATTAAAATAATAATATCGTGATAAACAGACCCAAAGTTACGTTCTTTGAACTCCAGAAGGGATGGACGGGTCAAGACGTCACTTCCTAAATGTCAAAGGTCTAAGGCTAACTAATTTTACCCAAAGTGTTTTGTTTATAGTTTACACTCTAACTTTATGCCTACTCAAAATTCCACAAGTTTCAGAAATCTGGCATAACGTTGAAGTGTTAATTTATTAGCAAATGTCCACGAAATCTGCATTTAGAAAGGTTCAACGAAAAGTTCGATAACGTATATGTGACAATTTTTAAAACACTAAAAATACATTAAAATGCATGTCCTAATTCTGACCCACGTTTGTTTCTAAAAATAAAAATATTTGAGCTTCTAATGATAAAATCGCCAGGAAAAGAACATTTCGATACATGGCGTTAAACATAATTGATTAAACGTACCGAAGTCCTGTTTTAACTCGACCGTTTTGCATTTCGTCTATCTGTTAATTTGTTTGTACGTTCCGTCTCCGTTTCAAGAATGTTTGTATTTTAATGATTCGGAAAAGATTATTTTTCAAATGTGAAATCGTTGTGCTTATATGGACTTTCTTATTCGCATTTTTTCAATATTATGCTACCTACCTGTCTGTAGAAAGTTTGAAAAAAATTGTCCTTGAGATAGTGATGTTTCTTGAATAATTCTTTATTTGAAATGAAAAAAAATGCTACTTACAATATATATTTTATAATTAAGTAGGTGGGTATTTAAGTAAGTTTTTATGACTTCAGAGTAAAATAAGATTTTGATTTTTTAAATAAGAAACATTATTTTTTGGAAGAAAAAAATAAAGGAAATTGCTGCAAACCAATCCCAGGATTGAAACCAGAGAGAGAGATTTTTTGGATGCGAAGTCTACAACAACTGTTCACAGAACTAAATACTAGTAATATTTGGTTTTACATTTTAATATTTAAGCTGTGTCCGGACGCTTGCCAAGCTTCGGCAAGCTTTTACTAGAGTTGGGGGCATTTACGTTTTTTTTTTTTTAAAACGAAAACAAACTGTTCTTTATAAAATGCTAACTGTTTACTAAAACTTTGGAAAAAGTTGTTTTGAGGTAATTAGTGTGATATAGAAATAGGTTAGTACCGTAGTAGTTCACAAATTTTTTTATAACAAATTTTCTCAAAAAACAGCCGATTTTTTCCCAAAGTTTGAGAAAAATGTCAGCGTTTTATAAACAACTGGTCGTTTTCGTTTTTTGAAAAAAAAAAACGTAAATGCCCCCAACTCTTAGTAAAAGCTTGCCGAGGCTTGGCAAGCGTCTGGACCCGTGGTGGACTGGTGGTGTACTGGTAGTAATATTGTTTTTGCTAGAAAGCTGAGGAATGAAACCAAAAATATAAAAAAAATCATTAATTGTTAAAGAATTGAATCGCGGGTGTAAGTACCATACCATTACTATAATTAAAATTGTTTTGGGCTTTTGCGGGGTAAGAGGGGACTGCGGACGGAAGTTCCAAACTATTTAGTTCAAAAAACTTTTAGGAAACATTTGATACTATTGGTGTGCACAAATACCCGCAATCAAATGTGTGCTCTTTATGGTAAGCCTGCAATTAATTTTGAATTTATTACGACGGAAATTAAGTTAAATGATACTTAACATGGTATGTGATGCGGTATACATATCACATCAACCATTAATATTACTATAATATCGATGGCCATGCTTATTTATTTTCGTTTCTTACATGACACGATATTTACCTTTTTATTTGTCAAAATATTCGAATGCGTCCAATACGCGGAAATGAAAACTACTGGCGGACCTTACTTGACCAGCTCAGCCGTGGGAAATAGGACAATTTTCGTGTCTTTCCGATGTTTGTGCTGATGTTTATTGAGGAATGTGCTACAAAACTGTCAGTCAGTTTGAAGTTTCCCTTTTGCTTTTGTGGATTTTCGCATCGGCGAAGAATTATGAAGTTCAATTTTTGGAATGCATTTGATCAAGTGGTTGATGAAGTGCAACCTCTATGATCATTTTTATTGTATGTATTGACATTTAAACCTGCTATACCACTTATATAGTTTGTCAGCTGGTACACAATGACAAAATTTTACATGGTACATTTTCAAACGGAATATGTGATAATGATTATGATAAATTTACAATTAGATCATTTAGTTAAGTTAGTAACAGAATAATATAAATATACATATTTGGGTAAATACCCGTATAAAAAGTATAATTGAATAGTCACATCAATAGTTTCTATATAGGTACGTAGATATAGGTAAGTGCATGAGATATTATAAAATTATAAGTCGCGATATGAATATCAATTAGGAACACAAGGGCTTCAAGTAAGGCATAATTTATCTCCGATTCCATTAAAACTAGGGTTGTAATACTTGCATCGCATAAAAAACTTGTTTTCCAACTAATTCTTTAACAATCCCTAATAATGGCAGCCTCCCTAGCACAATGGCGTATTCATATGGCTTTGGGACGATGGATGCGGGTTTGAATCCTGCCGGAAAATATACTTTAGCTCCCAGTCTGGATTTTGTAAATTATTGAGATGTTTAATCCAACGTCCCATGGCTTCACATCTATCGTAAAAATTTATACATAAGAAACTGTGTGTTGTTTTCTATTGTTGGTGATACCATTAAATTTATGAATATAATAAATTGACAGTTCGAGCTCTGGTGGATGGTATTTAAGTCCCTTAAGGGCATTCTTAAAATTTATTTAGAAACTTTTCACCGATTGATGGCTCCGGCTTACTTATCGGAAATGTGTATTCCAGAAAATTCCAATTCCCGACAGTCAACTATTAGGTCAGCGGCGTCATCAGCTATCGGAAGGTTGAAGGAGCTAAAGCGCACACCAGACACTAAGTTTGGTGAGCATGCTTTCGGGGTGTCTGGACCTAAAGCCTGGAATGGACTGCCACACCATTTAAGAATGATCCGACTCGGCGGAATTTAGAGCTAAACTTAAAACTCACCTTTTCAGACAGTCGTATCCATACAGCAACAAAAAATTCATACAATTTCTCCAGTCCTAAAGATTCCTAAATTCCCCAGTCTTTCAAAATAAATATATAACCTTTATTTTTGGCACTAATCTTCTTAACTAGAGCCGTTGAGGTGTTTTCTCACAAAAACGGCGCTCTACAAATTGACCAATTATTGTGTGAATGAATGAGTTTATTCCTCTCCGAAAGATGAGTCTCTACTTCTGGTTTTTTTTTTTTTTTAATTTTTTGATTGTTTTTACTGAAACAATATAATAAAATATTAATATAACCATTTTAAAAAAAAATTAAATATATTCCGTTAGAAAGCCATTTTAATATTACTACGAACCCGGAAATTGCTTCTCAACCTCAAATAATTGCCGTTTCATTTTATGTGTTTTTTGTACACTAAGGCGGGGGGAAGATTTTTTTGTTTGTTTTATATGAATTCCCAGTACACAAGAATCCCAACTGCTTCTGTCTGTAGCTAATGAGACTATGGCATGCACAATTGGGGTATGTTGTGAGGCTTAAGGAAGTAGGGAGGGGAATGATATGGGGAAGAGGAAGGTGGGGAAGTACCTGGCTATTCAGATCTAGTCACTAAACACGGTTAAAGCCATTTCAAGCAACTTATCAATTCTGAATGGTGGTCTTACACCAGGGCGATAAGTATTTTCGAGTATCTTCCACTCCGGAACGTGCCGCAAATATACTTTATATAATTTTGAACTTTAAAATGTTAAAACTAGAAGTTATGTATGGTAATTTTGTTAAAAAGGCTGTGATTCTATAATTTTAAGTAAAACCTATGCCATTGTAAAACCAAATATATAATAAATAATACTAGCATTTCATTTAAAAGGGTGTTTATTTCATGTTAAATTTACGATTTTATTTCTGGGAGTCATGGGGAAACCACCAAGTAAATTGTGTATGTATGAAGTCGCCGGGTAAATCAAGGTTTAATCCAATAAAATGTATTTGCGCACGCTGGGTTCGAACCCGCGACCGCGGATTGGGAGTCAAGAGCTTTACCTAAAGACAACGTCGCGTCGGCCGTCATATAATATCACCGATGCTATATCTACCGTCCGGGTAGATGTATATCGGTGAACAATTTTGGAAACACTTGTGATCGCGGATCTAATTTTCCGGGAAAAGAAGCATTAATTTTTTCTATAGCGGTCGTTATAAGCATTTACAGACCTACTTATGTTAAAAGTAGTTTACGAGTATATGTATGTACCCAATAAGTACACTCGTCGTTATCCAATGCAGTTTTTTATGTTTCGAAAGCGAGGACTTCTGCTTATCAGAACTTGCCAATCAACAGAGTGATTCAACTGTTTAATGATGCTGCATTGACCATCAACATTTTCAATGTCACTTACAGACAGTTCAGCAACTACCTTTTGATGCATATTACAAAATAGTTAAACTGCCCCATGACCTTTTTACACTTACAAGTAATATATTGGTGGATAACTATTTTATGGAAACCATAATAATAATAATAATAATTGGATAATTTTTGTGAGAAATCACCTCAAGGGCGCTGTACATCTTATTATGACTTCTTAGGCTCTACCTAGAACTATTATTTACAAATGGACACAGAGAACATACTTACCTGGCAGTTCACTTCCGATAAACACACTTTAATTAGAAAGTTTATGCTTGGAGGAGATACGACTTTGCACGCGGAGGACGCTATATTAAAACACTGGACATTGCATAACTTTACATTTGCTACACCATCATTTTTCATATTACATTTATAAGAAGATTACTGCCAAAAATGGAGTTAATAAATTGAAGTTATTTCGAAAGACTTGTGAATTTAGGACTCATTAGGACTGGAGGATTTGAATGAAATTAGATGTACAAACAATTCACCATTAATAATTTGTTAACATTTTTATGCAATTAGTTATTTACTATGTCGCGGGCTGAGAAGGTGAAAGTGAAGGTTTTTGTTTTTGTTTTTGGCTTTATGGGTACGACTGTCTAAAAAGGTGAGTTTTAAGTTTAGCTCTGAATTTCGCCGAGTCTGTGATCATTCTTAAGTCGTGTGGCAGTCCATTCCAGGCTTTTGGTCCCGACACTCCGAAAGCACGCTCACCGAACTTAGTATTTGGTGTGCGCTTTGGCTCCTTCAACCTTCCGATTGCTGATGATGCCGCTGACATAAGAGTTGACTGTCGAGAATTGGAGTTTTCTGGGATACACATTTCTGATAAGTAAGCAGGAGCCATTCCATTAAGGGACTTAAATACCATCCAGCAGAGCTTGAACTGGATTCTTTCAGGACATTTGAGCCAATGAAGATTTTTGAGATGCTCTGAAATATGGGAATATTTAGATACGCCGGTGATAAGTCTCGCCGCAGCGTTGAAAACGGATTGTAATATGTTGATTTGATATTTTGGGAGACTTGCATATATTCCGTTGCAATAATCTAGTTGCAATTTCATGAATAAATAAATAAATTAATCAATGAAGCCGAAATTGAATACAAACAAAATTGCAGACCATGCTACGGTCGTAAAAACCCCAACTGGTCTATTCGGTTCGCTTTGTAATTTAGAGACTTAATTAATATTGTGATAAAAACACTGATTTTACATAATACGCACATCCACCTAACCTCTTTAGTTTGTATCTCTTATAATAAAATATTTTTTTCACTTTATAATGTACATATTATATAAATGAGCTTAAAGGACTATAGGTCTCCATCCTCTGTGTATTATGGCCCACGCATTTTGATGAAATGGGAAAAATGACAACAAGATTTCGATATTCGGATATTGTCTTTCAAATACCCTTAACCTTTCCGAAGGATGACATTACCAAATGAAATATCATCCACGTAAAAAAAATGCAACCACAACCTCCTTCAAAAACATGAAAAGTTAATCGCATAATGTGTTTACAATATCATTGTGTTACAGTGCTTTTATTATAAAGAAGACAACAAAGAAAAAAATAGATGATTGAATGGCTCATTAGAAGTAATAATAATTGTCGTTTCCACTAGAGATTATACATATCTACCAGCTGAGAATCCAGCCAAAAATATCTGAATAAAAAGGTTCATGGGTGGTATTCGCAAATTTGACGTTAACTTTAAGATATAACATCTGTTTTTTGTTCAGCAAGAGATCTGGAGCACTGAAACTAGAACTGCTTCTTGATTCAAAATGAATCGGACAACGCGACTATTTTCAGCTCACAATGTTATCATGAAGCTTGGAGCTTTGAGATATCTATAAAAAAATATACAAAAATCTAAATGACATCTTTCTGGGAAATTTGATCAAATAAATGATTGTGTTCTGAAAATTTTCATTACATTACAATTTTGGGGCATCGCCTATCCTTATCCCACATTCCTCTTCCTCTCTCATTTACCTAAAAAATAGTTTTTAGACATTTTCTCCTGTCTTCGAGCCAATTTATCATATCAAACCTTTTTTATCTTCCTGTTTTGTAATATAAGATGATTTAATTTGGTACGTATCTTAGCTTGATGACTTTGCTGACAGCCACTTTAAGCTCTAAACCGAAGTCGTTGATTGGATTTCTCTTATTATTTAACGGTTACAGATGTTTTGTTGATAAAAATACCCAAAACATTATTTTATGTTTACTTACATTCCAATCAAAATTTAAAAAAATAATATTTTGATTTCATTCGGCTGTCTTAACCTTCAACTACCTATATCTTGACAAGTTTCAATGGTATACGAATTGGAACAGATAATAATCTTTCTTTGTGGTATTGTTACATCATGACTTAAGATTGTGACTACTTACTACCATGTTTCAGCACCTTGCTGGGGCCAGTGACACCTCTGATGGTCTTATTGCGGTCTGATCTGATATTTCCAGCAACCACAATGAGGCTCTCTACTCCTAGTTTATCGTCTCTTCTCGCAAGGTGTTAAAAGTATAGATAGGTGCTCATGTTAGGGTATTACTCCACATCTAACCATTAAATCGACAAACAGCTCTAATTTGAACTCCACATGGAGGCTCCTAAGAAAACAATTTCCCTTGGGGCCTATGTTATCTTTGGGATGTTGTGTGGGGGGTCTTTTTAGTGAAAGGAAGGAGAGGCAGTTCTAGGAAGGAACAGGGTAAGACGGTGGGTAGGAATGTGTTTCAGTGTGTCCAGGAGTGACGGAGGTATGAATCCAACCCTCCCATTGCGGTGCTAGGCGATGGGCCAAGAGAATCCGGCTGGAGAATTCAAAAGGTCTCCCTCAAGCAGTTTCTCCTGATCCGGCACGACACGCAGAAGTTGGCAAACCTATCCGCCACCAAGTCCTAGACAAACCTCATCCCATGAGCCAAGGCACCCCTGCTAAGTCACCAAACGTAGCGAACCATTTGGGGTGACCTATGTCTTATTATTATGCTTGTCAGCTGATCACAAAGTGATAACATGGTGAAATATACCAAGAATTGGCATTTAACGGGGACAGTCGGTCAAACAAAGACAAAATATGTCTTTTTTCTTCAATCTTTGCAAAATTACTTTGTGGCATCATTTTAATTAAATGAAACAAATTATTTGTGTAAACCACTATATTTTTTATTGATTATAGTGGTTTACACAAAGTATTTTGTTTCATTTAACAAAATATGTCAGTCAAATCTATGGGAGCCTTGTAAAAATGTTCTTTGTAGTCTGACTCGGAGTTTTAACTCTTGTTGGAAGCGCTTATATGTGCGACTGAAGTGCATATCACAGAGAAATTTCTTAGGTGCACTTGATGAGTGAAACCAGCGGTGAAAGCGAAGTCAATCGAACAAAGAACATCACGAATCTAAGAACATCAGAAATAGTATTGAATATTCTCACTTTGAATTCAATATCCGTACTGACAGCACATATCAGTGCGCTGGCCCATTGACCAAACCATTCATAAGTCCAGTCCGCTTTGAACTGGCCCTAACGACGCGACGTACCAAAATACATGCACATTGCACATGCGCTCGTATAAACGAAAATATGCAATATCGAGGATGCACTTCGCGAACTATGAATAAAGTGCAGTTATATATTTCCGAACGACGGCGACTGGGAAGCGATAATGAGATGCAAGCTGGAAATAACGACGTATTCGTTGGGAGCATTAAATATGTTTTTAAATGCGTTTTATTTTACTTGTGCCAAAAGTTTTGACAGTGGGAATATTTCACGTAGTGGGGGCAAGTCGTAATGGAAAACACTTTTCAATACTTGTCTTATTAAATTCATGACATTGCAGATATTCAAAATCTAATTGTAATATGTTGTAATATGTCGCCTTTACTATGCATTTGCGTTCATACCTATATTATATTATCTATAAGAAAGCATATTTTTATCTGACGAATGTGTATAATTCTTCAAAATATAGTTTTTAAGTACACAATGACCCGAAAGTTGATCCCATCAGTTTCCGTCTTCTGGAGCCAGATAGACTATGGCATCCCCAATTTGGCTATTTTGTGAGGCTGAAGGTATTGGTGAGGGGAAGGAGATGCGAAGAGGAAGGCGGAGGAGTACCTGGCTTCTCAAATCTGGTCACCAAACACGGCTAAAAGTAGTTCAAGCAATATTTCAATTCTGAATGCTGTTCCTACACCAGGGCGGTACTGAGAGTATCTTCAACTCCGGAACTTAATTTATTTTTTAATTAATTAGTTGTTAGAACACTAGTTAGTCAAATACAATTTATTTGTGCACGCCGGGATTCGAACCCGTGACTCTCGACTCTTAATAAAGTATAATATACTGCTTAATAGAACTGTGTATTTTAAATTTTAATGTAAACTTTTATGTGCAAATACAAAATTGGTGTTCTCTCATGTTAAATTTGTTTATATTATATGTCTGACCATGATAGAAAAGGAGGGGGGTCGAGGTTTATGAGGACGTGTCATTTTGTGACAGATATAGCACTACGTGACCCCGAGTGGTTAAAAATTCTGGTATACAAATATAAATACTAAACAAGTTAAAATTATATTTATATACATATATCACAAGATTTCTTTTTCAGCAATTTTCCTCGCAGCTTAGCGAGTGCTTAGATCCTCGTGAGATGAGAAAAATACAAACTTGCTACATAATTCTCTAAGCCGCAGATTTTCCTCCTTTTGTTAAGAAGCTTTTCAGAATCCCGGAGAAAGAAAGGGAGTAATAAGAAAAGGGCGGTCATGAGCTTAGTGAGATGAATGACATGTTTGTGTGAAGCAGGAAGGAGTAGAAATGATTCATGATCTCTCCAATTATCTGCGGACTGCTGAGATCCGCCTAGAAATACGCCATTAATATGTTTTAGTAATTACACTAGAGAAAGTGGATGTTGTGCACTTCGTAATTCTTCATTTTCTTTTTGTATCCTCTGGTATCGAAAGCTGGTTTTCATAAAAAATAATAATCTTCAATCTACATAGGCCTGGTATGTCAGTTGATTTTAAATTTGGATCGGTTGGGATGTCGAGCTTAGCACAGCTTGGAACATAATCCGTATATAGATCGAAAGCCTAATATATCTCACCAATATTACGTGTATTTATTGTCTATGAATTTAAAAGAGGAATGTGTATCAAACAAATCTACTGTATATGTTCTCTACTGTCATCTATATGCACCGGGAAATCGCAATATCATGCGATGTAATGATCGAGATCTTTTAAAAACGACAACAGTTTATTTTTAGGCGGATTAATCAGCATGGTGTTATATGCGAGTACACTAATTTGAATTAGTATTTGTTTCGCTAGAGTCAGTGCATTATTAATTAAAGTAACCGCTGAAAACAAACTGTCATGAAGTTGAAACTTTTAAAATCCTTTATCTTATTTTGGATTAATTATCAATTAATAATATAGTCATTCCTCATCGCTCGATGAATATAATAGTATAATTATAATGAATATAATATATAATAGTAAATTTCGGTGAGAAGTATTCAAATATTATTTATGCAAATGTCAGTTTTGGCATACGACCGCTAGCGCCTCAGCGTCTAAAAATGAACTATTCTACGGGTGCCGAAACTTAGCGGTAGATTTAGCAAGCTTAAATTGGAGCGAGGAATGTCTTCCATAGCAAGGATACGGGTTGGCTGATATACCGGGCCATATTAAACTATACTCATACTAATTTGTCAAGCAATTTTATATGGGGACGTATAATTCCTCACTCTCTTGGAATAACGTATGTATACAAATAAAATTTATTGAAAAAAGGTATTGCCATGGTAAGTAAAAATACAGTGTCTTCCTTGGGGACTGTTTTTTCCTTACCTCGGCAGAGTAGACCTCGCGTCCAAAGAAGTATTCTTCTAATGTTCACTAATTTATTAAATCAGAACGAAAATTTCCTTTGAAATATTAGATATATGTGAGTAGGTACTTAAATGCCTAGGTGCCTATCTAATTATCAACTGTACATAAACATCATGTATCTTTTTTTTATTTCAAATAAGGAAATGAACAATTTGTCCAAAGAAATGTTACTAGTTCGATGACAATAAGGCGCTCCGCCCACTCAGGCAACTGAAAACTCTCAACTGCCAACTGTCTTTGTATGACAATGTGATGGTACGCACACTTCACAATCACACAAAACCCCGTTGTCAATGGTAACGCAAGCGGTGACTCGCGACCATCTTGCGACTGTCACGACTGATTGCCCTGGGCGGCCGTTTTTAGTTGCGAGCTGTCAGCTGATTGTTCTTCATCTATGGTTAAACATGCTTTTTGACCAATCAAGACAGAGAAAACAGCCGGTTTTAGTAACTAAAACCGGCTGTTTTCTCTGTCTTGATTGGTCAAAAAGCTTTTTTAACCATAGACGAAGAACAATCAGCTGACAGCTGCCAACTAGCAACGGCCGCCCACGGCGATGAGCAGTGTCAGTCGCGAGTCACCGCTTGCGTTACCATAGACAACGGGGTTTTGTGTGATTGTGAAGTGTGCGGGCCATCACATTGTCATACAAAGACAGTTGGCAGTTGAGAGTTTTCAGTTGCCTCAGTGGGCGGAGGCGCTAAATCATTTTTCAAACTTTTTTTAGGCAGGTACTTACTTATATTATTGAAAAAATGTACATAATGAAGTCCAAATGAATACGCCCAAACTACCGACACAACACGGGCATGTTGGTCGTAAAATCCTCAAAACATGTAACTAACAATCAAATGAATAAATAAAAATTTATAAAGAAAAAAAAACATACGACTATTTCACATTTGAAAAAAAAAACCTTTACTGTGCCATTAAAACGGATAATCTTGAAACGGAACGTTCAAAAGAAATACATACAGACGAAATGCCGAGATAAAAAAGAACCTCGCGGACTTAGACAACAGTTTTTTTTTTTTTTTGTATATAGATACACTACTAAACCGTTGTCCTGAATGTTGTTTTGAACCAAGATCAAAAGCGTCCTGTTTTCCATGCAATTCGTATTTATACAATTGTTCATTAGTGGCGTGTTCCCGGGATTAGGTAGTGGGTAGTGTAGGATGTTGTGGGTGGTTATTCAATATCGAGATTAATCTTAATGATAATCGTAGTTTGGACAATGACCATTGGTCAGAGAATGTCTTGTAACCAAACAGCGTCTAATATTCATTATTTATATTTTTTAAAGAAATAAGGCAGGTAAAATTGGATTTACATTAGGCTTTTACATATTATGAGATTTTTTTTCAATGAAACCGTTAGCTTGTGGTAGGAACAGGAGTGTTCAATACATTATTGGAGTTATTAACAGGAATTCATAATATTATAGGTAGGTACACGTATTATGTGCTATGTAAGTAAATTGCAGTGAGAAAGTATACAAAATATATTATATGAAGTATAAATGTGATATAAAAGCACATGTATTGTTTCCGTATAAAATTGTGAACTGCCTGCCTTATTGACTCACCAGCCCTATTTACTTATTACACACCCTAACGGGCTTTTACATTCTAGTTTATAAGTCACAGTTATTTTAAATACAACCATTGCAATTATTCATATCCCCATTGAACTATTATTTGGAGTTTTCACTTGCAATTGGACACTTTGAATTTGGAATTGACTCTTACAGTATTTGGGAGTTCTGTATAGTATGCCCAGCTTCTGACATGCTCTTTTAACGCTGGCTTTAATGCACTTCAAATAAAACCATTAAAAAAAACATAATACCTTGAAGAAATAAATGTTACAATAATAAAAGAATATAATAAAATAAAATATATTGGTCAAAATGATAAGAAGTCTTACATACATAATACATACATATTCAGTGTAAACAAAAATTGCTGAAGATATATACGTCTATATGCGTCACCATATACATATAAAAGAATTAAGGTATCGCAAAATTATTCAAATAGGCCTAAGATATATTGATATTTTCCGCTATACCCTTGAAACGTTTAAAATCAAAGATATTATTTTTGGCAAATACAATGGCGATTAAAATAATTTTCGGTTAAAAATATTATGCCATTGATATGTACTTTATCGTTTATCTGGATTCTTCAAAAAAACATTTCCAATTTTGAAATTTTAAAAAATTCAATTCAAATCAAAAGTTCTACAATTCATTAAAATTGAGTTACAGGCACAACCGAAATTAGTAGTTTTAATTATATTGGGAGACATGTTTTTTTACCCAATGACTACTTGCAGTCGACTGTGACATTTACGAGTTTCTCTCTCGAGTCTTGAGTTGAGCGAATAAATAGGTCCCTTCTTTAAAATATATTGCTCATAACTTCAAAACATTACCACTTTTATTTTACAGAATTTATGATGTGCCTTACCAGAAATACACCTACCGCGTAATTTAAAACAAATACTTTCTCTCTTGTTTACGCACAATTATATTCAACCATGAAATCGTAATTCAGACAACTTTCCGATAAATAATATTATGAACGCTCGTAAAATCGTGTTTTCTCATCATATCCACGGAATAAAATCTTTAATGCTTTTTTATAATTTCACACGTGTGTTGAAGCCAACTACCAACAGGTTTGGTTTGCCTTCAGTAGTGTATATTTAGCTGAAATGTGTTTGCCGTGTATCCGTACTTTAGCGCTTTTAAAGTTCAAACGCTGGCTGTTTCTATAAATGTGCGTAATGTTTCCTCTAATTCTAGATATTACATCTGACAGTATATTTTAGGGGTCCGGGAGCATCGATTTTGTATTTAAACAGATTAGATGATCATTTTGGAGCAATCTACCAGCCTTCTCCAAGCTTGGCGAAATTCATTTTTTATATAAAACAAGTTTTGGTAAAAAAAGGTTTTTAATTATTTTCTGCTTTTAGGCTTACAAATTAATATTACAAAAAGATGCTTAGGGTAAACTTAAAATAATTCACAATATGCTCCTTCGTATATGGCGGTATTTTAGTTATTTTAGGGAAAATCCTTTCTGCAAGTTATGCATATTAAGATGAATAAATTTTATTTGCGCCCTTATCACGCAATATCAGTATGAATAAATAGTTATGTTCGTATGAAAACAGATTTCTTCAAAGAAAGGCATACCAATACAATACTGCATCGGTGATTCAATCTAATACCGTATCTGTATACCTTTCTAGAAAAAATTACGTTTTATATGGACAAAACTATTTATTCATATAGCGTATTTACGCGCGCAAACAAAAGCATAACTTGCAAAAAGGGTTTTTTCGTAAAAATAATTAAATTACAGCGATGTATTGAACGAGCAGATTATGCATTATTATAGTATTGGAAATGTACTTTTTCAACGACGAAAAACAGAGGTATTGCGATGGAGAAAATTCTTCTCTTCTAGATAATGGCTTACTAAAAATTATGTCTGGTCGTTTTAGTATTATACAGTAAATGTCACTTTTTATTTTATTATTTTAAAAATGCGACGTTGAATTCGTCGCTCTTTCTTGAAATACAAGTGAAAATTAATAACTTCTTAGCAGCTGCATTTATTTAATTATGTTTATGGGTAGATTTGATATTAACTAACCGTGTTTTATGGGTGAAGCAATTGCTTCACGTCAGTACAGATCTATTCTATTGAAGTTATTGGAAGCAATTTGTGAAGTTGTTTGCATAATTCGAAGATATTTCAGTGGAGTGGAGTCACTAAAATTGTTTAAATTCCATATATTGTGAATTCATAATCAATGCCTTGGATACTGTGCTTGTCCCGCATTAATGGTCAATTAATTAAATGCATGCCTGCCTGGAAACCTACTTATGAAGATTTTAGGATAAGGTAATATTTAGATAAAATTTGTCACGTGAACCTACCAAACCTTTATTTTCTTATTAATGTTTTATTGTGAAAATCTTTATTATGCCTATGTCATCATTATTTCATTAGGTATCTCATTAGTGTCATTCAAATAGCATCGTTTTTATGTAGGTACAAAATAAGGATAAATAATTATTAATTTACATCATAAATAAATCTTAAAAAAGTAATAAAATATCTAAAGATTCATAAAATGTCAAAAATAAAACCTTCAGCCAGAATGTTATAAGGTAACTTATTTTTTTAAATGTGAGTAGGTACAAGAGTCCCAATGGTTTCAACCGTCCGGAGCCAGCGAGACCATCGGGGAATGTTGCGAGGCTGATCGTAATGGGAAGAGGAAGGAGATTGCAAAGAGGAAGGTAGGGAAGTACCAGGCTAATCAAGATCTGATCACCAAACATGATGATGAAACACCCCATTTTGATGAATGTAGAATGGTGGTATCAACAATAAACCATATGATACTGAAATTACCATTACCACTCTGGAACGTGCAGCAAATATTCTATACAGGCATTACCTTAAATGTTAAAGAATACAAATTATTCAAAAAAAATTGAGATGCGTACGACAGGATTTTATTCCGTGACCTTCGGATCCGTGGACAAGGATCGTAACCCATCAGCCACGAAGGCCGTCATTTTATAGACATTTCAGTTGTTCAAGAAAAAACAAGGGGATAGTGTAAGTAAAAAACTGTCTGCATTGGGTGCCACCGAAAATGCTCAAGATAAATTGGAAAGAATCGAGCCTTTCAGTTCCCCGTTTCCATTTTTTTTTATTTTATTTTTTATTATTTAAAATACATATACATAAGATTTAGAAAAATAAATACAGTTGGTTCTTAAAAGCTAATTACAAATATATATTTTTTTAACAAACTACTCAACTCAACGGAGAAAAATTTTCTCGTGTTTGAGTTGGGGAGTAAAGCCTCTTAATTAAAAAAAGTTAGAAATTATAATGTTTTAATTACTGTTTACAATAATTGACTTAGAATCTACATGAATGAAAAATAAAAATTACAAATTGAATATAAATGTAGTAGAAATAAACGTATATTAATAAATTAATTAATAGGTAGGTACATACAGTTGGTTCTAAACATTGAAATTGGCCTCAGCCGCTAATAAATATTTAAATAGAAGGTACATAATAATGAAATTCAACAATTATCGTTTCCCATTATCAATTATCGTTTACCATTATTACAACTCTTATAAAAATATCCAAATTAGCGAACCTGTGACTTTACCTCCCATAATATGGGTAATAGTATCTACCTACCCCAAAAACATAATAAATATACGCGGGATTTTATATTAAAAAAATAGTACCTACCAAAAACAGTAACGTTTTTGTGTGTCCAAATTTGTGCTGGCGAACAATAGAAATATTCATAAATAAACACACGATCAATGTTTTTCATTACTGATAGAGCTTTCCAGTTTTATTATTATGATAATGGTAAGTTTTAATACACGCGCTTTTCAAGTTGATGATATTATAATGTAGTTTTATTGTTTGGTTATTCGATTAATTATATTAATGTTGTTTAGTGCCTCGTAATATATTATTTATAATACAATCATAATATTCTATGTTATTTTCTGGGATTGAACGCGGAAATGCTTAGAATATTCTTTGTGATCAAACATCCAGTAACTGCAACAAATTATAATCCATTGTTTTGTGACTAATAAAATTCTGTTTTTGGGCTTTTATTTAAATTTTAAAATTTCAAAGATTTTCACTGAAATTTACATTACTTCAAATAATGCAAACTCTTGTTATTACCTAAAATAATCTCGTCTTAAGTAAAGTTTATATAAAACTATGTTTATCTGAATATGTGGATATTATCAAACAGGTTTTTCGACTCTTACGGAGTCGAACATTTTTTCTACTTTTTTGCTTTTTTAAACTGAGAAACCTCTTTTTATACCCATATCGAATTTTCGCCTTTTCACAATTTTTTTTCGATATTATCAACTTTATTACAACGATTCATTTTCAGATCGCTGAACTATTTACATAGATTAGAACGGGTAACGCCAACTCTCTTAAGAGGAATATAAACGCCAGAAATATTTGACTTCTTACCCCTTTAAAACTCCGCGTGTTTTTGGTATTATCTGCACGGTGAAAGTAGCGCCAAAGTTGTTATTATTTTTTTATGTTTAATTTTACAAGAATGAAATAAGTTAGTCAATGAATCGATTCTAAAATAATCTTAGCCATAAAGGGGTATTTTTAAAAAGTTGTTTGTTATGTAACATCATTATTTATGTAATGAAAAAACAAATTATTTAGTACTTTACGCTTATATTTTTTTTGGCGTAATTCATAATTTTATTTAAATTTATTCATTCAATGAACCTATACGTATCATATTTGTTCATATTCATAAATGAAAACTGATTCGTAGTAAAGATAAATCTAAATAGTAATTTGGCGTTTAGCTTCGTCGAGAAAATCTCAAAAAGGTGTTTTATAAGTTTATTTGATGTATTGATTAATCTTTGGGAAATCAGCATCTTTTTTAATGATTTTAAAAACATCAAGTACAAGATATTTTGTATATTGTGGTAAGGAATGACAAGAATTATTTTAACAGAATTATGTAAAACAAAAACTTAAACCAAATATTATAATATAATTAGAAGGCAGGATGTAAAACAGATTAAATTCATAACTAAAAGAGAAACGACAGTAAAGTTACTCATGATGACAACGTCATGCCGAAAACATTATTTTATTGGCCTTTTATATTTATATTTAGCTTGCAATTGAAGATTATTTTGTGTGTGCCAAGACCGAGTTGTTTGGCGGTCCGTCCTCTCTGCCTACCCCTGCGGAGAAACGGCGTGATGGTTAGTTAGTTAGTTAGTTAGTTAGTTAGCAATTGAAGATGTCCAATTTTTATATAGTGTTATTGTATTTATTACGTAATATTAATGTAATTGCGTTAGGAGTAAAAAAAGTTGTCCATTGGAATGACTGTGCATTTTATTTTATATACATAAGTCGTTTTCTCTAAATACCACCACCGTAAAATTTATTTTACTTGAGTCAAGACAGGAATAACACTCATTATAAATACTAATTGTTTCAGTATTTATCGATACCAGATTTTTATTGGAGAGAACATTGTTTTTATTATCAGAATTACAAACGATTACACATATTCGTATAATTTTTTATCAACTATAAAACTTTATTTTAGGATAATGGCATCTCCAAATTGGAATTTGAGTGTTAAATTATCTGTCGTAATGCACCGCAGAAATCACCAGCAATTTTTTTTTAAATCTGCTCTTGTATATACTGAGTTTCTTGGTGCCCCGATCCCACTTCTTTTGACTATAAATAATTCTTCATATTTAGGATTAAGTATCCCTATATACTCAAAATTCTCAACTCAAAATTGTTGCATCCCTTGAAATCTTGAATTGCTCTTTAATAAAACTCCGGAAATATGCAAATCAATGTTTTCCTTTTAATAGACGTATTTTATAATGAAAATTGGACATACTGCCAGAAGGTATGTAGGTAGCCTGTATTATCTGACGATATGAATCGTTCTCCTCTTGACCTTGAGAAGCTGAAGTTTAATATATAACCCTGTTTGCAGTTCTCTCTAATATCGGGGGTTTTAAATTTTCGCTACTAGTGACATCTGTGTTTACCACTTCTAACCATACACAACACATCACCAAAATTAAAAAAAACTTTAATGTGAAAGTACCTACTTTTAAATTGGTAAAGTAAAATGAGTTGGTGCAGTCAAGTTACGATGAGGTAGTCACAGTAGGTACTCCCTCGGTGCGATGCTCGCTCTCGCGGCGCGTACCGAACGAGTGTTAAATCTCACATGTGACTTATTTATAAACTTTAGGATGTCCGTTGTCGCGTACTTTTTGCCTTGTTATTTATGCCCGGCTTCACGATATTCTACTTGTGCGCACGCGCCCTCCAGGAAACCCGACTCTACTCCAAGTATACTTACTGTACACTTACTGTAGGCCTGAGTTGCAAAAGCACACCTAAGAAAGCTTTCAGTCGCCACAAAAAGGAGGAAGTTTTGAGGAACTGATTGTTGCTAAAGCGGCCATAGACATTCGTTCCCAACTGATCAGTTGAAAGTGACGTTGTTTTGACAGGTTGCATCACTTTGAGTGGCGGCTAAGATGAGCGTTGTATGTCGCGTAGGTTAAAAAGTGAAATGTAGTTGTACGCTCTTTCATTATAATAATATTTATGCATATTAAGCACTTAGTTAAGATTTTGTTAAAATAAATAACATTGTCAAATTTTGAACCACAGTTTTAAAATTATCCGCAGCTTACAGGAAGGACATCTTAAACATGATTAATCATGTTTCTTTCTTTAATATATCACCTACAAAATTACAAAAAATTAAATTGAGCATTCACACAAAGCGTAAGTACCTATACATAATTGGCAGAATAATCAAATGAAGTCAAGTTTTTGTCTATACAAACGTTTTCCCCAATTTTTTCTCTGGATATTGAAATTAATGCAAACATTTTTTAATAAAATAAAGCTATCGACCATTAGCGTGTGAATAAGTTATTCTTTTCTGATACTCTTATAGGAGACCCTCCAAAAGCTTATAAATTGCCTGGTTTGTATTGTCTAGTACAAACTAAAAAAAATCAAAACGTACATAAATATTTGAAATAAAAAAAATTTTGCACTTTGTTCCACTTATTTATTTTCATCCTACTAAGGACATTTTTTTTCTAATACAGTTGGTAAAACTTTAAAATCGGTCCTGTTTTGGAGGAGAAAAATGGGTAATACAAAACTTCGATTTTATATAGGTATTATTAGCCTGTGGTATAGTTGTCCCTTTCGCTCAGTATTCGGGCGGGGGCGACAGTGAGAGCAAATTTCTAGGCGACCGTGTTTCCTCCTAAGATGCAAGGTAATTAAACTTGTTTGTACCATATTATACAATATATAAAATATTTACTTGATATAGACCTTATCTTTTAGCTATAATTTAATGGAAGTTTACTATGTAATATAAACCACAATGAAATCCACGATTGCCAAGGATTTCAAAAGATTGCTACGCATGTCAAGGTGCTATATTATTTATTTAATGCTGCCATTTAAAAAAATTAAAATCATTCATATTCGGATAATAATATTATCCTTTCAGATAGTACCCGTTTGATTTCAGGTTTGATCAATGGGCATGTCGTGTGAACAGGTTCGAGCTTTTTATAATGCCAGCTTCAGTGTGAGTAGTATGCCTTTTATTTTTTATCGCGCTTGCTCATCAGAACTGCATCCAACTCATCGTTCAAACTCACGGTTGATTTTTTATTTGTATTTGTTTGGTTCCGCTAAGGCAAAAGTTGTGATAATTTCAACAAAGGAATCAAAAATGAGTATAATTCCAAGTCGAGCCAAATTTAAGTATTATATTTTTAATTCTGTGCCTAATACTTGAAACTAATTCCACACAGGAATTATTGCAGAAACTTATTCCCCTTACGGCCTATGTCATCTTTGGGGATGCTCTGTGGAAGGTGTTTTTAGGAAAGGCGGGAGGGAATGTTCTTGGAAGGACAAGTAGGTAGGAATCAATTAGCCAGTGTGTCCAGTAGTGAGGGATGAACGAATCCATCCCTCGCAATGCGATGCAATGTCATGTTCCGAGAGAGCCCTGCTGGAGATATTAAAAGGTCTCTCTTAACCAGACTCTTCCCGGACAAACCACATCCCACGAATCCGGGGACCCTTGCTAAATCATCAAACGTAGCGAACCACTTGGGGTGACCTATGTCTGAGGTGTTGATTATCCAATAAATGGTTACAATACATGGATAGAATATGGTGAAGTAATTTGATAACTTCCCATGATAGAGTAATTTGGTTAAAATGATTTTACGGACTAGTTCTATCAGTACATAAGATGTACATCAAATTACTTTTCATTAAATGAATAATTATTCAGCCACGACAGCTGATTTAATGTAAGTGTTTCTGGCTATCTTGCACTTAGCCCGTCTTGCTAACATAGCGACAGTGTTGATTAAGTTCTATGTGTTATAACTACGGAGTACAAAGTCTGCTGGTGGTTCATGCTGTTGTATTAACTTGTAAGTTAGTTACAGGGTTTTATCAAAGGACGCTTTCTCGCTGCCAAAGTTCTTTAGATATCCAACTTTCTGCGAACCGCAAATTGGACAAATTGAGTGTCTATTCCTGCTTTGTTGACTCGACTTCCTACGTCGTTAAGAGTTGTTCATTTGCTTTGCGGGGCTGTACGTACATTCATCGAGTAACTTGCACTAACAATAGAATTCAATACAATAATATAATATAGTATTCAATATTACTTTATATAATTATTTATACTTGTGTAGGTAATAATGACGAATTTAAGCAAGAAACGAGCATGTTTGCGCGTCCCGTGTCGGCCCGTTTCATACATAAAAATCATAAAACTTAATTTTGGATTTAAAGCCAAAATACCCAATTAAACTGAAATATATGTATAATATTTTATGTATTTCTTGGGCATTAAGTATGTAACAATTTCTAGACATTTTGTTTTGAAGAGTTTTAATTTTCAATGTACTATCGTTACTTAAATTTTAATTTTTATGCTACCGGTTTCGACACATCCGTGTCATTCACCAGCAAACTTAAAACTAATTAATAATTAAAATTAGCAATCCGGGCCAACGCGCTATCCACTGCGCCAACGTATCCCTATCCGATTCGTTCATTTTTTTTAACTTCATCATACTTCGTCTGAGAACCACCAACATTATTTTCATTTTCTTAACGCAAAATATATATTTTCAATCAAAAGTTATATTAAGTATCTAGTACGGATGTGTGCTACTTTTTTGTAATGATATACATATAGGTAATTAATTAATTAAATAATTCAGTTATATTTCATTTTGTTTGTGGGTTATTTATAATTATTAAAAAATATATCCCGCCTTCTCTTCTGTATTAATATATTGAAAAATAAATTTAAAGATTCGTTAAATATGCGTTATTTTTTTAAATAGTAATTCTAACATATAAGTTACTAATTTTTGTTCCGACGTGAAAACAAATCACCATGATTATATCAAAATGATTTATTTTATTATTTTGTAATTGATCATATTTTAAAAAAAAAAATTTGTCACCAGACTTAATGTCCGGGTTAAATTTTCCCCACAGGAAAAACTAAACTCTTTCACACACTTTTCCACAAATGATCATCTAGTAAATCCACGCTATGCAAGTGTATTATATAAGTATAATTAATACAAAACAATACAAGAACAACATGTTAACCTACCAGAATACCAAATGGGAAAATAATTCACCGACTCCAGATATTTTCATATCAGAGGGTTCGGCTCGGTGAAACTCCTAATTGGGCCGTTAAATCCTACTGATCCCTCATATAAATATTTAAAAAATCTGTCGTAATCCTACATGTATTTAAAATGACTGATTTTTGCATTTTTATATATAAATTCTTTGACTCTGATACGCCAAATTTTTTAATGAGAGAGCTAGGTATAATGCCACTAGCCGAAATAATAAATGGTAATATTTTTATGGTCTGAGAATGCCAAATTCTTTTAATCTCATTTCCTAAATGATAATTAATAGTGAATGTTTTTTTTTTTTTCATTTAGCCCAAGTTTCCTCTAAAAACATGAAACATTAAAATCTTTTAAAGCCTTTATTTTATAATTTAAAGCAAAAATAAAGTAGCTCATATCCGTACTAGATATTTGATATATTTTTTGATGACAAAAATAATTTTTTTATTTTGGTTCGGTACCTATTTTGATCTCAAATTCAAGATTTTTATGAAAAATGAATAAGAGTACAAAATTTGTATTATTTCTTCTTTTAAAAGTAAGTCAGCATAATGGTATCACCATTATATAAGATCCTCGGTTATATGATGGTTGATAAAACACATGCTGTTCAAAAACACATACATTTATTTAAGGGTACTAATTTAGAACATAGATTGAATCCGTGGCATTTCAGATGCAGATCGACTGTGGTAATGCGAAATATCCGCCCTCGTGGTTAAGTGGTCAGAATGTGTATTTTTCAGTATCACGAAATAAGAATTATTAAATTATATTTCCTCAACACTTTTGTTCTAAAACTAAATTTAAGCATGTACAATTGTATAAGTTTTTGAATTATTTTACCACATCAGTAATAATTTTTTTTTTGTATTTGCATAGAAAATAAAACTTTTAACAAAAATATCAGTAATAAATAATTTATTTCTATTTTTTTTGCAAATGAATCCCACATCCAGATTTTGCCATGATAATATTTCCGAAAAAAAATAACTTCATGAACTTTCTTGTAGTTTTGGTAAAAATATTGCCGTTTGGAGAAGATTTGAATATTTTCACTGTTGCCCACTATCGTTTAACCAATGATGCGACTACCATAATACGGACATGTGTCTAGTGTGGTAGCCGAAAAGCATGTAAACAACTAAATACATAAATATTTCATGAATTAAAAACAAAAATAATTTTAAAAAAAAATTATGTGCCTCGGAAGAACACTCACCCACTTGTGGGTTTAAGACACGGCCCTCGTAACTGTATTACTAAAGGATCTTATAATTATGAAACTACTCTACTACGTGGAGTTAGTACTAGTAGTTACTGCGCAATGTATAGGAAGTTTGTTGTTATGAAAAAATAAACATGAACCATTTGTAATGCATTTTTGTAATACAGCAAACCTTTATTATAAATGAAATTTATGTCACGAGAATCGTCATGATATTTATAAGAACTTTCTGATATTATTAATTTTATTTCTAACATAAAATGCACATTTCAAAAAATAGATAGAATCCCACACATTTTTTTTCTTGGCGTGCACTCCTTGCTTTATTCACATCCATATATTCGCCGTTATAACTATCAAGACATGGCTAACTTCGAACAAGAATTTGATTGGCATACCCGACTCGTAGAGAGGCAAACTCGACTTTCATTCAGTTTGCTCCCAAATGTATGTTCTCAACACCCTGCCAGCCAGAGGCGCAATATAATATATTATATTGTTTCTTGTCTTCCCTCTTTCAGTTTCCCGGAGGCACATTTGTGCCAAACTAATGACTGCCGATGCCGTCAGCGGACTTGATAACCTCAGTCTTGATAACAATCATCACACGAAGAAGAAGAATTAATGTTTATCTTCAGTCCTACAGAAGAGATCGTGCTCTGAAACCCACCGATTTTTTAATTTTATTTATTATTTATCATAATTAATTTCATTAAGACTCTTGTGTCGAGAGCAGGCGCAATTCAAAACATAATCAGTTTATTAAAAAAATACAAATAACAACACAGTATTTATTACCTTGAAATAAGAGACAATTATCATCGTACCATTGGAAATGCATCCTTTAAATCTTACTAATATTATAAACACGAAAGTTTGTATGGATGTGTGTGTGTTTGTTACTCTTTCATGCAAAAACTACTCAATGGATTATAATAAAACTTTACAATAATATAGCCCATACGAATAACATATAAGCTTTATAATGCTAGCTATTTTCAATATATCATAAATAATAATTATTGTAGAAAATGTTAAAATTTGAGAATGACATTTTGCAAAACAAATTTCATTTAAATCAAAATTCTATTTTATGAAAATTAGTGAACTTATTTGAAGTACTCGCCCAATACTTTGAATCGAATCAAGAATTATAGATTTTTTAAATAAATAGGTTAAGAATTTTAGTATAAACATAGATGGGACCTAGGAAAAGAAAATAATAGAATTAATAATAGAATTACTAATCCTGCGCAGACGAAGTCGCGGGCAGAAGCGTGTATATTATAAAATCAGTTTATAACGAAAATATAAATAACAGCACAATATTAAGTTTAAATAAATGACAATCAGCATCGTACCATCGGCAATGTATACTAATAAATTGGTTTTGATAAAATCTTTACTTCTTCCAATCTGCTTTGGCTGATGATTTAAGATGACTTGAAGTCTGATTAATATTTAAAATAAGTTATTTTCAGTCTAATGGCCAGTGGAAGTGCATTGTATATATAGCTTCATTGTAAAGTATCTAAAATTTATTTGGCCTTGAGTTGTTTTAGCGAAAGCCATAAGTAAAAGATTATTTCCTTTGGTGTTGGTAATGTTGGTATCTCGAACAGTTTGGACGTTTTCAAAGTGCGAACTTTTTTAAATGATTGCGAACACCACAATAGGTTTAGAGAATTTTCGCAACTAGAGGTTAAGACATTATGGTTTCCGCATTGTTCCCAACGTCTTACGTCTTGTGGTCAGGCTTTTGATAATAGGCCAAGAAGTAATGGCGGGGGCGGGGGTTGGGCGGTCCAAGCCGTTCCAGCCCGGGGCGAGGTTCGTGGGCTTCAAAGGCTTCTTCGGGTAACGGCAGGGCGGCTATTTATTGAATAAGCTGTTAAAATGTGTTCACTAATTATACAGCCTCCAGAAATAACAAAATAATGTCGCATACAGGAAATGGAAAACCTTTTTCTCGAAATAGATTAATTAAAAATAATTTAATTCTGATGATTTATACAATTTAATAGCTCTGTTCTTTGGAAAATCATATTATCAACAAAGCTTCGCATGGAATTATTGCTGCAAAAATAAAAATGCAACTACTTTCATTTTATTTTTATTTTTCAATTAAGTAATTGGTATCTTAGTTCTATAATATTTTATTGTGTTAGTTTTAATTTTTCCAAATTTAATGCCACATAGATTTTTTTGAAGAAAGACAAACATTCTCGGGTTACGAATAACCTAACAATATTTGAAAATCTCGTATAACCACCACAGTAAGCGGAAAATGTCACTTGTGTCGTGATGGAGGTCTTAGCCAGCCGAGGAATTGAACATGCAATGTCTGGGTGGGACGTGGGACCCAAACGCGATGCTTAATCAGCCACTGTCTCAGCCATTGATTAGCCTAAAATGGAACGGTGTAAAAATGAAAATATTCAATATTATTAAAAACTGTAACTTTTTTTTTATAGAATAGCTCACAAGAGTCCCAACTGCTCCTGTCTGGAGCCAGTGAGACTATGGCATCCCCAATTGGGGTATGTTGTGAGGTTGAAGGTAAGATGGGGAAGAGGGTGGGGAAGTACCTGGCTATTCAGATCTAGTCACTAAACACGGCTTAAGCCTTTATTAAGCAACATTTCAATTCTGAATGGTGGTCTTCCGCCAGGGCGATACTGAGAGTATCTTCCACTCTGGAACGTCCCGCTAATATAGTATATATTATTTTTATTAATTAATTGTGAAAAAACACAAATTAATCAAACAAAATTTATTTGCGCACGCCGGTTTCGAACCCGCGACCTTCCGATTGGGAGTCAAGAGTCTTACCACTCGACCACGGATGGCCGTCTAATAAACTAATTTTAACTTTCTCTAACTGGTAGTATGGTAGTCGTTCCAATGTCGGGTAAAAGTTCCAAAATGTGTCTATAATAATTTATTGTAGGTAAATTAAACCTCCTTGTTTGTTAATCCACAGAGAAAAATGTTATTCGAAAAAATGATCATTTTAATAGTAAAATCGGGACTGAAGTTTTTACGAACAAATTAACAGTGTTTCAATGTTTATTGGCGGGAACATGTAAGAATAATATGTTGGTATACGTAATTTCGTACGTATACCAACAAATTATTCTTACATCAACTTCAGTCCCGTTTTTAACCGTTTTTACTATTAAAATGATCGTTTTTTCGAATAACATTTTTCTCCGTGTAGATTTGTAAAAAAATACGGTTTTCTAGAAATCACTTGGAAGGAGTATTAATATGAGTTTCACTGAAAAAACGCCTGAAGTTTAGTAAAGAGGTAAAAATAATATCTCATGTTGTATTATATCGCTATTTCACGGGTTTTCCGGGAAATTTATGCTGTAAGCTTGAATACTCTATTAGCCTACTCAACTTTATCGCTGTAATATCGAGATTGTTATTTTAATTGAGTTAGGTAATACATAAAAAAATCTTCTAGGATTGTGTATTGAGTTTAGCAAATTTAAGACATATTAAAAAAAAACTGAACCAGTGAAGTAGTGTTCCGTTATTTTCATAAACTAGAAATAAAATAATTGAATCTTTTAAAGCTCTACACAATTGTATTGAATTGATTATTAAATAACAGCAAGATATACGTACAACATTATACTCCCAAAATTAAATACAAAGTACAATTGTATTAAATATTCAATAAGAAAAAGTACAATTTTGACCTAAACACAACATGATATGTAACAACTATCCTAATAACATTTATTTGTTGAAATTTTACACAATATTAATAATCACTCGAAAATACTGCACAAATTTTAAAAGCAAAAACTAAGTCAAATAACTTACAATTTAATATAATAATGTTATACGCATATCTTGCTGATGTATTAAATTTAAAGTTATTTAAATGTTTTTCTTTTAAAATTTGTGCAGTATTTTAGAGTGATTATTAATATTTTGTAAAATTTCAACAAATAAATGTTATTAGGATAGTTGTTACATATCGTGTTGTGTTTAGGTCAAAATTTTAGTTTTTCTTAGTGAATATTATGCAATAAATAAATTAACATTTTAAGAAAAACGCAATCAATCTGTTTCCTACTACAAACAACACTTAAAAAAAGCTTTAAACTTCTCGTAAAAGCATTTCTAAAATGCAGGAACAAGTCTTATTTTTTATTACTCCTCGCATAAAAGTGTAACCTTTTCCTTTATTCCCAAAGTATCCCTTATATAGCGTTAAACTCCCTTTAGATCACAATAAAAACGAAGCTTTGACCTCTGGCGCACGGGGCGCAGAAAGCACAAGGAGTAATAATTTATGCAAAATGCCCTCGCGATCTCTTACCGCCTAGCGGCTGCGAACGCCTCTCACCTCCAACACCTAAACACCTAACACCTGGAGAAGGTAATACATAATTGATGAGTCGATCTTCTCGCTACATGTCCCACATCATTTGCACCGACGAAGAATTTGGATAAAACATATTCTACTTTAAATTTAATTTCGGTAAAACTTCGCATTATTCTCGCCAGAGTTTTTCTACATACCCTACATACAGAGCAGCTACTCCTACATTTTGTTTATGTACAAGTAAAATGGTCCCATCTGTCTGGAACAAGTTGAACTATGTCATCCTTAATTTTTGAGTGGATCTTATCGCTACATTTCCCACATCATTTACACCGACCAAGAATTTGGAACAAAACATATTCTCCTTTAAATATAATTTCGGTAAAACTTCGCATTATTCTTGCTCTTACGTTTCTATATACACACACAGCAGCTACTCGTAACATGTTCATTTTATGTTCCTACATTTTGTTTATGTATAAGTAGAAGCGTCCCATCTGTCTGGAACCAGCTGAACTGTGGCATCCTCAATTTTGGGAATTATGTGAGGTTGAAGTGATTATAGGGAATGACTGGAGATTGGATGAGGAGGTTTAGGTATTGAAGTAGGGGTCAGTACAGGCTGTTAACAAGTGTAATGTTCACTTTTCACGTCCCAAGAAAAGAATTCTCTTTTAAGTAATAAGTCCCGTTTGCGACCATTATATTTTATTATTTTTCTGTGTCTTGTTCATTTTCATATTTTAATTTGCATTATTATTGTTGTCTTCTTCAATAAAATAATTCTCTATTTAAGAAAACTCAATACTTTTACCCATTTTTTAAATTTGTTAATAATGTGTAGGTATTACGGATTGATGAAATCCTGTCATTAAACACATGATATAATTTACACAACTTTAAGAGTGTTTTACCAGAGAATACCGGAAATTAGTCTCTTTTAAATCAAATTCTATACGTATTGACTCTTTTTTACAAAAAAAACATAACTTGATTTTCAAAAGATTGTTATTTTATCTGGTACACATAGATTTAAAATTTTGAAAAACTAAGTGTATTTATAATATCGGAAGGTTATACCGTTGGTCGTTGGCAGATTTGTTCAATTTTCAAACGATGTATTTCCAATCACATAATCATACAACAAAGTAAATCATTATATAATCTAGTCAACACAGTTTTCAAGATTTTAATTTTAGACAAATTAAAATCATTCAAAAATAAATACGAGAGAGTGTTTTGTGACAAAAATACCTCAGTTTTTCGGTCTTACAAACTAAAATATTTCATATTTTTTTTACACACTTATTTTGTTTAGACATTATTGAAAAATTATAAATTATTTTGATCAAAAATTAATTTCAAGAACTATATAATTTTCATTCATTTATCATCTCCCGTTTGATCATTTCTATGGCAGTTCGAGACATAAATTCTCGCGATTCATTAGCAGCTGAGATGCGGCCGTGCAAGGTTCTGTGTTCGCGCCTCTCTTCGTGACAATATCTTGCAATAAATTTAAAACTAATACCGTTTAGCTTCATGGTTGTAAAAACATCCGCGCTCAGCGCTGTTAACAAAAACGGGATAATGGATTGCTGGATAATTACCTCTTAATCATAAAACTTTGAATAAAGAAATGGAAATTGTAACTATTATATATTTTAGAGTTGTTGCTTAAAATGAGTCTTGAAACCTTCAAGGCAGATATCAAAAATGTCAAAAGACCTAGAGATTTAGCAGCACCATAGATCTTGTCATGCTATGCTCGTGCAGAACATTCGTGCTGACATGTGGAATACAAAACAAGTCGTGGTGTCGACCCTGGCGGTAGTCGCTCGGTACCAACAATTTTTAGTATTCCAGGAGGTATGGACTGTCAATGAAATAGTTTATTATTTTTAATGCTGTTACTGTTACGGCCTCATTCCTCTTAGATTGGTGACATTTGTAGCACGTTAAGAGAGCGTGAATTCTCATATAAAGATTCCTTAGAAATATATTTTTAATTTGTTCCAGTCATTCAATGTATTTTTGCTGATATGGGGTCCAACCAGCAGAAGCGTATTTTAGTGTTGAGATTAAATGCAGTTGAACATTGAATTTATTGCTTCGGGTTTGGAAAATGGTTTACTTGTTCTATAGGCATACAAATAAAATTAATAAATTTTAGAGAAAAAAATACTTACACCCAAAATTGATTCCACTGGCCGATGATCTTACCAACCAAGCTCTGCCAGGGAGGTCTTAAGGTTCATTCAAGAATCATTATACCTATATGTAACTAACAATATAACTACTTGGAAATATACATCGTTAAATTGCTGCAGTTTATTTTAGATGCTTAATATTACAATTTTAAGATCCCAGGATAAAATATAATGGCAAAATTGACTTGAGTGCTCAATTGGACGTCATTTTCAAAATGAAGCTGCCAGAAAATTACTCAATTCGAAAATTGCCTTTGTTAACGCCCTAGCTTTCAGTTTAACCTGAATACGTAATTTTGTGGTACATTCAATTTATAAAATTGTAACAATTATTGCACTTACTAAAAAGAAAAGAGCGCCAAGTGCTTACTTCAAGTCACGATACGTTATCTTGTGTGGATGAAACTACGCTTGATTTTTGTAATTTGTTAATAAGTCACTTATCACCGATTTGCAGATCGTTTAAAATTGTAGTACAGTCAGCTACATAGATATATTTTCACACCACAATATCTGAAAAACAGTTGTAAATGTCATCTTTGGAAAAGCTGTGTGGAGTGAGTTTCTGGGAAGGAAAATGGTATTAGGAGTAGATAGAAATCTGGGGGTCGATGTGTTCAAAAGTGATGTACGTATGAATCCATCCCTCCCACTGCCGCGTAAGGCGATGACTCGAGAGTCCTGTTGGAGAGGTCAAAAGGTCTCCCTCAACCAGTCTCTCCCGATCGGATCCGTCACGCAGTAGTTGGGCAAAAGCATCCGCTGCCGAGATCTAGACACCCCTCTCCTCGTGAACTCGGGCACCCCTGCAAAGTCTCTAAACGTACGAAGCACCTGGGGTATCCTACAGCAGGGATCTTGGTAATCCAATAATTGGTTCCCTAGGCGGCTTTACCGATAAATGAAATTCAAATTATCTATTATATGATTTCCATTTTTTAAATCTAAATGTTTTGTAATATATCATTGAAGAAGAAGATAACAATAATAATCTAATTTTTTTATAAAATTGTAACAAAATAAAATCGGATGTATTTATCCGAGACACTATCTAGGTAACAAATACATTCTTTGAATTCTTGTTTCCAATAATAAAGGTAGCTGCCAATAATATGGGAAAAAAAACATTAGTCGAAGATAATATTGTTAATTCTGAAATTTGAAATATGAAGACCATTACGACAGTCTCATAATAGATCGCAGTAGCCCAATTGGTAAAGGTGTATGTCCCGGTAAGACGTAAGGTTCTGGGTTCGAGTCCCAGTTGCGACCGTTATCTTTTATTATTTTTCGGTGTCTTGTTCATTTTCATATTTAATTTTTTTTGATTATTATTGTTATCTTCTTCTTCAATGAAATATTACATTGATGGGAATAACCTTCAAAAGTTAAAACAGAGAGTTTTTCTTATAAAAAATATAAATGTTTTGTTCTTACTCGCATCGAACAACAAAAAAAGCATCACAGACCAACATTTTTGAGCTATACGTTCGAGTTTTAAATAGTTGAGGTACTCGGCCTTCCATGGTCTGTAGTTATTACAATCTTCAGCCCCTCAGGTGGTGACAATTTTTCATAATTGATGACTCAATGACAACCGCAGGCATCCCAAAAGTTAACACATAAAAACGTACAGTTCATCATAAAGCAACCAATCTAAAAATAATTTATTATGGCATCCCTCGAAGCATACCTGTATGATAATACTAATCGCTGTGCCCAAAAACCGACGGCAAATTAGATGCTCTTGCCCTCGGGATTATGGTAGATTGTCACGTGTAATTTTATTATAAACAACGCGAGGGCAATTTTGTATAGTTGACGTTATTTTTATACGGTTACAATTGATGCAATAGTTTTTAAGGTTGTTGATGATTATTTATGTATTTACCATCTATAAAAAGTCTTTTACATATATATTTACTATTTCTCTTATTAATTTTCATTTTATGTTTATTTTTCAAAATTCTATTTATTAATTAATAATTTATTTTATTCTTTCTTTTGAAAATGATATAAAAAATATTAAATTACTGCCACCTCGGAACAGGCTCAGCCTAGTGAGGTGGCAAATACCTAAAAGAATGTACATAACATGTATTTTTTGGTTAATAAATAATAAAAAAAAAATAAAAAAACATAGTTTATATCCTACATTTACTCAGAAAACATGTTAGATTAGTAGGCAGTAAGTCGCCCGAGAATTAATTGGTCAAACGACCATTAGCAAATTTTACAGGATAAGGAGGTTTTCTTTCATTATTTCAATTAAACATTATGATAGGTGTTTAATATGAAGTTATTTCTGTGAAGGTAAAGGTCTCATTAGTTTAAATAATTCTTAGTGTAGTGATTAATTATCCTTTTTGATACTTTATTTTTAATTTTAAAATGGAGATTGAACAAAGCTTAAATAGTCGTTTCGATAAATAAGCACTCGGGCGACGTGTAGGTATGCCTGTTATAAACATAAATATATTGTGAAGAAAGAAAAAATAACATTAACGATCCCAAAATGTTCAAAATATAATTGCTTTTTTATGGATTGTAAAGCTGATGAGAGATAAATATGCTTTCTTATTCCATATGGAAATGCCGATACTGCAGGAAGACATCTCTTATGGGTCCAACAGACCTAGCTATAAAAGCTCAAGCGTTATTTGGTTTGGCGTATTTCGGCATATCGGTTGCCGCACATTCCCAATGGGAATGTTTGACGAGCGATATGCTGAAGTAGTAACGCTTGAGCTTTTATTCTGTTGGCCATGTAATGGGGCTTTGAGGTAAGGACTCCGCGTGCATAATTATTTTCATTAAGAGGAAGCCAGGCGGCGTTTTGTCCATACAAATGTATTCCCCAATTTCCTCTCTGGATTTTAACACTAATGTAAATATTTATTCGTATAATACCTATATATATAAACCTATAGCGTGTTGGTATGTCTTGCTTTTTTATTAAGTTCAGGATTCAGGATCTTTCAAAAACCGTTAAAATTGCCTTGTTTGAACGCCATCAACAGGCGTTCAGTATACAAACCGGACAATGTATTAACATAAATCAAAACTTAATAGTAGAATTAAAGGTAGAACTCAGATATCTAGACGTAAAACACTTTCATCTAATACACAGTTGTTAAAAAAAAATTGAAATATGTGGAATACTAAACTTCGATTTTGACCATTTAGGTGTTATCAGCCTGTGCCTGTGGTGCGTTGTTCCTTTTGCTCAGCAATATTCGGGGGAAGGGGTAACAACGACAGCGACAGCAACAGTTTGTTAAATTACCTATTATTTAATTTCGTGTTTTCTCTTAATTTCGCAGGATAGAAAGCAATCTTTGTTGGGGTTATTTAAACGCATCATGATATATATATCATGTTCACCTGTAAGTGAACCTGTCTGTTGATGCTGTACCTAGATAACATGCCGGTAAGCGCTTATCGCCTGATGGCTATCATTTACGTGTTACTATTCCGCTCGTGCCAATCGAACAAAGAATATCGCCGCTCTCCCCTTCAATATGTCGGCTGTCGACTGTTGAGTGTCATGTCTGTAGGAGTCAAGAGACCAATAGCCAAGATTAAACTGGGAGATGTGAACATTCAGGAATTATTACCACACTCGTTCCTCAACTTTTTGTTGTGTTGTGTGTAAGGTAGGTTAGTGAATGTGAAACTGTTGCTTGATTATATCCCCTTGCACACTATGTTAAGGTTTTTTAAAAATAACAAAGTACCTACCTCTAAACAGGTCAAAAACATCCTTCTGCACTATTTACGATTGACTTCTAAAGAATTTAGTGGTTTGAAGGAGAAGTGCCCTTTCCTCGCTCTCCTTTGCTGATAATCACGTTAGATATAAATAACAGAGACAACCCTGCTTGCGTTTCTTAAAACATTACTCTTTGTAAAAAGGAACCCCCATGATATTTAATTCCCATTCCCAGGATGGATGGCAACGTTTCTGGGAGAGTGTAGAATCGTCCCTGGAGAAATGTCGATCTTTGAGAACAGAAAAGTTCCATTCTATAACCCAGAAATAGAAGAAATACTAGAATGACCCATCTTTGAGCACAAAGTACTATGATGATTCCATGATAATTGATCCCCCGACAGTTGGCCCCCAGGCCTACTAATATACGATAGGCAGTCGGTTTAGGGAAAATACGGTTGAATATACTTTCACAAAACATAACTAAGTATCCCCAAAGGGGTGTGTAGAGAGGATGTAACACCTAACAACAAAAGTATAAAACTTTCATTCAAATGCATCAAGGAAAAACTACGTGTATAAAAGAATTACACTGTAAATAAAATCGTTTGATATCCATATCAACTTTTTATTACTGGTACTTTTGAAGTCGATTTTAGGTTTGAAATTGGTAAATATTGTACAAAAAGTTAAAATTTTATAATAATTATTATTTTGGAGAAGCAACTGTTGGAGGATCAACTGCCGGCTCACCAACCATACTGCATCCAATGGTAGCATTATAGGTAGATCTCTGAGATCTAGAGAAGCCATTCTTAGAGAAAATCTAAGTCCTACGAGCACGTTGCTTTGGCATCAGAGAAGAGCCGCCCTGTTCCAAGGCCTGTTCTGCTGACTAAATACCCTGGCTATTTGCCCTGTAAGGACGTACTTAGTACTGTTAACTGCTGGGTAAGGACTGCCCGAAGATGGCTCGCTGGTTTATAGCTTACACTCTTCACCCCGCTGTTATCTGACCAGCTTTGTGGGGTGATCTGCCGGCGCGGCTGGGAATTGCTGTGATCTGTTCCTTGCTGGGAATATTTACATGTCTGCTTTCTACTTTCGTGGAGCGATTAGGTGATGGAAAGTATCGGTTACTTCTTCTAGTAAACTTTGAATTGCTGTCATAATTAACAATAATTTTGTTACCTAGTATTTGGATTACGTGAACAACGCCGTATTTATGAATAATTTCTTAGGACCACATGTTTTACAGAATTTGAATTATTCATAAAATTACGAAGTTAATTCTCGAATTTGGAATTATTTCAGTTTTGTGAAACACTGGCCAATAGTCATATTATAACATCACTTGAAAATTAACTTTAAGATTTGATGAGTGATGAATTGTTAAAATTTTGAGAAACAAGATAGCAGAAAAGCATGGTCATTGAAGAAGAAGATATTACTAATAAATCTAAAAAAAAACAAGAAACAGATACACAGGACAATAAAAGAAAACGATTGCAACTGAGAATCGAACCCAGGATCTCTACTTTATGTAAAAAGGAAAAAAGTATGGAAAAATTGTGAATTTGAAAAGTGAGATGACCGTGCTGGTTGAGGCGTTGACCCTGTAAGACAGATCCTGGGTTCAATTCCCAGTTAGCTTTTTATTTTTCTTTTTCATGTTTTGTTTCGATTTATCAGCATTATATTCTTCTTGATTGATAAATATTACGTTAATGGGTATGGCATAACCATAAAAAATATTTAAAAAGCTATTCCAGTAAATTAGAAAAATATTATTTAATAACGACAGTGTTAAAAGCGATTTATTTGGCGCACTACGACTTCATATTTTTTCTCTCTTTTCTCAAGAATTCTAATTTGTCTATTCAATAATGAACTCACAATACATTTCATTCGTAAATTTATATCACACCACAACATAACAAATTATGCCTATTTTTAAATGTATTGGATCGTTATCTGGATAGTTAACTGTCAAAGTCAGTGCGTTTTAAATAATCTATTGGCAGTAAATCACAAATATTTCCCCTTTACCATAGGCTTGACTTTAAAAATATGAATTTATTAGCTGTTTACCGAACTGTTGACATGGCGATTACAGTTCCAATAAATCAAGAATTATCTTTGTAGCATAGCATTAATAGAGCTCTACTGTGGAATGAATTCCAGTTTTTTGTGTTATCTACCTCCTACAACATTGGTCGCTTCAAGACCCAGGTTCACTACTTGCTTTATATAAAAAAGAGTCTTCTTACAGCATCTCCCAAGATGAAATAAGATCTGAGTGAAATCCTCTAGCCTCCTGTGTGGAGTAAACCAATTACATTTTTTACTTACAGATCTCCCACAATATTTTAATTTATTAAATAATTATATATATATTTTAAATTTGAATGTAAATAAAATTTAATAATATCATCGGAGTTTCGAGAGACAGCAGTTTCGTCATTCAAGATCATTATCAAACTGTGGTTATGCCTCATTAAAATGACTTATCTATATAATTTTATTTACTCCTACCCTATTTTTATTTATATATTTTTTCAAGTTAGGGGTTTTTTTATATTTTCAGTAAAATCCGTTATACTTAGAATATCTATTGTGTGGTATATACAATAATAATAACTTAACGTAAATTTGTTGGTTATCCCAATGTTTTTAATGGCAGGTTTGTCTTAATTGTTTTATATTGACGAAAATTCTATTTAAGACATTGGCAAATCATTATTACCCATTTGTGAATTTAATATTTTTTGGTAAATCCCTGTATTTTTTTTAGTAGTGAACACCTCACAAGAGTCCCAACTGCTCCCGTCTGGAGCCAGTGAGACTATGGCATCCTCAATTGGGGTATGTTGTGAGGCTGAAGGTACGCGGAGAAGGATAGGATATGGGGAAGAGGAAGGTGGGAAAGTACATGGCTTTTCAGATCTAGTCACTTAACTCGGCTAAAGCCATTACAATTATTTTGTATTATTTTAAGGAATTATTTATTGCTAAGTTTTCTTGAAGATACCTACTAAGGAGCAGAAAATATAATTTTTTTTAAATTTTGTATTAGGGTTACATTTGGATCATTTTTTATTTTGTTCATCTCTAATAATAATTGTTCCAATAACTAAAGTCAGCCCATTCTTTCTATTTCATGGAGATGATCATGGAGATGATCATGGAGATGATCATGGTTTAATGCAGAACCTACCAATACATTATTAATTTTGATTTATTTAAATTAAAAACCAATCAAATTAAATTAAGTTCTGCGAATTAGAAACAATATCAATAAACCGTTACGAGTGGAAGATACTCTCAGTTTCGCCCTGTCGTAAGACTACCATTTTTTGATGACTATATCTGCATATCCAGGTACTTCCCTAAGATCCTTCTTCCCATCTTCTTCCCCTTTTAACAGGTTTATCTAGGTCTTAGCGGCGTATGCGACTGCCCACTTACTTCGTGGCGGGCCGGATCGGAAGAGATTGGTTGAGAGGGATCATTTGGCCTCTCTTGCAGGACTCTCTCGACCCATCGCCTTACTGACCCCAGATTCCTACCCATCCCTTATAACCTTCTCCTTCCCAGAACTTCCATTCATTCATTTTTTAAATACCCTCCACACAGCATCCCCAAAGATGACATACGACTTGAAGGAAATAATTTTCCTCTAAGCCTCTAAGGTGGACTGCATATAAAAAAAATACTCATTGGGTGTACCAGCAGTTGAGACTCTTGTGCGATATTCACATAAAAAAAACATATTGTAACTTTGTTTTAAGGTAAAAGTCGTGTATTTTCCGACTTAGATACGTTTGCCTCTCAGTGCCACGTAAAATAGTTTGCGGAATGTTGGCAGGATATAATTTAATGCTGTAGTACACGACGCGACTTCACGTGAAAGCATATTATCTCCTTGTCGTGTGAAGGAAGACATTTTTCCCAGAGCAAAGCACCGCCCGCCGATCTGACGTACTGTGTGTTGCTTCATTCTATAGAGGAAAAATCTGCGGTTGAAGTATTACTGAATGTGAACTGAAAATAAATTAGACATTGATACATGTCTATTGCTTCGATGGTTTAAAGTCGCAACACGTGTATAATTATAGAAAGAGTTGTGTATTATCATAGGGAAAAAGTGTAATATCATTGGGAAAAAGTGTGTTATCATTGGGAAAAAGTGTATTATCAGAGGTTAAAAAGTAAACCTAATTAATAATTAACTCATTATGAGAGAAAAGGTTTTTTTTTATTATTCGGAACTCTCTGTACGTCATTATTACAAACGCCGAAAAAAGGGAAAAGTATTATCGTCATTTTGTAGGGTGTGCTAGCACGGTCGCTCGATATGAAGTTACCGACCGATTGTCGGTAACTTCTTATCGTTCCCTAGGACAACTGCAGATCTCAAACGTACAAACGACAGTTGATATCGAATATATTAAGGACACTTAGTCATTGTGAACTGTCACCTATTCGTTTGCGATCTGCAGTTGTCGTAGGGAACGATGAGAAGTTACCGATAGTTATCCTATCGATCGTTATAGAGCAAGCGTGCTAGGACCTCAGTTTTGTTTGTTTTGTTTTAGTTATCGATGTGATTTCCATTGTGAATCAATTACAGTGTTCGTTTTATGAATATTTCGATGTAAATATTAGCTGAAAAAGTAAATTAAAAATGCCACCACTAATAAAAAACAGTATCTGGACTTATTTTATATTATTATTTATTAAATATAATTCATTAAATTTTAAAATAATATTTTTCATTATAAAGCTTAGACTTAAAATTCTAATAATAAGACTATAAACTGTTTTAGTTTTGTTCTCAAAATATGATTAATTAAATAAAACATAATTAAAATTTATGTACGTAAAATTTAAATATCTTTAAAAAATCCTGAAATCTAATAATCCGTGAATTCTAATAATCCGCATCTGCATCCGCCTTCGACCAAGATTATACTTCGTCAATGGCATCCGCGGATCTCAAATTTTTTGCATCCGCGACAACCCTGATACCTAGTGCCATATTCTTACCCGTTTCAAACAGTTGAACACTTAAAAATAAATAAATCGGTAATAAATAACAAAGCTTGTTCCACAATAATTTGTCCCGGGCAATTAACACTTCAAGCTCAACACATTGTGAGTGTGGAGTGGACACGGAAAGCGCGTATTTATAAAATGCTGGACATAATGTGGCGTGATATTACAGTGAAGAAATAATACATATTATAAGGCACCGCGGGGCTGACCTGTGTAGGTCACATAATTAAAAACATCATAATAATTTCTAACTTTACTTGGCTTGTAGAAAAATTTTATAATTATAAAATTAAAAATTAACTAAAAAAAATGCTATGTCAAGAGTCAGAATAATAGAAGAGTATGTATGAGAAGATGTATGAATGTGAATGAGGCAAGGAGCGTGTGCCAAGACCGAGTTGTTTGGCGGTCCGTCCTCTCTGCCTACCCCTGCGGAGAAACGGCGTGATGGTTAGTTAGTTAGTTAAAATTAAAAATTAAAAAATATTATTGAATTATTAATTAAAAATTAAACCATTACAAATAGAAGAAAAAGACCTACATATTCTGGATAGCGAAAAATATCTATCGATAAACATTTGACATTTAAACAACTTATAGAAAAACTTAAAACAAAAATCATCCCACTAATTGGTGTATTTGGTAGAATTGCTCATCTTCTACCAACAGAGATAAAGAGGGGTTTATACTTTAGTTCAGTACAGTCCCACCTAAATTATTTAATAGAGATATGGGGAAACACATACGATTACGTTCTTAAGAGGCTAGACTTTGAACCACACGCGGAACACCCGCTTCTGTCATTCTGCCCCGCTCACAATAAGCTCACGCACACTTACAATACATGCGAATGCGAAATGTGCGAATGAGACAACGCTCAAATTTACCTACAGAAATCGCTCGAAAAGGGGTTTATGGAGAATACACTTTTCTACACCAAAACTTTCACGAAATTGAAATTTAAAAAAAAATATATTTTTTAGAAAAAAGAAGATACGTCGGTAGCTTTTTATAATTTTATAATTCTTTATGAGAGTTGAGTTAGCAGCACTTTTTCCTTAAATAGTATTTTTTGATAAATCGTACATGTTTGACAGTGAATGTTTACGTTAATACGAAACGCATCGAAAATTCGAAAACATACCGACATAGTTTTTACCCTCTAGAAGGCAGTATAAAAAAATATATTCATTTTGTGCATTTTTCGATATAGAAAAGAGTTTTTTCCCGGGCGTCCTTTTTGTATGGGCCGAAAAGCGAAGTCGAAATCTTAAACGACAAATAATACAGAACTTACCCAGATACCACAAAAAAACTATACCAGTGTTTGAACCTTCTGAAAATAAGAACTTTGTACGAATATAACACTTGCCTTTTAACCTACAAAATACAAAATGGACTTATACACACAAACACAACATTTATAAAAACGTCCCAAATACACAAGCATTATACTAGACAACAAAATAAACTGTACACAAATGCTGTTAAAACTGAAAGTGGCAAGAGAAGCATTGGCTACGAGGGTGTTCAAATTTATAATCTCCTTCCAGACTCCCTAAAAACGGATAAAAGTGTAAATATATTTAAAAGAAAACTATTTAACCTTAAGTTAAGAAAGTGAAATGTAAATTTCTTCTAACTTAATAAATGAAAAAAAATATATATACCTATATTAAAAAAAATGTGTGTCTTAGGCCTTAGCTTAAATTTTCGCTTTTCTAATAAAATCAAATAAATGGAATATTTCTGAACGCGTCCGAAAAATAAACTATTTTGGAATGGTGATAATTCAAATTTTATTATTTGAAATAGATATTTAAATTTTGAATGCTAACATACATTTTTTCTAACTTAAATTACGGTATACGAAAAAATAAAGACACTATCTTTTGTCGTTACATGTAAAATAATTAATAAATATTCATAAATTAACTATTTTTGAAATTGCGGTCTGAAAATATGGTTTTAAACAGGATGTCCGGGGGTAAAGTGCATTTACTTCGGGTGGTGATTTTCTACATGATGGTAGGAGTAAAAAAGATTAACAACTTTTTCGAAATTACAACTTTTTTTTCCCATATTAAAAATACCTATTTAAAATCTTAAGAGGTACAAACTTACCCGATAAATTTGCTGTGAGTCAGCCGGGCGCGTTGTGGCAACGTTGGTTTTGATTGGCGTGTATCGTAACAGCGGGAAATACCTAATAGTGCATGCCACACACTCCGTACTAATTTTATCTTTTTACTAAAAAAGTACCCCGAAAAGTTGGAATTTCGAAAAAAGTTTTTACTTAGACTATCATGTAGAATCACCTCCCGAAGTTAATGCACTCTACCCCCGGACACTCCGTATAGTTGTACATTTTATTTCATCTTTGGTTAATTTTTAGATTTTAATGTAAAGCGCCTTGTTTTTCCCTTTCTAAAACCTTTATATCATTTATTTAACCATGTTAGTAAGGTATAAAAGTAAGGTATACAAAATATGAAATTCAAACATTCGTCAGTTTATAGAAGAAGTGAACCAAGTTACAATAATACATACGAGTAAAACGTATATTTTTATATTGAAGTCATCGATGCCAAACCCGTTCCCTGAGATTACAGTTCTAGCGGCCAGTACATTACGAGCCCTGTTGCGAGCATATTTGTCCAGGTATACAAACAGCATCTCACGTGCCTTCCTATATCAACACTCAACACCCCGAGACCGTAACCCCACGCGGCAATATGAGCGCGGGGGCTCCAGTATCCGGTATCGGGTGGCCGTCATAACCGTGTCCGTTTTACATAATTCACATCGGAAAACCCCCTTAAATCAATACTGCTTATTTGGAATCCTTTCATAGCTGGGTAAATATATCGAATGGTCTGAATGAATACTAACAAAGTTTTGTTGAAAGGAATCTTATCAGATCATAACTAAGAATGTAGGCATGATTGTTATAATAGTTGTAAAAGAATGTTATATGTATGGTAAGAAATATGTTTGTGTGTTATCCGAACCATCTATGAAATATAAACAGATTTTTTGTTCTGGATTTTTTTTTTGACGGCCGGCGTAGTCCAGTGGTAAGGCTTTGTAGTCCCATTCCGAAGGTCGCGGGTTCGAACCCGGCGTGCGCAAATAAATTTTATTGGATTATTTTCGTTGTTTGTTTTTGGGGTGTTATGCCGTGTTGTGCTACCTCCTTCTTTAGCCGACGTTTCGGACAGCGTTGCAGTGTCCATCATCAGGGCAGATCCGGCAGATCCACATCGACGGATCTGCCGGATCTGCCCTGATGATGGACACTGCAACGCTGTCCGAAACGTCGGCTAAATAAGGAGTTAGCACAACACGGCATAACACCCCAAAAACAAACAACGAAAATGCTTTTGGCCGTGAAAATCTAAAAACGTATCTTTATTGGATTAGTTTGTGTTATTTCACAATTAATTAATTAAAAATAATACATACTATATTTGCGGCACGTTCCAGAGTGGAAGATACTCTCAGTATCGCCCTGGTGTAAGACCACCATTTAGAATTGAAACGTTGCTTGAAATGGCTTTGGCCGTGTTTAGTTACTAGATCTAAATAGCCAGGTGCCCCCACCTTCCTCTTTCCCATCTCCTTCCCTTATCCACTTACCTTCAGCCTCACAACATACCCCAATTGGGGATGCCATAGTCTCACTGGCTCGCAGTTGGGACTCTTGTAAGGTATTGACTGTAAAAAAGGTAACTTTTTTCAGGTAGTAACGTAATTTCCAGCATGAACTTTAGAGCATTGAAATATAATAAAGGAAGCCACAAGCCAAAAATGTACGCATTTGTGGGTGCCTTATATCGTCTGTATATGTATGTATATAATAAAGGTAATATGTAGTGTAGGTATAAAAAATGCTTGGCAAACGGGGTCCAGAGGTCACGATTTTAAGCTTAAAAATGGTTTATATTTATTTTGTAAATAAGTTTATTAGAAAGAAAAGAGTTATGGTAAGAATGATCAATCAAAATTCTAATTTTTTATAAAGTAATTAAGTATTTTATTTTATTTTACTAAATAAAAATGGTAAAAAAAGATTCATCCAAAGCATACATTTTTGTAATTATAATGTAAACCGATTCGTAGAAAAGATTTATCGAAAATAATGATTTAGTATTAATAAAGTTATCAATTAAAAAGTAGGATATATTTTGTCAGAAATTGAATCTAGGTCAGAATATAACATAAGATTTTGAATAATAGTTTGACATTAATAAGATAGATGGCAGGCTCCTCCCACGACCCTCCAACGAAATTGAAATTAATATATGGTTTGCAAAACTAATTATTGCTCTCTTCTGCATCAAACCACATAGAAAGAAACACATATTAGTTCCATTGGGGGGAAATTAAATTCATTTGGGTTGTATTATTTCGTGTCATTAAAATTTTATACTCGTAGGTACGCTAAAAAACAAAGTGTTTTTTTAAAAGTCTGCTTTCTAATCTTGAGTGAATCCTAAAACATTACATATTTTATAGTTATTTGAAATTGAAAAGATTTCGAGAAGAAATACTCGGGTGAAGCCGGGTAGTAACATAACAACTACATAATTTTCTTGATTTAAAAAAAAAACGATTTATACATATCTATATAAAAATATGGCATCAGTAAAAGTATCGAAACATTATATTTTTGGTGTTATTATGTACCAACAACGTGTTCCCAATTATCTGTTAAACGCAAACTGTATCTAATTTTCTCTAATAAACACTGTTAATCTCAGTTGACCTCCCAGGTAAGTATGGTCCTTTATATTTTCTACATTTTAACGCAACATCTCGCTCATTGGTCAATGCACTGTACATAAAGTTTTGTATTAGTGATTAACGATCCGGTGGATGCAGTATGTTGGACATACTGTCACACAAGTTAGAATTACATAGTTAGACATAAGTTGTTATAATAGTTTGTCTAGTCTGAAGCCAGAAGTAAGATATAGCATTGTAGAAATATGTCGTACATTTGTACAGCGCTTTTGAGGTTATTTTTCACAAAAAATGGCGCTATACAAAATATCCAAATATTATTACAATAACCATAAATAATTATTATTACAATAACATTACTTAGTAATAATTCTTTCAAATATTTTTTGGGGTAAAGTATCTGAATAGGTCTATATGAACATTCACTGAACATTGAGCATTACAATACTAAAATATTACCTGAAAGTAGTATTTTACTGTATTTCATTGGCTGTACAGAACTATAATCAGTTTTGTATGTCTCCATATTCAAATTCGGAGGTATGATTTTATTAATATGGGCGGAAAAATTTCCTTTAGCAATCCGAGAAAAAAGTTTTAAATTGCTCTGTCGCTTCAGTGGTTAAACATCGAAACATTTTTTATAGTTTGAAATTATATTGTAAAACACTGTTAAACTTGGAAAAAGGTGAAATGATTTTGGTCCTAACATTAAATCAGCTCTACATAAAATTTCCCGAGTGTTTTATTACCTGGAAAACCTTTTACGGGAAACGTAGCAAGGTGGTCGTATATCTTGCAAGAACTTGCTAACTGAAACAATTTGCGATCGTAATGACTTATGGGGGTCACCGAGGATTATCATTTGTTATCGGGAAGTATTCGGAACTTGGCAATTAATTAATTCCTACCTGCCTCTCTCTTCTTTTCGGGAAAGGTTTTTTACCTAGTTGCCGAAAAAGGCGGATTTTTAAACTTTTCCCTTGGTATTAAATTAGTAAATTGAATATCTTTAAACGTCCATTAGTTAGAATTTAATATTATATAATAAAAAAATTCTGATCCATAGACAATAATTCTTAAGAGCGATTGACCAGCACTGTACTGGGAGGTTCCAATGAGAAAGATCGATTATTCCCCGTATCAAATTGTTTAAATTAAAAATTTAATATCTATTTTTTTTCACTCAAAACTTGCTTTAATGTATACCTACATTCAAGTAAGCAATAAAAATGCTCAAAACACACGATGATAAATTATTAAATATAGTGTACTTCTCCTAAATATTTTTTGATCATAAGTATTTATGATTTTTTAATAATGTCTACTCAAAATAAGTATGTAAAAGAAATTTGAAATTTTTTAGTTTGTAAGACCTTAAATAAATAGAAAAACTGAGGTATTTTTCTCACAAAACACGTTCTCGGGTTTATTTCTCAATGATTTTGATTTAACTAAAATTTAAATTTTTAAAACCGTGTTGACTAGATTATGTATTGATTTATTTTCTTGTATGATTATACGATTTGAAATTTGTGTTGTTTAATAGAATCTATCGTTTGAAAATTGAACAAATCTGCAAACGACCAACGGTATAACCTTAGTATATTAAAAATACACTACTTAGCTTTTCAAAATTTTAAAACTGCGTGTACCAGATAAAATAAAAATCTTTTAAAATCAATTTAAACGTAAAAAAGAGTCAATATGTCTAGAATTTGATTTAGAAATGACTAATTTCCGTTATTCTCTGGTAATCCCCTTTTAATGGAGTTTTAACACAAATACTGATTTATTGCAGTGAAGTAATAATTTATCACACAAATAAAAATAAAGTAGGTACATGATACTTAATGCTACCTGATGATTTCTCCGTAGTGCCTTGTCTACTAGTAGTTTTGTGAATAGAAGACTTCGCAGAATGATTAATATTTTGATTTGACAGCCCATGCGCCGATACACGGCTACCATTATGATAGGATTGATAAAACCAGGAACACAAAATAAATTTACAGATGAAATGCAAAATCGAGTTGAAACAGGACATAAAACAGGGTTACTCTCAGTCAATTATTTTAAGGTTAAGCATTTTTTATGCCTCGTGCTAACAAGAGAACTTCTCCTTTTTTTACATTTACCTCAGGGTCTATGTCATCTTTGGGGATGCTCTGTAAAGGTTATTCTTAAGTCAAGGAATGAGAGGAAGCTCTGTGAAGGAAAAAGGGATGAGGGTTGGGTAGGAATTTATAGGTCAATGTGTCCAAGAGTGCGGACCCATGGATCCATCCCTCCCGCTGCGGCGTAAGACGATGACTAGACCTGCTGGAGAGGTCAAAGAGTCTCCCAAATAGGCCTGTTCCGATCTCGCACCTAAGACCTGAACACACCTAACCTGACGAACCCGGTCACACTTGCTAAATCACCAAACTTAGTGAACCACTTGAAATAACCAATGGCATATATGTTTGTTATCCAATAGTAGGAGAGCCCGTGACACTAAACCTGCAATGATAGGTCTCCCAAAATTCATACACATAAATCGTCATGTCACTCATAGGGGAACACAAAATTGCCCTGCTGCCATGTACGAATCCGGGCAAAGTAGATTTATATCTATGAACTTTGGGAGACCTATCATTGCAGGTTTAGTGTCACGGGCTCCTAGACTACAATGAATGGTTTCTGGGACGGCGGCCCATACCCGCCTCCTAAAATGAGATAAAATAGTACATATGTAAATTATATTATAGATTTTTTATGCTCAATGAACGGCACTGCCCAGCTGTTCGCCTCAGCTGAGCTCTCTGCTCCTTGTGCTCCTAAACACCTACTAAATTAACATAATCCGATGGATAAACATGTTTAAACTTCCAAGATTATGAAGTTCCATCACGGCCGACACGTCCAACCCGAATTCTAGGAATATTTACAAACAACTAGCTATCCGTGTCCGGCGTTACCCGGTTTTGGAATCCTCTGAAGTCGTAATGCCCACTATTCTCAGAGATCCTAGAAAAAAAATGTGTTTTAGAAATATGTAAATTTTATTAAAGGCGTAAATGCAAGCCTCCATATCGCTTGCATTAATGTAGGTACTATTTTGCAGGGTTCATAAAATTTGCATAATTTGGTCCAGCCAGTGGAGGGTAAGATATCAAGGAGGGTGGGTTATGCTATATTTTTTACCCTTCTCTCTGTAACTATCAAAAAGCATACATATTATATAAAAATGTTCAAGTGAAATGACCGATTATCGATGATCCCGAAAAATTCACGAAAATCCTCTTGAGGGATTAGATTCAAAGAATAAACATTTAAAAAAAATTAAAGAGTTACTAAATTATCTTCGATAACTTGATAGAACAGTTACCAAAAAAAATTTGTTTAAAAGATTCCGGTTTCAAGTTTTTTGCTCTTCTTTGTACCTATATCTTTGTTTTCGGTAAATCAATGAATGAAAAATATTTTTAAATTCTGACATGTTTTTTCAATAGCAAACATTTCAACTGTTTAAAACAAAAAGGAATATATAACGCTTTTCATTCTGATGTCATTTCAATCTTGTGTCAATCTTTGGGTTATTATGCCGTGTTGCGCTTCCTTCTTTAGCCAACGTTAGGGGACAGCGTTATAGTGTGTCCATCGATTGTTGGTTTGTGTATGAAGAAGTGATATTGGGTTGCAAGTGTTACCTAATCCTCTTAGGGCCGAACTTTCATTATAGTATTTAGTGGAATTAATGTGAATTTCGGTGTTTATTTTAGGTGTAACTGTCAAGTATGGGGTACCAAGAACTATTAAGCCTAGCTCCGTCGTTCTATTGACGTTAAATATTTTCTTTTCATTCGATTTCTTACCGTAGTAGTATCATATTTAACTAAAAATGTTTAACTAAACAGAAGCTCAAATGAATAAACTATGACCGATTATCCAAAGCAGAAGTTAAACAATAATCGCTAATATCACCAGTTATCGCATTACCTTGAATATATATGTTGTTCAGGTAAACTACCTGTGCTAACGACTAAATCATGCAAAATACGGAAATGTGTTGTTCCGAAACATTTTCAATTTACAAAACAAAACAGTTGCACCTATAAGAGTTATACATGATAAAACAGAGTATGAACATGATTTTTTAAATGTTAATTCCTACAGGAGGCCTTGAGGATTCCCTAAAGATGGTTCTGTCTCCCTCTTCATGTTACCTATACACTTCAACTCTGTAATTAATTTATAGTCAAACAGAAACTAAATGCGCGTTCAAAGTCCAAACTAGGTAATAAAATGTACAGGTAAAGGAAACACGAGAAGGTTCACGAATTAAAATTAATTTTATTAAACAAAATGTTTTTATTATCTTCGGGTCTTCAAGTCTGAATTTAAGGATTGAATAAAAATGCGTAGGTGTTTAAAAATACCTACAAGGTGTCCGGTAACTCATATTACATACATATTTCAGAACCAAGAAAATTCTTAGACAGGTTTATCTGATGCTAATTAATAAAGCGATAACCAATTTATACATGTTACATCGGTAATTTTTTATTTGTAATTAAAAAAAAAACATTTTACAGTTCACGGAAAAATTTATAAAGATACACATATTTATTTAATTAACAGAAAATTTATTCCATGTTATGTCGTAGTAGTAGTTCAAGTGCTACATACCATATTTGACAATAAATAAGATGACAAATAAATTAGCAGAAAAACTAGCAATGTCTAGGTAGTTTATTTAATGTTCCCATTACATACTTTCTTCCGTCTTTGCGTATTTTGAATTGGAAACCAATATCATGCGAAATACATCGCAACGACTCATAGATCCAGAAAAAAATATTTTCTTCACCAGAACCTTGTCAAGATTTGCAAGAGTGGGATATTGGCCATTGGCATACAAATCCACCACACTGCGACGCACAACATCCTTTTCAAAATCATCCAATACCTTTACCGTTATAGGTTTTTTGTAGTTTTTACGAGGCTGATGGAACATTTTTACTTCTTCTACATGGGGAGAAAGAGAAGCTTCCGACGACCTCTTCGAATGTTCGACAGGTTGAAGCCTTAGAGTAACAATATACTAGAGACAGCACTAATATTGGTACAAATCGTTGACATACTCGTAAAATAAATCTCTCCCTTCACGCTCGTTTCCATGAACGTACGAGAAACAGAGACAGATGATTGCTGTCAAGAACAGAGGCGATGTAAATGGTTGAAGCCACTTTTTGACGCGGACGAACTTCATACCAGAGTCATCTGTCAAAGGTTTTCGTGGTCGAAAGTGCAAATATATTGAGTTATTTACTTTAATTAAGCGAAAATTGCAAAAAAAAAGCTATGGCTATATGTGCAGTGTATGGGTGCTTCAACCGAAGTTCGAAAGGATAAAAAAAAACAGTTTTCACAGGTATTTTTTAAAGAATTCATGTTTTTACTGTGTTTAATCTTTGATCTCAAATATTTAATATTCTTAACTACAAAATCACAAGTAACTTCCACTATTATTTAAACAATCCTTGCATTATTTGTATGTACATAATAAACTTTCGTTCTATATGCGTTTTAATGGACTTTTAATATGTTTTATTAACAAGAAATCTTGCTTAAATTTTTCTTAAATTATAAGAATGCAACTTACCGATTTCAGTCGGCATCTGAATGCATCTCTATCTCTTTTTCTCTCATAATACCAACATTGAATTGTTGGCGAACGGACAGAGACGAAATAATCTTCGTCGTTGCTTTTGTTTTTCGTTATACAAAATTCAGGGCTGTGCTTAAATTGGTTTATTATTAAATATTTTACTATTTACAGATTTCCAAAGGATGTAAAAAGGCTTAACAAATGGATTCACGCAACAAATAGAGAAAATTTGAATCCTAAATACCACAGTGCAATCTGTTCGGCCCATTTTTCAAGTGAGCACTTAGACACAACTCAAACAAAGGTCCGGCAATCTAATTCAAGAGTACTCTTGGTTACACAAAAGGTTTTTATAAGTATTCAATGTCAATTTATTAAAATTAATGTGTGGAGACTGGGTGGAAATTCTTAATGTTTTGACTTGTCAACTAATTTGGTCATGTCAAATGTTGGTTATGGTCATGGTCAAATGTTTTGCCATGAAGAATTTATCTTTTTTTTAATCACACTACACTGTTTTACCTATATTATATTACTTTTGTTTTTAAACTAATTTTTGATGGAACTGAACTTCATTTTATAACATTATGTAAATACAAATAAGTTTGATTGTTAATATTTTTATTTGTAATGTAATTAATATCTTTAAATAAATAAAAAAAACAATAAAACATAAATTGCTTTTACTTTTTTACGTCTCACGACAAAATACCTAATTTCCTTAATTTGTGACAACCCTGCATCAGTTTGCAAGCCACATCCCCTTTGGTCATCTGAGGTCCGAAACTGCTTACAACATTTCGCATAGTGAGGTCTCTACTATATTATTACTCACTATTATTATTTATTATTACTATTATTTAAAGGTTGAAGCCGCAAGCCTCTGCTGCCAATAAATATTTTTGCTTAATGTTCAACGTTTTGATGTATTCTGGATTGTCACGGATTTTTTGGAAAAACTTGATATCATATATGTATTAAAAAAACTATCGTTTTTTCACCTGCCTGCAATTCGTATCGTTGATTTACATCCACCATTTTGAATATGTATTATCTACTAAAAGCACTGATATTAACACACCGATTAAATAAAAGGAGTCAAACAGACATTAATAAAGTAGGACAAATTGAAAATAAAGAAATGGACTGGTTTTTGATCTTATGAAGTCAATGCACTACTCATTACTAAATGTATAATTATTAATTGTTTGCTTTTATAGTAGCACGATATAAATAACAATGGAATTTCCAATGGATTTAGTCGCCTGATCGACGGGAATAACCGCCATTCGAATTTCAAAATGTTGTTTCGGATTGAATAAGGTTTGAATTAGGTATCGTCTAAAATATTGTTTTTGGGATCCAGTTTAATGTATTTCCGAAAATCCGAATTTTCTAGGGTCGAATAAATAATAAGAAACACAAAATATAAATATTACGGTGGAGTGTCTTTCGGGTTTGGGTTTTTCGGAGTTTTTACTGTACGTTAAACCTCGTGTGAAAATTTGACAGTGCACTTGGTCTGTTTGACTATAGTATGTTTTTATGAAACGCTGATGATGGTTTAGGTCAAGTTGAAACCGGTTGGTTTATATAGAAATTAAAGATATATTAATCAATATAGTGGATTCAAACTAAAATATTTTATTTTAATTTTAAATTTTAAGCATTCAACAAATATACCTCTAAGTATTTAGAAATCTAATAAAATGTTATGATGTGATTTGTAAATATTAATAAATGAGACGTAAGTAATGATTTGGTAATATTACTTTTGCCATTTTAAAGTGAATATTAATGTAAAATAACTATTTTGATTAAAAGGCTTACATTAAAAAAAATGTCATGTTTTGGATAAATTGAAACTTTTCCTACCGTTTCCACTAAGTAAAAAAATAATAATTTTTTAGTACTTTATGAAAAATATAAGCGAAAACTACTGTAACATATGTGTTTTTTCATTATTAACGTATGAACGCATATGAGAAACAACTTTTTTAAAATATAGTTTTAATTATAATAGAATTAATTATCTGTTTCCACAGAGGTTCTCATTTGCCGTAATCCCGCCGGCGGGTGGATGACAGATGAGAGGTTAAAAAATAAAATGCGATTTTAACCCTTATGTAAAAAGAAATTGTGCAAGGAAAAAGTCAAAATCGCTTGCGCCAATATCATTCTAGACTTAGCTTTTTATTACAATACTCTAGCCTCTCGTAATGCTCTGATATTAATTTTCTTTGGAATATGGCCTTAACCTCTTAACTGTCATCCGACATTCAAGAGGATTTAACTGTTTTCTTCTTCTTGTAAACTTATTCACAAAATAATTAAAAACCATTTGGCCACTTGAAATCGTGACCCCTAGACTTCGTTTGAATTTTATGCCTATAATGCATATTCGTGGCGATATAAGGCACACTAAGAATACGTGCATTTTGGCTTGTGGCTTCCTCCATTATTCAACTTTATCAATAAACCAGGATGATTGTTAAATACGTATTCCAAAGAACAAATATTATTATTTTGTAAGACGTTTGCTCGAAGGCGTGTACGACTTACGTTTACACCGTATATTTTTTATTTGAAGTTATCTATGGTATTTATAAATTAGTGTGTCTTCAATCCAAATTTCAAGGTGGCCATTAGGTACCTACATATTTTATCATTACGGTATTTAAATTTATTCATTATGGTCACCTATTAAAAATATTTAATAGGCATGAATATTGAAAATTATTATTAACAAGAAATATCAAATAATCTTGCGACTCCACCAACTAGGCTCACTGATATTTTATTATGGCTGTTAATTAAATTTTCAAAATATTTAATGTGATTTTGCAAATTTTTTTTTTTTTTTATAGAGAAACCTCACAAGAGTCCCAACTGCTCCCTTCTGGAGCCAGTGAGACTATGGCATCCCCAATTGGAGTATGTTGTGAGGCTGAAGGTAAGTGGGGAAGGGAAGGAGATGGGGAAGAGGGAGGTGGGAACGTACCTGGCTATTCAGATCTAGTCACTAAATACGGCTAAAGCCATTATTAAGCAACGTTTCAATTCTGAATGGTGGTCTTACACCAGGGCGATACTGAGAGTATCTTCCACTCTGGAACGTGCCGCAAATATAGTATGTATTATTTTTTATTAATTAATTGTGAAATAACACAAATTAATCAAATAAAATTTATTTGCGCACGTCGGGTTCGAACCCGCAACCTTCCGATTGGGAGTCAAGTGTCTTACCACTCGACCACGGACGGTCGTCAAATAATAATAATCAAATATAATAAATAATAAATAATCCTCGAAAGCCCAATTCTTTTGATGTTTCCCAATAACAATATTCTTTCGTTTTGTAATACACAATATGTATAATACATAATACTTCTGACGTCTTCCATAGTCGAGGGGTAAGGCTCTCGACTAGCATTCCGAAGGTCGTGGGTTTAAATCTTTGAAAAGTTAGTGTTATTTCAATCATTTAAAATAACATCAGGTGTTTCTGAGGCACGTTCCAGAGTGATACTCTCAGTATCGCCCTGGTGTAAGACCACCATTCAGAATTGAAACGTTGCTTAAAATGGCTTTAGCCGTGTTTAGTGAACGGATCTGAACAGCCAGGTACTTCTCCACCTTCATCTTACCCATTTCCTTCCTTTTTCACTGAGTCCCAATGCCCAGAGCCGGTTGAGGTAGAGTACCCCATTTGAGGAATACTTTTGAGGCGGAAAAACATACATAGAATGGAAGACGAAGGAGTAACACGAGCCTGGCTATTCAGATTCGGTTACTAAACATATTAGTGTAATGTCAAGCATCGTTTTAAATCCGAAGGGCAGTCTTTCTTTTCAGAATCTTCAACTTGAAAAGCAAATATTACGTGTTGGTAGACGGAATTCAACGTCGATAATATAAAATCATGTATTAACTCGGTGTTAGCAATATCGATATTATAAAACTTAGTATTAGATCGGTGTTTCTTTTAAACGGCCACAAAATTAGGTTTTTACTCTGTGTTAGCGATGTCGATATTATAAAACTCAGGGGGTTTCTCACTATCCTACCAATAGCTTATCTACAATAATAACGAATATTTACGATTTACGGTTAATTTATTTATTAAGTTGGAGTTTATATTTCGGTACTCGAACCTATGAATAGTGGCTATATATTGGATAAGTTGGCCGAGTTTTCTAACCACTATGAGTATTTTATTTTTATTTTTAATAATATTCTTTATTAGGGTAGATAAGCTATGGGGAGGATGGTGAGAAACCCCCTAAGTATTAATTCGGCCTTAGCAATGTCGATATTACAAAACGAAAATTAACTCGGTGTTAGCAATGTCGAAAGTATAAAACTAAAAATTAAATCGGCGTTCGTACTCGTATTGTAGATTTTATGAAATAAGTGTTAACACGGTGTTGGCAATGTCGGTAGTATAAAATAAACTTTTGAGCCTAAAAAGAAAAAATGTAGTTACTACTAGAGTCCTGTTTTTGATTACATTCACTTGTAGGTAACCTGCGAGTATATAGTAATTTGACGTGAGTTGTCATTAGGATTTTGAAATATTAATGTTTTCAAATAAAAAAAAAATATTTATTTTTTTATTTATTTATTTATTTGTGATAATATATTACAAAATTATACATAATATTTATAATACATTATTCCCATTGAGTTTAATAAAACTCATTTCGGGAAGGACAACATTATACAATTATGAAAATTATTTTTACAAAAGAACACGAATTTAAAGGGCATTTAAAGGAAAATACACAGATGTTAAAACAGACTAGGCACACTTAATACAGTTAGTTGAATATTTCATAAATACATTTAGAAAGATATACAACAGTTAAATAAAAATTGTTAAATATGTCACTGGTTAATAAAGCTGCTAAATATATATAAGCATTACAAATAAAAATTGCTAAATAAGCCACTGGTTAATAAAGCTGCTAAAGATAAACAAGCGTTACAAATAAGGATTGCTCAATATGTCACGGGTTAATAAAGCTGTTGAGAAAATATACTTTTAGATTTTTTGCCAATGTGTTTTTGTTTGATACGGGAAGTTTTAGGTTATTAGGTAATGCGTTATATTGCGTATGTGCGACGTATTGTAAGGAATTAATTCCAAATTTAGTCGTGTGAGTAGATGACGATAAGTGTATTTGATTTTGAGATCGTGTTTTGTGCTGGTGTATATCAGAATTAAATGTTGGTTTAGTGTTGGTGTGTGAGGAGTGTTGGATTATTTGTAAAATGGCAGTTGCGATGCTATATTTTGGCAGAATCGTAAAGGGTAGTATTTGTGTCAGTGAATATATATCTTTGACATGTATATCCCGTGGTAGATGATATATATTCCTTATGGCTCTATTTTGGATGACTTGTATTTCAGAAATTTGTTTCTTTGTAATGATACCCCAGATACTAACCAGATAAATTAGATGGGAGTGAATCATAGAATAATATGTGGCACGCAGTAGAGATATGGGGAGCACATCTTAAAGTCGATAGAGTACACCAGTTATTGGGGAAATTTTGGATTTTACATAATCAACATGGGAGTTCCACGACAGGTTAGAGTCTATGAATAACCCCAAATATTTCGTTACTTGCACATTTTGAAGCTTTTCAGTTCCAATAATAATATTCATGCTCGTGTAATCTTTTTTCCCGAAAGTGAGGTAGTGGGTTTTTTTGACATTGAGGCTTAATTTATTTATTCGCAGCCATTTAGCTAGCTTTGTGAGATCTTTATTCATTAGAAATTCAAGTTCCCTCAGATTATTAAACATTATTTTTTATGTAGCTAAATTATGGTTAATATGATTTTCAGCTCAATCCTAAAAAGTACCAACATAATTGCTTAACCCGTTTAATCACAGGAGACCATATTTGTCCCAGCTCACATAGGTCTCACAGAAATCGTTGTTTTTCCCTTACTATCATAGTCAGAAATGTGATCTAAACGGTATTGGAAAGAGAATACAACAAACTATATATTCAAATCCAAAAGAAAACCACAAAAAAATTAAAATTTACCCCTTTCTAAAACCAAAGTTTCCGATGGCAATTTAAAAATAAATTATGGAACTTTGTGAATTTTTTAAGAATTTTTTTTACATGAAACGAAAAAAAGTGAGGTGACAGTAAGGTTTATAATTCATTTATCTAATGAAATAAGTATGTGTTTTATGTTTTTTTATTATCAGTAATTTTAGTTAGAAAAAAAAGTAAAGTGAGCCATTTTTAAAACTTTTTAAAGTTTTCGCAAAAAAATTTTATATTTAAAAAAATACATAGTCATTTTTAATATAAAAATTTGAAAGCCTATTTCATCACCTTTCGAAAACAGTTTTTAGTTTTCGAATACGTTAACAAATGTTCCATTTATTTGGATTTAATTGCAAAGCGGGAATATTTTTAGCCTCTGACAAAATACGCCAATTTTTTTAGGGGTTAAGGTAACATAATTGCTAATATAGTATATTTATCTGAAATGCTAATGTCATTTATCTGAAATATCGCGAAAATGCTGCCAGTACCGATTGCAAGCAAATTAAATTTTAGTGAAATGCGAAGATCAAAATGGTTTCTTTTTCCAGGACATTTCTTTCGGAATTCTCGCTATAAAAAAGTCAAACAACTGAAATAACTCCTGAGATACCCTCAAATATTTACCATCTCTTAACGAGATCAGCGGAGCCGTCTCGTTTCTCCGTCCATCTCTCGTCTGCTTGTTTTTATCCTAAACCGTGGACCATGGGATATATACAGGCGTGGGAAAACTACAAGGACAGTCAAACATTCCAAAGAAAAAATAGAAAAGCTGGGATAAAAAAAACGATAACATCCCAGTACAAAAATGTCTATGAGCTCTTCGTGTTGCTTGCTTTTAAAAGGTCCAATGTCAGTTTTTCGACCTAATGTATTGTTTTGCGATTTCGCTTCAAAATTGGATTGTCGTCCGAATTCTGGAAGAAACTTTCGATTTCATTAAAGGATTTATCGATTTTCTGTGTCCAAATAGAAAATCGCCATTCTTAAAAATAAAATTTTGCTAAAAAGAGAAAATTCTACATAGGCCTCTTTGAAAACAGACATTAGTCTTTTAAGAAGCAAATCACAGATTTATTATTACAAAGTAGTAGGTCTCTTGCCAATTATTTTACAAAAAAAAATCCTGTACAAAAAATGAATAGTAACATACTTATTAACATTAAAAAATAAATAGCCATACCTCTTTTGCCCCTCATCTTAGAATAAATGTAATACCAATAGTAAAGAGGGATAACATATGCAACTGCAAATTGCGATATGCATTGTTTTTTAGTATTGTGTTCTATGTGTTCAAAATCGTATCTTCTCCAAGCTTAATTTTTGTAATAAAACTATATTGATCTTAATTCACCTGCCAGGTAAGTATGTGCTATATATCTGTTGTACACATTTTGATAGAGCCTCGGAAGTCATGTTTGTACAGAGCTCTTGACGAACATCTAACTTATTTACAAATTATTTCACAGCGCATCACGCTCTTTCTGGAATTCTTCTGGAACGAGCTTCCTCTGATAGTGGAGGTATTCTCTCTGGCGAATAAAAATCGAAGCCTTCGAGAATCATGCTTCATTTTTACCTACCTCCCTTTTTTTCTTTCGTTTCTTCATCCCTATCCTTCTGAGACACGTACTAATTAAAGTATGCCGATTTATTTACATCTGCAACATTCACAGTAAGCTGAAAACGTTTTTTCATTTCCTCGAAAAATCTAGTAGGTAGGAAGAAATTGGTTTGCAAAAAACAAAACTTTATATTACTACTAGGATGTTTTGTTTATAACTAGCTTACCATCACGCCGTTTCTCCCCAGGGGTAGGCAGAGAAGACGGACCGCTAAACAACCCGGTCTTGGCACAAGGAGAAAATTTTTATTCTAAAATGCGATCATTTTATTCGTAAAAACGGGACTAAAAAGTTCTTACGAACAAATTAACAGGGTTTCAATGTTTATTGGCGGGAACATGTAATAATAATTTGTTCGTGTACGTAATTTCGTACCTATACCAACAAATTATTCTTACATGTTCCCGCCAATAAACATTGAAACCCTGTTAATTTGTTCTTAAGAACTTCAGTCCCGTTTTTACGAATAAAATGATCGTATTTTACAATAACATTTTTCTCCGTGCACCCTATTGACTCTTGACGTGGCCCGATTAAAGTATCCGATTCACTTGATGGTACCATGTCTTCCTTGGGCGTCCCCGACTTCTACCATTCACATTTGCGTCATTTGTTTATAATATTATTTAACATTAGTTTACAAAGTACTACGACTACTTTAGGACGAACGTTCCCTTAAGAAAGAATAAGAACGTTCGAGGCAATCCAAATAAAGATGAGTAAAAAATCCATTTGAAATAGCTGTAGCCACGATTACCTGTTACTGCTAACACCCTCTCGCTACTACGTGCTTACCATCGCCAAGGTGTACGTAATGGTCCATCTAAACAGGTGCTAATTACTCCCCCAGCCTCCGTTAATGGTCGGGCATTCCCTCAGCGGTGTTCTCGGAGATGAAACCTGGGCGACTGGAGCATTACGGATTACTAGGGGGTAATGACAGCACCAACAGCCACCGCCACCGTTAGTGTAATGACAGCAGGGATGGAAATAACAATCGATTACTTAACATATTATCTGTATGATGGACGCAGAAAGGTGTTAGTGGGAGCGTATACCTACTTACTTCTAACGACGGGCTATACGCTACGTGTAGATAGCACGTAATGTAGGCAAGCTACGTGAAGGAATAAATTAAAGAAAAATTGGTAATATTTTCGTCCTGTGGGAAATAATTATGATGGATATATTAACTTGGTTAGAAATGATTGTGTTCAGTCAGTTCCCACAAAAAACTAATGCGTGGTAATTGCTAGATTGGTTGATACTTCCTTACTAAAGACATACATTCAGAATCGAACCACATATAATATCATACACTCTTTAGGGCTTTGACTTGCATTTGATATAATAATATAGGGAAACAGTAATCATGGAATAAATTTGTCTAATACAAATATGTATAACATGATAATGATAAATAATATTAAGTTACATTAGTAATTCTTTGAGAGGTTTGCTATTACAGCCCTCTTGTTACTATATTCCATGCAGTCTAACACATCTACTATTTCTCAGAAAGTATTGGCAACTGGTACAAGCGAGTATCTAAGTGATCCAGTCCTGATATTGAAAATAATTTTGTATAAAGTAGACCCAGAAGCCAAATAGGCAAAGTAAATCAGGGCCATCCATAATACCATCAAATTATTTGAGGGTATACAACCAGACAATACCTTTTTAAATTGAATTTAAGATGCATTGACTCTTTTTTACAAAAAAAAACATTAATGGATTTTGAAAGATTGTTATTTTATCTGGTAGTCATGTTTTAAATTTAGAAAAAACAACTTTATTTTTAATATAATAAGGTTATACCATTGGTCAATGGCAGATTTGTTAAATTTTCTGACGGAAGATTGTATTATATAACACACATTTCGAATCATATAATCATACAGTTAAATAAACCAATACAAGCCGATTTTGGGAATTTAATTTTAGTTAAAATAAACTCATTGAAAAAATCCGAGTACATTTTTAGCGACGAACATACTTCAGTTTTTCTATTTATTTACGATCTTACAAACAAAAATATTTCTTTTTTTTTTACACACTTGTATCGCTAAGAAATTTTTGAAAAATCATAATTACTTATGATCTAAAAATTATTACAAAAAGTATATAATTTTATCTTCACACGTTTGAGCTTTTTTATTGCTTACTTGAAAGTAGGTATATTATATTAAGGGGTTTCTCACCATCCTCCCAATAGCTTATCTACCCTAATAACGATTATTATTAAAAATAAAATACTCGCAGTGGTTAGAACACTCGGCCAACTTATCTAATATTTAGCCACTAGTACCGAATTATAAACTCCAACTTAATAAATAAATAAACCGTAAATCGAAAATATTCGTTATTAGTGTAGATAAGCTATTGGGAGGATGGTGAGAAAACCTCTAAAGCAAATATTTATAATGAAATAAAATCGATATTGAGTTATTAATTAAAAATGCTGGACGGAGAATAATCTATCTTTCTCATCGAAACCTTCCTGTGCAGTTGCAAGCGTTTGGAATTTTGATTCCCAGCAGCTAATTATAGAAGTCCTGAGAGTTTTAATTTTAATTATTTCATCAAGTAATTGTTATTTATGGTTTCATTATTTCCAGGTAATCTCCACTCTGTCAGAGCGCACACCTATTCTAATTAGGGTTGACATAGTCCCGCGGGATTGGACAGTTAGTACTTGGACGGTTAGGTATATAGTATTCAAATAAGAAGGAAGTACCTAAAACCTATTTTATAAAAGCCAAATCATTGATGGAAAGTAGCACGACAAATGAATGACCAGTATTCAATCGAAACTGTGGATACAATTATTTTCTTTATACTTCGCGTTAAGGGTTGTGCTTCACTTTAGTTACACTATCACAAGTATATCACAAGTATATTACAAGTATATCACAAGTATATCACAAGTATATCACAAGTATATCTCACTATTACTAGTACTTTTATATTAAGTACTTATCTTTATTTGGTACTATTTTATACCAGCAATATTAAGTACTTTATATTAAGTACTTATCTTGATTTGGTAGTATTTCATACCAGTAATATTAAGTACTTATCTTGATTTGGTACTATTTAACACCAGTAATATTAAGTACTTATCTTTAAAGACCAGTTGGGACTCTTGTGCGGTGTTCACATAAAAAAAAAGATTAAAACCATGTATCAAGAGAGCAGCGTGTAACCTTTACGGTTGATGTAAAACTTTATTATAAAAATATTCTAGCGAAGGCGAGAACCCCTTCAAGATAAAAACCAACACAGATGGCGTTTCCGTTTGAAGACGTTAATTCCGACCGAAAAAAAACGTTATTTCCGTCCGATCTGAATTACTTGTCATATTGCGCCTAAAGAAGTAATACTTTAAAAAAATATGGAAGGAAAAAAATGGCTAAAGCGCCATACAGCTGTGACGTTGACGATATACCTACCCAATAAGCTATAAGATTCGTTTGTGCTCGTTTTCATCAAATCAAGTTTTCTAGAATTTTCCACTTGTTTCCTGTGCCAATACGTATAAACCTCTAAATATTATATATATATGTATTAAAAAATTGTAACAATATATAAATTAATGACTTCCATAATTTGAGGTGGGTTCTGATTAGAGCTGTAATGTAGTGTAATGATGGGTTCGCCCCTCCTACTATTTTTTAGTGCTATTTTGTACCAGTTAAGTACTTTTATATTGAGTACTTATTTTGATTTGGTACTATTTTATACCAGTAATATTATGCAATTCTTATTGCGGTGGCAACATTTACATTACATTTTCTCCATGCACTCGGTACAATATTGCACATTCCCGGTCGTAACTTGTCACTTAAATGCTTGGTGGTAAAAAGTGTCACATATTATACAACATATTCAACAGTGGTATTACATTCACTACTGGCAGTCAACAGTCAAGTTATTTACGGTTCTAACAAATTAGCGCAGGTTTATTCCGATGTCTACAATTGAAACTTTTTCTTAGTAGCATACAGTTTATAATAGTTTTCTCTTGAAAGTGCCAAGTTTTCTTTGTGCTCATAATTTCAAAAGATATTCCTAGGATGGAAGTCTTGTTATTTTTATAAAGGCAACTTTCACCAATTGAGCGAACGTAACGTAAGTAAATACCCCTTTGCGAAAAACTTGTATCTTAACACAAACAATAACCCTTTTTAAATTAAAATGTAAACAATAATATAATTATCATTTTTCACATTGTTCTCAATAACACTACCTATAAATAATTAGTATAATTACTAAATAAATCGGTTTTATTATTTCCTACTTTGAAACTAAATAAAAAAAATCACAGTGGGATTTCATTTAAATCTTTCTTTTATGTATATAAAAATCTCGCGTCACGATGTTTGTTCGAGATAAACTCCGAAACTACTTAACTGATTTTGATGAAATTTCGCTTACTTTGTGTAATTTGATCCAACTTAAAATATAGGATAGTTTTTATCTCGATTACTGACTTAAATGCGAATAAAATGTTCATTAAATATTTTTTATAGGACAATGCTTTGTAATTATTTGTAAGTTCCATAAGTTTCTAACAGAAGTTTCGGCCACCATAACACGGGCATGTGCCTAGTATGGCGGCCATAAATTCCTCAATTGTTATATATTTACTATTCAAAGAATAAAGAAACATTAAAAAAAAAAAGATGGCGGTGTGAGTTAATTTATTGACACAACACTTGTTTAGCTAGGTTAGGTAACCATCCAGTAGTTGGCGTTGTGTTCGTTAGCCACAGCAACGTGTGGCAGGGTCAGCTAGTTTAAATTTATAATTTAAAAAATTTTACAGCTCATTTCCACGTATTTGAGGATGAATGGGTAAGAATAATCAAATATATGAGTGTAGCAGCTAGGCTGTGAGATGATATGCTGGCATCTGTGTTTCCTCCCTCCTATAACATACAAGACCAGGTTCACTGTTCCTTTCCACAAAAAGATACTCTACACAGCTTCCCCAAAGATGAAACAGGCCCTGAGGGAAATTATTTTCCTCAGGCTCTCCTGCGTCTGGCTTTTGTAAAAAAGGATTTAATTAATGAAAACAATATTAGCGAAACTCAATCGAAATCTGAAATAAATCAATCTAAATCAGAAAAGATACGGTCACATCTGGGACTCTAACCCAGGACCTTCGTTATCTAGATAGTGTCCTAGATAAATTTATCAAAAGAGATGTCGAATATTAAATAAAAATGGATTAATAAATCCAAGACGATTATGAAACGCCGAAAACATTAACCCTTCTATGTACACACATTTCACTTTATTCGCATGCGTCTCATTATTCTGACTTTTGATGGAAATCGCCTTTTGAATTTGATTAATTTTATCGTGCCGTGTATTCCTTGAACTTATTTTTTTTCATTTAGATTCTACTACCACTCTTTGATTCTCATGTCGTTCGATCAAATGTCCCTACATATTCTAAGCATCTAAGCGTACCACTCATTATGCATTCATCCGCGTTGCATTCTTTGATATTATTCTAATTTGTATTTTACTCGTGTTTTTACGGTATGCGAGTATAGGTAGATGGCAACTCTTTTTTTTTGTTTCGTACATTCAGTAAACTGTTTTCATTCCTAAACCAATTGCTGCCATTCATCAAGGTTGATATCAAAGCTCTGCTATGGACTGCTGATCTCACTATAACGTGTTCCTTCGTCCACTCATGTCTTGTAGGAAACAAAAGTTTGGGAGGTGTGTCTGGGAAACATTTATTGGATAACCAACCCCTCTGCCGTAGGTCACCACTATTTGTTTGCTAAGTTTGTTGACTTAGCAGGGGTGCCCGTTTTATGGGGTGAGACTGGTCTAGTCTTGGGGGCGGTGCGTCGCCTTGTAATAGTTTTATTTTTATAACTTAATTAGTAATGGTTAAATGGCAATTGTATGTAAAGTCAAGGCTGATGCCTGTGTGCATTTATTATATATGAGTTCCAAATTATGGGCAGAGCAAAGAGACTAAGTACTGAATAAAAGAAGGTTAAGGTTAACATCAATACAAATTTATTATTTTATAAACATCAAGGAATGTTAAATTAAAGAATTAATTAATCTACAGGGCGTGGTATTTGCTCGAAGAGGACAAATGATGTTCATATTCTGAATAATGTCACATAAATTATGAATTTACATCTACTGAATCTAAGAGGTCAAAATTAAGAAACTAAATTATAGGAATATAAGTTGAGCGCCATCTTGTCTTTAAATGAACAAGAAAACATTATTTAAGTTGATTTAAAAGGAATTAAACCATAATTAAAATGAAGCTAAATCTACGTTACGAAATTGCGAAGTGCGAAGTCTCCATTGCGCCGGCTTCCGTTCCCATTCCAAGTGCTCGTAGGTGCGTCTCTTTCAGGATGCCAAATTCAAACTGATTCATAATTGTTTGTGCTGCTCGCCTCTCCCGGTTCTGGCGATCACGTGGTGGACAGTAGTGATGTGCATATCAGCAGCGGTAGGGGTGTGCTTTCTAAATCGCTACAGCCTACCTACTTCGAGGCGGCCAGATCGAGGAGACTGGTTGGGGGAGACCTATCGACCTCTCTAGCAGGATTTTCTCGATCCAAGGCCTTGCATTGGATCGAGATCCTAGACACATTGAGCCCCACATTCCTATTCACTCCTCATAACTTTTCCTTAACAGAACTTTCCTTGAAATAAACCCTCTACACAGCATCACCAAAGATGGCACAGGCCCTGAGAAAAATTATTTTAAAGTAGGCTGGTCTGGGCGTTTCTGCATACCGAAAAATCATTAATTATTAATCGGAAATAATTTCGTTAAAATATCAACAGCTGTAACCAGAAAACCCTTGCAATATATACGAATGGGTCTATTCAAATAGTATTTCTAGTGGGTACGAGTGTAATAAGCCCCCCTTGTTTGTGACGTGGTGTGTCGGCGGCTTATATTTCCATGGTAATGACAGGTCATCAGCGAGTGATGGATTACTGCTGACTGCTCACAGCTCACGGCTCACTGCTCACTGCTCCGGGAACACCTGATTACCATAAATTCTGCAAAAAAACAACCGGCCCTCATCTTCAACCACCTTGCATTATTTGCTATTAACGATTTTTTCAGATTTTTTTTGTTTTGAATTTGATATATAAATATAAACTGAGAGTTCAATAAGGTACACAGGGTGTATCAGAACGTACCCTACCGGTTTATAAGCCGGACATCTCCAAATACTAAAATTTGACATAATGAGGAAAAATAACACCGGATAGCATAACGGTTCGGTATATAAGTATAAAATTTGAAAATATCCTACTAGTGGCTTAGAAAACATCAACATTTAATGTAATTCAGTACAATATTTTTGTACATTATAATTGATTTGATGGTGTTTATGAGTAATTTTAGTATTTTACCAGATAGAGGGTCTTTTATATATGACTGGATACTCAACTCAAATTTCGAATTTTCGAAGATGTCTGGCTAATCTACTGAAGATCGATATTTGGAGAAAAAACAAGGATGCCAATAATTTTTTTTTCAATGAAAATCAATAAAAATATTTTACGTCACAGGTTTACAACCTAGCGCATCATGTAACACGCACTCCGTCTCGTTCCAAAAGCATCGTACATACAGGCATACAGACATAGCGCGTATCAAGTAATCCGTTGTGACATGTAGCAGTGGCGGTGTGAAGGATTTTTTTTTAGGTTTAATTGCAAAAAAAGTGTCATTAGACAGCAAAATGAATTATTAATAAATTGTACAGCGCCCTTGAAGTGATTTCTCACGAAAACGGCGCTCTTCAAATTATCCTAGTATTATTATTATTATTGACGACTATGAAATTTTTACTCAAAAATGTAGGTACTCAGGAATCGTTGGCCAATAAGAAAATTAATGCTAAATCACCATTTTCGATTAATCTTTACTACGAATCAATTTACATTAAAAATACAAAAAGAAAATGCTTTAATTAAATGCAGATTTTCCGACCATTTCCATTCAGTAGAATAAAAATAAATTTTAAATTACTTTATAAAAAATATAAACATAAACTACTCAAAAATGCGTGTTTTAATTAGACAGTAATTAACGCTTGTAAGAAACATCTTTTTAAAAATATAATTTTATGGCTAAAATTATCTGTCCGAGTTTCCATTGAATAACTTTTTTATTAATTATTACAAAATATATTAAAATCAATTTTGCGCTTAAAATCGTGACCTCCAGACTCTGTTTGCCAAGCGATTTTTATGACTATTTCCTATATATACGTGGCGCTAAAAGACACACTAAGAGTACATACATTTTTGGCTTATGGCTTCCTCTTAAAGTCTGTAGGGTTCATGGTGATACACCCTGAATGTATAGTGTATATACCAGAAAATACCAAGATATGAATTTTAGTACATAGAAGTACATAGTTCTAGTTGCGGTTGAAATTTTCTTCATTATATTTAGCACACTATAAAAAGTTCCCGAGTCCAAACGTCTGCCTAACGAACTTAAGCCACGTTTAAGTTACGCTCTCTTCTGACCGCCCAGACAGATACAATTTTTTGCAATCCATTATTTTCAAAATTATGCTTAAAAACCAGATTTCAATATGTTACTGATAGTTTAATAAAAGAGATTCAAATCAGATCCTATTTTACAAGCCATTATAGTCACGCTTTCACTGCGAAATGAGGTTTTCGGTGGCATCCCAAAAAATATCGCTATTTAATTTAATGAGATAACATCGCGATTTAAATAAAATGTGTATTAACAAAAAAAACCTGTTATTCCACCTCTAATAATATATTTTTTAGATATTTCATAATTCCGATAGTTAAGTCGAATCGACCTTGAATTCGCATTAAGTTATTCCGAAGAATTTTTAATTAATCGGTTAAAATTATAGTATAATATCCTTGAGATGGTATCATGCAAATAAGTGGTGATCGACGGAACTGTCACGTCCACTCTATCGCTTAGAATAAATATGCATCGGCTTTAACATGACCGCAGATCTGTGTCTGACAACATTCAACCACCCGGTCAATATCACCTCAACCCCTTGGGAACCAAGGCACATCTTCATTTACAAATTTACCACTTGGATCACGTAGTGCTATATTTGTCACCAAATGAAATTGGCTGAACCGAGGGGTTATATGTTGATCCTACAACTTTGTATACCTACTTATCTCTAACGGTTGCACCTTGAATTCCCACCCTTTTCTATCACTATGTTTCAAATTTCCAAACATGTTTTTTATTCGTGCAACGGGTACCACTAACCATTTACGATAAATTGTAACTATTCTTCGTAACTTTTTGATTTGACATTTCAACCATTTTCTTTTTGATTTAATGTTTTTGTCGAAGTTACAATATAATGATAATTAGATAATTTGTAGAGCGCTGCTTTTGTGAAAAATCACCCCATGGGCGCTGTACAAATTATAATGAATTCTTAGGATCTATCTAGATTTATTATTTACAAATAGATATAGAAAACATACTTACCTGGCAGGTCACTTCCGATAAACACACTTTAATTAGAAAGTTTATGCTTGGAGGAGATACGACTTTGCACGCGGAGGACACTATATTTAAAACACTGGACATTGCATGATTTTACCTACCGCTGTTCATATTAAATTGATAAGAAGATTAGTGCCAAAAATAGAGTTGCACTTAAAGAATTATATTCAATTCCTGCACTCCTAGTTCGTAATCGTTCAAAAAATTACATGATGTCACTCTTTTCATTAGGCAAGTGAAACAAAAAATCTTGGTTTTCTCCTTTTAACAAAATAATACCTAGTATTTCAGAAAACTAGATATCACATTCATAAAAAAACGAAGAATTAATCCCATAAAATATCACAGTCCACTTACAGTGATACAAATTCTACACCTGACGTACCGGAATAAATACAGACCAGTCTTAAGATACCTGTAGCAAGGTGCCTAGCAAATAAGCGAAAAAAATTGTAGTCAACAAATTGAATTTCACTGTAATATTTCTAATTTTATTGTCTTTTATAAAACCACGATTAATTAATTGATAAATATTTAAACTAATGAATAAGTTTATTAAATTGTTCATCAATAAATTAGTTGCCAGATAAGGGGTTAAGAAATCCGTTTGATCTTTACTTTGCAAGAAACCTACAGCAACTTGCTTCGGAGTTAAAAGTTTTGTTCTTAGTTAGTTTTTTTTCTTTCCAATGCATAATAAAGCTCGGTTCCCACTTTGCAAAGTGGTTTAAATTATAAAGAGTTTTTAAATGCGATTAGTCTTCGAGCAGCTCCCCACAGACTTGATCGCAAGATCTGAGCCATTCAGTTTAGGATCGATTTACTTGAACGCCGTTCACATTATGTAAATTCACGGGTAAATTTGAAAATGATAGTTTTATTTAGAAATAATAAAATATTGTGTTCGAGCCGTCGTTATAGATGTACTTGGTCGATATTTCGAGAACATTAGATTTGGTATGAAATGATCATGTGTGAAAATAATACTGGTAGTACAATGTTAAAAGTACAATAGTCCAGAGGTAGGGCGTTAGACTCCAATTCCGAAGGCCGCGGGTTCGAACCCGGCGTGCGCAAATAAATTTTATTTAATTGATTTGTGTTATTTCACAATAAATTATTAAAAATAATATATATATATATATTATATTTGCGGCACGTTTTAGAGTGGAATATTATATAATATAATACTGGTATAAGACCACCATTCAGAATTGAAACGTTGCTTGAAATGGCTTTAGTTATGTTTAGTGACTAGATCTGAATAGCCAGGTACTTCCCCACCTTCCTCTTCCTCGTCTCCTTCCCTTCCCACTTACCTTCAGCCTAACATACCCCGATTGGGGATGCTATAGTCTCACTGGCTCCAGACGGGAACAGTTGGGACTCTTGTGAAGTATTCACTATAAAAAAAAAATTGTCCTCCATGAATTTATTACGTATATGAAACAATAAGATTTACCCAATGATTGACAATCTCTGATATGAGTAAACTAAAATACTCGCGGAACTTAATAATAATATTGTCAAATTGAACTTTTTTAAAAATCTGATATGAGAGACTGAAAGGAGAAAATATTTCTGATTTATTTTTAATTTCACTTTTGTTTTCTTACATATTTGAATGAATGTGTGAATCAAGTGTAAACTAATCGAAGTAGAAATTAATCCCTTCCTACATCCGATCGAATTGAAACTCGGCAGTGTGAGTTGTTGTCGATGGCAATGCAATTATAATTGGTGGCAATTATGCACATACACGTGGGCATATTTGAATTTCTTAAAGCATTTAATATATGAAATAAATGTTGGACTTATCCATTCATTATTTGGCTCTGGGGGCCTAGTCTATATCTCTCACAGCGCCCGTAACGCGGGTTTAGCTACGTCACGAATCCGTATTAACCCTCCTCTGACCGTGCTAAAAACTTTCTCGCGCTCCGATGCTGTACACTCAGTAAATATTAGTGTAATGTATTTATTTAATCCAATACATAAATGTATAGTGGAGGAATACCTAAAATGTTAACTCTATGTTTAGTATATTTACAAAGATATTTCAGTAAATACAAACCGTGACAGCTTAGTTCACAGCACCGTCAAGAAAGGTTAAACGCCAAACGTGCTTGTTTGTGAAACCGAAAGATAGAGACTAGGCCCCCAGTTGGGAGCGTGGCTGACCCCACCTCCTGGTTAGGAAGGTTAAGTCCTCAGTCAAACCAAATATATATTTTTATTTTATTTAATACAATAGAATAGATGTATCATAGTAAAAAAAAATCTTCTCAGACAACTCACAATTTTAATGGCAATTGAAATAAGCAGTTAAAAAATAAGAAATGTGTATAAATAGAAATAATATTGAATGAATATGGAATATCTAAAAAATACTTAATACGCATTAATTTTATCAACCTTTACTCTTGCTATAGATCGATAATAATGCGGTGCGTAAGCCAAAATTATTTTGGTTTTTCTTATCCATGAGATTGCAGGCGAATTCTCTAGTTATTGGTTTATATTATCTTGTTAAATACTATATGTACCTGTGATTTCTCCGAAATAAATAAATAAATAAAAATATTAGCATTTGAAACATAAAATAAATAAGAACACTAGAAATGCCTTCCACGTACATAGATATTAATGTAATCCAATTCATTTATTTTTTTATACTAGGTTCTCAATGTCGATGTTACCACCAACTTAGTACCTTTTGTTTCTAATCCATTTGCACGCATTCTATCGCTATTACACTTTCTGGTTTCGTACATCGTCATCGCATTTGATCGAAATGAGTAAAAATTTCATCATGATGATGAAACACGGTTAAAGAAGGTTAAAGCACAGACATTGGTTCCCGAAACAAGCCCAGATGGAATTTATTGTGTTCTTCTATTCTGTGATTTGAAACATCAAGGGCTAAATTTATAAGGGCAGCACGAAACATTAACATATTTCTTGTAGAATATTTTTAATAATACCCTTTATTCTCATTCATAAATAATTCATAATTGCATCTTCAACCCCAAGAATTTAATAAAATATTTCTATCCCCTACTCCATTTTCTCTTTTATAGTTCTGGGTCCCTCCAATAACCTTATTATTTACCGTCCCTAACAAGCCCTGCTCTTCTAGCTCGCCTCGGGCTGAGCGCGGCCATACCTCCAGGTTGTTGAATACCCCTGCATACGCGGACAATTTTCCCATCCCGAGGGTCAGCTACCATCACTAGCATTAGGCAGCAATAAAATTCACCGTCAAGTTTGCAGTAGGTACCTAGACCAGGGGTCGGCAATTGAGTTTTGTGGCGGGCCGTATGAATATGTCAATTTTTTGGGGGCCACGCGACTGTCGATATGTGCGCGTTCGGGCCTGCTCAGTTAGTGCGCCTGTGACTGCCCATCTGATCGCTTTCATACTTCGTGTCGTGCCAAGCAGCTAAAAGCATCGTATAGCGCAGAGGTTCCCAACCTTATATATAAGTTTTTTTTTTCAACCTTCCCCTGCATAAAAAAGGTATCACGACCGACCGGTTGATGGCGTGGAAGTTATTGTTTCCCATCAGGCGTTGCGGGTTCTTAAAAAATGAAATAACCGACCGGTTTCAGGACGACCGTTCCTATAAGCATATAATAACTTAACATTACAAATTAGCGGGTAAGTACAATGTATTACTAAATGTTATGGAAGGGATGGGGACGTGACTAGGGATTAGCGAAGAATAGGGGGGAGGAAACTGGACGGACAGTGAAAGGGAATATATCTAAGATAGGACTATAAGATAATATTTTTAGTTTATTCATTATTATTGAGGTTTATTTTTTTAAATATTTTTCTAAGTTTTCTAAGTTATCTAAGCGTTTTCCTTTATTATTATTATTAAGAATATTTACAACTTGTAGCACACCGTTTTTACGCTTGTCACTACACCATCTCTTTCCCCCGTACAGCGCCATCCTGCTCACCCAAACCTAGGCTAACCAGGCTGCGCAGACGCCTTCTGCGCATTTCCTACCCTCGAGTCGCCCAATAAACCACGCCCCGTCACAAGGAATGGCTTATATAAAGAGCTGCGCGTCTGCAGCTCGCCCTTGGCTAGTACACTCTCTTAGTTGCGCCTAGTCCTTTGGCACGACCCTCTAAGGAGTATTCTACTTCCATAAGCAAAGCACCAACCAGACCCCGACTGCTGCCTTAGTTGCGCTTCGTCCTATGGTACGACCCTCTAAGCAGAACACAGTCGGCGCGCCCGTTACCATAACGGCACGAGTCAGTTTTGTTGTTCCCAAAGACTAATCAGCAAGGTTCCCCCCGATCCCTTGCTCAGTTAATTATTATTGTGATTTGATACATTGTGACTATTTTTACTATATGTGATCTGTGAACTCACCTTCAATAAATAACATTTTACCAACAAATGTGTTACAAACTGTATTTTTTTTTCAAAACTGCGATTATTTGCAATCATAACTGTGATTATTTTCTTTTTATTTTTTTATTTTATTTTATTAATTTTTTTTTAAAAGAAAGACAAACATTCCCGGGTTACGAATAACCCAACAACATTTGAAAATCTCCTACTACCACCACGGTTAGCGGTTATTTGGTTAGCGAAATCGGAAAAATTATAGTTACTTATAATTTTATGTTTAATTTATTTATATGGATAACAACAAAGTTATATCTACATTCAAAAGTATATTATATTTATATTTTGATCACAAGAAAAAAGTATGATTGTGACCGATGGTGAACCAAGTAAGGTGGAAAGGAATAATCGCCCGTTCAGAGACTGTTCGTCCAAGGGAGCACTTCACGGGTCAGATCTGGCCCGCGGGCTGCCAATTGTCGATCGCTGACCTAGACTATACTCTGTACACATGTACCTACACTGTAGAGTTGAGTGTGTTCGCTGTACGGTGCTTCCTCCGCAGCCTACAATTGAGGTAATCTCCACCTTCATCATCGTGATTACCCCAACTGCTAACAAGTAATGACCACTAAAGCCTTATTCGCGAGGATGTTAAGTGTTCTGACGGAGATTTACACCAACGCTATGAGCTTTTTGCTGCGTAGCGTTAGACTACTTGAAATTTTTGATGGAGTAAGAAACATCGTGATAAAATTTCATATTACGTACCGTGAGTATTCCTAAAACAGATATAAGTGCAACATTTAAGATTTTACATTCTTTAGCAAAAGGAATATAAAAGCAAATTTATTTATTGAAAGAAAAAAAAAAACAAGGATTTTTTGAAAGTCAATCAATGTCTTCGACACATTAAAGTTCGTGATGCCCTAGGGTTTTCTTGTCAAGGATAATTAAATATATCATTGAAGAAGAAGATAATACTGAGAAAATATAAAAAAAGAACAAGAAATAGAAAAATACAAATTAAAAGGTAATGGTCGCAACTGGGATCAAACCCAGGATCGGTTGTCTTACCGAGACATACGCATTAATCAACTTGGCCACAGGAACATCTTATTTTTAAGTAATTTTGGTCGGGCCCATATTTCAAATTTAGGATTAAAAATAATATTATCTTTGACCGATTTGGCCTAAATTTTTTCTGCTACCTATTTAAATGAGCACAAAGTTCTGAATAATTGGTTTGTTACCTAGTTATTGTCTCAGATAAATATATCCTTTTATTTAATTTTTTTCATAACAAACCAACTATCAGCGAGTTTACAAATAGCTCTCAATAACAATCTTCATTACCGACTGAGAGAGAGACAGAGATCTGCTTGATCGTATTAACATAAATGACAGTAGGTTTTAGTCATGTTCCAAACCTAAAGCCTTCGTGTTTTTACTCAACAGAGGGCAATGGTAATTAGTTTTTAAGTATATTGCTTTTTAAACAACTAGTATTACAGAAAATCTCTCGAGATGAAATAAGTTTACATGTCATATATTCTTACTTTTTTATGAAAACTTTTTAAACTAACCACGTATTCGACGTTGTCTGACTTTACTAAGGTTACATTTTACTAGCCATCTAAGTAAAACCCGCTGATCCAAATTGCTTGGCGAAAATTGCACCGCGCTAAAAGACTCATTTTGCGAACGAAGCTCAACTGATCGTTCTTGCCCTGGGAAGTGGCAGCACGTAAGTAAGGTGGTAAGATGCTTCTCGCCATTCTACCTGATTTATATTTCTGTCTTAGCAGTGAATCACTCCGGTCTTTACATCGTGTTAACATCGCAGCGAGCTCACATTATTAATATAATGCGAGGAGAGTTGTTTAATTAATGGCAGTACGTGGAGTTATGATTTCTCTGCACCCTAATCGTAATTGTAAAAATCATAATCTACTTAAGAAAATAGTCTGATTTCGATTACAGTTAAATGGGGGGACTTTGATCAATTTTCAACTTTAAAACTTTATTTATTTATTTATTTATTTATTACACGCCCATATGGGCTTTTAAAATTCAGTTAAATAGATGAGTATCACAGTTATTTAAAAAAATTCTAAATTGAAACAATAAAGAAAGCATAATACAGTGAAAATAAAATTTATAAAATCATTTGTGTCGGAAACTTTTATGATATAAACTGATTTATTTTTGAGATATTATGCCGTATTGCGCCTACTCTTTCTTTAGCCGACGTTTCGAACAGCATTACAGTGTCCATCAATAATAATAATAGTTGGATAATTCGTAAAGAGTCGTTTTTGTGAAAAATCACCTCAAACTTTATTACGAGTTCTCAGGCTCTATCTAATTTAATTATTCTCAGATGTAGAAAACATGTAGGTCAGATGTGTAACGAGGGCCATTACATATACTTGATGATGGATTTAGCTGTCCGAAACGTTGGCCAAAAAGCAGGTAGTGTAACAGGGCGTATTAACCCAAAAATATATCACGATACTAACTACTTTTGACCGTAAAAATCTAAAAATCAGATCCGTCTAATTATTTTTATAAATTTTTTTTTAATGTTTCTTTATTCTTTGAATAATAAATATAACATTTGTGGATTTTCTGGCCGCCATACTAGGCACATGCCCGTGTTATGGTGGCCGATTAATTAATTAATTAAAAATATACCATGTGGGTTTGGGTAAAATATAAATATTGTGATCAAAATCAACTCTCATTTAAGTTAAATATTCAGGTTATATATTTACGTGATATATAATTAAAAAATGTACTTCATATTATAATTAGAAAATATTTGTAAACTAGTCTGTCTCGACACAGGAGTTCCTAGTGAGACAGGCAAAGCCAAAAAAAAATGTAAACCTTATTACATAGATTCAATAAATAAATAAAATAAATAAAATAAAAATAAAATTCAAGTTATGTATCCACGTTATATAATATATCGGAATAACATATAAAATACTTTACAATATTAATTGACACTAATCTATTATAATCGTCGATGAATTTATAAAATATATTGTATGAAATATATTGTGGAAATATCTTTAAAAAGGTAGTTTTACCTGTTTAAAAATGGTAACCAGAAGCCAACTAATTCGATTACTTATTTTCGAAGCGTAATTTTCTCCACATTTCTGAGTTAACATAACACGGGCATGTGCCTAGTATGGCGGCCATAAATTCCACAATTGTTATATATTTACTATTCAAAGAATAAAGAAACATTAAAAAAAAAAAAATTATGCAGATATCCGTGATAAACTTTTAAAAATTGGTAGCGTCCCTTACACTATCTGAGTTTGCAATCAGTTCGGGTTTAAATCTCCACTTACAAAAGTATCCCTCTCGCGGAAAATAAGTTTAAAAAGGGAACATAAATTTAAAGAAAGATTTGTTGAAAATCACAGAACTGAAGAAAAGTTCGGTGGCGGAATTGGTAAACACACAAGTTAAATTTTTTGGAAAAAAAAGAAAAATTCGAATCTTACGTCTTTTACTATGTTATATAAGAAATATGCGTAAATGTTAAGCTGAAGAAAATTATAACATCATTTGGGAGGCGGATACAGGTACCGCCGCACCAGAAACCATTTATTGGATAACCATCACTTCTGATTTAGGTCACCCCAATTTGATATATTACATTTGGAGACGTAGCAGTCTTGGCGGCGGATGCATCTGCGATCGGGAGCTACTTGTTGAGGGAGACTGTTTGACCTGGATGGGATGGATCATACTCCTGGACACACCAACCCCCAGATTTTTGCTCATTTCTTACACCTTTTTTCACAATTGTTTTTCTCAGAGCCTTTTGTGTCGACGAGTAATGTAAAAAAAAAATAAGGAATATAACTTTTTTTTGCATTTATTTACATAATGTAGGGTGATATCGGAAAGCATTTGTTTATAAAAGTAAACAATTCAAATTCATCCAAAACATTTTTATTATTTAAAACAATAAATCATTTCTCTAATTCTAAGAAGGTTCAATTTCAAAATTTCAATCTGTACCTAAAAAAAACTTCAAACCTGTAGTTATAAAATCAAATGCTTCTAAAAAATACATTTCCAGGAAGTTTCAGATATCTTTTCCCTTCTCAGGAAAATCAGATGGTTAGTAGGAAAAATAAAATCTTTTATAAAAATAGGTTATAATTTTTCTTTTGAAGCCCTAGATACAGGTACTAGATAACCTTAAAATATAGAAATGTACCTATACCAAAACGGTAAATTATTCCTACTGATAAAAATAGTTGAGATTGTAACTTTTTACTTCAACTTTTTAAGAAAATGTGTTCTGAATAGCATCAATAATCAGTAAACAGAAAGCGCACAGTGGATGATTTGTAGCTAAATCATAGAAAACCAAATGTACGGAAAATTGTATTGAAACGGTCATTTTATGTTCATGGCTATAAATAATTACGTGACCAAAGTAGAGTACAGGTTTAATTAGACTTTAAAATACTAAAGAATAATATTTTTACGGTAGTGTTTGGATAAATAGCAGTAATAAATTGTAGATATTGTAGTATCGCTCTGGTAATAATTCAGAATTGAAACGGTTTGAAATGGCAATAGCTGTTTTTGATGGCCAAATCCGAATAGCCAGGTACTTTCCAGCCTTCACCCACAGCATCTCCTTTCCCTCCCCACCCCTTTCAACCTCCCAACATACCCTCTTTAAATATGTCAAAGTCCCACTTACTTTAACCACGTTCCATAAACATACAAATAAACTAGTGATGAATGTACAAACCACGTAAAAACGGCAATAAGCTTATTATAATAAATATCTGCTTTCTTTCGAGCAGAGTATAAAGATTCTACAGAAAAATAGGGCATTGAAATACCTACACGACTCCGCTATTTTCGAGGTAGGTTTCAGATGTTTCGCAGAAATTCAAATGTAACATGGTCATCAAATTTCCATTTAACACCATTTTGCCTTTTCACAATTCAAAAGTCCCCATTAAACACCGATTCTAGGTGCGTTTCAATTTTCCGCCAAATTGTAATAAAACAATATTAAATATAACAAGCTTAGCAACATGATAGTTGTCCTCTTCTGGTGATCACAATTTGTTTGAAAGCCGAAACGGACCAAGAATCAACATTTAACGGGGACCTTTCAACTGTCAAAAAAACAGAATGGACATTTAATTTGACCGTGCTACATTTTGAGACTCTGGAGGCCTAGAGTCGATCGAAAATCGAGCTCCTTGTATGACCTCTTTTGTTTTCCAAAACAAAGGGGTTAATCGCACAGTAATTTGAGGATATACTCGGAATAAAACACCTGTGTTAAATTACTGGAATATTGGTTGATTGCGTATAAATAGTTCAGATAAATACGCAAATAATTTTTGATGCTAGCTGTAAGGCCTTTCGAAATGGAATGATTGAGTTTTTCCGAAGAATTCATGACAAAAGTTACGAAATGATTTGACACTTTGCCCCTCGTAAAAGCAAAGACAAAATGATATAGAGACAAATTTGTTGTAAATATTAAGATAAAATGCGACTAGACATAGTCCATGGACGGAAATTAATCAAGATGAATTTATATAGAAAATGAAAGGTAGAAATTTAGTTAAAAATTTCAAATGGGATGACACGTCACTCAACAGAGATAACTTAATAAGATTTGTGCATTTCCGCCGGCATTTGAAATTAACTGCGGACAAGTGTACTCGTACTTAGAGAAATGAATCGCTCGAACAATGTTTCGTCAATCCAATTAGATACAGTCGGTTTAACTGAGTCAATGACAACGGAATTCCTCGAATCAATTCAATCAGCGGCGATGTATTCAACTTCCGACGAGAGCAATTTTGATGGCCGTTCAGTTGGCATACACCATGGCTGCGTATACATTTGCGAACATGAACGCGAACTGAGCCACGAATTGAGTTGGAAAGGAATAAAGCACCCGCAAACGTCGCGAAACGTCGCTTGAGGTGGCTTTGTTCCTTTTCCATAATTTGTGGCTCGGCTCGCATCTCAGTTCACAAATGTATATGCAGCATAAGAGGACTGTTGAGTTCTCTGGGAAGGGGCGTAACGAGAGCTTTGATGGGCTGGGTAGCTGTCCGGGGGTTCACTTATCGGGTGTTCAAAATCATTGAATGGTTTCCAACTCTTTTTCCGGAACCGTTTTAGGACAATACGTATTCCCTTTATATTAATATTACTAACTCCATTATGCAATATTACAAGAAGGTTGAATAATTTCGAGATGCTTAGTTAGTCTGTCAATATGTAAGGTTCTTTGAAAATACGTGTATTCGAACTTCTATAATATAGGTAATAACCTACATGTACCTTAACTTAATAAAATGACTTATAATACCTTAAATTAACAAAATAGAAACATTCATCATATAGAGACAATGTTGTGTGGAATTTCAACTACCAGTCTGAAAATGTCCGTAGTAGGACGAAACCGGTCCTGGTGTAAATAAACAAGTGCAACAAAGTGAAAAAATTATTTAATTTCATATCTAACAGGGTGTTAAGGTACGTACTTGCCTTACTTTAACCAGTGATTTCTGTATTATTTGGAGTTAAAAATGTATATGAAAATTTTTTCTTTGGTGAAATTTTGGATGTTTTTTGCTTTTCTTTTCGACAAAAACATAAAAAATAGTAGTGGTTGGACAGTTGCGGTGGGGTAAGTGGTGGAACGGTTACTCGGCTGAGCGACCAGTGCCGTCATACGAAAGATTTTTTTTTTGGTTTGATTTTGAAAAAAAAATGAATAAGTAAGTGCTCAAAAAAGTCACCGGAGACCAAAATTTCATTTACATTTTTTACTCTAAATAATGTAAGGAATCACTGGTTAAAAAAGTAAGTCAAGTACGTACCTTAACACCCTGCATACATAACTTTATAATATTTTATATTTGCAATAAGTGCATTCACATGCTATCGCGGGCCACCGGCAACACGTTGCTACGTCACTGCTTCCAAGTTAGTTCATCACATCGATTACGTCGGCCAGGAAACAGATTGCTCGGTTCAGATGGACGCAAATAGCGTACAATTGCATATCGCAAACAAACCAAACTTCAGAACAGCGTTGCCATCGAATCAAATGCGAAATGCAATTGCAGTGAGTTCAATACGGGATAATGAGCTTTATGATATTAACCCACAGAGTAATGAAATATATTGTCAGTGTATGTTCATACCTAAAGCATATATTCAGAGAAACGGTGTTATTGTAATTTATCTTTCTCTGTAATCCTTTACAGAGAAATACTTTAATAGTACTGGACCGTATCTCAGTTCTATGCTGGTTTATTAAAAGACTTTGTTTCTTGTTGAGTGATTGTTTACTGTTTTACGCACAATACAAATGTGGTGAGAAAACACGCCCTTATGACTCGCTAGCTAGATTTTGTTTGGAGAATGGAGAGCTCTTGCAAAAGGAATTACTTGACTGCATCAGATCGGCCAAGCTCGGCACACGTCGTAACAGACACCATGTGACTGAGCATAGCATAAACAACAAAACCATGAGACTTGATCATAACTAATATTCCGATATATTATAGTTGTGTATACAAAATGACTTTTTATTGAGAAATTTGACAAATTATTTGTGTCTAATAAACAATGATTGTCTCATTGTTTGGAAATATTTTCCGCCCATGTGTCATGGCCCACTTGTATTTAACAATAAGAATAGTCGATAGAATAACAGTATTAATGCCATTGTAGTCGCAAATATGCGAATCATGAGAAGTGGACTGTAATCAAAATAAATATAAAGGTGGCTTGACAACTATGTGGATTGGTATTTCGGACTTCGGGAAGGATCTGACTTACCCCGAATTCTTTGGTCTTCGTTCTTGAGAGTTATGTCACTGGTTATCACTTGTACAATCGATATTAAGCCCTGAGGGATGAACGATCACTGCACAGAATGCACATAATATCTTCCGATAATAATCGATGTTTGGTAAAGAGAGGTCCAGACGACCATTGCACAGTACCCAAGCAGACTTTAGTAGTAGTATGTATTCGATGCTAAAGGACGAAGAGGGATGAAGCTATATCACTGCACATCGCCCAAAAACAGACTTTAGACCGTCGATGTTAATGCAAAGAGAGATCCTTGCGACCATGGCACAGTACATTAACAGACTGTAAAAACACATGTAGTTATTGTTCTCACAAAGTATTGTTCACTGCTGGGTAGTCAGAAATGATAGGTAGGGTAAGGAATGAAGGTGGTATATATATTTATAGTTGCGCCAACAGCCATAAAGTATGACATTTCGCAAAAAATTATATACTTTCAAATTTTGAAGAAAAAAATACTGTTTTTTTATTTAAAATTGATTCCACCTGTCCAGTACAAGTGAGTGACGGAGATTTAAACCTTCCTACTAAGTGATTGGAATCAATAGCACTAATGTAATTTATTTCGTATAGTGCTTTGATTTCTTCGAATTTCCATGTCAAAAATATAATGGAATGCATCATCGACAACGATACTATCTGCCGAGTTTCAGCTCGATCGGATGTTAGAAAATAGGTTAATTTCTACTTTCAAGATTACTTCCAAATTTCTGCTTCGTTCATATATTATACAAATATCTAGGAGTATTTAAAAATGTCAAATTTTGTGGACAGTTACACACATGTAAAATACATTTGTAAAAAAAAAAAAAACTAATTCGCTATTTGTAATTCGTTCATACAAATCAGATACTTTGTAATGTGACTTTATAATTTAAAATAAATCTAGAGTATTTTACGGTCCTGAAAAGGATACGGTTGTGGCGAAACACGGTCGGCTTTATTTTTGTAGTAAAGCGCACCTGAAATGAAATAATGCAAAACTGTACTACCACGACCATAAAAGCACTTCCGCGTTTAGATTTTGAATGCGTCGTCTATCCGGGGCGATGCTGAGAGTATCTTCCATTGGTATATACACCCATATTAATTCATCTACTTATATATTCACAGATGTATTATGTATCTACATACTTGTATATAATTCTTAGATGACGGTATATCAACGAATCAACGTCATACCTAGATAAAAGATAGTATCTTCACTATCCAACACCGCTCCGACACTTTAGTATTTTTTCACAGATTAGGAACGTGCACAGTTAATAGTTTGGTTACTATAATAAATTAGATACGAGAGGATTAATGTAAAGCCGACAAAACATAATATATTATAGTAACGGAATCGGCTGATTTGGTCATATGGAGCACGTCGCAAAGCCGACTCGAGCCGTTTATCAAAGAACAGGAGACATCACAAATCGGGGCGTCTACCATAAAACTGGCATGATTAACTTTATTAGATCGATTTTATTTTAAACAGGTAATCAAAACAAATACCCGCCTTATTGATTTAAGTTTTTTTTTTAATTTTCTATGAAATAATAAGTATGTAAGAACAAAATATAATATATATATATATCAATTTTCAATATATTATTTTAATAGTAAAATAATAAAAAAATATATATTTTTAATTTATTTCACTCCGAATAATTTGTCACCGCAATGCCTAAGCGGGTTTAATCCACCCCGTTATTTTGTTCAGATGAATATTTCACATGTGTTAAAACTGTATAGAAACACGGTGTCAGGGAACTCTAGTATAACTTTATAATAACCTACCAAATGCCGTATAGGAAGCCTCAAGCCTTAGCACCTTTCGTAGGACATATGATTTATATGTATTTGTAAAAAATAATTTTTAATTTGAAAAAACTCTCCAATATTATTTTAGTCAACTTAAACCAAGTTATCTGTTTTTCTTAAAATGTACTTTTCAAACCTATTCGTAAATGTAACTGTATCTCTTAAATTCCTGCGTTTCCGTATTTTGATTTTACTTTTACTTTACTTTTATTTTTATATATTTTTTTTACGTTTCATATTTATAAAATATTTATGTTTTTCAATATCATATGTACTTATACTATCTATGGGATGTGTGGGATTGCACTTGCCTCCCCACATTCTGGAATAAAGAACTTATTATTATTAATTGTATTTTGTTATATTTTTCCTACTAATTGTATGAAAAAATTTGCTTACATCTAAATAAATATTAAAAAATAAACAAACTAAAATGGTTTTTCTACATCAGACTGAGAACCCAGAAAACCTTTTTTTCGATCTTAGCAATACGGGGTGAGAATGGAATATACTCTCAGTATCGCCCTGGTGTCAGACCATCATTCAGAATTGAAACGTTGCTTGAACTGGCTTTAGCTGGTTTAGTGACTAAATCTAAATAGCCAGGTACTTCCCCACCTTTCCTTCCTTATTTCCTTCTCCGTCTCACTGGCACCAGATGGGAGCAATTGGGAGTCTTATTCGATAAATAAATAAGTATAAACAAAAAAAATTACAATTTTTTTTTTAAAACCAATTTTATCAATTTTTTTCGGCAGCTTTTTAAAAACTAAATGGCTAGTTTTTACACTCATATGACGAGTTTTCTTTCAAATTTTAAATTTTAAATTTTTTCATGTTGTAAAAGCCCTTAGGCGTGAAAAGATAAATAAATAAATAAATTAAACTAAAAAAATAAATAAAATAAAATCTTACCTAAAAATTTCTATTTCGAACCCGGTTTACTCGAAAACGAAATCTCAAATCCAAAAACCAATATATCAATATAACCACAAAATCAACTCCAAATGTAATGTAGATTCATCAATTTCCCGCTTATTCTGAAACAAAAAATATTTTTTTAAAATAAAATTAAATAATTGCCAACTTTCAATAAAAGCAAAATATGGTCTCTATCTCTCTCCTTTAGCAAGGCATGGGAGGACCGACATAGTTCCCATCCAAGACATCATTTACCATTATCTTCACAATACAATAATTATCAACCAACTTGGAGGCTACCTTCAATGCAAAATTAATCAAATGGGATTACTCCATCATTGATTCACTTGATCGTGCCATGTCACTTATTCGCACATCAACCTACGTTTCATATATATACTCCTGAGATTCATTTCTCCGCCCAACCACTATAAATACTTTAACCATCAAACATCCCTCAGCGATCTTATTAATCTTATTGATCTTAAACACGTGCAAACACACACGCCTTAGGGATCACATTTCTACCACATTAAATTTAATTTCGTCATTCCACTGTCAATCACATGCCTCACAGATATCGGGTCATTGAGATTATAATTCTTCAATGCATCAGGGTTGGATCAGAATGCAATTTGGTCTTCTAGTTAAGATTCCTTTGGGAACTTTTTAGAAGCGACTTCTTCACCAGTTCTTCGATTATAAAATTTTATAACAGGTTGGTGTGTGTAGATACATATACTTAATAACATAATTAATTATACTTAATAGCCTTCCGGAACATATTAAGTAAACCAATTCCTTGTGCACTTTTAAAAATTATTTATGCTAGCCGAGGATTGCCAACATTTTTTAATAGCATAAATTACAACAGTAAATTGACAGTTGCACTCAAAATCAACACTGGCGTCACTGGCTGATGGAATCGAGGTACGGAGGCACGGAGGGGTAAATTTGCCAAATTATTGCCAATAACGCAAAATAATTATGCCGGCCTTACACGTCCGGCTAATTTTACCTTTTTACTGAAAAAGTACCCCTAAATGTTGGAATTTCGAAAAAAGTTATACAACTTTTTTATTTTTTGTATTTCTTGGGCATTAACTATGTAACAGTTTCTAGACATTTTGTTTTGAAGAGTTTTAGTTTTCAATGTACTATCGTTACTTTATTTATTTATACTGGGTTTTTACAAATGTTCGCACTTACGTGAGAACATCCAATTATAAAAACTCAGTTATTGTACAAATAGACACATACAATTACAAAAAATCTACAATTACATACAATTAAATACAGATACATACAATTAAATTTTAATTTTTCTGATACCGGTTTCGACACATCCGTGCCATTCACTAAGTTTGCTAGTGAATGGCACGGATGTGTCGAAACCGGTAGCAGAAAAATTAAAATTAAAGTAACGATAGTACTTTGAAAATTAAAACTCTTCAAAACAAAATAACTTTTTTATTCCTACCATCATGTAGAATTACCTCCCGGAGTTAATGAAATTCACCCCCAGACACCCTGTATATTGCTTAAATAAGCACCAGTTCATTAAATATTCTACCAAAAAAGCAAAGCTCGTCTATTTGTTGGTTAAAAACGATGGAAATGAGAAAGTATTGTCAGCGATAAGTTCGTAAGATTAAAGTCGTAAATCTTTCAAAAGTCATTAAGCGATTAACCTATTGAGTGTAATTATTATACCATAGTGATTATCGTCATAAATAATGGTGTTAGTTTTGTTTATGGCCCAAATTATAATATTTGTATAATTTAAGTAAGGTACATAATTGGCATTTCCGAAGTACCTACACTTTATCGTGAATACGAAGATGGAAATATGAACGATTTATTAAATCGTTACTTTGGTTCACCGGGTTTTAACTTCACTTTATCTTGTTTTGAGGTATGGGGTGTCAAAGTTTGCAAAGACGAATTTTAATAATCTATTCACTTGTGTAAAGTATTTTAGATGAACATATTTTAAAGAAAATATTTAAATGGAGCGTATACTTAAAATTTTATAACATATCTACGTATGCAGAAAAAACCAAATGCAACCAGCTAAGGCACAGCAATGCATTGCATAAGGTTCTAACTACATTTTTCTACATCTACATGAAGATAGGGCTGCGTTCTAATTAATTATATAAAATATGTTAAACTAAAATACTTTACCCAAGATTGAACCAAGAAATTGTCAAATAGATTACGAGATTGGTCTTTGCAACATGGTAAGGTGAAGTTAGAACCCAGTGATGAACTATATAATGCGCCTCGTAAAAATGATTAACTGTCGGATACAAATAAAATGGTAATTGCATTACAAGAATCTGCAGAAATACAACACAGATGGCTCTGTTATATGTATATGAATTATTTTTGTTATAGAAATGAGTAAAAGAAATGGTTTTGCATTTAAAAAAAATGTCAGTTAGAACCTTGTCCAATGATAGTGACGAAATGTAATTATTAAATCGAATAAATACGTAGTCAAATAATTCCATTTATTAATTATTGGTACATTTAATTAGTTATCGATTTATTTTGTTTAAAAATAGTTTATAATGTGTACGTGATTAATTATAAATTATAAAACCAATTTATTAAATGAACTCAATAAATACTCCTTATGAATAAAAAATAACCATTGGTTTAATATATGCGTATTGTCCTGTTCAATGCGAAAAATTCATTTTAAAAACAAGTCAATTCATAAAAAGAATATTTCGTCATTAGTAGAAATTATTTTGATATGTTGTGATGATAAATAATTCATGTGTCTTGGTTAATGCTTGCAACGTTATATTAACATTATTTAAACAACCTTTTTTTATTTGTATACCGCAAAAGAGTCCCAACTGCTTCCAACAGCCTGGAGCCAGTGAGACTATGGCATATCCAACTGGAGTATTTTGTGAGGCTAAAGATGTAGGGTAGGGGAAGCAGATGGGGAAGATTAAGTTAGGGAAGTAACTGTCTATTCTGCAAAAAAGTTTAATTATTTTATAAGTAGATATTATTCCGGATAAATTTGGCGTTAAACATATTGATGCTATTTCATCAACGGTCCCTTGTTTTTCAATTAAAAACATAAAAAAAAAAACAGCAGGTATTGGAGAATTAAGGGTCAGGCAAGGGTTGGACAATTACTAGAAAGTACACGTGAAATATTTTTTGTTGTAAACAACAAAAAAACTGAAAGAAAAAACAACAAAAAATGTGAGATAAAAATTCAATTAACATTTTTAATCCATACTAGGAGAGGAATCGTTGGTTAAAGTTTGTAAAGTACACGTCTCGACCCGTTAACCAGCGGCCGAGAACTGAAATTTCAAATTACGATCGTGCCCTTGCAACAGGGCGGTTCCTATGAGAAAGGTTGATTATTTTCCGTACCCAAAAGTTTAACTAATATATCCCTTCAAAATTTGCTTTAATATATACCTACATTCAAGTAAGCAATACAAATTTCCAAAAAACGCGTGATGATACATTTTTTAATATCGTGTACTTCTTGTAAGTATTTTTTGATCATAAGTATTTATGATTTTTTAATAATGTCTAAGCAAAATAAGTGGGAAATATTTTAGTCTGTAAGCCCTTAAATAAAAAGACAAACTGAGGTATTTTCGTCACCAAACACGTTCTCGGATTTATTTTTCAATGATTTTAACTGAACTAAAATTAATATTCTGAAAAGTGTCTTTACTATATTATGTATTGATTTATTCTACTGTAAGATTATGTGATTTGAAATTTTAGTTGTGTAATACACCATTTCGTTTGAAAATTTAACAAATCTGCGAACGACCAATGGTATATCCTTACTATTTTAAAAATTAACACGTTTTTTCAAAATTTGAAAAATGACTTTACCAGATAAAATAACAATCTTTCGAAATCAATTTTTGTTTTTGTAAAAAAGAGTCAATACGTACAGAATTTGATTTAAAAAGGACAAATTTCCGGTATTTTCTCGTTTTTACCCTCTTAAGACGATAGACTTCGCTTTTTTCCCCATACAAAAAGGACGCCCGGGAAAAAACACTTTTCTACATCGAAAATTGCACAAAATGAATATATTTTTTTTAAACTGCCTTCTAGAGGGTGAAAACTATGTCGGTATGTTTTCGAATTTTCGATGCGTTTCGTATTAACGTAAACATTCACTGTCAAACATGTACGATTTATCAAAAAAAAAATTTAAAGGAAAAAGTGCTGCTAACTCAACTCTCATAAAGAATTATAAAATTATAAAAAGCTACCGACGTAGCTTTTTCTTTCTAAAATATATATTTTTTTTTAAATTTCAATTTCGTGAAAGTTTCGGTGTAGAAAAGTGTATTCTCCATAAACCCCTTTTCGAGCGATTTCTGTAGGTAAATTTGAGCGTTGTCTCATTCGCACATTTCGCATTCGCAAGTATTGTAAGTGTGCGTGAGCTTATTGTGAGCGGGACAGAATGACAGTCGCGGGTGTTCCGCGTGTCGTTCAAAGTCTAGCCCCTCATTCTTGATGAACAGGTACATATTTTCGTTGTTTGTTTTTGGGGTGTTATGCCGTGTTGTGCTACCTCCTTCTTTAGCCGACGTTTCGGACAGCGTTGCAGTGTCCATCATCAGGGCAGATCCGGCGGATCTGCCGGATCTGCCCTGATGATGGACACTGCAACGCTGTCCGAAACGTCGGCTAAAGAAGGAGGTAGCACAACACGGCATAACACCCCAAAAACAAACAACGAAAATGCTTTTGGCCGTGAAAATCTAAAAACGTAGGTACATATTTATTTTATAGCGGTTATTTTTCTTCTTACTAGTTTACAAGAAATATACTCCCATCAATCTGTCAAACTTCTAGCTTAAGCAGAGCAAGCGATCAATTAACTTTACAAATCAAAAATGGTAGGAACATTTATCACGAAAGCAGCCGAGGCAGTTGAATATCTGTAGATCCCGAGAATTCCTTTCCTCGTGTGGAATTCCAAGGAAATAAGTAATTACTCATTTCACTATCAAAGTAAATAAAAGTCGGGTCCTTTCGTTGACAAAGTTGGGGAATTTTCTCCCTCTGCCGCCCTGGACCGGAACCAGTTACATTCCACGCCTACAAACTTTATCATTTGATAAAGTTTCCAAACGAAATCTTGGAAGTCTTGCCAAATAATATCGACATTTGGAATATCACCCTTTTGGAGTCATTCTAGGAACGTTGTGCGTAGTTTATGCAATCATCTTCCTGTATCTTAAATTCCAATTATTGTTAGAAAATAGAAATATTATCTGTATAGAGATGTTATCAAAAATACTAATTTTGGTTGTGGGTCTGTCGGTGAGTGATTTTGACTCTGGTTGTTTAATCTCGGATTAGTTATGAATGTAAGTGTAATTTTCGAATTGCAAGATTCGGAGAACGATTAAGTACCTACCTATGTGGTCATATTTTTTAACCAGAAAATTATTAAATTAAATTATTAGATTTTATTTTTTTGACAACATCCGTGGTCGAGGGGTTTATTCTCTCGGCTAGTAATCCAAAGGTCGCGGGTTCGAATCCCGGAGTGCAAAAGTACAATTTCTTTTATTATTTTGTTTTATTTCACAATTTATTAATTAGAAATAATAGGTAGTATATTTGCGGCACATTCCAAAGTGGAAGATACTTTCATTATCACCGTTCAGAGTTGAAACATTACTTGAAATGGCTTTAACCGTGTTTGCAAGGAACTTCCTCATTTTCCTCTTTCTTCATCTCCATCCCTTCCACACTACCTTCAGCCACATAACATACCATGGGGATGCCATGATCTCACTGGCTCCAGATAAGAGCAGTTGGGACTCTTATGCTGTTTTCATTTTGAATTGTTTAAATGTCTTTGGGTACACTTGACAAGTTATTTATTTATTTGCTAGATTCACTAACACAAACCCAGTGTACATTGCACATTCACGGGAGCGACAGAGCAATTTTTCCGCCCACATTAAAAAATCATACCTCCGAATTTGAATATGGAGACATACAAACTGATTGTAGTTCTATAAAGCCAATAAATTCATCTATCTTTTGTTGATTACCACATATTCGTAGGTTTTATAAAAAAATATGTATAAAATCGTAAACTTTCCGTGGTTCTGGAAATAATTGAGATATTGTGGCAAAAAGTGCTCGAGTGGATATATTATTTATTATAGGTACCATTATATAAACTAATACAAGAGTGTGAAATGTACATAGAGCATCTCCTGTCCTCATCCTACATTTTCTTCCTCACTTCCTCAGCTAAAATTAATTTCAATATGTAATATAACTCCATCTCTAATAAACTTTAACATAGGAGTTTTTTTTGGTTTTACTTCATTTAACAATGTATAAATTTATCTTTATATTTTATGTAGAAGCTCTACTAGAAGCGTTTGTCTCTTACAAATAAATAAATAAATAACATGTATTATGTTCTTCGTTTTTCCCCTTTTAAATCGTAATAAAGACCCTTTTCTCGAACAGGAAAATGTCAACCTTGTAAGGGAGCCGAACATGCATTTCCCACTCTCCGGCTGCCTGCTTGCCCGCCCAATATTCCCAGAACCCTCCATTGAATTGCAGATAGAATGGACACTGCTTTTCCACTAGTCATCTATTTTCTTGAGATTGCAATCAGATAGTTTAGTAGATAGGGAAATGTATCTTTTGAATCCCAGTATTTTATCGAATAAAGTTGTTCTACCAATTTTAAGTTACGCGCAATACCATTTATACCATTTAATTGGAATATATGTCCTTTTTTATACCTATTTTCGTTGACTTATCCATTTTTGCTGGTAATTTATCTCTCATTAGATACGTGCAGGGTAGTTTTTATGGACTCGTTTCGATGTGTAAGGTGCCAATTAATTAATTAAAAAACAACCAATCGAAGATGCAGGAGTGTGAGATTCATTAAAATTTGATTGGCGTACATATTTATTATTCAATTTTCAATGTTGCCCAAAAAACTGATGATCTTAATTGAATAATGACTAGCAATTTCACCCATCGATTCCTCGGCGCCCGCTTCAACTGTAATCACTCACTTAATTTAAATACAACCAAACAAAACAAGTCTGTGAACATCCCGCGAGTTGCAACACCTGTTCGGTGCCAAAGGTTTGCCACGGTTGGAGGTCAGTCACCTTACGGATCAATGTCACTCGAGAATACAGAACTCTATCCTCTGTGCGCCGTATAAGGTCATGGTGAAGCCAGCAGGCGCCGTTGTTCGCTGCTGATTAAGGAAAAAACAGCCCGGGAAGGTAGAAGTCGGTAGCGGATAATTACTATGCCCGAAGCAGTCAGCTCCGAGATAAGGATTGCTGGCACTGGTCACCGGCACTGGCCACTGGCTAATGCCTTGTAGGGCTCGCTCTGGAGGAACTGCAGACCAGGTAATTACTAAACAATCGCCGGATAGCTCGGCGATCTTCCTGGGAACCGAGGGGTAGGAAGCACTCACCGTATTCAGCATGTCCTTCTCTATACATCGCGTTGGCCCTTACTTCTTTATCGCTGCCACGAGAACGAATGTTTTACCATAAAAATTTCAATGTAAATTTGCGGTCGTGTTCTATTGTCTGGGTCGTTCGGTTTTTCTTCGTCGATTTATTACACGCAATGCGGATAAGTTTATATTTGGAATCTTGGGAATAATTGCAAAAAATACAGCAGATGCATTATTTAAGTCTATCACGAAACAGATTGGAATGATGGGATGATGTCCTGTACGTCTTTAATAGCCTTGTTGACGATTTAAATCTACTTCTATTTGGTACATACATGTGTCATAAATACATTTTTTATGATATAATCTCAATATGTTCAGATTAGCTTCAGATCTCCTCTGCGTACTTGACAATTTTGTATGATGATTTTCGCACGGTGATTAAAATGTTTGATGTTACGAGCAACAATGTTTATAGCAAACATGGTTTTCAGATAGTTTCTCTTACCATAAAAAGGATTCATAAAGTTGCCCACCTGTAGGCAAATAACCACTGCAGCGTGTTTACGACTGCTGGTAACATTTATTACCTAACATATCAAAGTGTTTTCAAGTAATTTCTTATTAGTCTCGGTGTGGGCTTATTTGAATGAGTGATTTTGATATATTGAGCCATGTCACCACCCACGCCGTACAGACCACAGACATGTCTTACCATACATAAAACATCCTCAGTTAATTATGTGAAAAACCTCTCCAATGTAGTCTCAAGTTGCAGTCAAAGATAATCTACAAGCTCTCCCAAGATAACTCCTACTTCCCTCCAAGAATGGCTCACCAACATAATACGTAATTTGCCTGTATTATGTAAGTTGCTCCAAGCTGGTAACTTTTACAGAGAATTCGCATATTTCCCTGAGAAGCTTTGAGCCCGCGGTAAAGTATAGCGAGCTTTTAACTTCACGCAGTTTCAATCATTACCTTTTGCAGAGCTTCCATTAGTCCGTTCGTATGAACCTTATTCTTAGTGAAAGGAGGCGCCTGAGATCTGAATATGTTAGTTATTTTACTCTATGGAATTCCGCCTTGACTTTTCAAACGTTGCAGCGTCATGTAAACTTGGTAAAACTTTGTAGCAAGTGTGATCCCATGAAGATACTAGCTTTTCATTAGGTATAGAAGTCCAATACAAATGTTGATTTTTTGAAAATTAATGATAATACAATACAACAGAACTAATGGCTCCTATCGGCTTTTGACTATCATCGGGGAAGACAATCATTACCCTGTAGACTGCAGCTCGTAACGGCGCTCGTTAGTACCAGTTAGTAAGTTTCGAAACATTGAGATGCGATGTCTTCCTTCACTAATCCCTCAACAATATGATACAATTAACCAACTGAGGGATGGATACATGGAACAAATATAGCGAACGCGTGTGTAGTGTTGTCGTACCCTAACTGCAACATTACTGCATAGCCTAGTCACAGTAGGAAGTAAATAACACTAACGAATTAACCAGAACTTTTAATCACTGAAGACAATATTAGCGACTCGCAATCGAAAATCTATAATAGAAATATCAGAAAAAGATACGGTCACATCTAGGAATTGAACCCATGACATTAGCCTTAATATTCTCAACGCATATTTGTATTAGCTACTATCTTCGTGTATCATCGTAAGATGCATCTAAAACTAAATGCTACCTAGATAGTGTCTTGGATCAATTTATCCAATTTTGTTGCGACATCCATTGACTTTTCTGTAAGTCTGTGTTGAATATTTATTTTAATTTTATTTTGCGACTCGGAAACAGAAAAATCAGAATAACATTAGGTGACATCTAGGAATTAAACCCGCAAGCGGAAAGGGTACCATTAGCTCAGGGGCAAGGCTTTGGACTCCCAATCCGAAGGTCGCGGTTTCAAACCCGGCGTGCGCAAATAAATTTTATTTGATTAATTTGTGTTATTTCACAATTAGTTAATACAAATTAATAAATAGTATCTTTATTTGCGGCACGTTCTAGAGTGGAAGATACTCTCAGTATCGCCCTGATGTAAGACCACCATTCAAAATTTAAACGTTGCTTTAAATGGCTATAGCCGTGTTTAGTGACTAGATCTGATTAGCCAGGTACTTCCCCACTTTCCTTTTCCCCATCTCCTTCCCTTCCCCACTTACCTTCAGCCTCACAACATACACCAATGGGGGATGCCATAGTTTCACTGGCTCCAGACGAGAGCAGTTGGGACTCTTGTGAGGTATTCTCTATTAAAAAAAATAAAAAAGTGGTAGCGCATTACCATTTACCATTACAAGGTTTTTTACAATTTCTGGTATTTATAATTTTTTTTTCTTTACATGCCAGTTAGTTTATTACTGTTTTGAATCCACCTTTTTAAAGTGTTATGCAAGGCTGTGTTGAGTTTAACAATTCTACAAAGTAACAAAAATAACACAAAATAATGTAGGTAAAACAAAATAAGAATTGAAAGAACAATATTGTTTACGTTAACATTTCTTAGATAATGGGTAGCCACTAATGCAGTAAGCTGAAGGCGGCTAGTACATTATAAAGTACATAATGTGGGGTGACCATAGTGTTGATATTTGATTTGAAATTAAAATATGATTTAAATTTCACAAGGACTAAGATGAAAGAATAATTATATGCATATAATATTAGTATGTTTTCTGCATCTATCTGTAAATAATAGTTCTAGGTAGAGCCTATAAGAAGTAACAATAAAGTGTACAGCGTCCTTGGGGAGATTTCACAAAAAAACGGCGCTCTACAAATTATCCAATTATTATTATAATAAAAAAATATACGCACCAGATTTTTAGGTGCGGGTTTAATTTTCCTAAAAAAAAACTAAGCCCTTGCACACAACTTCCCACAATAATGATCATCTAGTAAACCCACGCTATGCAAGTGTTATTATTATGCCATTAATTTAGCAGGACAAAGATGAAAGAACTATTTAATAATTAGAATAATAACTTATTTATAAAATCTAGGATACTCATTATAAGCGATTTCTATTTTGTGAAAATTATTATTGATACAAAGTTCCTATATTGTGTTTTGTGAATTGGGCGTTATCGCAAAAAGATCCCATAAATATTTTCTTAAATTTCCTCCAGAAACCTTTCCCGTCGCATTCAATCGCTGCCGGAAGAGCCAATAAACAAGGATTTATAAAGTGCTCGCATTACGAATACCTTGCTTTAGTGTTGGACATTAAAGGGGAGTATTTACGGTTGGAGAACGGCGAGAATACAATGTGAATTGTGCATCGGAGTGCACCAACACTCCTGCCCTTGCACGCTCGTAAATTTTTCTCATTTGTGCTTTCAATCGACCATTACCTGCACAAGAAAATAGATTATTTCTTTTTTTGGTTATTTTTTGTTAACCGCAAATTACTATTACCTCAATGTGGGAGGCGGGTATGGGTACCGCCACCCGAAAACCATTTATTGAATAACCAACACCCTTGCCGTAGGTCACTCCAAGTTGTTAGCAGGGGTGCCCGGGAAGTCTTGGTTTTTTGCCCACATACTGCGTGGGAACGTGCTGACCTAACCTAGACCTCTCCAGCCAGACTCTCTCGACACACCGCAGTGGGAGGGACGGGTTCATAGGTCCGTCATTCCTGGACGCATTAACCCCCAGATTTCTACACAGCATACCCAAAAATGTCACAGGCTCTGAGAGTTTTTTCTTGGGGTCTTCTGTGTTGAACTAATGTAAAAAAACGATAAAACTAATGAGAAGAAAAAAATGCTATATAAAATTCACGGAAGAGCTCTCAAGAATGCACGGAGAAAAATGTTATTATAAAATACGATCATTTTATTCGTAAAAACAGTTAAAAACGGGACTGAAGTTCTTACGAACAAATTAACAGAGTTTCAATGTTTATTGGCGGAAACATGTAAAAATAATTTGTTGTTATACGTAATTTCGTACGTATACCAACAAATTATTCTTACATTTTCCCGCCAATAAACATTGAAACACTGTTAATTTGTTCTTAAGAACTTCAGTCCCGTTTTAACTGTTTTTACGAATAAAATGATCGTATTTTAGAATAACATTTTTCTCCGTGATGGTATTCAATTTTGGAGACATAATTTTTATAAGTTAAAATAGGCTTTAAATACCCGTGGTGTCGATATAGTACTTACTCGTTTCCCGAATTATTTAGTCGAATCATGACGGTGTATAATTAAGCGTTAGTGCCTATATGTTTTTTTAATATATGCATTTTGTTTGTTACAGGTTTGTTTTACATGGTTTTTCGACTACCAAGCCAAGCAAATGCCCATAACATAATATTGCTGCAATGGTAAGGTACCTTCTAAACACCCATTCTAATTTCCCTTAGTATATATGGCATATGTCGTCTTTGTGGGTGCTGTGTGGAGGGCCTTTTAAATGACGGGAAAGGAGAAGAACTTTATTTTAAGCTGCCATCATGTAGGTTTTAAGCCAGAGAAGTTTAAAAATTAACTCAATACCCGTATTCCGAATTTCTACTGATTTATAAAATGTCTCTCTAACACTTAAAGTCTTTAAGTTTCTAAAAACATATATGTTATTTTTTAAGATAATATCTATACATTTGTCACGCCGAAACGGAAATTATATGAAATTCCCTCGATAGAAAATAAATTACAAAGTATGCTACGAAAATTATTATAAACACGTTTTTTTGTTATTTTACAAGTTATTTGTATGAAAAAAACAGCATTTCTTTTAATTCTATTTAAGTCATTTCGCATTGAACATTTTCACAATTTTCGCTTAATTATTATCGTTTTTAATATTAGCGCGTTCCCTATAACTTCCGTATTTACATATCTCCCCTTCTCCTTCTTTTTGAGCCCGGTAGTTCAAATCTCACAAATGGTAGCGATTTACTCCCTTTTAAGAATCAGTTTGGTCTTGGTTAATAATCCATAATTAGAGTTAAATCGCTGCACGTTTGAATCACTGATGAGTAACTAACTAATTAACGATCACGCCGTTTCCCGCAGGGCTATGCAGAAAGTACGGACCTCCAAACAAATCGGTCTTGACACCCACCCTTTGCCTCATTCACATTTATACATCGTCTCATGCATACTCTTCTATTTTTCTGACTCTTGACATGGCCCGACTCACGTATCTGATTCACTTGATCGTGCCATGTCTTCCTCGGGCGTCCTCTACTTCTTATACCATTCACACTTGCATCATATATTCTCCTTACGCTCCTGTCTTCGTTCATTTTCTCGACATGCCCAAACCATCTGAGGGTTCCTTCCTCTACCATCCTTCCTCTGCCAGTTCCATGCCTCACTGCCATACATCAGGGTAGGTACAAGCACTCCATTGTGAACTGCTAGCTTTGCTTTTTAGGACAGCTTTTTGTTAGCGCTAACGGCATTCAGTCCTCCAGTAATGGAGTTACCTGCATTTACCATTATTTCAATATCTCTATCAGCCTCCCCGTCTGTCGTAAACATACTACCCAGATACACAAACTCATCCACCTGCTCCAAGTATTCATCGTTCACAACCATGTATATTGCACAAGGTTTTTGTACTCTCTCTCTTTCAAACACTACGACTTTAGACTTACTTACATTCATCATTAACTCATTCTTCATACATACTTCGTTCATCCTAGACACGAGCGACTGTAGATCTTCCATACTGCTAGAAATCAGCACCGCATCATCAGCAACGTAGGCAACATATTTTCAGATTGCTCAATTTCGCGCCCAACCTTACCTCTTTCAATTCTTGCATACAATTATCCATGTATAGATTGAATAATCACGATAACATTACGCAGCCTTGCTTAACACCTTTTGTGATGTCAAACCATCCCGTTAAACCACCGTTCCCCCTCACACATGCAACGCTTCCCTCATATAGAAACGCAATTGCCTGTATAAGATTTGTATTTACTCCATACCTGAACAAAACCTTCCATAGCTTTTTCCTGTCAACTCTGTCGTATGCTTTTTGTAGATCTACAAAGGCACAGAAGAGTTTCTGGTTTTTTGCCAGAGCATTCGCAATGAGAAAATCTGGTCCATGCACCCCCTTCCACTCATAAACGCACCTTGCACATCCCATATTTTATCATTTGTTTTAATTCTTACCCTTTCAATCAATATTCTACTATACAGCTTACCTGCTGAACTTAGTAGGCTAATAGCCCTATGGTGCCCGCATTCCATACGTGATCTTTACCTTTGAGTATTTTTTAAATATAATATAATACATGTAGGTTGAAAAGTCTTGCGTTGTGAAAATTATCACTAATTCACGGATAAATAAACTTAACTTCCCATATGATGCAAGCAAAAATAATTATTGACTCGAATGATTAACGAATCGAATTATTTACTCGGTTGATTAGCACATATGCGGTAAAAGCTACAAAATCATTTATCAATTTGATTAAAACCTCTTAATTAACTTTATAAATGTTGACATGGAATTCTTTACACATTTTAGGCCCTGCGTAAAACCAGTTTTTTGATCAAATTATTTATTTATTAATGAAAATCATACATTATGATTTATTTATATTTACATCCAGTTTTCACCGATACTTTATCTACCTATTAAAAATATTTTATCGGTCCAACGTACCTGATAAACATAATTTTTTTTTTAAAAGCTTATTTAAACGCACAAATAAAAATAAAAAAACCATGTTTAAAAGTATTTTCCTTTCTTCATAATTGGTATGCTACGATTGTACAAGTTGGTATTTTGAGTACAGTTTACGGTACTGCATCTATATTATTTACTTGTTGTCCTATGACGAAGACCAATTTGATTTAATCATTGGAGAAGTTAATTTCGTCTACTAACAATAAAAAAATGAAACAAAAAACAAATAAAAAATACACAAAAATATGCTAACGGTCTCAACTGGAACTCGAACCCAATTCCTCTAGTCTTACCAGGACTTACGTCTCTAGCAATTGAGCTATATGAGACCTTATTTATTATTTATATATTGAACACAGCGTAAAAAGCGGCTCAGAATAAATTCAAATGGTTTTATTTGGATTTCCGAAAATTTCAGCTTTTTAATTATTTCATTGAACGATTTAGATGCCAGAGGTAAACGCAATTCAATTTCATGGTATTTATTCGTTTGTTTGATTTATTGGAAATTCATTAAACAGTTCAATTAAGAGGCCAAATGTTTGTGGGCACACAATGAGTTATCGCTCGGTGTATCAACATCCAATACGTCATTTCTGCAGACTACATCGCTTAGGGTAGGGCATTGACATAGATTACCGTAGGTGGTTGCGCTAATGCGGTTTAAATTGGATCAATTACCACTAAAACCTTTTTGTAGCCTAACGAAAAATACCATACTTTCATAACGTACCGACTACCTAACGTCATCTTAAAAATAACGCCCAATTTTGGAATGTCATGCCGTGTCGTGTCGGAAATGGGGAGAGTGACTAAGGGCCAGATATTCTACTGTATGGCAGATACTCAAAAGCTAAAACGGGTAGAGAAGAGATCTTTGATTGACATTCCTCGCTTAAATTTAAGCGGGCAAAGTTTGCCGCTCAAGCTTTGATAATTCGGAGAATAGTTCCTATTTTAGAAGCTCTAGTAGTCACATGTCAAATCTGACATCTACATAAATAATTGAAAACTTCCATATCACCGTATCATTATTTTATGTAAATAGTCTGATTTTATAACTATGGGTTATGAAGGAAGGAGAGTTCCTTTCTTCCACGGTATGGAATACTATATTCAGTGCGTGATGAGGTATGTCGATGTTATTAATTGATAATCATTATAAGGTAATCTGGTAGGGGATTTAAAAGAATTTTATGTCAAGAGAGATTGTCTTCAGCAGTTAATGTCATGAATAGTGCACAACCCTGGCAAAACAAATACTTTTCAAATTAGTATAATAATAATAATAATTTGGATGACTTGTATAGCGCTGTTTTTGTGAAAAATTACCTCATGGGCGCTGCACAAATTTAAATACATTTCTTCAATCTTAATTCTAACTACAGACTAGACCAACATAAAAAACCTATGGCTCAAACATTGCATTTATCGGTTCTTCGATCAGTGATGCAAAACTATATGTACAGTTGTACAGTGCATCTGACCAATTAACGTAATGCTGCCTAAAATTGTACATGTATAATGTACTTGTTTTTTTAATTTTTTTTTTTAATTAGGAAAACATACATGACCATATTTACCTGGTATGTCACTTGAGATTAACTTTTAAAGATGTTTATTTAGAGAAATTTAGATACAGTAGTACTTCGAATATAGCACCATGCTGATTGAGTTCAGAACTTTATCAAAACTCAATGTGATAAAACTGATCGTATCTAGGCTTGCGACCTATATGATATATAAGGTCATGTTACATAAGGATATGTTTCAAGCCAACCAAGCTGAGCTTAAAATCAACTGGTAAACCGGGCATATGTCAAATGTAACGGTCGCTGAAATAACTGGCCCTTAGAGTCGGACAAATCAGATAAAGTTTTTAATTCAACCAGTATTTTTATTCTGAACGATTAGGTGTGTGTATCTTCCAATATAAAGAAACCTCTGAATAAAGGTAGGTGTATGTACTTTTACGAGATTTTTGTTTTAATTGCAAAGTAGAAGTCAAAATATGCAAGTCAGTTAGGTACCTACATATCAACCGTATAATTAATATTTGTATGAATAAGATTTCATACATTGTACAAAATTTACAATGACCACCGTAGGGAAAATCTCATGTGGTATCACTAAATTGCCTCCGAAACTAATTAATACAGGACGAAATAACAATGATTCCTGACATTATTTGGAGCAAAACATAGATATGAAATTTTGATCTCCGGTGAAATGTTTTATGTTCTGTTTTTTGTTCATTTAACGAATTAAAAAAATCAGAACGTATTGGATAGTTAGGGTCGGAGTGAGGGATTAGGGGTTACTCGGCTGAGTGACCAGTGATGATAAGTCGAAGTTTTTTTGTTAGGTTTTAAAGATAAAAAGACATCTTAAAATGTGACCGAAATGCCATTAGCATTTTTTACTACAAATAATGTCAGGAATCACTGGTTAATAATGTAAGTCAAGCACGTCCCTATGATATGGAGTCCGGAAACTTGTGCTTCAAAAGCGGGAAACTGGTGAATGTACCTATTGTACATAACTTTTGGAGTCGATTTTGTGGGAATACTTTTTGATTAATAGAGCTTTTGTTTTCTAGCAAATCGAGTTCAAAGAGGGAATTTTTCGGCCAGATTTGAAAAAGTCCCTAGTGGGTCGCTTACAACTAAAAAATTCCATCGAAGCTAAACCCTACTCCTAACGCTTTAAACCCTGTTTGTGCCGAAAAGTAGGAAAAATTCAAGAAAAAAACTCAAAATGGAAAAAAACTGTTTTTTGGGTTTTCTGTCACAGTGTCGTTCCCGATTCCCCAGTTCCCGCTTATACCATTAATTTCCGGACGCCTTGTATAATATATGTACTTGCTACTTGTGAAAAATTGCTACTTTTAAGAAAAGCTATTTATACGATTTTAAATGTCAATTTTGAAGGTGTATTGATTCTTATAAAATCTTATGTAGTCAGGTTCAATGGTCTAATTTGGTTATTATTTCTCTTCCATTTTATTGCCTGTCTTTAATTTATCCTTCGATTGGCATAACCAATCCTGTGTTTTATATATCACTGGCTCGCGGTATCAAATCAAACCATAATTTGGGCTGCACTGAACTGTTTGTGTTGGTAATGAAACCATGTTGACTACCTCCTTAATTGGTTGATAATTTGCTTTATACAGTCAGAGCCAACTGCCCCTGCCGACTGCCGACTGCCCACTGCCCATTGCCCACTGCCCATTGCCCACTGCCCACTTGCTTCAGAATTGGATTGATTGACTCTCGTGAATAATTAAATTTGTATGTAGGGACATGAATTTTAATGTTCTAGCTTTCTTTATTTTCCTTCTAGTTTATATAAAGTACTGTCTTTTTGATAAACAAGCGCAGACCTGTAAAAATTCGGTAGATTTTATGTTAGTAAATCTAGTTAGTTGTTTCAATAAAGGACTTGAAAATGGAAAAAGCGCAGACTCTTAAATAATCACGAAATCTGACGATACTAAACTTGCCAATATTGACGCAAGGAAGTAAAATAAATAAAAAAAAAAATTAGATTATTATTGTTATCTTCATCTTCAATGATATATTACATTGATGGGAATAACCTTCAAAAGTTAAAGAGAGTTTTTCTAATAAAAATATGAATATTCATTTAGACTTTTATAAAAAGTCAACAGGTGTTCCATAAAAATAAAATCGGATATATTTATCCGAGACAATATCTAGGTAACAAATACATTATTTGAATACTTGTTTCCAATAATAAAGGTAGCGGCCAATAGTATGGAAAAAAAAACATTAGTCGAAGATAATATTGTTAATTCTTAAATTTGAAATATGAAGTTGACAATTACGACAGTCTCATATAAGATCGCAGTAGCCCAATTGGTAGAGGTGTATATCCCGGTAAGACGTAAGGTTCTGGGTTCGTGTCCCAGTTGCGACCGTTATCTTTTATTATTTTTCTGTGTCTTGTTTATTTTCATTTTTTTTTTAAATTAGATTATTTTTGTTATCTTCTTCTTCAATGATATATTACATTGATGGGAATAACCTTCAAAAGTTAAAGAGAGGTTTTCTAATAAAAATATAAAATAAAGTTGTTTAAAAAAATTCGAACAATTAAATTAGAACGAGATACTGTAGTCCAACAAGTACCTCCATAATTAATAATAATACAAGTGAAATAAAACAATTACCTACTTTGTTTATAACCATGATTTATATTTTAATACCGAGAGACTTTGAAACTACGTATATTCTCGTATTTTCAAACACTACTCTGACTAACTGGATTTACTAACAAATTATCTCAGCGCCCTTGAGGTAATTTTTCACAAAAATTGAAAAAAAATTATCCAATTGTTATTCATATTTTCTTGTGAATTTCTACAGATCTGCGCTAGTTGTTTTACATTTCAATTTCCATCGCTAGGTTTTGAAATCGCAACCTCTGAGCTTATAGGCAAAGCTCAACGATAATCCGCTCTTATATTAGTCATTTTATTAAGTATTCTGAGAACTCTTTCAGAATGGGTGCTGTGAATAACACGATGTTAAACTTATTTATTTATAATCCCACATCCCCATACGATGGATAAATTATAGAATCAAATAAGTCGTAAAAAGCTACTATAATCAGCTCGCGTGTAGTACAAGTCAGATGTCGATTCAGATTAGATAGTTAGATCAGTAAAATAAGACAGAATGATCACATGGTGGGGCAGATCACTTTGATCTCGTTTAGCACGCGATCTCTCTTCTCTCTTTCTGAAACAGAATCAACTTGGATCTGTAATTGTCATTAGGTACAGTTCGTAGTTTAAAATGTGACAGTTTTAACTGTAGTAAAAAAAACTTTGATGTTCAACCCGTTTGATCACAGGAGATCATATTTGTCCCAGCTCACATAGGTCTCATAGAAATCCTTGTGTCTCCCTTACTACCATAGTGAATAGTTAGAAGTATGATCTAAACGGTATGGGAAAGAGAATAAAACACGCCATATATTTAAATATAAAAGTTTATCACAAACAAATTAAAATATACACCTTTTTGAAACCAAAGATTCCGACCGCATTTTGAAAAAAATGATGTAATTTTGTTTATTTTTTAATATATTTTTTTTACCTGAAATGACAAAAAGTGAGGTGACAGTGACGTTATAATTCATTTGTCTAATGAAATATGTATTATCAGTAATTTTAAAACGTTTTTAAAGTTTTCATTCAAATTTTATTTTTTTAAATTAAATGGTTATTTCTAATAATAAAATTGGAAAGTCTATTTAATCACCTTTGGACAACAGTTTTTAGTTTTCGGCTATGTTAACAAATATTCAATTTATTTGGATTTTATTGCAAAGGGGGAATATTTTTAACCTCTGACAAAATACGCCAAATTTTTGAAGCGTAAGGTCGCATTATACAAGATTTATTTCAAAATTACCTGATTCTTTAATGTGACGCCTTGACCGAGTCGCACATGTATACTTCCAGGATAGTAAGTGATATTTTATTTATAATTTATTTTGCAAAAAGCGCGAAAGTATAGTCAGAGTAATATGTTATAAGTTATAAGGTTTCTTTAATGTGAATAATGCGAGTCACAATACAGAGTCCCAACTGCTCCCATCTTGAGCCAGTGAGACTATTTTCTTTATTTTTTTTTTATTGTTTCTTCACATGTTAGGTATTACAGTTCACAATCCAATTTTCAACCTCACTAGGAAAAGCCTGTGTTGATGTTAGCAATTATTCAAATTAACAAAAAAAACACAAAATAATATATGTAGGTAAAACAAAAATAATACTAACATAAGAACAATATTGTTACATTAACATTTTTTACAGATAATGGGTAATGCACTAATGCACTAAGCTGAAGACGCCTAGCACATTACAATGTAAACAATGTGGGTATGGCATCCCTAATTGGGGTATGTTGTGAGACTGAAGTAGTGGGGAGGAGAAGGGGGTAGTGTATAGCTTTGCAAGATTATTTTCGGGTACCCCATTTCAAAATAATAAAACTACAAAAAGTTTAACTTAGTCCATCACGATAGTATATTTTTAAATCTAAACCAAAGAACTTTTTCATTTGTTTATAATGTCAACCCACAACAATATAATATAATATAAATACTTCGATAATACAATAAAATAAATATTATAATACCTTTAAGAAATTAAGAAATTCGTTATAAGTGAACCTACCTATGGCTTAAAATCCCAGCTAACCTTTGGATAGTTCTTTGTTGAGTGCCACCGCAAACTAACAACTTTCTGCTCGTCGTTTTATAGTCTAACCAGCGACGGAGTGAATGATGAGTAATCTCCCGGATAGCTGTTCAGATAATCTCCAGTGAGGAGATGGGAGATGGGAAAGTATTGAGAGGAAGGAGGAAGGTGAGATGAAACGTTACGGAGAGAGGAGATGCTCTACTAATTTAGCACTGTCGTCTGAGGTGCGACGCGTCACCGTGGCAATTAGTTGGGAGCGATGGCTGAAGAGGCATTATGGAATAGAAAATACTACATTTTCCTACAATAAAGACAATAAAATATTACAAGTTTTACTGATGACCAGGTAACTCGGAGTGAATTGAACTAAACAACTCCCTTGAACAGTAATAAAAAGAGATGAAAAAAAAAATCGTTAAATGGGTTATGTTAGGTTATTTATTTTTCATAAAAAATATGAGTATGCGTTAGACCACACGACTGAAGTAAATACTTCTTTAGTAATCTAATCTAATTTTCCTCCTGGCGTCGAATAAAATCATTCCAATCATCAGTGTGTAAGAATCTATATTGAAGATTCATTTGGAATGCTACCAATCATCGTGACAAATCAATCGTCTCGATAAAGTGGGAATCGCGTTTGGGTCCCACCCAGGCGTTCCGTGTTCGGTTCCTCGGCTGGCTAAGTCCTCCATCACAACACAAGTAACATCTTCCGCTTAGTGTGGATGTAGTGGGAGGTTTTCAAATGTTTGTCTTTCTTAGAAAAAAAAAACCCAATCGTTACTTAGGAATACTAGATATGAGATATCATTTTTCACCATCAGATTCTGTCTATCAATAATTGATAATTATTATCAATTCATTAAGTAGTCTTCAACTAGTTTCAGGTAAAATTCTTTCTTATTGAGAACTTGCAATCATTATAACAAAAAATGTATCGATGCTGATATCTTGTCGCGTACTTTAAGCTCTTTCAAACATATAGTTAATGGAGCTTTATAATAACAAATTCATTACTAAATACTCGTAGATTAATTCATTGTAACCAAACTAAAAAATTGATACCATACTTTTTCATGTATTTTTTGTATTTGAAATTTAAAAAGAATGTAATACGTATATGTCTATAAGCGTACAATATATTTTACAATTTTTTTTTTTTACTACCATTAAACTATTTTTGTACTACCATTAAACTTTTATTTTACTAAGTGCTAAAAAAAAAATAGTTAATAATTATTGACTTTTTTATTTATTATTTGGGCATGATGTGAACATTTGTTATTGGATTGTAACCTAATTATTATACTCTATTGTTTTCTTTAATGCATGTAATGTTATTAATCTGTAAATGGTCCTTAAAAAATTTTAAAAAAAAAATTAAAATAATCTTACCGAATATGCAGAAAATGGTATATAGAAGAGCCAATACCTCAGTGCGTTGCGAGTGAGCGAGTGATGTGGCATATGAAATAGCGCGTGTGGGGCCTCGCGGAGTATGTATTTCTGTCTAGACAGTTCTGCTCGTGTCGTCACAGTGCTCCAAGGGCTACAGGGAAATCCGCCGGCCTGAGTCACACAAGCATACGTAACGTTGTCCGCCACAGGGCTGGATTCGAACTGAGGCAACTGAGGACAGGCACCGGGCACGATATTTAAATACGACTATTATTTTTACAGGCACTAAAAGTTTCTGCTTTTTTTGAAATAGATAATTAAACCCTCAAACCTCGAAAGGACATTACTAGCCACAAATATCATTTTCCATTGGAGCCTCTGAAGGACAGATCTGACCGGTGCGTCCATCATTATAAAAATGGTTTTCTATTTTTTTTCCATAATGCGGAGATAATATATGTGATTTGTTCATCGATAGAAAGGTCTTCTCAGTTTGTCTCAAATATTTATACTCTAATGTACGGATAATATCCAAAACAATTTCAAAGTGTTTGATTTTACAAATTAGCGGGATTTTTCATTAACAGTTGAAAATTAATTTTTATTCTATATAACAAATCATAAAAAGTGAAGTAACAGTTTTCTTACTAATTCTCTAAGTAATAGGAATGTATTTTCTAAATATCGGGTCAGTGAGTTGGCATCGTGTTTGGGTACCACGCAGGTGACCGGTGTTCTATTGGCTGGCTAATCTTCTATCACGATACAAGCAATATTTTCCGCTTACAGTGATATTAGTAAGAAATTTTCAAGTATTGTCAGGTTATTCCTAACCCGGGAATATTAGTCTTTCTTCTTGAAAAAAAAATTAAAATTATGGACGATTCGAGTCATAATGGGGCCAACAGACCTAGCTATAAAAGCTCTAGCGTTATTTGGCTTGGCCTACTCCAGCATATCGCTCGTCATACATTACCATTGGGAATGTATGGCAAACGATATGCCGAAATACGCCAAACCAAATAACGCTTGAGCTTTTATAGCTAGGTCTGTTGGCCCATTAATGGTTTCGATAAGATTTTTTGTAAACATGTTCACGTTTTAGATTAAAATTTTATTATTTAGAAATGTCAATACATATTTCAAATACAAACATTCCAAAGGTAAGCTTACCTAGTTTCTAAAATGATTTTTTTTATGGCATTTTGAAAAGTTATCACTCTGTAATCGATTACTCTTAATTCTTTACAAAATACACATATAAAGCCACTTTCAAAACCTGAAAGAACTGAAGAGATCTCCGATGGAAACTGCTTGAAAATAAAAATATATATGAGATATTATGTGCCCAGGCGTTAAAATGCCTAATTCCGGCTCTTGCGTTGAAACGTTGAAGGAAGTTCGTACTTGAATGTTTGAAGTTAATTTTATCTTTCATTGTTGACATATGTGTTGTAATTCCTAGAAGTGATCAACTGGTCTATTCGAATGTGTATATAATAGTAAGCGATTCAAATTGAATTGCGTATAGTTACTGATTCGTACATCACCTTTGTTTTATAGTTACTGATTCATACACAACCTAAGATTTATGATTTTATAGTTTATATATTCACCTATGTTATATATTTGCGAATTCAAGAGCACATATGATTTATAGTTGCTGATTCATACAATACCTCTGTTATATAGTTGCCGATTCACACAACACCTAAGTTTCATAGTTTTGATTTATAGTTTTCTATATATATTTATGCTGATTCATACAACACCTACATATGTTATACAGTTGCCGATTTATAAAGCACCTATGTTATATGATATGTTAGCTGATATATACAGCACCTATGTTTTATAGTTTCTGATTCATACACATGCCTATGTTTTATGGTAGATGATTCATCACCTTTGCTTTGAAAATAATTTTGATGGTTCATATTTCAAACTCGTTTTGATTGGTTTATCGACTATTATATGTTTTGTTTCAATAGGTTCTCAAATACTATTATAGTGCGCCATGGTCTTTAAAATCTCGATCGATATGCATTTCAATAAGTACACTCATAATATTATAAATTTGATATATGGATATTTCAACGCATCAATAGAATGCAAACGTAATACATAATAAAAATCAGTGTTAATATTCTACAGTCATCATTACTTTGTATGCACAAATTCCTGAAGCGTTGAGTAAACTACCAGATTCTGTCTCGCGACAGTTTGTGCGATTTGTGCAAGAAATTAGCAACGCTTCAAAAATGAAAGTAATCCTCGAACCAAATGATGCAAGAAGTCCCGCGACAACCTCCTGGTAATTTTTCGCTCCATTGTCCCGGCGGAACCAACAGCGACCAGAGTAAAGGTTCCTGGCGCTAAAGCTTCTCAAAGCTTTTATGGGACAAATTTTGCCCGGCGCTTCGGGCTATTGTTCAAGGAATTATACCTGTATTTTATTGTTCCGTGAAAGCTGGCTACACCCCGCAAGCACAACACGCTAAAGACAACAAAATCCTTACACATTATAAAAAAACCCTTTCATATCCTGCATCGAAAGATATAATCGATTCATTTTGTTTGCATGTTTTGTTAGGTGCCCTCTTCAAGGTGAAACGGTTTCTTCTGGACCACACAAACTTCCCCTCAGTGTGAGGCAATACTTAGTGAAGTTTTCTTTGAAGATTATTTGTGAAGAATCACCGATATTCTTTTGTGTTGAGATGCTTTTAAAAAGGGATACCTCATCACGCCTTTGTGTAATAAAAGTTAATAAAAGCGTTTTGAGACTAAAATAAGTTTTTTTTCTTCTTCAATAATCGCAAATTCACTTTGTGACGTCATTTTCATTTAATGAAAATAAATTACTTTGACCACTATTTAAAGCGTTATTAAATAGTAGTGTATACAATATTTTATTCAATTACGATAAGTTTTGTTTCTTTTTGTTGAAGACAAATCAGAATTGTTTTAACCGTACACATTTTATTACCATTTAACCAAAACTTGATATTTTAATAACAAACGCGTGAAAAGTTTGCATTGGTTTAGGTATTCCATAACTCAAGTTCCTCGATTTTGGAAGGTTAATGCTAAATCACTATTTTTCATTTAATTCATCTTTACTACGATTCGGTTCATATTATAAATAAAAAAAACCATGCTTCGTATAAATTAAAGCTTCCTACAAAATTGTGTGGCTATCTGTGTCAGTTTCCATTGATTATATTTTATTATTTTTTATAAAAGTATTCCCAAAATAAATAAAAACCGCCTTTTCGCTTGAAATCGTGACCTCTAGACTCTAGACCAAGCGATTTTTTTTGCTTATTAACTATTTTCGTGGCGATTTATAGCACATATAAGAAAACAGACATTTTTGGCTTGTCGCTTCCTCTTAACCAATGAATCTTATTGATTGAGCTTGAGACCTCTGATTCCGTTTAAAATCACAAGAGAGTTCGTCAGTTTCGAGCTGTATCCTGTCTGGAGCCATTTTTACGTCACTGGTGGGATGATCACTTTTCAGCCCTCTGGCTAATTTGTTTGGTTTTTGGAACAAATCACATAGGTCTAGGGGTAATCGTCGTGTCTCCCTTATTATATGGTTGTTCTAAACAGCATTAGAAAGAGATAAAACCACGCTTTATTTTCAAACCTACAAGTTAACCGCAAAATAAAATTCATACTTTATGACACCAAAGTTTCCAACTGCCAAATTCGAAAAAAAACAAATTTGAAAAAAAATTCATCTTTGGGAATTTTTTATTAATTATTTATATATGAAACGACAAAGAAGTGAGTTGACGATAACGTTTATACATTTTTCTAATAAAATATCTGTATATATATTTTTTTTCATTTTTAGTAATTTTACTTAGAAAAAACGTAAGGTGAGTCATTTTTAAAGCTTTTTTGTTTGCTTTCAAAAATCTTATGTTTAAAAAAATATCTTAATTTTTAATTTGAAAGCACATTTCACCACCTTTCAAAAACAGTTTGAAGTTTTCGGATAATAATAATAATAATAATTGGATAACTTGTAGAGCGCCGTTTTTTGTGAGAAATCACCTCAAGGCGCTGTACAATTTATAATATAATTATTAGAAAAATTCAATTATTTTGATTTGATTGTGAAGCGGAAATATTTTGACCTACCGACAAAAATGGCTCGAGGCCGGAAGGGTTAACCAAATAATTTTATTTATTGAGCATCTTGAGACCTCCGATTCCTTTCTGAAATAACAAGAGAGTTCGTCAGTTCCGAGTAGCATCCTGCCTGGAGCCATTTTTACGTCACTTGTGGCATTATAATTTTTAAAACACAAAGCAAGAATGGTTTGAAATATAACGTTAGTTCGTGAATAAATTTCGCCTTCGAATCTCTCTACTTTACAAATGAAGTTATTCAAACTAGCACGAAATCTTCGAGACGATTGATTGAATAAAGATAATTTGGCTCCTGCCTCCTGCCGTTGAAGATAAAGAGATTACGGACCGGAGGGTTTAGAGACCTTCCCAAGTCCTTAATTATTCGTGACACCAAGAAACGCTTAAGATATCTGAATTCTGGAAAGCAGATTAAATGAGGGGTCCCCAACCATTTCACAACTATAAAAAACTCCAAAGACATAAATTTATATACAATTTGTTTCTGCAAAACAAAACAAATGTAGAGTAAAAGTACACAAACTACCGTCAATTGACCAGCTAGACAAGCGTTCTCTAAAAAAAACGTAAAAACTCCGACGGTAAAGCTAAGCTTTGGAAAATGCATTACAAATACCATGCAATAAAAGGATTCGACAATCTTTCACTATTATTTTACATTAGCTCCACACAGGAGGACACGATAAAAAAAAATCTCCCAGGACCTACGTCATCTTTTGGGAATGCTATTTGGAGGGACTTTTTAGGGAAAAGAAGGACAGAAATACAGTAGGAATCTGGAGTCGTATGATTCCATCCTTCTAATTGCGGGGCAGGCGATAGATCGAAAGAGTCCGGACGGAGTGGTCAAAAGGTCTCCCTCAACCAGTCTCTCCCAGCTGACCCGACACGCAGTCGATGGGCAGGCGTAACTGCTGCCAAGACCCGGACAAACCTTACCCCATGAACCCGGGCAACCCTAAGTTACCAAACGTAGCGAACCAATTGGAATGACCTATGGCAAGGGTGTTGGTTGTCCAATAATAAAGTAGATTAATCGTTTTATCGGGGTATTAGAGAAGTAATAGATTGAATTTTAGTGTTTATTAGGTTTAAACCTCAGTGCCTCACATTCAAAACATGAGTTCGCCTACCAAAGTTTGCGTTCTCTGGAGCTGAAGCCTAAACAATGCAGTTTCAAGTCTGGTACACACTAAATACTTGCAAATGACGCGTAATTACTCTGGGCTGGTTCACGAGATGATGCTTTTCGGCTATTCTAAACAGTAAGCCGGGTAATTGAAGGCATCTGGATCATACAAAAAGGTCTTCTTCTCTGAGAACTCAGGCATTATCTTTAGAGATGCACTTGCTAATGTGCAAATTCATTTTTTCCATCATAAAAGCTATAGCTCGGATAACTACAACAATTTTATATTATATCATTTCGAGTTAATCCCCGGAACACAAACGCTGACGGTGTTTTCGTTTTATAAAGATGGTGTGATTTATTTTAGGAATAAGAGTCTAGTTTTCATTCGATTAGATCGAAGCGTTTGCTTTTTAACGCTGATAGGTTATTTTAAAAATCGTAATGTTAGACTAAATTACATTTTCATGTCATTTTGACGCAATATTTTATAAGTTTTAAAAAGCCCCTAAAAGGGCCGTTAATAAATAAATAAATAATTAATACAAATATTTGGATGGCTTTTATAGCGCCGTTTTTGCGAAAAGTCACCTCAAGGGCGCTGTATAGATATATAATATACTAGCTTCTACCTGCGACTTCGTCGGCGCAGGATTAGTACTTCGATTAGCCCATTATCTTTTCGTAGGTCCCATCTTTATACCTACCAAAATTCTTAACCTATTTATTTAAAATATCTATAATTCTTTATTCAATTCAAGGGTGAGTACTTCAAATAAATTCACTAATTTAAATATTTTCTAAAATAGAATATTGGTTTTACAATCATTGTTTTTCAAAATGTCATTCTCAAATTTAGACATTTCTATTAGACAATAAATATTATTTGTAATACATGGAAAAAAGCAAGCTTCGGGTTTAAATTATAGCCTATATGTTATTCTGATGTATGAGCTATATTATTGTAAGGTTTCATTAAAGTCCATTCAGTGATTTTTGCATGAAAGAGTAACAAACATTCATTCATCCATACAAACTTTCACGTTTATAATATTAGGAAGATATTTTTTTAATCTTGCTTCTAACTGCAGACTAGACAAACCATTATAACAACTTTGGCTAAAAGATTGCATCCACCGGTTCGTCGATCATTGAAAAAAAGTATATGGACAATAATCTTTCACCAATTAACACAATGCTGAGTAAAAATGTACATATTATATTGTTTTATTTATTCTTAGTTCAGGCAAAAAATTACAGGACCATACTTATTATTACTTACCTGTGAGTTTACCTGAGTACCATACATGAGTTTTACCTGAGACCATACTTACCTAATTATATCCTAATATATTTGTGGTAGCCAATGTCCTCGCCGTACTGCCACGGAGTTCGTCGACCACAAAATTCCCTTCTTTTAAAATACTTGCAATGTAATGCAGTGGAAATTAACTTTGTATAAAATTTTCAGTTTTAGGTGATTTTCAATTAGAAAGAATCTTAGTGTATTTCATAATCACCAATATAAAGTCAAGATCCGTCTTTTGAATAAAATTTCCTAACTCCTCGAGATTTAAGAAATGCCTTCTAAATCATCTTTACCTCATTGCCTTTAGACGTCTCCCCCCACCCTCCATCTAACTCTACCACTGCCAAACAGGCTGAACCCTTTAGTACCTATAAAATTTCTTTGAATACGCTATTCCTAAACCTCCCGGAAATTCATCCCCCCAACCCCATGGAAACTTTGAGAATTGAAATAATTTGTTAATAATATATTAAAGGAATTTATCAAGAGCAAACATTTTCTACATCTATCAATATTAACATGCTTTACAATACAAAAAAAACACTTATTAGATTTTTAAGTATCCACAATACTACAACATTATTTGTCTATTCGATGTATTTATTTAATGGTTTTTGTATTTAATTTAACGACTTCGGTATTATTTTTAGAACGCACAGTCAACAGGTTCCTTAGCAGGGGTGTCCGTTCATGGGGAGAGGATTGTCTTGGTCTTGGCGGTGGATGCGTCTGCCGACCTAATGTGTGACGGGTCGGATTCGGAGAGACTAGTCGAGGGAGACCTTTTTACCTCTCCAGCAGGACTATCTCCAGCTATCATCTTGCACCGCAGTGGGAGGGACCGATTCATTTGTCCGTTACTCTTGGATACACTGACCCCCATTCCTAACCACTTTTATCTTCTCAGATCCTTCTCTCCTTCCTTCCCTTTCTTAATTATTTAACCACCCCTATCTTATTCATTCAAAGTGTCATATTTTCCAATCAACACTAAAGGATTGAGTATCCACTTGAAATTATTGTTGTTTCTTTAACTTTTGTCCGAAGAAAGTGATTTGCGAATCCAATAAATTATTTAATTGAGTAGGCAGTTAAAACATATTTTGCAATTAATTATTTTGATACCATTAAATCTTAATTCTTATATGTTATAATTCTTAACTTTATAAAATAAATAATTTAATGGTTTTTGTTTGATTTTATTGTTTGGTTTTTACTCTTCAAGAGTGTTGAAGCCTAAGCTATCAATCCAAAGTTGAAGTGTTGAAGGAAAGCGATAAATTAATATATTTAAGGCCGTTTAAGTGATTTTGTTAGAAAATAATGCTCATTTTCGATTTAAAGCCCAGACAAATAAGAGATTTAACGTTCAGAGGGAGAAAAGTTTTGTTAAAGCTCAGTAAAACAAATTGCATTTACTTATATGAGAAAAATAGGTTATTTCTTTAGAAAATGATTACTCCAAATTGTCCATACTTCAAGAAACCATAAAATCAAATACATTTTTTTTACATACATTTTTAAATAGTACTCTAATTACAGAGCAATATTTTATAAAGGGTTTCATAAGACTTCAATTTGGGAGGAGGAAATGGGTACCGCTTCCCCGCAAACCATTTATTGGATCACCAACATTTCTGCCATAGGTCACCCAAGTGGTTTTTTTTTTTTTTTTTTTTTTTTTTTTATAGAGAAACCTCACATGAGTCCCAACTGCTCCCTTCTGGAGCCAGTGAGACTATGGCATCCCCAATTGGAGTATGTAGTGAGGCTGAAGGTAAGTGGGGAAGGGAAGGAGATGGGGAAGAGGAAGGTGGGAAAGTACCTGGCTATTCAGATCTAGTCACTAAACACGGCTAAAGCCATTATTAAGCAACGTTTCAATTCTGAATGGTGGTCTTACACCAGGGCGATACTGAGAGTATCTTCCACTCTGGAACGTGCCGCAAATATAACATATATTATTTTTATTAATTAATTGTGAAATAACACAAATTAATCAAATAAAATTTATTTGCGCACACCGGGTTCGAACCCGCAACCTTCCGAATGGGAGTCAAGTGTCTTACCACTAGACCACGGACGGTCGTCTACTACGTTTGGTGACTTAGCAAGGGTGCCTGGGTTCATGGCTAAGGTTTGTCCGGATCTTGATGGCGGATGCGTCTGCCCACCCACTGCCTGGCTGCCCGGATCGGAAGAGACTGGTTGAGGGAGACCTTTTTACCTCTCCAGCAGCACCATAGTTGGAGGGACAAATTCAAACATCTGTCAGTCCTCTAGTCACTGCCCCCAGATTCCTACCCACCCCTCATACCTTTTTCTTCCCTCCCCTTTCCTTTCCTAACCTAATAAGACCCTCCACACAGCATCCCCCAAAGATTTTCATCAGTGCCTCTTGTGTAGAGCTAATGTAAAAAATATATAATAGAGCGTGAGATTATGGCATCTCCAATTGGGATACGTTGTGAGGAAAATGGGAAAAGAAAATGAAAGGTTAAGATGATAGACTTCGCTTTTCGGCCCATACAAAAAGGACGCCCGGGAAAAAACACTTTTCTACATCGAAAATTGCACAAAATGAATATGTTTTACTGCCTTCTAGAGGGTGAAAACTATGTCGGTATGTTTTCAAATTTTCGATGCGTTTCGTATTAACGTAAACATTCACTGTCAAACATGTACGATTTATTAAAAAATATTATTTAAGGAAAAAGTGCTGCTAACTCAACTCTCATAAAGAATTATAAAATTATAAAAAGCTACCAACGTAGCTTCTTCTTTCTAAAAAATATATATTTTTTAAAATTTTAATTTCGTGAAAGTTTCGGTGTAGAAAAGTGTATTCTCCATAAACCCCTTTTCGAGCGATTTCTGTAGGTAAATTTGAGCGTTGTCTCATTCGCACATTTCGCATTCGCATGTATTGTAAGTGTGCGTGAGCTTATTGTGAGCGGGACAGAATGACAGACGCGGGTGTTCCACGTGTGGTTTAAAGTCTAGCCTCTTAAGTTGGTTGGCTATTCAAATTCGTTCACCAAACAAGGCTAAAACCATTTCCAGCAACATTTCGATACTGAATGGTGGTCGTTAACAAAAAGCTCGCCATAAAAGCGTGTAGTCTCTGTAATTTAGTACCATAAACATTATATAGGTTTATCTCGTGTAGCTTTCTACATATTTTAATATGAGGCTGCTCCATATACCCGTTACAGCGGCAGTGGTCTCCCCTATGGAATAAAACTCGAAAAAATAAACTCTGGAATTTTGTGCTACATTTTTAAGAGTTGCAAACTTCGGAACTAATGACTCGGAAGTTTTGGAATGCTCGCTGTGATTTTAATGGCTTTGGATTCAATTTCTTGCCGGAATAACTCTCAGTGATATGCTGCGTTAAATAAATATTTTTATAAGTTACTTTTCGTTATATTTATGTTTGTAAATTCTTCAAAATGGAAGAATATGAGTTTGATTTGCAAAATCATTATAAGTATGATATTGAGTGGATGTCGTGAATGAGTCAATTAACTTCAGAGAAAGGTATAAGGACTTAAAATATGTTCGCTTTTGAAAAATTTTCTGGTTTTTAATTACTATTTGCATAGTTAAAAGTATCAAAATAAATCGTAAATGAATAAAACATATATATGTACTTAATACATACACAATACCATTAAATTATTACCTTAAATTTATCAATTTGAATAATGTGGCTCTCAGCAAGGGCAATTTGCCCCAAAAAGGCAATTTCAAATGTTGTTAAAATAATAGTACAGTTTGGTAATAGTTGCTGTTTATGTTTTTGAAGATGATGCCAGAAAAACTAAGACAAAGCAAAATGAGGTTAGTAAAAGTAAGAACAAGATAATGCAAAAAGTGGAAACAAGTAACTAAAAAATTCAAGAAAGATCCAATAAGAGTCAACACAAAGCAAGAATAATCAAGAAGAGACCAAAAGTGACAAAAAACCGATAAAAATGAGAAGTTGGAAGCAAACGAATGCGGGAAGCGAGAAATCAGCGTTCAATCATCTCCTTTATTCGTGCCCATCCTAAATAGTTACAATATTGGCGTATTAATTTTTCATGTATACCTACTAATCGATGAAACTTTAAAGAAGATATATGAGAGCCAATAAGAACAAAGAGGGGGCAAGATAAGCCAGGAGGAGCCAAGAAGATGCAAAAGTTGCAAGAAGAACCAAGGTAAGCCAAAAAGGTGCGAGAAGATGCAAGAAGAACCAAGGCGCGCAGAGACAAGAAGGAGGAAGACAAAAAATAAAAAAAAATAACGCCCAAATAATGCCATTATTCCCGCTATTCTAAATTCCAATATTATTAGGTGTACCAGATTAGATTGCAATCTCCTTTCCATCCTCATAGTAAGCTCTAACAAATTAGTGACCCCTGATATGCGGTCGCACCGGGACAGGAGTGCTTCTGGCTGAGATGGTACATCCGTATCGTATCGTGTTCCGAGTACCTTTTCAATCCTGCGAAGACTACTCATTTGGCTTAGAACGGGTAAATGGCGTAAAATGGCGTAGGAACCCATTAGTTTTCAGTTAGCAAGTTATATTAAATAGCAAGTCTTCCAACTTGCCTCGATATAAGCTGGAATACTATGAAGTGCCGTAAAACAATTCTTGCAACAGGTAACCAGGATGAAAACTATTTACATAATAATGGTCGAATAACTTTAACTCGGTTACGCCCAGATGTGGGATCAAATATAATTAGAAATGTAATGCTGTGATGATTGAGATGGAATAAAACTGGAAAGGTGGGTATTTTATTGATTATCCCATCTTTTTCTTGTGATTCACAGAAATCTATTAGGCAGTTAGTTACGTTTCAGTACATTGATCGATTTCTATGTTTATGTTTTATTAATAGATAGTTACCAACTATTAACAAACAACAAAAAAAAAATACGAAAAACTTTTTGTCAGTGGGAATGTGGTATTTTCAATTTGGATATATTTTTAATCTATTGGGAGTGGGGAGGTGCAGGAGATGGAGAAGACAGAGGTGGGAAAGTACCTGGCTAAAGCCATATTAAACAACGTTTCGTTTCCGAATGATGTTCTCTCACTAAGGCGATATTGAAAGCATCTACTAATGATAGAGGAGATATTAATTTATTTTTTAAATAAGACAGCTCCCTCATGAGCCGGTAAAGAATCATTATAAACCGACTGCTGTAAGACCACGTGCAGAAAAGTACCACAGTAGACTGGGCAAATTGTTACCGTAATTGACCTTACAGGATCTTATAACATTCGGTTTATGTCGGACTATGTGGTCAAAGCAAGTCAAGTACCCCCCTTTATACATTACGGCAATATCTAACTGGGTACGATGAAATTTAATGTTTATAATAGTATGGCTTTATATTTTTTTGTAACATTACAAAATAAATAAGAGTAAGACGTCGCCGTACCTAAGTTGTGATTTTACGTCCTCGGCGAAACAGATTTATCCAACGGCCCCAGGCCCCGCCGGAACAATGTCTCCCAAATTGCAATCTGAAGTGTGAATAATCTGAAGCAAAAGGAGCCTTAATCATCGCGCTGCAGGGCTCTAATTGGATTACTCTTAAATGGCTTTGAAATGCGCGAGCATAATAACACGGGAAGGAACCGTCGCAGTTCGTCGCCCGCTGATCGCTTCAAGTACAACCCTCGCCAAACAAACTTTGGATTGATTTAAAATTCTAACTGTAACTTAGCTTTGTTGAATCTTCAGTCTCTTTATCCGCCTCAGGCCTCGGCCATATTTTATCAGAGGGTCAAAATATTTCCGTTTACAATAAAATCCAAGTATGTGGAATATTTCTGATTGTGTCCGAAAACTAAAAACGGTTTTTGAAAAGTGATAAAAAACGCTTTAAAATTGTATTAAGCGACATATAATTTTTGAAATATAAAATTTTTGCAAGCAAACATAAAAAGTTTGCCTTACGTTTTTTTTAACTAAAATAGCTTTTTTTACATTTACTCCACTTCCCTGAGGGAAAATATTTTCTCCCAGGGCCTATATCATCTTTGAAGATGATATGGGGGGGGGGTCTTTTTGAGGAGAGGAAGGAGTGAACATGGATCTTGAAGAGATCCATGTTGTAGGAAGTAGGAAACACAGATGCCGGCAAATCGTTCCACCGAGTCGTAAGTAAAAGCTACTCGTTCTCATGTGACAAATGTCAACCGTGTATATTTTAATATACTATATAATATGTTGGGTGCGCGTTTGGCGTATGTCCCGACTATGCACCGGTGCTGAGGGGATCAATGACGCTAATTCTTCTGAACATCTTCTTTTGAAATACCAGTAGAACAAAGATAACGAAATAAAATAAAATAAAATACATACTATATTAGGCAAATGCAATAAAAAAAATTAATTAAAATAATTATTAATAAAAAATTCCCAAAGTTTCGTAAATTTTTTTCAAACTCCGATCCGAAACTTTGTACTTATAATTTTACTTCTTTTGTGGTTAACTTTTAACGTAATATAAAGCGTGGTGTTTTTTCCTTACAACGCCGTTTATATCATATTTCTTACTATGATAGTAAGAGAGACACAACGATTCCTATGAGACCTATATGAGTTGTTCGTAAAAGCGAACAAATTAGCCTGACGCGACGGGTTAACTTGACTAGATACGAGAAATTAAAGCGGTAATGTAAGTATTAATTTAATATTACACTTTACAAAAGTGCCAGCGTTATTTGGCTAGGCTTACGGCATATCGCACTTTTATAGCTAAGTCTGTCGGCCCTATAATAGATACCTTTCCATACGAGTTTAATAAAAGGTAATTATTGTTTGCGGGAACTCATCGATTTGTCGTTTACATATTAAAATTAATTACTACCCAAAAAAGAGTATTTCTAACGATGTTTTATATTCATTTTATTATTAATTAGGTGCACATAAGATAAGGAAGGATATTTTTTAATAATTATAAATAATTAATTTAAAAAAAAACATAATTAATTAAAAAAATATAAGTTGTTTAAAAAATGAGGAAAAACAGATCTTTTTAATTATTACCTATGCATCAAAATTCATATTTATATATAAAACAAAAATAAATAAAGTCTTTTTTAGTTGTTTGTTTTTGGGGTGTTATGCCGTGTTGTGCTACCTCTTTCTTTAGCCGACGTTTCGGACAGCGTTGCAGTGTCCATCATCAGGGCAGATCGACGGATCTGCCGGATCTGCCCTGATGATGGACACTGGAACGCTGTCCGAAACGTCGGCTAAAGAAGGAGGTAGCACAACACGGCATAACACCCCAAAAACAAACAACGAAAATGCTTTGATCGACGGATCTGCCGGATCTGCCCTGATGATGGACACTGGAACGCTGTCCGAAACGTCGGCTAAAGAAGGAGGTAGCACAACACGGCATAACACCCCAAAAACAAACAACGAAAATGCTTTTGGCCGTTAAAATCTAAAAACGTATCCAACATAAATAAAGTCGCACATACCTGAACTAGATATTTATTATAACTTATTAAAAATATTTTTTTCAGTTTGTTTGGGTATTTTGGCCTCAATTCAAAAATTAGTTTTGTATGAAACGGGCCGCGCAAACGTTTCTCTTAAGAGTGTTTTCATTTCAATTGATTCTTCTAACAATACATTTCCCCATACCGTTTTGTGTAAACCTATTCAAAGTAATATTACTATGTTTTCGTTGTTTATTGAATGCGAACTGCACTGCTGCCCTAGCAATATGAATGCATACAAGTGCAGTGAGAGGCGCCTGTAGTCCTGTATAGGTGTATAGGCTACAGCTGAGCGCGAGCAATACGGGCAAAACATCAGATACTTGGTGCAAGGATTATGTGCAATTTTCGATATCCAAAGTTTGCTCAAAGCTTTGCACAAAGCTTGTATTAGCGCATCATGAAAATATAATAACATCTAAATCTGGCTTTCATGTTGATTCTCTGTAGCTTTACGTTGGTACCGTCTAATAAAAATAATATTTGGATGATTTGTATAGCTCCGTTATTGTGAAAACTCACCCCAAGGGTGCTATAAACAATCTTATTTCTAACTACAGACTAGTCACCAGAGAAAATATTATAACATCTTATGTAGGGTAATCCTAAGAGAATACCGGAAATTGGTCATTTTTAAATCAAATTCTAGACGTATCTATTGACTCTTTTTTACAAAAAACATAAATTGATTTTGAAAGATTGTTATTTCATCTTGTACACGTAGTTTTAAAATGTTGAAAAACTAAGTTTCTTTTTAATATACTAAGGTTATACCGTTGATCGTTGGCAGACTTGTTCAATTTTCAAACGATAGATTCTATTAAACAACACAAATTTCAAATCATATACAACAAAATATATCAATACATAATCTTGTAAACAAAGTTTTTTAAATTTTAATTTTAGTTAAATTAAAATCATTAAAAAATAAATCCGAGAACGTGTATTGTGACAAAAATACCTCAGTTTTTCTATTTATTTAAGGTGATACAAACTAAAGTATTTAAAATATTTTTTACACACTTATTTTGTTTAGACATTATTAAAATAGCATAAATACTTCATAATACTCATAAATACTAAAATCATAATTTTTTATTTTAAAAATTTGATACGGGAATAATCGATATGTCTTATTGGAACCTCCTTATACAGTTGCAAGCATTTTTAAATTTTTATTCTCAGCCGCTGGTCACAGTGTTACAAAACTACATGCACAATGCATTTGACCAATGATCGCGATGCTGCGTAAAAATGTACATTTATTTTTTTTTAAAGGGCAAAAAATTTACAGGATCATACTTACCTGGTAGGTTACTTGAGATTATGAAAAAAAGAAAAAAATTATGATGGGTGGTACAATAGTACAAGGATTCGATTAGAATATTCATCTTCCTGAATGTGATTCGTCCCTCGATAAGAAACAAATAAATAGATTGATCTGTAAGGATTCGAATAATATTAATCTAATAAGAAAATGTGATTAAGGCATATTTACAGGCAATGCAAGAATGATACTCTCAGATAGATATATCATTAATTTGAGGTTATGAGAGTTTAAAAAAGATAGGTTTTTAGTTTGAACCTAAATTGTGTTGTGGCTTGTTGGGCACCTTTTTCCAGATGTATCTATAATACATAATATATTGATTATTGTTAGTTAGAATTAGTAAGACACTACTTTACCCATCTTAGTATTATGTACTTAAGTACCTGAATTTCCCTACTAATCCATATTTGCATATTTTATACGCCAAAGCCGTGAAATTCTATATCTTCGGTAGGTACATAATCTTGATAGCATTAACCATTCACCATAAATTCCTGCATACTAATTAATCGTCATAAAAGGTGTTTGTTAATAATATGCCGATAAATGTAAGTAGGCATACAAATACACACATTTTTTGTACGGAAAAGCTTCCAACAGTCATCTGCATTCAAAGCTTAACACAAATCAAATAAAAAATAATCTAACTGAACTTACGAAACCTACATTCCACTCTGACTAATATTATTTATTGTACCTCACAAGATCGCTCCTGTTTGTAGAGTGTAAAAACTTGGGAACTATATCATCTCCCAGGTGGGCAGCGTTATAAGGCGGGTTAAGGTAGGAGTCTTGTCATGTTGTAGAAGTATCAACAAAGATTAAAAAAATATTTTTGTACGTGTGTGAGTAATCAAATAATTAACTATTTTATATGGTTTATTTCAACATAAATATTTTTTTTTAAATTACTTTTTTTTTAAATAAAAGAGTTTATACAGCAGAAGAGGGTAGTTTATTTGTTATAAGTAAATTTCCAAGGTATTTTAAATATGCTAAATATTTGTTCTTTTAGAAGATGTCTTTGAATATCATGTTTAGAAACCGGATACAAATTATGTTTTCGATTTTTTATTTGAAGTATACTTTAATATTTATAAATTGGAATATTTATAAGTCAAACAAAAAAAAAAATGTTTTGAAAATACACAATATATATTTTTATTCCAAATGTCGAAAAATTGTAGAGAATGCGAAATTTTGAAAACACATTCCTTTTATATAAGGAATCTGTAAGAAAACTGTTATCTCACTTTTTATTATAATATTTTTAATATACAGAAACCAATATTGGCCTAATAATTAATAAAAAATAAAAATAATTTATATTCTTGGGAAATATTATAATATTATGCTAGAAATATATTATATTAGAAATACGATGCCAACTGGTAATAGAAACTCAATAGTCAAAGACGACACGGCAACAAATATGGGAAATCCCATATAATTGAATAAAATCCTTGTAGATGACCCCTCTCCCTCTGCCCGTATGTTATGTATATAAACCTTAGAAAGAATCATTTGTACCAGTCTGAAGATCACTAATAAATTAAGTGGAAATAAGTTTTATATTTATTTTAATATACTATAGAAAGATATATCTCCATATTATATATATTTTTTCATTTGATTAAAGTGTTTTCAATATTTTTTGTTCTGCTGCTTCCAAGGCTGTATGCGTGGATCTAGTTTTGTCTAATCTACTCTCCCTTTATGCGCGCAATTTTAAATCCAATTTTCAAGCAAAATGCTTTGCAGACAAGTTCCAAATGCGCGCGGATCTCCAGATATGGGACTATAAAAGGCGCAATAATACTAAGTAGTATCTACAAAAATGTTCTAGCCTATTTGTTTTGTTGTTTCTGCTATTTGTACAGAAGGAAAAGTAAAGAAAAGAACGAATCCACGGGTACTTTACTTTAATTTGATGATGGCTCAATTTTCAAAAGATACTTAGTAGAAAAAATAGAGTGTTAACACAAATGTATTTACCTAATTGGATACACGTTTTATCAACGTAAAAAGAAGAATGGTTTAAATTTACTCCATGGCGTGAATTTGTTCCGTCACTATACAAGTCCTGTGTAAGTTTTACATCTCCGACATATTTAGAGAGATAGGAACAACATTCCAAGAAAATTTGGGCCCCATTGAAAAACTGTATTAGATCCTATTCTATTCACGGATTTTGACAAAAGTTGGGAATTTTTCCAGACCCTTTAAGATTTGTATGTGATGCCCCACTATTGCCGCATGGTCTGGAGCAATTGTGACAATGATATCCCAAATTTGGGGAAAGTTGTAAGACCAAAAGTGGGATGGGGAGGTAGAAATTTGAAAGTTTCAAGCTATTCTGTTCTGGTATATAAAAATGGTCGAAGTCTTTTCAAGCGAAGATTTCGATTTAAGGTGTCAATAAAAATAAGTGAAAACAATTGTTACATTAAGATTAGGGTAATAATTCGATTGATGAGTTGGAAGAAGCTGAAATGTGTACATGTGTCAGCCGCCTTGATAGAAACGTATGTCTTATAAAATAATAATACCTAGATGTTCTCAATAAGATACCTTTACCTACTCAGTAATTTATTTGTAATATTAACGCCTTTCAGCTATCACATAACATTACACAGTGTAAGGTCTGTCTATAGTCCTCTACAGAGATATTGTGCCTTATTAGTTAGTACTGGCCAGTATCTCAGTACTACTTTGTAATTATTGAATAACTTATAGTTCTTTAAGATAACAGTGACTATGTATTGTAATTTTGTACTATACAAATATGGTTTAAGACAACACACGTCCTTGTAAATTGGTAAGCTAGTTTTTGTCTGGAGAGCTCTTGCAAAATAATGACTTGCCTGCCTGTGTTCGGCTATCTTCGACACACCTCGTAACCGATATGAGCGCGTAAAACAGCAAAGGATATTAAATAGTAGTAAATAACATGTGTAAATAACAAAGCAAAATGAAATCCTGTTTAAGTAATGCAATTTTGGAATGCCTAAGAAATACACATAATTAATACTTATTCTATTTAATTATAAATGCACGTAAGTAACTTTAGATGAAAATGAGGTACACAGTAAATGCCCAAAGGTAGGCATACAGTTCGTATAGTATATTTCAAATTAGTTGTGTGTTATAGAAGACTAAAAAATAATATAGAAATAAACATGTAAAGGAATAAGAGTACCTACCTAGTATTTAAGCACCTACCTAGAATTATCTAGGATTCCTTTATATTTGAATTATGAATTTTATTTTATTCTATTGTTTTTTTTCAAGTGTCATTACTTTGGTTACACTATGTTATGTGGCTGATATTTTTAAAACATTATAAAAACAACCTCTATATGACAAATAAACTTAAATTGTCGTTTCTTTATACTCCAGAGCAACACATTGTTTTATTTGTCATTTAAAACCGAAAGACAACAAACAGTCTTATAAACATATTGCAAAACCAGACCAAATTAGGCATGCAACTTTTTGTGAAGTTGTAAGCTCTTGTTATTTCGGGCTTATTTCTGTAAATAATTATTTTTAGGCCTTACCACCAATTAAGCGCGGCGCATTCAGCATTTCGCATTCTGCGCCGCATTCCCGAGGCGAGAGAAAATTAATTATTTAAAAATATTTTGCTGTGCACAAATGCAGCTGGGCCGGTTTGTGGAACACCAAACTAATAATTACACAACCGTTATGGTAATTTTTATAATGATCGTTTTCATTCATTCATAAATCAATGATCCCTTGTACAGTTATCATACTGATTAGTAAAATTTATTCATTTTCTTATGTACAAAATATAATTTAACTGTTAATGCACACGTGTCGGATGTTAGCAAGTCTATAATTATAATATCAATAATAGATTCACCAGTATTCAACAAACAATATTTTTTGATTATTCTAATGCTAATTTAGGAGGCGAAAGAACTAGAACCGGGAACCATTTATTGGATAACCAACACCTCTGCCATCGGTTACCCCGAGTAGTTCGCTACGGTTGGAGAATTAACAAGTGTGCCCGGGTTTTCGGGGTAAGGTTTGTCTCGTTCTTGGCGGCCATGCGATTGACCAGCTACTGCTTGGCGGGACGGATCGGTGGGAGGGATGTTTTCATACGTCCGTCACTCCTGGACACATACACCCCCTTATTCATACCCACCCCTCATACCTTTTTTCTTCCCTTTCCTTCCTTCCCCCAAAAAGACCCTCCACGCAGCATTCCCAAAGATGAAATTTGAAGGAAATTATTTTCCTCGGGGCTCCCTGTGTATAAGCTAGAAAAAAATAAAACCAAATGTGTTTTATTTGCAATGTTTCATTCGTTGGTTTCAACCTTGAATTCAACCCAAATTAAAAATCAAAATACAACTAAGTAGGTACAACATATAGTCTTGCATAACTATAACATATTTTCCATCACATTATGCCACTTTTTTTTTACATTTCCAAAAATTGTGACTACAATAATCTTACTAGTTACTAAAATTACTAGTTACTAAAATTACTAGTTACTAAAATTACTAGTTACTAAAATTACTTGTTACTAAAATTACTGGTTACTAAAATTACTAGTTACTAAAATTACTATTAACTAAAATTACTAGTTACTAACATTACTAGTTACTAAAATTACTAGTTACTAAAATTACTGGTTACTAAAATTACTAGTTACTAAAATTACTAGTTACTAAAATTACTACTACGTTACTAAAATTACTACTTACTAGTTACAAAAATTTAACCCAAATGTGTTTTATTTGCAATGTTTTATTCGTTGGTTCAGTCACAAAAATTGAGACTACAATAATCTTACTAACCACAGGACGTTGAGATTCTTAAGTTGGATTGAATCACAATCATCCCCTAAAATACGGTTTTTCGAAATTCGCCATCGTATATATTGCCAAGCGTCTTGTTATTATGGTTAAAGCAAGCAGATAATCGTCGGTGGTGAAGGTAAATAAATGGTTAACTTTGGAATATAATCCAAGCGTTCGCCTTTAATCTGTTTCTCGGAAACCAACAAGAAGTATCAAAAGCTGAATAATTTATGGTATTAATCCTACAGAAAACTAAGCTAATAGAAATAGTTAAATTTGTAAATATAGTGATTTGGTATGTTGTGGTGTGTGTATATCTATTTACTTAATAAGGACCAACCATCCAATAACGATAAACAATAATAAATATATATATGTATACAGTAGTAAAATATAGTGTGAGTCAAGTGAAACAAATCAATGATTAAGGCTTCTACGACTCGTTCTTGAGTTCAACAGCTCGGCTGTGGAATGATCTCCTTTCTACAATATGGGTCGCTTTAAGACCCGTAATCACTTCTTTCTCTCCTCAAAAAACAACACGCAACATCTTCACAGATGACATATTTTTTTCAGAGCTATCTGTGTTTAAGTTGAAGAAAAAAAAATCGCCCGGTAGCAAAAAATCATCATTACACAGAATTATGAATAAAAGAACATTTTTAAACTATTGATCATCCAAACTACAAGTGCTTTCCAAGAAATGATTGGTTTTGCGTTTGTAAAAGTGTGAGTAATGGTTGGGATCGGAACTTATGATTACCTATCATTTGCCAGCGAGCACTCCACTAAACTTCACAGACTAATTCGATAATAAGCAAGGAGATTTGGCACACCGCTTCGCAAATCGGCCATAGTGGGCTACTTGAACTGCGCTGGAACTATCAATTACCGAAAACAATTAAGACAAAGAGCCATCGTTTCAATGGATTTAACGATCCCGCCCCTGTCGCCGGGAATACAGGTAGCAGTGAGCAGGGAGACTGTATAGATAGATGTGTGGGTATTATAGTTTAAACCTATTATGCATGGACTTTGTTGAGGTGTTCACAAAATAAAACAGTTGCTAGTTCAGAAATCTCCAATTACTTCATCACCAAATTAAAATATTTACCTACCGTTAATTTATCATCTTTATGTTTTATTTAGGCTCTTGGCAAACTGAATTTCTCTGTGCCATAAGCTTCGGCTTAACTATTCCATGATTTACTTTCTACTTTATCTTATTGGTGTGATTCCTAATATTTAATAGTAATAATACCCAAGCATTTAAACAAATATAGACAGTGAACTCTGGACTACATGATACCTAATTGCTTAAATATGTTACCTGCAGGAATTAAAAAATGTACAAACGTAAAAACAAATATTATTTTGAAAAATTGGCTCGCTTAAATAAATATGTAGTCTGTATTAAACTCTAATACAAACAATTTCTAACTGCGTAATTTTTTATTTATTTAAACGTTATATTATGTTACACCTCTTTAGGCTATACCTCTTCTGATATAAATGTATATAATAGTTTTATTGTATTATATTGTATTATATTGTATTATTGTATTATATTGTATTATTGTATTATACATAGAATATTCAATTTGGGGGGCGGGAATGAGTACCGCCGCCCCGGGAACCATTTATTGGATAACCAACACCTCTGCCATAGGTCACCCCAAGTAATTCGCTACGTTTGGTGACTTAGCAGGGGTGCCCGGGTTCATGGGGTAAGATTTATCTAGGTCTTGGCGGCGGATGATCTAGACACACTGAACCCCAGATTCCTACCCAACCCTCTTACATTTTTCCTTCCCAGAACTTCCTATCCTTCCTTTCCTTAAAAAGCCCCTCCACACAGCATCCCCAAAGATGACATAGGCCCTGAGGGAAATTATTTTCCTCAGGGCTTCCTGTGTGGACCGTGTAAAAAAAAATCACTGTTGACCTCCTCATGGTCGATTTTCAAAAATGTTTTTTGTTATATCTATTAAGTTAAGCACCAATTGACAATCTACTAATTATTAGTTTATTTGAACTTATTTCTTTTATTTGTATAATTTTTAAATGCTTCTTTAAAAAAAAAAAAAAGAATTAGGCTTATATGTTCAGTCTTTATGCGTCTACCGTGTGCTGTGCAGTTTACCATAGTCAAAAGGTAGAAATTGGTTGCCAAGGTAGTTCCCTTCTATCCGGAACCACTTGTTTCCACAAATTTCTTGTTTTAACTTGTTACTTTTAGGACCTAACATAACACATATTTCAAACACTCGAAGTTTCGCCATCGCAAGAAAACTCCTCATCAAAACATTATGAGTTTTAGCTTCTTAGATAGCTACTTAATAAAATGCGTATTTATACTAACGCACTTAAAACTTAAAAACAAATTAATGGGTAAAAGGCTCTGCTTTTTATTAATATTGAATCATTTTTGCTGACATTTGAGCTCCCTCATACCTATAGTATAGGAGAGCTCAATTTCAGTACCCACATACTTAATTTGTTTGCCAAAATTTATAATGAATGCCTATATATGTTTTATTATAATATGACCACACTCAGATCTCAGAAACCGTTAAAATCTCCTGAGAAAATTTATTTCTAGATCTCATTTAGTATTTTCATCCTCGTACTTCTATTCAATATTAATAACAAGTTACGGCCTAATGAAACAATTGTACCAACATTTATGAATTTTGGTATCGGAACTGTTAAACTAAAAGTTGTTTATCAAATGAAACAAATACTTAGTTTTAAAACACTTTATTTTGATCTCGACCGGTTTCGGTTAGACTCAACCTTCATCAAGAATGTTGAATTTTGTCCTGATGAAGGTTGAGTCCAACCGAAACCGGTCGACCAATATAAATCAAAATAAAGTGGTTTAAAACTAGGTATTTGTTTCATTTGGTGTAAAGTCAAGCCACCAAGTGTTTGCTTTCTTCGATAATTTAAAAGTTGTTTTTTTCTTTGAAGTTACAAGGCAAGTTTACCGCATCATGTAAGTTTGGTTTATACCTCTTGTACTCTTAAAACCCTGAGCCCAGTTTTACTTTCTGTGTTTAAAGTTAATGTACCGCACTTTATTTTGTTTATTTCTTTTCGTGGTTTTATGCATTTTTTATTTACTCGATTTAAAATGTCATAAATCAGACGGAGCTTTAATCACCATTTTATTAGCCATCCTTACTTCACCCTTTCGGAACTATGGGGAGATTACAAATTTATTGTTTTATACGCAATAAAAATTGAAGGGCTCTTAAATTTACATCAATGCTCTACACAGATAAACATAATGCTACCATAGCATTTATACGAAAATGTACATCGAAACCCATTGAAGGGTCGTTATTTTCAGTAATTAATTTTGTGGTTAATTGTTATGTGTGGTTGTTTGTGTGTTTGTTTGTTTATTTGCATTTAGGGTTGCTAATTGTGTTATGGTCACTCTTCCTAAATGAGCTACAGTTTCGAATTGCCTTTGTAATATCGATTATTTCTACTACTGGCCTAACAGTGGGCAATGCAAGGTTAAAATTATGTCCATCAGGAATATCTACATAAAAATTAATTGTGATATCTTCTTCAAAGCAAAGCACCTCTGTTTTAGACTCTCTTTAAATGTACGAAAATGATTAATTACCTTATGAATTTCCATAGGACGATGGCAATCATTTTTTCAAATTATGAGATTCGCAGTTAATAATTCTAGTTTGCAATTTCATAAAAATTGTAATAGCTGGAAAGTACGAAACACCTAAATACTTTCAAATTCGCACTTTACATTTTATTAGAAAGGCGAAAAGTTTCAATAACAAAAGTAAAAACCACCATAAACATGGTTACGAAAGCAATTAAAAGCATTCGATGAATATTAATAAATATTTCGTCTTATTCAACATATTATTTTTGCATATTAGTACCAATTATTTTGTGAAGATTGATTATTGAGAAATATAAACATAAAGCGCTTATGTTCTCTAAGTAACAAAATTATTAAACGATTACCTGTCTCGAGTAGCATTCTAATACAAACTTATTAATAATTTTAATGGGAGTATGAAATATTAATACGTGTAAGGCTCCTTGAAAATCTCTGGAAGTCTGAACTCGGTCGTAAATCGAGCTCCTTATTTGACTTATTTCGTCTTCCAAAACATAGGGTGGATCGCAGATTAATGGTTGAGGTTATACTCGGAATAAAACACTTGTGTTAATGTGTTATAACTGATATATTGGTTAATTGCATGTAAAAAGTTCAGATAAACTTGCAATAAAGTGAAATGATTTTAGATGCAGAAATGGAATGTTTAAATTTTTGCGAGAAAATTTAGCGGTGGTTTCCAAATGATTTGACAGTTTTTACTTCTAGTGAAAGCATAGACAAAATGATACCAACACAATTTTGTTGTAGGAAAATGAAGAAAAAATTTGACACAGACGTTAAATTGAAAGTAAAAGCGTTCATAGACGGAAATGAATCAAGATGAATTAAAATACAGGGTGAAAATTAGAAAAGGAATTTAAATATTTAACAAAGGGTGACACAACACTCAATGTACAACTTCACTAATTTCTGAGTTATATTAGGAAACATATGAAATTGGCGTTTTGCCGTACCGGCAATTTAGATCTCAAATATCTTATCTTTGGTTAGGAATTCCAAATTCAAATTTATACTGCTATTTACGCATGTATTTGTGTTTCGAAAATTATAATTCATTTGTTTTTTCCTTAATTTTTTTGTTTCTTTGCGTCACTTAAGTTTACAAAATGGAAAACTTGAAATATCGCGTTATTTACGAGTAGGAGTTCCACCGTGGCACCAGTGCTGCAGAAACGGCTCGAAGGATTAATGATGTGTATGGCGACGGTGCCGCAAAAGAAAACACAGTGCGTTTTTGGTTCCAATGTTTTCGTTCTGGAAATTTCGACCTGCAGAACAAGCCCCGAGGACGGTTGGAGACCAAAGTTGACAATGAAGAATTGAAGGATATTGTGGAAGCGGATCCATCGCAAACCACGTTCGAGTTGGCTGCAGGCTGCGGTGTTAGTGATAAAACTGTTTTAATCCACTTGAAGCAAATTGGGAAGGTGAAAAAGCTTGAAAGGTGGGTACCTCACGAATTGAGTGAAGCAAATCAACAAACGCGCGTTGACTGCTGCGTTGTATTACTCAACCGGCACAATAATGAAGGGATTTTAAATCGAATCATTCATTACCTGTGATGAAAAGTGAATCCTGTACGAAAATCGGAAGCGCTCATCGCAATGAACCTGCCGAACCAGTCAAACCATGCCCCAAGCGAAAATTGACTCCAAAAAAGTTACTTGTGAGCGTTTGGTGGACTAGTGCTGGTGTCGTTCTCTACAATTATAATTATATTATAATTTTCGAAACACAAATACATGAGTAAATAGCTGTATAAATTTGAATTTGGAATTCCTAACCAAAGAGAAGATATTTGAGATCAAAGTTGCCAGTACGGCAAAACGCCAATTTCATATGTAATGACAATGATCTAATTTATTTAGGAAGCTCCCTAAAACACGTGCCAACCCAAAAAAGTTCCGAATATGCTTTACCAGAGTCGTTATTTACTGCTCTAATTTTTTTTTTGGAATCAAGGATTGAAACGTTTAAGGTGAAAAAGCCTTGGTTTGAGAGTTGAGACAAATCCTCGGCGTTCGCAGCGCCCCTTTCGATCTCCCGCCCTGTAATCTGGGGGCGCCGCCATCTAATTAGGCTTCATTATCTCTGCCGCACTAAAGCCTTCGCCATCGATAAATAATACACTAGATTGGAACTTTAGAAATTCAATTATGCCTACTTCTGAATCAAAATATGAAAACAATTACGTATTAACTACTCCTAACTTGTAAGCAGAGATGATGGAATAGCATCCAGCAACCTTGGAATGATTTTTTACAAAACCGGCGCTGAACAAATTATTCAAATGTACATATTTATGATTATTATATCAAATAAATGAAAGGAAAATACTTTGTTTTAAGTCACTTTATTTTTATTTTTCGTCCATCGGTTTCGGTACCTCCATACCAACATCAGGACTGTTACAACAGTAAAAAAAATAAAAATAAAGTGACTTAAAACAAAGTATTTTCATTTCATTTATTTAAAATGTCAAGTCACAACGTGTTTGCTTCTTTTGAAAAAAAAGAAGAGATTATTATATCTCTGACTTGGCACACACTTATTTTATTTTGTTTCGTAGATAGTTTCAAAGTCTTGACAAGACCCGATACAAGTATACGATACCACAAATACATTATGTGCTGAAAACAATGTCTTTCTGTGGCATTCCTATCTTCTTCTTACACCAAGTTGAGTGTAGATCACCAATAATATCACTGTAATGTTCTTTAACCCAGTGATTGACATTGAACTTAAATAAAGATCGAGGTTCGTCGGGATTACAAGTATTATTATTTACAATGGTTTAATGTGTCCTAAGGTTTGCAATGAATATTTAACTGGACCAAACGTCCGACTATAGGAGGCTCTAAGTTATTCTGGATGACCCAAATACTGTAGGAGTCCAGTGGTCTATCATATATCGGCTATTTCCGTAACCGTTCATGCATTAGACACAAATACCTCTTCTAAGATGCTAAACTACATGTCTATACTACTGCATCTATTGAAGGATGTTGAAACTGCACGTACAATCCTATATATGACATTTATACTCCTGCATCGACTGTGCTAACACCATTCTAATCATTATCTTAACATTTTTGTAATTTCATCAAACCTTCGACCGTTTCCCCCACAGACATATTATTCATAGACTTGAGAATCAGGGAGAGGGGTAATAACCATCTGTAGCGGGGCGGAGAGGGATGAGTTGACGGTAATGATATGTGATTCGTTAATCCTTCAATACGACAGTATATAGGCATCACGCATTATAATATCACCATTTAGCTCTTAAAAGTAAAATCTGCTTTTGAATGAATAGACCTTTTTACATGGGAGCGCGAATTGTTCGCCCGGTTTGAACAAACTTGTGTAATCCATATAAAATGAAGAAAGGTTCGCTTGTTTTGAGAGTCGAATATTTTGTTACCGTGTTAAGTTAAGACACTTTTACAAATGTTTCATAATTTAGTTATCACAGTAAACTGCAACGTGCACACGACGGGACCGGGAATTTCGCTTCATGTCTAAAACTGATCATATTATATGATGTGAATAAGCTTAAAATAATGACAAATAATGCCTGCATTTGGAAGGTAATACGACAATTGGGTTTATACTCTTTTTCACTTCTATTTTTACATGTTTTAATAGCACAAGTTACCATTTTTGCCGTGTTATTTCGTAAAATGTACCGATAAGAGCTCGACGCTAGTCCGCACAAGAATGATGACGTCACATTTTCTAGATTCACGCGTACCTATACGCCAGCCCGTCCGGTTCCATGGAACCCAGAATTAAGGAGGGGGAAATAATACGCGTTTATCACTTAGGGCAGGTCTATACATATTCATATGTCTATGGTTTTCCCAAACGCCCATTAATCGTGCCCCTAGGAGTCTAGGTGATCTTGTTTCTTCAATATTCAGTCACCTCTTACATCCTTACTCAATACTCACGCATGCTTCCTCACTCGGATTTATCGAAACTCTTCGTGAACTTCTAGTTTTATTCTTTTTATGTGCAAACATGTAAAATAGTGGACAAATTCGATATAATGTAATAAGGTTAGATCATAATGAAATCTTTTGGAACACCTGGCTCAACAGACAAAGCGATAAAAAATATTGTTGATCTACTTTCGTTCATAAGTTTCATAGAGCCTATCCAGGGTAATCTTTTCCACTGCCTTTCCCACACGTAAACCTTAAAACCCTCTGCCTTACGAGATCCGGAACCCCGGGATCGCAAGCCGCAGTCCGCAGTCCACAGTCCGTAGTCCAGGCTCGCCGGCTATTTGGAGTATCGAGGTATTCGGGGCTGGTGATTGTCGATGGTGGATGGTGGATGGTGAATAGAGGATTGCGGATTGCGTGCGATCTGAAGCACGAATCAATCACCAGCTAGAGATATTCGAGTGAATTCAGATACCACAAATAGTTGGATTGATAATATGAATTGATTGGTTGTTTAGCTTATTCGTTATGTGTTTGGGAATAATACGCTTCTGAGGTAAAACGCAGTTGTTAGTGCTGATTCTGAATTTGAGGACCTAGGATTGATTTGATGTTGTATGTTCAAACATATGCATAAAAAAAAGACTAATATAAACATGGCAGTAGAGTGTAAAATAATTGTAACTGAATAGTTATATTTTGATATATGTAGGTAATATCTAATTCTTGTTTGCTCCACACAGTAAGGCCTGAGGAAAAAGTTCCTTAAAGGCATATCTCATCTTTGGGGATGTTGTGTGGAGGGTCTTTTTTTATGAATGGGAAGGAGAGAAAGTTCTAGAAAGGAAAAACTTTTTGGTCGGTAGGAATCTGGGGGTTAAAGTGTCCAGGAGTGAGAGACGTAAGAACCCATGTGAATTTGGGAGGCGGGAATGGGTACCGCCGCCCCGGGAACCATTTATTGGATAACCAACAACCCTGCCGTAGATCACCCCAAGTGATTCGGTATGTTTGGTTACTTAGCAGGGGTGCCCGAGTTCATGGAGTGAGGTTTGTCTAGGTCTTGGCGGCGGATGATTTGGATACACTGAATCCCAGATTCCTACCAATCCCTCATACTTTTACTATCCCAGAACTCTCCTTCATTTTCTTTAAAAAACCCTCCAAACAGCATCCCCAAAGATGACATAGGCCCTGAGGGAAATTATTTGTCTCAGGGCCTCCTGTGTGGAGCTAAGGAAAAAAAAAAACATTCCCACTGCAGTGGTAGGCGATGGGTCGAGAGAGTCCGGCTGGTGAGTTCTAGGTTAGCTTTCGGCCAACTGTCGGGTCACCCGAAAAACATAACATCTCCTCGCACATGTATGCAACAGCATAAATTGTTTGTTGGAGAAAATAAAGGAACGGTTTGTGTAACTCGAAAACGCTTATTCGAAGTCAGCTACACGTAGTTGCGGTATATTACCTGTAAATTTATGTGATTTACAACAATATTACGTAAATTTAAATGAAAAGAACGTATTGTTATTTTTACTATTTCATCTTCTTCAATAGAATCGTGAGAAGTTTACGCTTTCTACATTAATTATGATCTCCCAGTAAAGTTATTTAGCACCTTCCGGGCGTGGTTCTGAACCAAACCGCTCCGGGCATTTTCTGGAAGACAAACCATGAGTTAACATCACTTAAAATCAATATACCGCCTTGTGAACCTAACCACAGTTTCTTGGTGCGCATAACTTCTCCAGAGTCAACATATTTAATTGAAGTTGCTAATTGAATATTACATTTATTGTAATTATGTACATTTCAAAATATGTTAACCCTTAGGCCTCTCGCATATTTTGTCAGAAAGTCAGAGTATTTCTTTTTCTATATAGTACTTCCAGGGATTTTCTATATAGTACTTCCAGGGATATTTATAAATTATTGTAGTAAACAATTGACTCCTCCCATTTTTGCTATTTTCAAACTATCGCTATCTGAAGGAACATTTCCCGAAAAGTGGAAAACAGCCTTAATTACCCCAATCTTTAAAAATGGCAGTAAAAATGATGTATCCAATTATCGACCTATATCCAAACTACCGATTCTAAGTAAAGTACTGGAAAAAATTGTTTATGATCAATTATATTCTACTATCTCACCTTCACTCTTAAGTAATCAACACGGCTTCATGAAAAATCGCTCCACAACCTCAAATCTTGCATTTTTTATAAATTTTCTTCATGCTCAAATGGATATGCGATGCCAAGTAGATGCCATCTATACGGACTATTCCAAAGCATTCGACCGTGTTAACCATTATATTCTTTTACAGAAGTTATTAGGTCTAGGAATTCACGGTGATCTCTATAGATGGATCGCATCATATATTAGTAATCGGCACCAAATTACGGTTGTCAATGGCTTCACATCCTGCTTAATGGAAATCGCCTCAGGTGTGCCCCAGGGGTCGCATCTCGGACCACTCCTATTTAATATTTACATAAATGATATTTATGTATGCTTTAAAAATAGTCATTTTGTGTTATACGCGGATGACATGAAAATTTTTAAACCTGTACAGTCTTTATCCGATTGTATGGAATTACAAAGCGATCTTGATAATTTGTGCATATACTGTGAATCAAACTTATTGTCCTTAAACATTTCTAAATGTCATTCTATTACGTTTACTAGAAATAAAAATAAAATCAACTATCATTACAACTTGAATGATAAACCTTTACAATCTATGTCTATATGTAAAGATCTAGGTGTTTACTTAGACAGCAAATTAATTTTTGATAAGCATATCGAAAAAATTATCACAAAATCCTACAAGATGCTAGGTTTTTTATTAAGAATATGTAAAGCTTTCAAAAGTGCTAAGACACTAGAAATGTTGTTTTGTTCATTAGTCAGAAGTCCACTGGAGTACGCGTCCACAATATGGAATCCTCAATATAAGGTATACATAGATTTATTAGAAAATATACAAAATAAATTTTCGAAACATTTACTTTTAAAATACAACAAAACTACAAATAATATGTTAACACTACAAAAAAGACGCACATTGTCGGATCTATTGTTTCTGTATAACCTGCTTAATAATAATATTGATAGTCCCGAATTACTATCCGTCATTGGTTTAAATGCTCCAATGAGGCGTACCAGGCACACTTCTCTTCTTCATATAGAAGCCCACAACACCAATGCAGCAAATAACTCACCAATCACTCGCGCAATCACAACCTATACCCATTATGAAAGATTATTACAATTAGACATTTTTCACGAATCATTGCGAACATACAAAACAAAATTATTAAATTTCTTATCATTTTATTAAACTTTAGTGAGCAAATAATTTTTGATTTTAAAATGTAAAATTTTCTCCACCCATACTCTTTCATTTATGTTTTATTAGTCAACCAATGTTTGATTCTTTTCATTAGTTTCATCATAATATAGTTTTAAAACCCAGGCGAAATTACCTATTGATATTTTACAGATTTACGTAATAGGTACAAAACCATGTAATTTATTTAAAATACCTTACAACTTATATTTAATGTACTGTGTAAATCTTATAAACAAATAAATAAATAAAATAAATAAATAGTCCAAATAAAAAAATAACTGCGATTTTTCTTTCTTTTATATGAGCTCAACGCAGGAGGTCCTGAGGAAAAATAATCCCTCAGGGTGTGTTTTCTTTGGAGATGGTGTGTGGAGTTTTTCCTGAGAAGTTCTGGGAAGGAAAGGGTTTAAGGGGTGGATAGAAATAGGGGGATCAATGTGTCCTGGAGTGAGAATCCATCCCTCTCATTGCGGTGCAAGACGTTGGGTCAAGAGAGTCCGGCTGGGGCGATCAAAAGGTCTCCCTCAACCAGTCTCTCCCGATCCAGCCTGCCACGCAGTTGGTGGGCAAACGCATCCGCCGCCAAGACCCGGACAAACCTAACACCATGAACCCGGTCACCCCTGCCAAGTTACCAAACGTAGCCAACCACTTGCTCTGACCTGTGGCAGAGGTGTTGGTTGTCCAATAAATGGTTCCCCGGGAGGCAGTACCCTTACCAGCCTCCCAAATTAGAAGAAAGTATAAGAATATAATATAATTAAAATATATAAGTAATATCCGTGAAATATTTCTAGTGTTTTGTATGTAGTTTTTGTTATTTGTTTTAAACTTATGCTTTTTCGCTCAAATTTATTAATGTTAACCTCAATACAGGCTATAGTCCTAGTGAGGTTATTTTTTTATGTAAAAAATAATTTTTATATGTGTATGGTGAGAAGATATAAATAAATATATGTAACACGGGTATAATATATTCAACGATTTGATGTGTTATTGTAATGTTTTATATTATATTTTGTTCTATGTTATTGTCAAATATTATATTGTTTCACGGTTTTACGCTATATTCTTCAAAAACTGCTTGTATATAACTTTTGGTATAAATTCTATGTATGTATAATCCTCGCTAACATATTAGTTTATAATCTATAATCTATGTAAAAGCCCCTATAAGCGTATGACAACAATAAATAAATAAGTCGAAATAAATTAAAACACATACAGTTTTTACAAAACAAAATGTTTTATAAGCATTATTTCGTAAGTTCAAAGTCATAACTTTTTTATTTACAAATTGCAGTCGGAAACTTTTGTTTTATTGAGATGTCAATTTAATTCGTACGTGGTAATTTTTTAATTTGAAAATAAAGCGTGGTGTTTTCTCTTTATTTTTTTCTCTTAGATCATATTTCTCATCAAGACCCACGGAACCGGCACAGCGACGGTAATGGCTCGCGCTATCTCATTTCTTTAATACTACTGAGAGGGAGGCAAGAATAGTAACCATTTTCAGGGCTGGGGAGTCAATAAGGCAGTTCATAATTTTGTACAGAAACAGTACGTCAAGCAATTTTCTCCATTTGTAAAGAGCAATACGGTTACACTGATGATTTTCAAAACGATACGACAGGTGTTTCAAAAATTTTGTTTGAATAATTCGGTTAATTGGTATTGAGGATTCCAAATGAAAGGCACATATTTGAGATGAGATCTTACATAAGCCATGTAAGTAGTTCGAGTGTAAAAGGTTTATTGAATGGTTTTATGACTCGTAGAATGAATCCCATTTGGGCTTAGGCTTTTTTCAGAAATATGTTTTATATTATCTTTAAACAGTAATTTAGAGTCGAGTAATACTACAAGGCATCTGATTTTTTCTACTCGTTGGAGAGGAACATGGTTCAGATGGTAAGTGTAGATGATTAGGTTTTTATTTGGAAATAATTGGCTTTCTATGCAATGTTCATTAATTCGATTAATGCCTTCTTGTAATTTATTAATCTCATCTGAGAAAATATACAATTATGCATTTGTATATTTTCATATCGTCCACGTAAAAAATAAAAATCAGAATGACTGATGACAAATTTCATGTCATTAAATTTCATTATTTCCAGTAAACCCCTCTGTTCTTGTCGGAAATTCTCTAATTACCCTTTCCCATTTGTTCACCTCCTACTCTCTTTTTTTGTGTATATCTGTCAATATTTTGAATCATTAATTAGTTTTAATATTCTATTGAGGAAGTGTTCTTCCGAAACATGTAGAATTTGATTAAAATGAAAGCGGTCTATAACTTTATGTATTTTTATTGTAGAATTAACTATTTGCATAATTGAAATCAAAATCCAATCGGAGAAGTGGTGCCTAATTAGATTACTCGAGTAGCTACCTCTTCATCTGCTCGGGGCCTTTCCTTCAGGGGGTTCTTAGGAAGTCACATCTCGGTTATGTGTCTACACCTCTTTTGTGTGAGGGGCGTCTCTATTCAACAGAGGTAATAATTTGCAGCCGAATAAAGGGAACAGATTGAAGAACGTCGAGTCATGGCCTTTGGATGTCAGATAACAATAAGGAACAACCCTCCCCCGCACCCCCTAACCCCTCCCACGCACTCCCCTCTCTGCGCTGGGTGGAAGCTGCTTCACAACATAGGTAGGCACTGCAAGCATTGACAAAAATTACGCAGGAAAGAAATATGGTACCCTTCATACATTATACAAATACACAAATTATAAAATATAAAAATTAATAGTTTCTTATACAAATTAAGATTTTCTCTATATTTCAGTGTCAAGTGAAAATTTTTTGTAGATTTTTTGATACACTGGCAAACAGAGCTCAGGGCTGAAAAGTCGCCTTTCTCTTTTAACATAAGTTTAAAAAAATTTGGTTGTTGGAAAAATATCCTTTTGCAGAAATGTTGTACTAATATTATGATGCAGCCCAAAGAGAATTTTTCATTTTTTTGTATTATAAAGCTTATGAGCTATATTTATATATGTATATTAATTTATATTTAAAAAAAATATTATATTTTAACGTCTTCATAGGTCATGAATAACTTAGCAGAAAAGAGAAGCTCTTGTGCCTGATTTAGGCAACGTTCTTACTTCGTTTATATATTACAATATATTTTGTACAAAATATTTATTTTTTAATGTTAGTTTATTTAAAGAATTTTTTTCATTTTTTAACAACTCTCGCATTTGATTTTTGTTTTGCAACAATTGCATAGTAACACTGCCATGTTAAATTTACTCTGACGTGAAGTGATAAAAATATGTTTATTTGTTATTTTTATTGATTTTGTAAATTTGAATCAATTTGATTTTACATAGGTATTATTGATTACAGATTTTGGCTGCATTTAATTTTATTTTTTTAATCATCATCAAATCAGCATCGAACTTGCTAGTTTCGGTTTTCTGTGCGTCCTGCCTAATTTTTGTTTAACAAACTCAAATTTGTTTGGAATAAGTGTCGTATTTTAAATTATAACAGGCGCGCCTGAATTCAGAAAAGTGATAAAGTACCTTCCCACCTACATAATATATTATTTAATATACAACATTTTCAAAAATTAAACTGGTGGCTACAACGTCATTATGACATAGAAAACGTCTTGTAAGATAGCTGTCACATAACGTTGCCCGGCGTTTTCTTTCTCGAATAAAAAGGAACGTATAATTTTGCGGAAAATGGCAAAAGGCATATTTTAATTCGTTCTAGAAAATTTATTCGTAAACACAAAAAATAGAAATACCGCAATCATTTTTTTTTATTTTTTAATAAAAAGTGGCGAGAAGCGAGACCTGTCATTAAAATTCCCTTAAACCGTTTATGACTAGATAAACTACTAGCCAATAAAAACACATTTTTCAGCTATATCCAAGAAAATATTTGGTCTAGAACATCATAAAGCTCTTTCGGATCAATTTTTTAAGTATTTTAAATAATACTTCTGATAAATTTGAGGTCCTATGTAGTACACTTTATGACAATGGGACAGTGGTAAACGCGGGACCCACATCCACAATGGACGACCGGCCAGAAATGATATTTATTAAAATTTAAGGGTGCCCCTTTCGAGTCCGAGCGTAGGTTTGACATAACGACCTGTCTTTTTAAAGTGAGTTTTTATCGTGTCGTTGTATGTGTGGCATTTTAATTTGTATAAGAGAATGGTTGTCCGCTGCATGATTTGAACCACAGTACTCTGTTATCAGATGTTCAAGGGAGTTTTAGCTGATAAATCTATTTATTATAAAAGTAGGTATCAACATTATTTGTATCATTATGTTGATCATCCTTGGGATCAATACCTTGCATATCGGGAATATTGTTCTAAAATTGATTCTGCATGAAATAAAATAAAATAAAAAATCGATTTGTCGGGTTGAGGCAAGTCCAAGGGGTCAAGCACAATCGAAAACTTTACAATATCGGATCAATATGCGTAACTTCCGACGATTTTATATCGACATACTGAGCGCAATGAGAAAACGATATACGGAAGCAATGCTGGCGGACCTACGAATTCATATCTCGATACGTCAAACGCTAATCAATTACGTTAAAATATATTTTTTTAATTGAAATGCTAACCTAAATATGCATTGGCAGTCTATATTGGCAGTCAGTATTTTGAAAACAAACTGGAGTTAATCAGTTATGAGGTAATTATTTATATTTCAACCATGTTCGTTTCTCAAAGATAGAATGGAATAAATTGATTGCGTCTTAAATGAATTATTATTATTTTTTTTTTTTTTAAAGTTAAAAGAAATATACATATTTTGCTTTGTTAACTTATTACATTGATACAAATAATATTAATAATGATGGTTTACTACCTAACACCAAGTAATACATTTTTTTAAGTGAGAACATTTTGGTTTTGCTCATTAATTTTGAGAGCAAACAGTTTTTTTTTTTAAACTTAATTTATTTTCGGTTGTCAGGCTATCAGGAAGGAGATTATATATGTTTATACCCTCATAGCCTATGTTTCTTTTGCCACACTCTGTCTTTGTTGAATTTGTGTATAATTTATTACGTTGTCTTGTGTGGTGTTCATGTAATTGTGATGTTTTCATAAATGTAGTATTTGTATTTTAAGTGTATGAATCGCTTATACGACTTCTTTCATTTCTAAGTGCTTTGGTAGTTAAATCCGCTCATTAAATAAGTCAGTAATTTTGCATAACGAACGCAGATATACGTGTATATTGGTAGTCAAATGAACCTTTACTGATACTATTTAATGGAGGTCGCGATAGAATTTATCAATCATCGCGTCGGTCGGAATATCTGTTCACAATCGTAGACCGTGCTCTCAAATTTTGATAACTGACCACAGATGACGGATTTAGTCAATATCGTATTGATATATGGTTTTATCGAACGTCTACATATTCTAGACTTCCAGTTTATTATTTAGGATTTTAAATACTAAGATTTAATCATAAATTTAACGTCGTGGTTGAAGGCAGTTGAAGTTATGGAATTTGAGTGATTCGATGTAATTTGTAAAGCGTAAGTTTAGTTTTTAATATGTAATTATTGGGTCTGCGATATTATATTAGTTTCTATAACTCGATCATCATATTTCCATGGCAAATTACAGTTTTATATACCACTTTAGGTAGACATTGCAAATTAAACTACTCTCATTTGACTGTAATCATACTTAAATTTGACCGCGTTTACTCGTAAATTTCCAAATTCGAGGATCGTAAACGAAGTCAAAATAACGAACATAACGCTTTGTGAAATAATGAATTCAACATAAATATAAGTGAAAATAAATATTTTTTGAATGTTTAAAAGCAGTATTGAAGATTTCAATAAAAAATAATTATTGTATTATTTCTAGGTGTATATTGGAGATTTGGTTGTGTATTAGTAATATGAGTATTGTATCGCTTTTACATGTATCTGCATACTCAACTCAAATATGGATTTTTCGGAGATGTCTGCCTAGTAAACTGGACAATCGATATAATTAAATAAAGACTCGAAAACAGAAATAGAGTTGTCTTCAAATTTATGCAACAGAATGAATTTGATTTATTTTTACATTACACTCCTGTTATCTGATTATTGAATTCCGTTGATTTCAAAAATTTGTTTTTATTGAAAAACAAGCTTTAAACATATCCTTGGATTTTGAATTATCTTTCAAATTATTTTCTAAAGGTAGTTCTAACGATTTGTGCAATATATATCTCAAGTGATAATGCTAAAATATTTATATATTTTTTTTTTATAAATTTCCCTTCTACGCCCACTCACAGGTACTGAGAACTTGTAATATCAAATATTTTTTCTGATAATTTTTTTATGATTGATGATCTGACTACAATAGATGAACATAAAAATTATCATATTTTTACAATTTTCAAAGATGTGAAGATAATATTTAACTCTCCCTTTTCAGTCGTAGACACACAATGTTAAAAAAATAACCCTTCAAGCTTTTAAAAATAGGTTTAGCTTTAGACAAAGGGGTTTTACTTTTTTGTGAAACGTATTTCGTATTATATTATGTTATGAATATGTGCGCCGCTTCGTATTTTACGAACAGGAAAATGATTTATTTGTTTTTGTAGAAGTTCATTCAATTTCTGTATTCATTCTTTGGACATCCCACAAACAAGATTGCCTTTGTAGTATCAGGACTGTCAAACAAACCCGCTGAGAAGAGAAAACATGGGACCAATGCAGTGGAAATGCAATTACTTACCAGAAAGATATAGTTAAGTTATAGATAGCTCTTACGTAAGGAAAAATAATAATACTTCCTTCAAAAGTTTAAAAAAGTATAATTTTTTTACATTAGCGCCACACGGGAGGCCCTGAAGAAAATAATTTACTCAGGGTCTATGTCATCTTTGGGGATGCTGTGTGTAGAGTCTCTGTAAAGGGAAGTTTTGAGAAAAAAATGGATGAGGATTGGATAAGAGTCTGGTGTCAAGTGTGTCCAGGAATGACTGACAAGTGAATCCATCCCTTCCACTGCGGTACACGGATAAAAATGTTACTCGAAAAAAAGATAATTTTAATAGTAAAAACGGTTTAAAACGGGACTGAAGTTCTTACGAACAAATTAACAGGGTTTCAATGTTTATTGGCGGGAAAATGTAAGAATAAACATTCAAACCTGTTAATTTGTTCGTAAGAACTTCAGTCCCGTTTTTAACCGTTTTTACGAATAAAATACAACCACAATACTCGAAATAACAATAAAATCCACATTCCTCAAACACACACTACAAAATATGGGATAAAATCTCTGAACTATATTGCCTATACACTATATAATTCGCTTCCAGATATGTACAAAAACATCCAGCATAATAAAAAATTGCAAAGCAATGCTTTAAAAGAATATTTTTTAACTATATTTAAAAATGAAAATATGTAATCGTCTTGTCATTTTTTGTTATATCTTATATACTCGTATCAGTTTTTCCCTCTCTTTACTTGTTTTCTCTTGTTGTTTGTTCTACTTAACCTGTCTTTATTTTTATTTTTATGCTGTACTGAATGTAAAACATATATTATGATATCAAAATACCTTTGTAAAATTGTAACTACTACCTCCTACCTATGAATTGTAAGTTCCTCCTGTCCTAAAATGAGTTTTGTAACTCATCGGGATGGCTCTAGCAAGAAATAAAAACAATGTAAAAAAAAAAATGATCGTATTTTAGAATAACATTTTTCTCCGCGTGGAAAGACCCAAAACGCCTAATTACGGAAGTTCAATTTTTTTGTTGATGTTAGCGGTTGCAAACTATTGTTAGATCATGAAATGGTTATTAATATTTGATTAACAGTCAATATGTATCGATTAAAACTTAAAATACTTAAACCAAAATGTTTTCTGAAACTTTTCGAAAGAGATACAAGTTATACTAAATACCGATTTCTAGAGCTTCTAAATAAATATTTTACCTACTTCATGAAACTATCTTTATTACAGCGGAAGCGTGAGGAGGTAATTGCCAGGGACGTGCCATTCAGAGGGAGTGAGTATTTTGAGATTACTGATTTACAGTAAAATCTAGTACTACTGCCTGAGATAGATATTTTATAAGATAAACGTTAATAAAATATTTTTCGGTTAATTAGACATTAAAAACATTTTTTTACGTAGATAAGTGCTTACCTACGTACACGGAGAAAAATGTTATTCGAAAAAACGATAATTTTAATAGTAAAAACGGTTTAAAACGGGACTGAAGTTCTTACCAACAAATTAACAGTGTTTCAGTGTTTATTGGCGGGAACATGTAAGAATAATTTGTTTTTTATACGTAATTTCGTACGTATATTCAATGTTTATTGGCGGGAAAATGTAAGAATAAACATTGAAACCCTGTTAATTTGTTCGTAAGAACTTCAGTGCCATTTTTAACCCCTTTTTACTATTAAAATTATCGTTTTTTCGAATAACATTTTTCTCCGTGTAGGTTCCTAACAAATACAGTTTCTAATTTTATTTAGATTTTTTTATAAATTAATATGTAGATTATTAAAAAATAAGAAATAAATTATTGCAAGAGAAAAGTTTGTTACTTGAACGTCGACTTTTTCCAAACCAATTCAAACTAGGGTAGCTCGCGCTGTAAACAGACTTGAGGTAACCTAGATTACCTGTAGGAAATGTCTCGGCACGCCCCTGGTAGGGACATATCCCCCTTTTGTGCTGAACCGCGGATAACTGAAGTCTCCTGTCAGCGGGGAGGCAGACGCCACAGGAGAGGCTCACAGGAATGTGGGAAAAGTCTAACAAATGATTATTTTTTAAACAGAGATGTTGGCATTTTTAAATTATCAGTGCAAAACGATACCTACTTAATGCCCTTTATGATATCTTTAAATTTAGTATCCACAAATTCAATTCGTTCACTTTTACAACTTAGGTTGGAAATTAGATTACCTAACCTAACTATTTTTAAATTTAACTAAATATACATGTATGTGAGTATGTATACATGTGTATATATGTATGAGTATGAGTATGTATACATGTGTATATGTGTATGTACATGTGTGTACATATATATATATATATATATATATATATATATATATATATATATATATATGTATATATAGATGTTTTCACCTTTTTGTTATACCTTTTTATTATATTTTTGTTTTTATTTTAGTTATTCTATTGTTAAACAATGATTAAAATGTAAAATTGTTGTGTGTAAGAGGTGAAATAAATTGAAATAAATAAATAAAAAAATATGTATATATATCCACATCTAAATATAAAAATACAATCACAGAAATTCCTGCAACATCAATTACCTCTGCACATATATGTACTACATTTTTAATTCTTAATCTTTTTATTTTAACCACCACTGTTTTATACCCACATATTATAATGCCCACGCACAGGCTTCGCCTTTGTGGGATTTTTTTTGTTACCTTTTCATTTATGTTATTATGTATGTATCTACTTGTAAATGTATGTATCAAAAAATTTTGCCAATAAAAAAAAAAAAAATACGAAATAATGACTCTGAGAAATTGTTTCAGCAAAAACCTCAATTTAAAAACCGTCAAAGAGCTTTTGCAACAAATGCAAAGAAATAGAGAAATAAATTCCTTTGAATCTATGTAGATGGATTTTTTTAAACATATCTTTCTTATTCTAAAAATTTCATAGAAAGTGTTTATATTTTATTTTAACGAATGGATTTTATTTACCTATCCTTACAATACCTTTTTTCTGTTTTTTTTTTATTCTTGGAAAAAATATTACCATAAATACATTTTAATGTTTTTCTTATTACATTTTTTATACGAATAAATTTTTGGTGATGACATTCGTCCTACCAGCCAGGTTTTATATAATATATGTCATAAATTATTTATTTATATAATTTGTACATTTATTTATAACAATTACAGGCAATATCCCTAAGCCTAAGACGTTATAGTTGTACTATTTATGCAGTGTACATGCAATGCCAAAAATCTCACAAATGTGCTATAGGACACAAAAAATAAATCTATTTTTTTATCCACCGCATTCAAAAAGCACGTAGCTCTCCCCACAGGTGAGTTCACAAATAAATTAGTGCGGCTTGCTCTACTATATAGAAGATTGTGATGACGTCCTCGAGAGTGAGACTCTGGTACAAAAAAATTTAATTGGGTCAGTATCTCATTATTAGATAAGTGACCGTTTATTAGTTGAAAAAAATTTTTAAGCAAAGCAATACCTCTACATGTCTCTAGGGAGTGGTAATTGGTCATGCCTAATATATAAATCGATGGGTAAAGCCAAGGGTAACATCCATAGAGCCGCGAGAATAAAAACCTTAAAAATTTGTTATGGCCTCTTTTAATGCGTAAAGTGTGTGTTAATTCGTGTGGGGCCCAGATGATCGAATTTGGCTCAAGTACACTCAGGACGTGTTATATAATAACGTCAGTGTTTTTGTGTTACGAAACGGATATGAGTTTCTAATTACGAAGCCGAAAAGCCTGTATGCTCTGCTTATTAACGATGTGTTGGTGAAAAGTTAGTTTGTTGTCGTAAATAACTCCTAGATCTTTGATTTGGTTTAGGTGTTGGAGAATAACTTCATTAATTGTATATTCAAATACATGCGGTTTCTTTGATCTTGTATACGAGTTGAATTGTCTCGGTAGCCAATTGGAACCGTCTCCTAATGTGCGGTTTTTCAAATCAATAATTAAGAACGAAATTATTCAATTTACACATTTTCAGTAAAATTATCAGAGTCAGAAAAATTAACTATAAATCTTCCACATATTTTAACGGTATTCAAGTTTGTGTACCCATACATCATGCTTCTCCAATTAAAATAAATGTAATACAACGTAGACTTTGAAATGTTTTACTTCAACTTTTTTTTTTCTTTATGCATATTTTTTTTTGTATATATTTATTTCTTTTACATGTATTTCAACTACCACACTAGACACATGCCCGTATTATGAAAACCGAAAAGTTATGCTGTATTAACTTACGTCCCTATAATCCACGACTTTTGGTGTCCGTGCCGCTCGCTGTGAACCTAAGTAGAAATCTTTGGCCCGATTCTCGTAGTAAATGCCTGAATAGTGAAATATGTGGCACCTATGTTTTGATCGTCGGCTCTTTATCGGTCATTTTTCTCTTCCACAATACTTGGCGGCGGGAGGGACGGTGTCAATTTATTACTATTTTATCTAAGGGTAGCCGAAACAGAAGTGCGCAGTATGGGGGAAGATGTAAGGCAGACGAAAGCTCTAGGAATTCAAAAAAGCATGTTTTTTTAATGGCCGTGATTCTACTATCAGGAATTGATTTGGATGAAAGCGATCGGTTTTAAATCGTTAACTGAAAATGTAGGTTATTTAAAATAAAAATAAAACGATTTAACATATATACGTAAGAAGGTCTGCTCCGATATGAAATAAATATTAACTTAATTCTGTTTTCGAAAGAAGAAAATATTACAAAAATCGTAAATGGAACCAATCTAAAAAGATGAAATAATAACTTCGTAATTCAATTTTCAGTTATTTTGTAAAGTAATTTATTTATATACATTTTTCCAGTGGAGTTTTAATGTGCGAAAAATCAACCCGCAATATTTTATTGGATTTTAGTGAGATTTGAACCCTCCCCTACCTAGTGATCGAAATCTATTTTCACATGTATATTAAAACCTTATTTATGTTTTGTTATTATCTAATATATAAAAAATAATGTTTGTTTGTATGTTATGCGAGGCCATACCGTTCATCCAATTGCGATGAAACTTTGGGAATATGATGTGCGCTTACCCGGGATGGTTATAGGATAGTGAGCTCTGGCGTTATGAAATTATTTCCTATACTATTCTTGAGATTGAGAAATTGAATTGTTGTGAACATGCCCGCGAATATTTCTATATATACTGGTGAGCTCTGGCGTTATGAAATTTGCATAAAAAATTTGAAACGGGTCAAGCAAGTTGTTATGACAAATGGGTATACTTTATGGAGATAAGCGGCAGGGAAAAAAAGCTGGAAGGGGGGAGGGTATGCGTGAGTGGCGATGAGGAAAGGATTCGTGAGGAAGGGGTTCGCGAGAAGGGGGACAGCGGGAGAAGGAACGGGGAATGCGGGGAAGGTGAAAGGGGAACGCGGGAGGAGAAGGAGACGCGGGTGGGGAAAAGGAGGTGGAAGGAGAACGGAGACGAGTAGGAAAGGACACGAAGGCAGAAACAATTTATTTATTTAAGTGGCATACGCATGCCGGGTATCAGCTAGTTTTTTTTATAAATTTCACATTACAATATTATTTTGCATTATCACTGAGATTTGAAATGACATGACGTTTCGACTGAGGTTTGAACCTTCCTACCCAGTGATCGGAATCAACTGCGTTCCATTAGGCCAAATCCGGAGTTGGTATGTACAACATTTATTTAGTATGCTAAGTGCTTTAATCTTCGAATTTCTGAAAAATGCGTAGATATCCGCGACTGTTCGTGATTGCCACCCAAGAGTTGATAGAATGCTTTGTTATACACAACTAGTCTATCTGCCGAATTTCAGTTCGATCAGATGTCGTGAAGTGGATTAATTTCTTCTTCCAAGATTCCATTTCATTCATATTCAATCATGAAAATAAAAGTGAAATTCAAATATAAGAATTACTCGTCGTATAGATAATCTGACATAGACTATATAGATTTTTTTACATCACGAATTTCTGAATATTGTTTGGTTTAAACATAGTAGGTACAACCTCATAATTTATTATTTAAAAAAAAATTATTATATTTTTTTCCTTTTATTATTCTCATCAACCCTGATTTGTTAACCCTTTCAGACCTGAATTAAAACTAGCAGTTGTATAATATAATATGTATTTGATGCTTAATGACAAGTGTTATTTGAACAAAAATGGTGTTTTTTTTATTCATAATTTAGATTTTGGAAGTTATTGCTACTTTCATTTGAAAGAACTAGATGTCAGAGAATGACAAATCTTAATCTGTGTACCAAAAATATAACATAAATAAAAAAACGTTAAAATTGAACACTGAAAAAATACTTAAAAAAATAGGTCGAGATAAAATAGAAAATCATCATTTATAATATAAAAATATTATCCCCTTAACTAGTAGCTAAAATTTAATGAACAAATTGCGTGCTGAGCCAGTTGTATCAGAAATTAGAAAACGAAAACCGCCAATTTCTATTCGCTCCAGATAGTAAGGAAAAAATTCTGGAATCTATGGATCCTGGAAAGGGTTAAAACTTAAGCTTAGCAAGGAATGATAAATGACTCTTTTAGCTATTTTAGGTTACTAATAACAAGCTCTGTGCTAACAATATAACATACATTTCCTCAGTTTTCAAAACAAAGCACTAAATTATAACTCCACGAAAAAATAACACCTCATCAGTAAACGTACAACTATATCATAATGGATTTATTATGACGTTTTTATGGTCGCCATCTTTGCTAGAATCCCTTGTGCCTAAAAATCTTTGCTGATCAAAGTTCATTTGATATTCTAACCTAAGTTTCAAGAATCCACTTGTTTAATTTTAAAATACCAGCTAGCTATTTTCGTCCTAAAATTCTCCAAATAGCCCTTTCATCGCTTAGATCAAACAAATTGACCGCTCAGGGATATTTTCCCATTATGCATCTAAGGTACGTTGAAGGACTAAAGTTTTTTGTGGTTGTGCGTGTTTTAAACCAAGATACATCTTGTTTTTTTTTTATTATTAGTTTTGTGTTGTTTTCTTTCGTTGAAATCATTTTGTTTTCAACAGTTTATGGGATTAAAATGTTGTGTCCTATAACAAATTCAGGATATTCTACCCTTGGACGTAATAGTATCGTAAAAATAACAAGGATCGCTTGAAACCTTTCTATACCTCTAACCTATAATACTGAATAACTAACGAGTTTGTAAATTCATTCGGAATGTAGAAGAAAATGGTGATATTTTCAGTCATTTTACCCACGTGTTCTACGAACAGTAAAGCCATCTAGAAATAGCAATGTTTATGTAAACACCAAACAATAATGCCGTTGCTTTGAGCCGGTAGGATTATTGCCTTCGCAATTAGGAAACGTTGTGAAGCGAAAGTTATTTGAAGAGGGGAAGTATATACATATATTTATTTTTTAACCAACCTCTTTAGAAAAGTCTACCTATGTAATTCCTACTATCTACTAAAAATTGATAGCGCCCTTGAAATTGACAATTGATATCGAACTAAATATAAAATTCACAATGGATATTGAATCAAAATAAATAAATTGTGTCGCGACCAGAAGGATTTTTGGTTTTCAATGAGCACTTTTATTATTAACGTGATGGATCCGTGGATCGCGCTATCTCATTTCTTTAATACGCATAAGGGAGAAGCTAGAAAATTATTACTTTTCTTGCCTCTCCCACACCCGTATTAAAGAAATGAGATAGCGCGCCATTACGGTCGTATAATAACAAAAGCGCTCAATCAGCCACGGAAAACTAAAACTTTATGATCCTTCCATAATGTTTCTTTGCACAAACATTTGGTTCAATATTTGTGATACATTGACGAGAAAAACCAGACAATCTTTAAAATTCCTATTAATATTCATGATTTAATTTGAAAAGATAGGTGCCCTAAAATGATTGAATCTTGTAAGACCATCACTAAACTGATGCCAAGATTAACCGATCTTATTGAGCAGACAGCCCATTTAAGAATATCTTCAAACTTGAGTCGTTTTTTACCGTCCACCCCATACGATGCATTACTAATTACTATCCCACGGTATGATTTTTTGGGCCATCCCGCCGTCATCAAGGCGCACCCGAACCCCAAGTAATAAGATGTCAGGATCTTATCTCAGGACCATACATCATCACCTTATCGGCAGCGCCACCGAACACTTTCCTTGCAGTCATCCCCGATAGGCAGAATGTGAGAAATGACATATTAAAGCTTTTTAAAACTGCCTAATGGCTGTGGGTAATTAGAACACTTAATAGTACACAACATAGTACACAAGCTGAAAAAAAGTCTTACGAAAATGTAGGCTAATCGTTTTTCTTATCTTTATTTATTATTATGTGAATGCCACACAGAAAACGTTGTAAAATGCCACGTTGTCAAACTGATATAAATCAGTTTAACGGGACTTAATGTAAAATTATGTAAAAACAAATAATGTTAAAAAAATAAAAAAAAACTAAAATAAAATAAAAAAATGTGTACTTCTTAGAGTCAATGAGAGCATGGGTTACGTTTTGGACAGAAAATGTATTGTTTTTATTTATGTACCGTACCTAATGAGATCATGGGTTACCTGTTGGACAGAAAATGTATTGTTTTTATTTATGTACCGTACCTAATGAGATCATGGGCTACGTTTTGGACAGAAAATGAATTGTTTATATTTATGTACCGTACCTAATTTGTTGTTAAATCCGCACAAGAGTTCCAATTGCTTGCATCTGGAGGCAGTGAAACTACGGCATCCAAAATCGGGGTATCTTGTAAGTCTGAAGGTAGTGGGAGGGGAAGAAGATGTGGTAGAGGGAGGTGGGTAAGTACCTGGCTATTCAGATTTGGTCAGCAAACACGGTTAAACCCTTTCAAGCATTGTTTCAATTCTGAATTGTGATCTTGCACACACTCTCCACTCTGGAAAGTTACGTAACTTTAAACTTATGGATTCATTTGCATTCATACATGTTCTCTGTTATTCTGACTTTTGACACTTCCCTAACAAGTTTATGATTAAGGTCCAGTGGTGCGCACTCTAAAAGAAGATGAAGGGGAGATACGTTAATACGAATGTTAGAGGGAGCATTGTCATATTAAAAACAATGATATTCAAGCGAAAATTGTGAAAATGTTTAATAAAACACGACTCGTTTAAAATAGAGCAGAAATCTCGACAAACGCTTAAGTTACATTTAAAGATATTATCGCGATTTTTTTCTATCAAGTGAATTTCATAAAATTACCGTTTCTGCGCGACAGTTTCCAAATATTATATTAAAAAAAAAAAAATTTGGGAACTTAAAAACTGAAAGTATTCAAGAGACATATGTTATAAATTGGTAGAAATGCGGAATGCCGGGCATTAATTTGTTATGAATCCTTAGAATCCCCATCTTCTTCCTTCTTAAACCAAATCAAGGTTGTGTAATTTTCCTACCGACCAAAAGAACACTGATTTCATTTTAAAATCACAAAATAATCCATTGTTAATTTGAAAACGATAAAAATAAAAGATGTTTAAAAAGCATGTTAAAAAAGCGTATGAACCAGAGCCCTGATTTGTGATAATGATTGATTGGACAAATCCGTAAAACGGTCATTTGATTCCCGACAACCAATAATTATAAACGAATTTATCTGTTGTAATTCACCGCACCGTGTTCACTAATACCCGCTGATCACAGTTTAAGCACAATTCTTCCGTAAACCGAGTGTAATTAAATGCTGGTTAAACAGATTTTTTGTCAGCAGATTTCTTCAAAAGGGTTCAAATTGAAACTTCCTTCAGTTTGGTCACAAGCTACGCCCTGTCCTTTTTTGCATATTCAGTCCAAATTAGAGCTGTAATCTGTCCAATAATTTAATGAAGACTAGTTATAAATAATATCGAATTAATATTACAGTAATTGTCAGATTAGTAAAATTGGATCGTATTTCCAAATTAAAAATATGGTATTAACCTCGATGATAAATTAAAGACCATTTTTGTTTTTACGTAATTTTGATAACTTAACTACCTACGATTAAGGGAGCCTGCTATGCCTCAATACAAATTACCATCCCATCAAAACTGTGGTTTCAACAATTCCCCCATTTTGATCCATCATGAGAATCGCACGTTGTTCCGTTACTTCTCACCTTTTTAAAATTCACGTCCTTAACTTCCTAGATTGTACATTTTGTGGTCTAGAAGTGGGAACTTTAGATCATATATGTTTTGGTCGTCCCTCTGTAAACAAATTTCCTATCTTCTATCAAGCCTTATCTAGAATTGCCTCCCCTCCATTCAACACGGCTGGCGAAGTCCAGCGGTAGGGCGTTAGACTCCCATTCCGAAGGCCGCGGGTTCGAACCCGGCGTGTGCAAATAAATTTTATTTTATTGCTTTATTTTATTTCACAATAATTATTTAAAATAATATATAGTATATTTGCGGCACGTTCCAGAGGGGAAGATACTATTAGTATCGCCCTGGTGTAAGACCACCATTCAGAATTGAAACGTTGCTTGAAATGGCTTTAGCCGTGTTTAGTGACTAGAACTGAATAGCCAGGTACTTCCCCACATATCATACCCCAATTGGGGATGCCATAGTCTCACTGGCTCCAGACGGGAGCAGTTGGGACACTTGTGAGGTATTATTCACTATTAAAAAAAAGCATCTACTCTCTTCTAAGTCTGAACTCGACTCCATTCTTCATTATCTGAAATTTGTCCATTTCAATAAAATTAATACTTAAATTCACCTATCATTTCTCAAATGCCGTAGAACAACCCTTGGAGGGTGAAGATCAGACATAATTTTTTGTAGTACGTAAGTATGATGGATTATCCATCGTACATTAAGAAATTAGTTGAAGCATTCTGTTAACTTCCTTGATAAAGTTTTGAATGCTGCATAATTTTGGCATAATGTAACTCACTACTTATATCCACGCTGTACCTTGTCAATGTGTCCTTAAATACAAATAACCAATGACATTTTTTCATCTCTTTCAGCACGTCGCTTCCTCATCAGCAACCCCAGCAATGTGGGAGCGGGTTTGGCCACCAGCCCTGGGCTGGGCGGTTCCTGGCCCAGCGTATTCAACCTGGCCACCAAGGCGCGCATCGAGGCCAACGCTACCTGCGGGGAGAATGGCCGCGAGGAATACTGTAGGGATCAGCCGAGGTGACTCTACTATTAATACTTTTGATTTTTGATTTCTCTACCGTGTATCTTCAAAGTAATGATATTTTGTTGTAACTATACTTATGTATAAATTAATTATATTATATTTAAAACGTTTAATCAGAAGGCAGCAAATAACAACAAAAAATTATGGGTGTTTTAGAAATAATTAATGCTTGTTCACGCCTAGGGACGCTAATTCTACAAATCAAATCTTATTTTTTGGAAAATTCGTAATTTTCGCATTACTACATTCTACGTTACGATGTAACTAACTAACTAACCATCAAGCCGTTTCCCCGCAGGGGTAGGCTGAGGGGATGGACCGCCAAACAACTCGGTCTTGGCACACACTCTTGGCACAATAATCAGATTCATACATCGTCTCATACATTCTCTTATATTATTCCGACTCTTGACATGGCTCGACTCAAGAATCTGGTACACTTGATGGTGCCATGTCTTCCTCGGGCGTCCACTACTTCTTCTACCATTCATATTTGCGTCATATATTCTCCCTACACTAATTTCTGCGTTCATTCGCTCTACATTCTCAAACCATCTGAGGGTATCTTTCTTAATCTTAATGCGATATACCTACGGAAAATTGGTTAAATTTTATCTCATACCTTCTCCTCCTTCTAACAAGTTGGATATTTCATAGACAAATTGGATATTTTGACGTTAAATACACACTTAGGAATAGACTTTTAAAAAATAAATTTGAGAAATCGCCAAAAGGGTTGGTGAAATTCCTCAAACTAATAGGTTTTTTTTTTAATACATAACACTTCCATATATTTTCGTTGTTTGCTTTTGGGGTGTTATGCCGTGTTGCGCTACCTCCTTCTTTAGCCGACGTTTCGGACAGCGTTGCAGTGTCCATCATCAGGGCAGATCCAGCAGATCCGACGTAGTGTAATTGAAACGTCGGCTAAAGAAGGAGGTAGCGCAACACGGCATAACACCCCAAAAACAAATAACGAAAATGCTTTTGGCCGTGAAAATCTAAAAACGTATCTCACGTCCATATTGTTTTGATGTAAAATAGATAATTAGGTACCTTCAGAGACATTTAGAAGTGTCGGTGACATAGATCTCTTTTCTAATTCGCTAGATACGCTTTTTTAGAAGGTACCACAAATTTTAAACATCAAGCTCCATTTTAAAGCTGTGTTTGCATCCAGAAGTCGTGCGGCCCACTGCGCGGTGTGCGACGCGCACAGCCCGGACCCCGCCAAGCGGCATCCCGTGCAGAACGCTATTGACGGCAACACCAACCACTGGTGGCAGAGTCCTTCGCTGGCCGAGGGCGAGGATTTCCAGTACATCACCGTCACGCTGGACCTCGGACAGGTGAGTGTCTTTTCCTTTACATCGTTCTGATATTCCCATGTGTTTAGTGGTCGAGGAAATAAAGCAACTTCTTAATTAGTGTCATTATTTGACGAATTCACGTGTCATTACACTGTCTCATCGCCATTATTACTTCCTTTATCATTATTTTTCCCACTATTATCAACGCTGTTGCAACTCCGAGTTGTCTCACAAACTCTTTAAGTAAAGACTCAGGGGTCAACAAAACTCTTTGGACTTTAATTCGTGATAGATTATATTGATCTAGAATGGCTTTATTAGCAGGCGATATGAATGATTCCAGGCCTCGACCTCGCAATCGTATTTATCTAAGTCTCAATCCCTGCATCAGCTTTGTTACCAGTTCCATTTATGAGTAACCTTGTAAACTGCTATCTAGGATATATCAAATGTAATCATCATAATTATCATCACTCTCATCGTCATCATCAGCATTTTCACTATCATCAGTGTCGACATCATCATCATTAACATCATCGTCATCATCATGATTATCATCACTCTTGTCATCATCATCAGCATTTTCACTATCATCAGTGTCAACATCATCATCATTAACATCATCGTCATCATCATAATTATCATCACTCTTGTCATCATCATCAGCATTTTCACTATCATCAGTGTCGATATCATCATCATTAACATCATCGTCATCATCATAATTATCATCACTCTTGTCATCATCATCAGCATTTTCACTATCATCAGTGTCAACATCATCATCAATAACATCATCGTCATCATCACCATTATGATCGTTTTCATCTTCATTATGATCAACATCATCGTGGTCATAATTGTCATCATAATAATTGTTATTAACATCGTTATAGAAAGATTTGGATATTGTTAGTTTTTTTTTTTGAAAACATCATCGTTGTTATCATTATCATCATTAACAACGTTATAATATCTAGTTTGTATATTCATCATACTCATTATCATCACTATCGACTTTAACAGTATCTTAGTTATTACAGCGGTAACCATCTTGGGAGTTGAAAGGGCTTGGACAAATGTTCAGAAGACCATGCCAAATGCCATACCTAATAATACATAACCTGATTGCCACGGAATATCATTTGTTTCTTCTGACGGGAGTTAAGCGTAAATTTAAATTCCCATATACAACCGAGAATCAAAAATCAGAATCACAAATATTTGAAAAATGTTACCATAAATTCCAGAAATACTTTGAAGTGTAGAAGAATAAGTATAGCTCTAGTGACATAAGACTATGACCAATTGATATTTTTATTAAATCACTTGGTCCCAATTCGTTCTCCAATCCAATTAAGTAAAGAGTAGGTATAATAAACTATGTTAATTTATTTTATGCGTTAGTTTATACTACGTTAGTGTATAAACTAATATGCACCAGGTAGCATTACATATTAAAATTATATTTTAACAGTTAGCTTAACATTTATTTTTAAATATATACTTTCTTAGTTTTATTTTCCTCGTGGTCTCTTGTGTGGAGCTACGAAAGAATAATAATCTTTAGACATTCAGGCATTTCATCAGACATCTTTAGTCCTCTATACCTTCTATACCTTAGGTAGTTCTGCTACTTTGATTTTCTACAATGCGGCAATCAACTTCTGTTTATATTTCTGGTTTCTGGTTTCCTTGAAGTATTTTGGCATTTGCGTTTTCATAACTTTATGCACAAAAATTAACACATTAAATAGGAGTCCTTTTTTTATTGGAATCTATTTAAGCTCCTCTCGCATTTGATTAATTCTAGCTTGTTCAAGTTTCCTTTATTGGCCAAATATAATATTGTAGAGCAGTAATCTCAATGTGGAGCAACTATAGTTTTAAAAATTAACTCTGTAGTGTTTCCATTTAGTTCACTTCTTAATTTCTAAGAAAATATACTTTTTGTTACCTTCATTAGCACATATTCAAAATTTGCTGTGGAATATGTTTTGAATCCAGAATTAAACATTGTTACATGAATACCTAATTTAGCTTTATAAATAATATTTACATCTGTATCTACCTGTGTTTTGTAAAGACGAGCTTAACTAACGTGAACAAACTTCTACCATTAACTGTTGTACGGTGCAGAGATAGGATTTAATTTATTTGAATTTCAATCACGAAAGCCTATAAATAATGCCTTAATGGACATTTACGACAACTGTCAATATTTCTCACATGATTTATGCATTTTGGCGTCCGCGGGCCGCACACTAATCAATTTTATCCCGCTCCATCAAATGAATGATTATGTTCCTACACATCTGAATTGAATAAATATTAATTACATCGAATGCATCAGGAAATTAAAGTTGAATCAGTTTTTAATTGAGACGAAAATGTTACACAATTGTTATAATTTTTTTGAAATTAGAAAAACGTTTTCGTTTAAAAAGAAACTTTATATTTTTTTGTTGTATATTTAAAGTTTGTCGGTTTCCGTGATCGAGGGTCAAGGCTCTCGACTAGCAATACGGAGGTTCAAATCCCAGCGTTCGCAAATAATTTGGTGTTATTTCAAATATTCAAATAATATATTTGCGACACGTTCAGTAAAATATCAATGTCGCCTGGTGTAAAGACCACCATTCAGAAATAAAAAAGTACCTTGAAATGGCTTTAGCCATGTTTGGTGACCATATCTGAATAACCAAGTACTTCCCCACCTTCTCTACCCCATCGCCATCCCTTCCCACTCCCTTCAGCTTCACATTATCCCACAATTGGGGATGCCATATTCTCACTGGCTCCAGACATTAAAAAAAGATTCTACCAGGATTCGAACTTACAATTTCTCTATGGCAGGCTGCCTTTCCGTTTTTTTTTCATTAACTTCGTTTGTGTGATGTAGATTCAGCAGTTTCCCGCTTAAATGAGTTTCCGTACACCATGTATATATTGTAAATGCCTATATTTTTTGCTGTATCCATTTTTTATTTGTAGCTGATTAAAACAGATCTCCATAAAATTGATAGATATTATTTTATTTCTTCAATTAAATGAGAACTTACCTAATGATCTAACTGATTTTTTATGTTTTTATTTACCCAAATTCGTTAGTTTTAATTTAGTTTCTTAAAAACTCGCATTCGCAACCAACACTTTTTATTTTGTTTCGAAGAGTTTTATCTACAAAGTACATTTGATATTTAATTTTATTTATATGCTACTGATTTCGACCCATCCATGTCATACACTTATATGAGTTCTTAAAACTGTCTAAACGTCTGGAAGTTGTTACATTGTTAATGCATAAGAAATACAAAAAAAATGTCAATACACGTTATTTTCTCCTTTAAATTTTCTTTCTTTGAAAATGAACCCCGTTCCTACAGTAGGATTCAATAAACGAGAAAAGTAACGAAGTTGCTTGAAGTGGGCAATGGTAAAGTCTACTAATTTCTAGTGGTTAACCGTTACAAACTAATAAATACGTCAGTAATCAAGACATTTATCCCGCCTTCTGCGCCCTGCCCTTTAATCGGCCTTCGAATTCAATCACTAGTGGAACAAACTGGATTTATTGTTCTGTGTTACGCCTAATGGTATGGACGTCCTGGTCTAATGCAGAGGTCCACAACATTTCTATATCAGTTGGGAGCACTGACCTTTCACTAAAGGGCTCAAATAATTTTTTTGTGGTAGAAATTATAATCAACATTATTGTCAGTAAGATATAAAAGCAAGCATTGAAAAAACGCAAATAATAATAATAATAATTAAATGAAAAGAAAATACTTTGTTTTAAGTCACTTTATTTTTATTTAACGTCTACCGGTTTCGGCACCTCCGTACCATCATCAGGACTGTTACAAAAACAATGTCTAAAAATACATAAGTACACATATATATACATAATGTTGTGAAAGAAAGGGACAATATACTAGAGTGGGAAAATAAAATAAAATAAAATAAAATAAAATAAAATAATAATAATTGTTTATTCCAGAATGTATGCAGGGGTAGTGCAATTCAATACCTTTCATTTTAAAAATAACAAAAAGAAATTTCACAAATAATAAGATTAGGTTAAAAGGAAATAACAATACATAAATAAAAATAAATAAAAAATAAACAAATGAAACTGAAAATATATTTAACACTAAAATGAATGGAAGCAGCCGTTTATGGAGGATATTTCGCCGTCTCTCGTCTCCAGGGGGCCATCGGGGGGGACCCCATCCAGGCAATCATGGCACTGATGATCTTATTCTTGAATTGGCGCAGTCTGCGCCATAAGCTTCTCCAGCGGTGGCGGAGAAGTGTTCTGAAAGTGTTCACTCGTCCCTCCAGGAACATTTCCGTGGCACTGCAGTATCTCGGTAGGCGGAAAAGTTGGTATCGTAGGCGACTTTTAGCTTTTGACATTGCGATGCTTAACGTGTGTAAAACGTGAAAAAAAACTTATCACGTTGTTAAAACGGCCGTTGTTTCAACTTGTCAATCGATTATTCTCTCCTGTCTAGTCTCCGATCAGCTAAGTAATTTGTTTAGTTTATTGTTATTAAGTTTATTTTGTAGAACTCCATTTTAATTTTTTATTTCTTTTATATATTCAATAATATTATTATTCAATGTATAAAAATAGTTTATTATAAACAAGTTCTGCTTCGTATTTATTATTAAGCGTTACAGCTGTTTCGCCCTCTGAAGGCATTGTCAAACTGGTCTGGTGTCAAAAAAAAAATATATATATATATTTGTTTAGTAATGCTCGATTCGCCTGTTGGTCGGAGATTGGCTTTGGGAAGAGCGGATTTATGCATTTGAGGAGCGCTCTTCGGCTACGAACTATTAAAAAAATAAGGCGAATACATACAATTTAAATCATAAATTTCGTTTTGACATTCGTGCTTGTATTCTCTTGTATTAAGGAAAAATTATTACGAAGCTGTTTACATAAACAATAAAATACTTTAAAAAAATAAATATTAAGTACTTCACCACAAAACAAGCTAGCCATGGTAATTGGTGCCCACAAGCTGCGGGTTCGGGACCTCTGGCTTTATATCTAATGGAATGGTCGGTAATGGTTTCTCTGTAGAATTAGAACCAAGTCATTGTAAGTCCCACAAAGAACAAGTCCATAACTAAAACCCCCCAATTACTGGGCAAGGATTTCGTTTAGTGCCGACGAGCCCGCATTGGGTATTACATAGACATATTTTACATTGATATCTACATATGAGAGGCCTCTGAACTATCGGATGCAACTCCCTGTGGAAATATGGGAAGGATTGATAAACGGGTTTTAAACACGGTTGTGGTAGTAGGTATGATATTTGTGATTATCTTTTTTATATTTATTTTATCTTTAACCACCACTTTTTGATAACGCCACACTCCAAAAATAACGAAATTGAGTTATAAATGTTAATCTATCCGCAATGTCCGTAGCTACAAGATCCTTAGAAAAATCAACCGCAAATCATGGAACAATCGAAATGAAAATAGGATTTAAATTAAAATCACCACTCTCTACAGCAATTAACAAGCAAAATCACCGCTCTCCACGAAAGTCAATCACTAGCCTAAATTCATCATGACCAATGAACACAGTATTACAATATTTTTTTTATTATAATATTTCACTTTGAATTAAATTTGTTAAGTTATTACTAAAAAATCACACGAAAAATGCGTAGCATTCTTTGATCGGTTTTTTGTGATTTGTAGTTTTGGAGAGTGGCGTTTTTGCTTTTAAACCCCTCTCTTCTATTGGTTATTTAAGTTAGTGCGCTGATGGTATGAGGGAGTTCAGAAACGAATTGGTATTGACATAATTATTACATATATTTTTAGTTCGTGTGACTCTTTTAGGAACATAAAATGAAATAAATTGCAATCATGCAGGTCTGTCAATAAGGGATATAATGATTCTGAAAAGAAAAATTACTTTTAAAAAGTTCACCAGAAATGAGGGAAAAAATTGACAAAGGGGCAAACTTCAAGGACACAGACATGCTCACAATACAAATCTATCGTTTTATCTCTTCAATAGTTTTTTTCTGTTATTGTCCATTGCTGGTAAACGGTTTTCGTTCTTTCAGTAATTTCTGTTTGCGGATATGGTCTGCCATGTTCACTCTCTGCATCATAATATGAACTCATATCTTCTGTGGCCTTCCCGAAGTCTTTTACTCTTGGTTTTCAGTCTCCACGTGGTAATATCATGGTCTGCCCATTCCCATTTGAGTTGCACCATTCAAATAGAAATGGCTGCGTTGTGAGAATGTTCTTCAAGCCAGTTATGGGTTTTGTGGTTTAGTTGATTCACTTATATTATCTTTCTCTTAACGTGCATTTAGTCGACAGGACTTTAATTATATTCTCACGTTTCTTCACCGTACGTCAAGATTATGAATTATGAATCTTCTCTCTTACAACCAAACGTCAATCAATAATTTATAACAACATATAAATATATTATTTATTTATTTATCAGTCTCCATTTAACAGTTGTACATAGAGTACGAGCTGAGGGAACTTTTTTCCTCAGGGCCTCATATGCGGAGCTTATATATTTAAAAAAAACCGAGAGGTTTAGTGGGTGTATATAAGTGCCCTAAATAAGCTCAATTTTCCACTTACTTCTGAAATTTGGTGATATATTTTTTTTTAAATCGTTATTTTTTAAATATAGAAAATCCTCACTGAATCTGGAAAGTTGCCTAAAAGAAATTAACTACCTTCCTGTATTATTTGTTTAGTCTTCACAGAAACAAGCTACCAAGTTCTACGTTAATTCGTTAGGAGGTAATGAGGTAAATACATTTACGTAGAATCGTATCTACGATGGAAGAACTAAATAGGTAATGATATTGAGTTGCTCAAACAAACAATTCAACATTAATGATAAAACAAATTATGGCTCTCAGTCGAAGTTTTTATTATACAGTTAAAAATGACCGAATCGGATAGGGATATGTTGGCGCAGTGGATAGCGCGTTGGCCCGGATTGCCAGAGGTCCTGGGTTCGAGTCCCAGATGTATCCGTATCTTTTTCTGATTTTCCTTTTTCGGATTTCGTTTGACTTTCGCTAATATAATCTTCATTAATTAAAACATAATAAATATATTTTGGCCTTATGACAAAAAATCGTTAAAACATTTTGATTTTATAATAATAAAATCCCCTTGAATTTCCCGTTGCTACCCTGAAATAGTGTGTAGTGTATATATGAATGCAAATAATACAATACGAAGGAAGTTTTTCATTTAAGCTTGCCATGATGCGGTTTCGCAAAGCCGGTATTGAAATTTCCCGCACACGAGGAAGTTTTTTCATTTCCATGCACTTCTTCCATGAATTATAGAATTCAACTGCCGTCAAACTTGTAATACTGCTCGTCGCAGAGTTTAAATGTTGAACTGAAACTTTCCGATATGAATTTCTCTGATTTTTATGCATACATAATTTAACACACTATGAATAAAATAAGCTTTCAGATCGTTCTTTCGTTTCCTTCGTAGAACTCTATATTATAATTTTAAAATGGATTTCAAAGTTCCGGTAGGGATAAAATTGAACATAGTTCTACAGAACTTTTTATTTATTTTTTAATATTTCCTCCAGACTTTTTCCCTTTAAAGTTATGCAAATAAAAAGGTTTTTGAAAGTTATATTAAATGTAGGATATTACGTATTCGTTTCCTTCAGTTTAGTAGGTATCCATTATTTGTAAGAAACATCAAGGTAACAACATTGTTCTCTTAAGATTTTATTTTATGTCATTTAATTATTTTCATTATTATTAACACATGTTAGTCCTAGTGAGTTTAAAGAATATAAAGGTGAAAAATAATACTACGTAAAGAAACAAACAAACAACAAAAAAATATCTTTTCTCTCTCACTATATTTGTATAATGATCAGTGTCAATGAAAACTTTTTTTAAACAGTTCGCTATTCCATATCTCTATTAAACGAAGTACAACAAACATAAGAAATACAATGAAAAATTACGCGAAATTTGAAGTTTTATAATTTTTAAATGAAACAAATAACTTGGTGTACACCACTTATGTAATCATTAATTATCGAGCGATGTTTCGAAACCGAAGGTTTCTTCATCAGGATAACAAGAACATTATTATTTTTGTTAAACTATTACATTACATTATTGTTCTTATTATCCTGACAAGGTTTTCAGTTTCGAAACATGTCGATAATTGTGATTATATACCTGGTATACACCAAGTGATTTGTTTATTTAAAAAAAATGACGCCACAAAGTGATTTTGCAGATTGGAGAAGTAATTTCATAATTTTTATAATTTTTTTCAAATGTTTCTGGCTCATCCTTTGAGGGTGTTGTTCTAGATTCAAATAATAGGGAAAGAGAAGATACATTAAATTTTTTTGTGAATTACAAAGTAATTTATAATTATCTGTTTTCTTCCTAAAATAGCCAAATGTGATAAAGTAACTGACTTCAATGTATAAAAAAATGTGATAAAAAAAAACGTTTTTTTTAATTGCAACAGCAATATCAGTACGTATTCAATAAGATACTCTCTTTTACCTGGATTGATGCAGTTGGAAATGCTTTCTCAGACATAGTAGATATGTTCAGCTGTCCGGAATAAAGTTCCAAACTGAACTATAATAACATACCTTAATAAATCACTCTTTGCGTTTTCCGCATCATTATGTTTAGGCGTACATTAATATAAATAAATAAATATAATGTGTTATTTTCAATCTGCGTAATGGAACCAGAATACGTACTAATGGGGAAAATGTATTCATTAAAATACTGTTAAATTCTAACTGGAATCTAATAGTCAGAACCCAATACCGAAACCAATAACATTTCAGAAGAGGAAAAAATTATGTTTAATATTCATCGTTTTTGTGACATAACTCCTGCTGAACAAACCTCTAATGTAGAAATATAGTAACAAATAGGCTATAATAAGATACTTCTTCAATCTTCGCAAAATCACTTTGTAACGTCATTTTTAGTTAAATAAAACAAATTCCTTGGTGTACACCACTTATATAATCGTAATTATTAATAATTATTTTGTAATAATAAATATACATAGTTTAATAATAATAATAACTTATTTTTTTCAATAAAATACCTTTAAATTCTATCTGGAATCTAATAGTCAGAACCCAATACCGAAATCAATACAATTTCAGAAGAAAAGAAAAAATAATAATTAAACATTCATTTTTATGACATAAATTCTGCGGAACAAACCCCGTGTACCCTAGCAAATTCCGCTCACAGAGAATATCGCCAAGTGAGCGAATTTTACGTAAATGCATTAACAATAGCACCCCCCGGTCCAAGTGGTCGATACGTACCCCGTACACTGTACAGCGAACAAGTTGAGTTTGCACCATCATATTAATGCGGCTTTTGTGGTCGCCATATCCATTGTTTGCAAGGAATTTCACTAAAATGCAATGGCTTTATTGTTTCATTCAATATCACAACGCCCAACACCCACAAGCTTTGTTCGTTTCAAGGTAAATAGCAATAAAAGCTACATAAATAAAGGCAAACCTTAAAAGTACATAAAACACACTTTCAAATTATTTGCATTTTTCGGTATGTGGTCGTTTTCTCCCTTGACGTTTTAGCTCTGGCAAACTAAAGTATGCAGATAAATTTTAAATTTTACCACGAGCACTTTTTATAAATTTGCATGAATGGTGTTGAAAATGGATATTTTCGCACTTTGTAAATGAATTTATTAAGATATATTATTTTTACGCAGCTACTTGTATGGCATTGGCAGGTAGTAATACAATTTATTCTGTGTTTAAAGTAATAAATCTGAGTCAATAATCTTAGTGAATAATCACGCTCCACTTAACAACAAGGGGCCTGAACCATTACGTATAGAAAGAAAGGGTCTTAGATTAAATTTACTTAAACAATTAGAAATTAATGAAAGAACGAATGATCCTAATTTAACACTAATTAAGAAAGTAAGGAAAATAATTTATTCCCCCCTTCTTAGTATATTTACAAAACCTCAAACAATATAACATATCCAATAATCATAGCAGTAATTAAACAAATGAAGAAAATATTAATCTTTAGCGGGTTGAAAACTGATTTCAAAGTACCCTACGTAATAGAAAATCTATTGTTACAATTGTTTTCTCAGCAAATTGGTTAAACCGGTAATAAATCAATTTATACACCTTCAAAATTGACATTTAAAGTTGTGTAAATAAGTCATCTCAACAGTGGTACAACCACAGTTCGAAAATGGCATTGTAAGCCGGAACAGCTATCACAATAATTAAAAACTAAAATACTTGCAGAACTTAATAATAACATTATTAAATTTAACTTCAATTATTTTTTTTTAAAAGTAGTAACGATAAATAATATACTTATTTCTTCAATCTTTGCAAACTCGCTTTGTGACATCATTTCATTTAAATGAATCAAATTACGTTGGTAATTTGTTGCAATTAAATATATTTCTTATTTAATAATTTTTTGTTGTTTTTTTATTTTTGTTTTTGTTTACCATTATTGGCTGAGCATAGCGAAGTCCTGTTTTAAATCAACTTTTGGCATTTCGTCTGTCTGTAAATTGTGTACTTCGTTTCCGGTTAAACATGCTTGAAAAGTAAGGTTCGAAAGAGAAGAGATACCGAGTTCAATTCCCCGTTGCGTCCTTTGCCTTTTTATTTTTCTATGTCTTATTCTTTTTCATATTTTCGTTTAGACTTATTTATATTTTGTTCTTCTTCAATGGTATTGTATTACACTGATGGGTCAACCTTTAAAGATTATTACAATAACAAGAGTTATTCCAATAAAAAAATTTTAATAATTTTAATGTTAGTTACATAATTTATCTTATGTTAGTTTAATTCTAATCCCTGCCCTTTTACAGTGATTTTTTTTAATGTTTGGTCAAGCTTTGTTTGAAGTATTCGAGGTAAGGTGGTAAACGTATTGCCCCTTACTCCAAAAGTAAACAAATATAGCTTCCCTGATCCCTAATAGATAGCTTTCAAATAAAAATCAATAGATATGGAACATAGTGACGTGTCTTTGTTTTTTTTACACCCTTCGGTGACTCCCTTCACACTCGAATCAGCCCCCGGAAATAACTCCCCCAGGTTCACTCGTGGCACGGATTCCCTACAATCTTGGCACGTGTTAAAACATACTAGACACGTGGTGTGTTCGCTGTCCTGTTTCCTTCATCATACCTGAAAGGGGATGTTCTAGCAAGAAAGTTTATCTTAGATCTATAATTAGTACCTGCCTGGATAAGCCTTGGCTCGTTTCTATGTCTCTGCTTTGTGAACTATGGTATATATATATATACACCTAAGAATGTCTGCGATAGCTGAATGCAGTGGCGTAAAAGCGAATGCTGTCACCCCGTCGACTTGCCCTACAACAGACGACCATACGGAGATCTTAACCCCTCAGGCCTCGGGCACATTCTGTCAGATTGTCAGAATATTTACACTTTGAAATCCAAATAAGTGAAATATTTCTGAACGTATCTAAAAAAAAACTGTTTTTCAAAGGTGATGAAATACGCTTTCAAACTTTATTTTTTTAAATAAACGTATTATTTTTCTAATATAAAACTTTTGAATGCAAACTTAAAAATGAATAATAATAGCTCACCTTACATTTTTTGTAACAAAAATTTCTTTTAACGAAAAAATCGCACAGATATTTTATTAGTCAAATGTATTATATACGTTATTAACATCTCAACACAAAATTCACAAAGTTTCAAAATTTATTTTCTAATTACGGTTGGAATCTTTGGTTTCATAAAGGTGCACATTTTAACTATTTTGTGGTTAACTTTTAGATTTAACTATGAAGCTTGGTGTTTTCTCTTTCTAACGCCGTTTAGATCACATTTCTAACCACGATAGTAAGGGAGACACGACGATTTCTAAAGGACACATGAGTTGTGCCCAAAAGCGAACTTTGCCTGAGGGGTTAAGCACAAAATTCACATACGGATATGCTCGGTGTAAGTCTGTCCGTTGCAGTATTGTATTCATGCGTCGCGTCGTGCAGATCAGCCGACCTTATCCGTTTGTAAATTATGCGATTTAAGGGAGTTTGTTTAGTGTTATTTAAAAGTTATTATTTCGTACCAAAGAATACTAATGGCTTGTTTCACAAATCCAGAACAAGTTAACTTCATTTTAGGCACCCGCAAGCGAGAGACTTTGGGTTGCAACATTACGGGCATTCCACTTGTCCACTTGATACAAAACAGTCTCGAGAGTTGTCTCGAGACTGGACTCTCAAATGGATATGGGCCTGAGAGCGCTCTCCGATACTAGCCGGTGCTGGTCTCGGAGACTACCCCGAGACTGCACGTGTCGCAAGTGGACGTATTCATTCCTGCTCTCGCGATTTTGTCTCCAGTCTTTCGGCATTGTTGGAAGAGTTGAGAGTATTTTTTTTTGTTTATTTGAACTCCATCTTTTCATAAATAAATATTTTTTGTGCTTATTTATTTAATAAATAAAAATGAGAGAGAAAGCGGATGAAGACATTTTGAAGAAAAGAAGGGACAAGAATTTCTTGGAGCGTAAAACATAAGTTATACAGAAATCGAGAGAAAATAAAATATTAAGAATTTGCGACAAAATTTGAAGAAAAGAGAATTTTTTTAAAATTTTTTTTTTAGAAACAAAAACTAGCGAACAAGTCACATAGCAGCAGACTGCGTATTGACTCTCAAACTAGTTTCAAATGGACGTGGAATTATCTTTATCTCGAGACCTAAGTCTCTGGCGAGTCTCCGGCAGCAATCTCGAAACTGCAGATGATCTCAAATGGATAGCACCCTGAGACTAGTCTCGAGACTTTCTATCGACATTTTGTCTCAAGTGGACAAGAGCTTAAGGGATCCATTACAGTGTAAATATGAAGGTATACGAGAGACTTTTTTTTGAATTTATATGAATTTTGGAATAGTTCTCTTAACTATTGTCACGACTCGTCTTCGGGCACCTTAAGCTGTAGTTACCTACGCTAAAGATATGTCGCAATTCATAATGTGCATGTAAATTTTGACGAACTAAAAATGTGCTTTGTCATCAAATACTATTACTAATATAGTATACATTTGATCCTGATGGTGTGAACATCGTTAATGAAATATGTTGATTGTGTATTAATAAAAGTTATGTATAGAAAGTAATTTGTCTTTTCATTAAAATAAATATTATACCATAAAGAGTTCACTAAAACTGTTTAAAAAATACTTGTTAAATCTTTTCAAAAACGTTATTTCCATTTTCTCGTATTAATAATAATAAATCGTAAAAGCCTGAAAGAAACTTATAACCAAAAACTTAAAAATAATAGCGTTTTCAAATATCAATGCTTTAAGTAATATATTCAGCGATACGCTTTAGGTGACATAAAAAAGACAAAAAAAATTTAAAACCCAACAGTAAAAATAAAAATAACAAGTGACTTAAAGTGATCTTAAAAACCAGTTTCATTTTTCCTCCGTTTCATTTGCATCAATCGCCCGACTAAATCCTTATATAAATATTGATAGGGTATTCAAGGTTCGGCAGACGACGTTGGGCTTGAACGTTCTGTTTGATTTGTGACCCAGTCTTCTCAAGTGCCCTGAGCCCAGAGCCTTGTGTCCTGAGCCCGCCCTAGAAGAATATGCTATCCTGTTCACCTCTTTATCCTGCCTTTCCACCGCCCCACATTATTTGTTTTTGTGAGGAACAAGGAAAGACTCTTTAATTCTTTTGTTATGCCTTCCCTCCGAAAGACCTTGGGTTTCAAGTATTTGAAATATTCTAATGTACCTAGACAGGAATGTAAATTTTTGGCGTTACTTTTTTCAAACTGAATCTTTTCGAAGGAATTCAATGTTATTTCAATCATTCCCTTTCAAGGCTTGCAAAATAAGTATAGGCTCTATGGGTATCTGGTATTAATTAATCTTAAGTTAGCTCGCATTGTCGTGTATGCTGATAATTTTAGAAACATAAATATACTGTCACTTATTCGTTGGCGATCTGCAGTCATGCTAGGGAACGATGAGAAATTATCAAAGTTATCATATCAATCGTTATCGATCGAGTGTGCTAGGGGCCTTACATAAAAGAATTCTGGTTGCTTGCATTCTACTTTTTTGGCAATCTAATGAACTTTACATTTTTCGTCCCGTGTCCCTCTTGTGATTGTAATTTATTTTCTTTACAGTTGCTTAGACATCATCCCTGTGTTAAATTTATGTTGAAAAATAAACACATTCACTTATTGAAAAATACAACAATACTCCTTGGCAGTGCAAACGTCAAAAATTGTCTCCAGTTTAAATATTAAAAATAAACTTATTTACAGTAAATCTGAACACTTAAACGGTACATATGATTAACAAGCAGTGCTACTTTAGTGAAATAAAGTGTTAAAACTTCAGTTTTTAGTGTGCCTTTACCAATAAAACAAAAACATAAACATTAAATACACTCCTTGACAAGTACAGTGCCTATACGAACTACCCATCCGAAACTTATGAGAGTGAAGCTCAACCAGTGGCTCTAAAAGTTTTAATATTAATTTAACATAAAATTTATAAAAACTGATAAACATATTTTTACTGTCGCAATGGATATCCAATCATTTATCTCAAACGCAGAGAAGGCAGTCAATGCTATAAATAAGGTTCTTCTTGACCCTGGTAATAAATTTAATAAGGACCAAATAGCCAAAATCACTCCAATTTCATGTGAAATCTTGGCTGCAATTGGCAGCATGTCGGCAGCGGTAGCTGCCAAAACCGGCATCTTGGAAGGTGAATTGCAGGCATACAAAAATATGCAAAAAAACATTCCACCTCAAATTCCGTAACCCTGAAACAATGTGACCGACATCTGTGAGATGCTAACTGAGTTGGAGGAAAGGAAGTCAAGATCTAAGAACATCATACTATTCAACATCCCCGAGAGCAATTCTCTATCAACTGCAACGAGAATCACCGAAGATATTGAAAAGGTTTCATCTTCCCTGGAGGGTTTTGAAAACACATATAATCCCAGTGAGATCAAGATTCACCGGTTGGGAATCAAGAAACCTGACCAAACAAGGCCCATCAAGATCGAATTTAAGGATCCATCAACTTCCAAATCCATTCTGATGAACCGATCAAAGTTGAAGAATGGTGTCAAAGCAGCAAACGACCTCACCAGTCTCCAAAGAAATGAACTTGCTCATTTACGAAGTGAACTTGAATCAAGATTAAAAAACGGCGAAACCAATATTACTATTAAGTATGTCAACTCTACGCCAAAAATCGTGAATGCTCAAACAAAAAACTATCAAAATCCAGCTCACTGAACCTCTACTATCAAAATGTACGTGGGCTTCGCACAAAACTAGATAACTTCAGAATTTGTATATCATCAATAATATGTGAAGCCGTGGTACTGACTGAAACGTGGTTAGATTCATCCATCAATTCTTCCGAACTAGGATTATCCTCTTATAATGTTTATAGGATGGACAGAAACCGTGATACCAGTTCAAAGTCAAGAGGAGGTGGTGTCCTCGTCGCAATAAAAAAGAAATTTACTTCTAAGAAATTAAACACAAAAAACAGTAACGTAGAACAATTGTTTGTTTTGGTGAAAAGTAAAAATGAGAAAATAATAATTAGTTCTGTATACATACCCCCCTCGGCCAACACTGTTGTATTCAAAAACCATTATGAAGACGTAGAAATAATTAAATCAAAGTACCCTGATGCCAAATTTATTGCCGTAGGTGATTATAATCTTCCAAATGTAAATTGGGATTTGCACGACCCCGTATTGTCGAATACTTGTAATACAACTATCTCCGAAAGTGAAAGAGTAATACTTGACATGTCAATATACTTAAACCTAACTCAACATAATCTTGTTAGAAACATTAACAATCGTGTATTGGATCTCGTTTTCTTCAATTCTCAAAGTATCAAAGTGAGTAAAGCCATAGAAGTTGTCATACCCCCCGATATCCATCATCCTCCACTTAATATTTGTATAACAGACTTTGGCGAAAAAATTCTGAAACCTACGAGATCAAGCTATAATTTCAGAAATGCTAATTATTCAGGTATGTGTGACTCGCTCGCATTAGTTGACTGGTCCTTCTTAGAAAGTGATGATTTAAATCATAATATTGAACAGTTCTACTTTATTCTAAGTAATCATATAAATCACTTTGTCCCTTACACTCAATATAAGGAATCTAAATATCCAGTCTGGTTCAATAAAGATTTGATTAATTTAATTATACGTAAAAAAACAGCTCACAAACTGTACAAGAATCACGGAACATCAAAGTTGTACATAGAATTCTCTAAAATTAGGAATGATTGTAATAAACTTTCAAGGACATGTTATAACGACTATATTAGGCAGACAGAGAATGATATTTTTAACAATATAAAACGTTTCTGGCGATTCAGTAAAACATTAAGAAGTGGTGACTCTGATATACCAAATACTATGTATTTTGAAGACAGAAAGGCCGATGGTATCAAAAATATTGTTCATCTTTTTGCAGACTTCTTCAAGAATGTTTATGATAAAAGTCAACCCAATCAGTTTTCCTTACCTAACTATACTCCCAGTTTCAATATAAACCTGTCACATGTGCACATCGAACTGAACGAAATTATTAACCAAATTAAACTTCTAGATCCCAATAAAAATGCCGGTCCCGACAACATTCCACCATTACTCTTACAGCAGTGTGTCGTCGTTCTTGCTTATCCCCTGTACACACTCTTTAATCATTCTTTGTCGAAAGGTATATTTCCTGATCTATGGAAACATAGTTATATAACACCCATCTTCAAGAAAGGGGATAAAAACGAGGTAACTAATTATAGACCGATATGCATACTTTCAACAATTCCAAAACTCTTTGAGAAACTAATTCTGGATAAAATAATTACCTCATTTAAAGATAGTATATGTACTGAACAACATGGTTTCATAACCGGCAAATCAACACTAACTAACCACATTCTATATCAAAATTTCATTTCCGATGCAATGGCGAAGAAGCTTCAAGTTGACTCAATTTACACTGACTTCAGCAAAGCGTTCGACAAGGTTTGTCACGCTATTCTTGTAGAAAAACTGTCTAAAGCTGGAGTTTGTGGAAACATGTTGCATTGGTTTATAAGCTATCTTTCAAACAGAAAACTTAGTGTTAAACTTAATGGGGAATCATCGTATGATTTTTTTGCATCCAGTGGTGTTCCGCAAGGTTCCCACATTTGACCTGTATTATTTATCTTTTTTGTGAACGACCTTTGTAATATTTTTAAAGACATCGACGTACTTATGTTCGCAGATGACTTAAAACTTTTTAAAGTAATTCGAAGCCTGAACGACTGTTATATTCTCTCGGCAAACTTGTTAAAATTAGTTGAGTGGTGTAGCGATAACAAGCTATACCTTAATGTCAATAAATGCATAACTATGAGATTTTTTAAAATAAACAATCCGATTTATTTCAATTACACAATGAATAACATCATTCTCGAATCTGTTTCCGAAATTAATGACTTAGGTATTACTTTCGACACCAAACTTAGCTTCATACCACACATTGAAAATATTGCAAAGAAGGGTTTAAAAATGTTAGGTTTTGTACTAAGAGTGGCTAAAGATTTTACCAACATTAAAACATTAAAACTTCTGTACACATCACTAGTGAGGAGTCAGGTTGAATATAATTCAACTGTATGGTCTCCCCACTATAACGTGCATTCACAAACAATAGAAAGAGTACAAAAAAAATTCCTAAGCTTTTTAAATTATAAACTAAAAATACCGAAAGAACAAAAAAACTACCCTTTTCTACTACGATTATCTAATCTACTAAATTTGAGTGACAGGAGAATTGTTTTTGATCTAATATTTCTATTTAAAATCTTGCATAATATAATTGGTAGCCCCGAATTCTTATCGCTCATAAATCTTAATGTGCCAGCCAGAAATACAAGGTCAGTACTACTCTGGTTTCCAGAAACGGCTTAAGACTGCAGCAGCGTTCATTGATCTCTCTGCGGCCTACGACACGGTGTGGCACAAAGGCCTCCTTGTCAAGCTCTACGACACCATAGAGGATGGCAATATAGTACGACTTATTGAGCAACTGCTAACTGGCCGTACTTTCAGGGTTTTTCTAGGGGGACTAAAAAGCAAAAAAATACCCCTAAACAATGGCCTTGCCCAAGGCTCAGTGCTGGCCCCATCTCTTTTTAACGTCTACACGAGAGATCTTCCTCACACTGAAGGCAGAAAATTTGCCTACGCAGATGACATCACCGTCGCAGCCCAAGCCAAAACCCTTAAAGCAGCAGAAGAGATCCTTAATTCTGACCTTAAGGCTATGGAAGAATATTTCCTCAATTGGCGACTAAAGCCAAATGGGTCGAAAACAGTTGTGACAGCTTTCCATCTTAGCAACTCGCAGGCAAACGCCAAACTCTGTGTTCAGTTTGATGGAAAAAATATTTACCATGACCCCTTTCCCCGCTACCTTGGAGTTACTTTGGACAGGAGCCTGAACTACCGGCAACACATGGAAACAGTTGGCAAAAAAACCAGGACAAGACTAAACATAGTCAGTAAGCTAGCTGGAACTAGTTGGGGATGCGACGCTAATACGCTCAGAACGGCATCCATTGCCCTGGTTTTCTCAACAGCTGAATACTGTGCTCCAGTATGGGCCAGAAGCGCCCACACTTCCATGGTCGACGTTCAGCTTAATGCCACAATGCGAACCATCAGCGGGACCTTAAAATCTACTCCTCTCCCTTGGCTCCCCGTACTTGCAAATATAACCCCGCCAAGCATCAGGCGAGAGATTGCAACACTGAGGGAATACAAGAAGGCGCTGCGAAAAAGCGCAATCCCTTTGCACGACGATGTCGTCTCCCACCCGGCATGCCGCTTGAAGTCCCGAAAACCCTTCTGGACGGAAGGAGAAAGACTCCTCCAATCACCCCTCAACCCTGAAGACAGGTGGAAACTTGAGTGGCAATCGGCCAACGTGGAAAATGCCCATCTCGTACAAGACCCCACTGAGAGACAGCCTGGGTTCTCATTGCCTCGCAAACTCTGGTCCGCCATCAATAGAATAAGGTGCTCCCATAGCCGTTGTGCCCATATGATGCATAGATGGGGCCTTAAAGAGTCGGCGATGTGCGAATGCGGTGCGGTGCAGACCACCATACATGTGGTCAACGAATGCCCGCTCCATTCATTCCCCGGCGGGATTGATGAGGTCCACAGGGCGACGCCTGAGGCCCTGGACTGGCTCGCAGACCTAGATGTCCCCCTCTGACCCCCCCACCATACGAAAGAAGAAGAACTACCATTTTATTGTAGTAATACTGCGACCAGGGCCCAATTCAATATACCACTACAGAGAATTCAAAACTTGGGAAATATGTATTCGCACGTAGATGTATGGAATGTGTCGCTGATACAATACAAACATGAAATTATTAAATCATTCATGTCAGAATGTGAAATCAGACGTGTTTAATATTAGTTACTGTTATTTAAAAGATTCCATAATATCTTGATGAAGCATATTCTTATAATGTAGGAGCTGTTGCACATATTTTTGTATTATTTCTATTTATCTATAATGTAAAAACTTGTTACTCTCTTTTGTTTTTCTGTATTGTAAACTTTTTCTTGTATTACTCATCTGTAAATTTCTAATATTAACTTACACTATATATTATGATTTTTATGCCATCTGCAATTTAAAAACTGGTTCCAGTTTAATTTATTTTTACTTTTTCTCTTTTATTATAATATAATATTTTTTACTTACTTTTATACCTACCATTTTTATAATGTTAATTGCTATAAGTTTATATTTCTTATTTAAACATTATTATCACTGTATTATATATATATATTACATATATATCACTGTATTATATACTTACTATGTAAAAGCCCATCAGGGCGTTGAAAATTAATAATAAATAAATAAATAAACATTCAAATGTATGGTTTGCTTCAGCGTCATACAACGTTTTAGTCTCTTGTTCGTGGATAGGTATATTTTGCTCTAGAGTAAATTGAGTATTATTCGCATTGCTTTAATTTGCAATATTTGCATTTCTGTTTTCTGGTCGTTTTTTGTGTGATAGATATTATCTACTAATAGTGTGATTTTTATTGTTTGTTTTTGGGGTGTTATGCCGGTAGCGCAACACGGCATAACACTTCAAAAACAAACAAAAAAAAAATGCTTTTGGCCGGGAAAATCTAAAAACGTATCACACTATTAGTAGATAATATCTATCACACAAAAAACGATCAGAAAATAGAAATGATGATGGACACTGCAACGCTGTCTGAAACGTCGGCTAAAGAAGGAGGTAGCGCAACACGGCATAACACCCCAAAAACAAACAACAAAAATACTAATAGTGTGTATAACACTAACACTGTAAGTACAATGAAATTATAACAATAATTGGACGATCGTCGCTTCGACGTAAATGGAGCACCAGCATTTCACAATAGTTTTTTAACCTTGATTCCATTCGTTAACTATAACCGAACCTGACAGAACTCTAAATTTTATCACATATATTTCTATCAGCGTTACCTAGATCCATCATATTTATCCAATTTCCCAATATTTTTAATTCTCATTCAAAGAATCAGAGCTTGGGTTTCATAAATTACTGGCATTTCGCGACAAATCTCTCACACCTCACAAGGACCATAAAAAGCAAATCGAAATCATTTCTCAAGCTACATAAAAAAGTCATTATTATTCCTGTTATTTTGGTACCTTCAACGAATGTTTGCACATTAGCTACAGGCATTAATTTTACACTGCCGAGCCAATTATATCCAGCGCCTGTGACATCTGAAAAATCACTTCAATTGTATAAAACCCACGCACCCGAAGTAGGATATAGTAAGTAGGTACCATCTTCCATCGTAAAGCTGGCTATATACAAGCACCTTCCTCAGCCTCACGAGGATGTTTTGTACGGGTTGATTGATGGATTGGATCCTTTCAGCGTTGCGGGGAGCATGCGGATGGATTTGCCTGCGCGGGTCACGGGGTTGATTCGCGTCGAATGTAAAAAGTTTCCAGGGCTCTTTCGCCTTTGATGGATTGGATTGATGGCGGTTGTTTGCGGCGATCTATTATTTTTACGACCTGCGATAGTTGTACGGAAAAAAATTGATAAAATGTATTTCCAAATGTCAGCATCACCGTGTGGTAATAACCAACAGAAGTGCTTATGTGCCTATATGAAATAGGCACATAAGCACTCCCTACCCTACCTTAATCACTTTAACATATAAATAATGTTATGTCATTGGCTTACCCATTTTTAGTGAAAACGTGTCACGTCTTTAGTAGACAGTGAGGTGGTAAATTAATATGAATTTATTTGCTGTTTTCCTAATGCCTACCCTGATTAAAAACTCAGTGCACGCCACTGATCACCGTCTATCGTTCTCCATAAAATATAGATAAAAAATTAAATTTATAGATAAAAAATTTACACAGGTTTTTATTTTTCTGCGATTGATATCGGTCCAAAATTGGACCACATTTAACGAACCTACAAATATGGGATAAACGGTGAAATCTAGGTGGATTCACTATTTTTAAACCCCAGTAAACAGTTTATATGTTTCCATATTTATATTTTTAGGAATGATATTAATTAAATCGAATGGCCAAATCAAAACTGAACACCAATCGCTCCGACGATCACTACACTAGGTCACCTATTCTAATGAAAATGTAACGCCTCCAAACACACACCAATCAGACAGCCCAACGCGAACGTCGCGGACTCATTTTACACCTGAGACTATTCACCTACGATCATGTGTACACCAGTTTATATTTAGCCCACCAGACGACCTTTGCTATAGCAGACAGCAGAGAGCAGACTGCAGACTGTGAGGGCGGAGTGGTGTCGGGAATTCTCCGGTACGATAATAAACATAGGATATTATGCCCGGCACAGTCCATATAGCAACAGAATCACATGGCAGTTGACAGCCAAGTCATATTATTATTGTATTACGTGTCCACGGTGAAGCAGACGCTAAACTAATATTGTGACGATCGGGTAAGCTAGATATTAGGTTACAGATGATTTTTATTTATTTATACTGGGTTTTTACAGAAGTTTGCACTTACGTGCACAGTTATAGATACAATCTAGTTATGAAAACGCAGTTATTGTACAAATATGGACATACAATTACAAAAAATCTACAATTACACATATTTAAATACAGATAGGTACATACATTTAGAAAAACAGAAACATCACAAATACAAATACAAAATTCTATACAAGCTCACTCAAGTAACACATACATATTACAATAAGAGGCAAGATATATATAAGAAACACGAGAGGTTTGCATAGAGAGACAATTGACACAATGTAATTAGTTAAACATATTTTTTAACAGCGCCACAACTTTATTTCTGAATTCATACAAAATATCGACGAAAATATCCACTTCAGCACAAGATTCAGAAGGCTAAAGTAGGATACTTTATTTTTAAATGTATTCAGGTGAAAAATGTTTTGGCGTCTTAAACAACGGGAATTGGGGACATTTATTTCAATATTTCTAAGACATAGTGTAGTTTCCAGATGGCCGTGAATGATTTTATGTAAACATATTAGATCAGTCAATTGCCTTTTAGTTTTAAGTGTATCAATCTTGAAGTAATCACGACGTGCGTCGTATAATCTAAGATGGTCATGTAGTCTACATTTGAAGAATAAAATTCTTAGAATTTTTTTTACTGATTCTGCAATATTGGATCGAATCACCGTTACAATATTTTATTTGCTTTATTGAAATATTGGATTTTTTTATGGAGAAAATTATTTATTCATATTTATATGTTTGTATGTAATTCAACGAAATATTTTAAAGCATAGCTTGTAAAACGCATATTTCTTAAGCGGGTCTTACTATTCCAGGAGTGGAAAAAACTTTAATTAAATTAAATTAAATTAAAAAATTAAATTACAAACATGCTCCAAATAATACTCTAGCATGTTTCAGTGATTAACCGAACCTACATAATTATGGAGTTGAAATGAAAAATGCTATGCACATATTAATGACATGACCTTCGAGAAAGCTTCTAATGGAATTGTTGTCCGAACGCATTGCTTAGGTAGGTTGCTGGGGTCGGCTCTTCTCGTTCTCTCGTTGTAGCTTCTTCGGTTCTGGGTATCGCTTTCATCCAGGCCATTTCTATGTAGAATTTTGAAGCTTTGAGTCATCCAGGAGTTCTTTGGTCTTTCTCTGGATGACTGTCGATGAAGCTCCATAAACATTGCCTGCTTCACTGTGTAGTCTGGTGGTCTTCGTCTTATGCGCCCATACCATCTCAACTGTCGTTCCTCCAACTTACTGTTTATGTCCGTGACACCCAGGCTGCGTGAACTTTTAATTTAATTTTTTTAGTGAAAAATACTAATACTTCCCCTGAAAAAATATATTAGAAGTACATAGTTTAAAGGAAATCGGAATGCTCTCTTTAACCAGATAACTAGAAAAGATTAACTAGAAAATCGCTTTTCAATTTGTTAAACAATGTTTCTGCTTTCCTAAAAAGTTATCGAATCGGTCCTCATCCGACGTAACTATAGTAGTTCTGTGAACGATAACTTCGCGTAATGTTGATTATTCCGATTTGAAACCTCGTGCGCCAAAAATGGCGGCATAAAAAGGTTGGTACCTTGATGGTTCAAACACGACTACCATCATGCCAGAGTTGACCGAGCCTGGAGTACAGGAACAAATTTACAGATAGACGTAATGCAAAGTGTTCGATATGCTCAGTCAAATATTATGTTTCTAGAATTATTTACTTTATAAGGTGTAATGGTCTTCAATCCCAGTGATTGGGATTACTTTTTTTTTTTTTTTTTTTTTATATTAACTCCACACAGGAGGCCCTGAGGAAAATAATTTCCCTCAGGGCCTATGTCATCTTTGAAGATGCTGTGAGGAGGGTCTTTTTGAGGAGAGGAAGGAGTGAACGTGGGTCTTGAAGAGACCCATGTTATAGGAAGGAGGAAACACAGAGGCCGGCAAATCGTTCCACAGCCGAGCTGTTGAACACAAAAACGAGTCGTAGAAGCGTCCCGTTCTCATGTGACAAATGTCAACTGTGTACATATGTTGGGCGCGCGTTTGGCGTGTTTCCCGACTATGCACCGGTGCCGAGGGGATCAATGACGCTAGCTCCTCGGAGCATCTTCCATTGAAATCTTAATGAACATACTTAATGTATGTTCGGAAATTTTCAATAAAGCTCATGGTTCGTCGAAATTTGAAGTTATTTTATTATATTATCATGTTGTTTACAATTAATTTTTGCCTGGACCAAAGGTCTGCCCTAATGAATGCTCTGTGTAATTCTAAAGCAAGGGAACTGGACATTAAAGGTGCCCAGCTGTCGATCGGAAATTATCGGCTATTTCTGTAATCGTTGGGGTATTAGACACAAATAGACACAGTTGCCACTCTCCTAAGGCACCACTTTACTAGCATCTGTTGAAATACCGCATGTAACTAGATAGTTACTAACTACCTATACTATACTTGAAACTACATACATAATCCTATACACTACAAAAAGCATATCCAAAAAACAATGCCTTAATTGAGACAATCGGAAAAGCAAGTTGGTTCCTTAGAACAGGCAATCTGCCTAGCTAGGAACTAATATCGACCTAAAACAACGTAATAACACTTGTATTCATTTTAAATATATTCTCTTATTATGTAATATTATTTGTTATTTTGGCTTTAAATGTATCAAATGTAAATAAATAAATAAATAAAATAAATAAAGTCAATTAAAAGGTTAATCGAGATGTTCCACCCATTGATGAATAAACTGCTAGTCAATAGTTCCACCCCTTCTATCCTAGCACGTAGCACCTATCTACCCCAAGCCTCGCGATATCACGTGCCCGCGGGTAGGCGCGACCTCTTCGGGCTAAGGTCAACTCCGTATTATGACTTATGACCTATGAACTGGCACGAGTATGCCCGCGACTTTGCGTGGTACCTTCTTTTTATACCCAGCTTGGTACTTTATGGTTATGTAAACTTGATTCCTAATTGCTCTGGAAACCACGTGAAACAAAGTGCGCAGGTATTTTAACATTTTCAATTTTAAGTGAGCTTTCCATAAACAGGGTAGAACCTTTAAAAAATCCACTCCGTTTGCAGGGATATGTAGAAATATTGGAGAACATTATTATTTTGTTGGTTGTAGTTCCTACTCCGTAGCTTCATTCGCATTGATGCTTCTTCTCGTAGGTATATGAATAATGTAGTTAAATCAATTGCCTGATTTGCTATTGTGCCAAGTGTTCTTAGGACGTTAGGACTTCAGCAATATCTTAATTCATTACAATAATTGTGAGAAACCACCATTAATAAATAATCTATAACTGAATGCTGTTGAAATGAGATCCCTGAGGCGTATGTGTGGTAAAACCATGTATCTTCGTGTGAGAAATGTGGAGATTCGAAAAGAATGCAAGGCTGATGTAAGCGTAATGAGTAAAATTAAGAAAGGAACCCTCAGATGGTTTGGGCATGTAGAGCGAATGAACAAAGAAAGGAGCGTAAGGAGAATATATGATGCAAGTGTGAATGGTATCAGAAGTAGGGGACGTCCGAGAAAGACATGGCACGATCAAGTGAATCAGATACTTGAGTCGGGCCATGTCAAGAGTCAGAAAAATAGAAGAGTATGTATGAGACGATGTATGAATGTGAATGAGGCAAAGAGTGTGTGCCAAGACCGAGTTGTTTGGCGGTCCGTCCTCTCTGCCTACCCCTGCGGGGAAACGGCGTGATGGTTAGTTAGTTAGTTACATCTAAACTATCTTTGAAATTATTATCGTGATTTTTTTTGTTATGCCGTGTTGCACATTCCGTTTCTTTAGCCAATGTTTCAGAGAGCGTTATAGTGTTTATTTAGAATGTTTTAGTGTTTAGTTATATGTAATGTTGATTTTGGTAAAGTGTGTGTTTATGAATGTAGAAGTAATACCGTGCTACTTGCGGTTGTTTCGTTCCTTTCCCATAATGCGTATTTCGGCTCGCACATTTTTCTCCTGTTTATACGTATGTAGCCTTCGCAACGCCTTCTTTACCTTTATACGCAGTTGGATGGTATTTCATTACAACAGTTGATGAAATGAATGTGGTTTTGGGGGTTTAGTTTTGGTGTAACCATAAAGTTCTGCATAAAAAGAAAGACATCCCGTCACTGGTTTATATGAATGGGATTTTTGTGGATTTCATTATTGCCTCCGTAATTAGGGAAGCGTGCTTTGTATGAAATGGGTTTAGATACTGATACTTAATGACTAGATGCGAACAGTCAGGTGCTTGCAAATCTTTCTTTGCACCTTCCATCTACTTCGTCCGCTTTCTGCAACACCATTTATTCAGCAAAATTTCCCAAATGGGGATGCCATCATCGATGTAATATTTGGTCGATATTTGTACGCTATCAGATTTAAGACTAATATAATATCAGTAACCATACAAAACACATTTTATTACTCTTGCCCCATGATCGCGACGTGTTTTGAAAGGATCTCGACTTATTCTTCTATAACAGTTTTGTTTTAAATATGAATACCGCACAAGAGTACCAACTGCATTGCAAAGTATCTCGAGTGGGTGAGACTATGGAATCCTCAGTTGCGGTTAAAGCCATTTCAAGCAACGTTTTAATTCTAAATGCTGGTCTTACACCGGGGCAATACTGAGTGTATCTTCCACTTTGGGACGTGTCACAAATTTACTACACATTATTTTTAATTAATTAATTGTGAAATAACACAAATCAATTAAAAAAAATTTATTTGCGCACGCCGGGTTAGAACCCGCGACCTTCGGATGAAAGTCCAACGCCCTACCGCGGGACTAAACCGGGTACACGGAAAACCAAAATGTTGTTTCCAAGCATATATATTTTCATGTTCGAAATAAGCATTAACTATATGGCTTCGCATAATTTACAATAAAATATATAAACCGGTTTCGGAAGAACCCTTCCTTCGTCAGGAGAATATTAAAACTAACCTATGATACAAAATATTGATAGATATATACCATACATAGGTGCTGGAATGGGAGGTCAAAGGGGGAGGGGGGGGGGGTAATTACGGGAATTCCAGCAATAATAGAGCGGTTTATTGGAAACATATCTAGAATGGGACTAAACGATAAATTAATTTGGTTATTCAATATATTAGCGTTATTATTTAGGGATTTTTTTAATTGTAAGTGCTTCCAAAAATTAGATACGTTTTTTGAGATTTTTACGGCCAAAAGCATTTTCGTTGTTTGTTTTTGGGGTGTTATGCCGTGTTGCACTACCTCGGTCTTTAGCCGACGTTTCGGACAGCCTTGTTGACAAGTGTCCATCATCAGGACACATCATCGGATCTGCCGGATCTGCCCTGATGATGGACACTGCAACTCTGTCTGAAACGTCGGCTAAAGAAGGAGGTAGCGCAACACGGCATAACACCCCAAAAATAAACAACGAAAATGCTTTTGGCCGTGAAAATCTCAAAAAACGTATCTAATCAAATATAATTTATTTATGCATGCCGGGTTCGAACCCGCGACCTTCGGATTGAGATTCGAGTCGTTCCTCGTAAGATTGGAGAAAGGCATTTAATCCAAGTTTGAATGATACTAGTCTTAGGATTTTTTTTGTACAGATTCAATAGTTTTTGAATATTTCAAATAGTGTGAGTTCCAGATAACACTCCCATATTCCAATATTTGTTTTCATAATGTTACCTGTACAAGAGTTAGTTGTCTGAGGCGGTTGGGCGATGGGCGATGGGCGATGGGCGGCTGGTTTGGGCGGGTCGCTAGGGCGGGACACGGAGCGGGCGCGCTGCCAGAACTCTTGTCGGGAAAGTTGCAACCGAGGAATTACCATGTCGCGTGTCCGACAGACAGCGGTATTTGCATTCTTATTGGATCCTCCGTACGCATTCGCGTGTCTGCCTTTTTGTCTATAGGACTTAATATAATAAATGGATGGTGCTTCGTTGCTGAGACAAATCAGTGTATATTTTGTTATTATTTTACCGTAGGCAGCGAAAATAGAGACATTGCAATAACGTGTACCAAAAAATATGTTTATTTCATTGAAGTCCTACAAAACTGCGTACTCAGTCAGTTTTGTTCAAAAGAATTTTGTTTTGAATAGAATTATTTGAACACTTACACAAGGCAGTGGAACTAAATCCCAGAAGTGGTAACTATTTTTTTTAGCTCTATACACGCCTATGACATATTTGGGGATGCTGGACAAAATTACCTCCGGGCCTGTTTCATCTTTGGGGATGCTGTGTGGAGGATCTTTTTAGGGAAAGGAAGGAGAGGAAGTTCAGGGAAGGAAATTGGTGTGAGGGGTCGGTAGGAATCTGTGGGTTTTTGTATTCACTAGTGACGAACGCATGAATCCACCCCCGCCACTGCGGTGTAAGACGATGGGGCGAGAGTTCGGTTGGAGAGCGCAAAAGGTCTACCTCAACCAGTTTCTCCCTATTCGGCCCGCCCGCAGAAGGTGGGCAAAAGCATCTTCCGCCAAGACCTAGACACACCTCTCGCAGTGAACCTGGGCACCCCTGCTAATTCACCAAACTAAATTAATTCTCGTTGTGGCGGTACCCATACACTCCTCCCAAATTGATGATATCATTAATTACGCAAATGTTTGATTCTGAATGGTGACGTCTCACTGGGTTAACGAAGCTGATATACCTTCCAATCTGGAATGAACCGTTAATATGCAGTTTTTAGTGTACCTACGTGAAAAATGATTATCATTGTTTTTATTTTTTACATGAATCACAGAAAAAATAATTGCATTTTATCCGAACAAATAACAATTTTGCACAGGCATCGTTCAGAGTTGAACTTTGACGATAGAAAAGGTGATCCAAATAAAACCGGAGAGGTTATAGGAACTGGATAAATGACATCCCGGTAAAAACTAAGCATATTCTCATTTCAAAACCAAATTCTACGGATGTATGAATGTGAATGAAACAAGGAGTGTGTGGTTTTCTGCGGGGAAATGTTCTGATGTTCAGTGAATTAGTTACAAATCGATTCAGCCTTTCCTTTCTTCGTTCATAAAATCCCTTATCCACTGGAGCGAAAGAGCAATTTAAATATTTTTTCTCGGATTGCTAAAGGAAGTTTTTCCGCCCACATTAAAAAATCATACCTCTGAATTTGAATATGGAGAAATAAAAACTAGTTCTACGTTCTACGTAGCTAATTAATTCCCCTATATTTTGTCTTATTATCATATATTTGTATGATTTATAAAAAAAATATTATTATATAATTAACCTTAAAACGTTTTAAAGAACCTAGAGAATAGTTATTTTTTTAATATTTCGAATGTACAATTTATTATATTGTCGTTTTAATAAAAAAAAATTCTTCAAAATTTGCCACATTTTGGCAACAAAGCAATCCGTGGTTTTGGAAATAGTGCTATAATGTGGCAAAAAGCGCTCGAGTGGTTAATTAAAAAATTAAGTATAATTTTTACGTGATATGTGCAGCAGTGTTTTGCATAGTATTTAAATGCGGTTCTGCAATGCTAAAGTTCTCTTTCCATACAATTTATCTAACTCGGAGATAACGCCAGATTTATCATTACTCCAAATCTTCCTGCAGGCACTAGATTACAAAGATATACGAGTTCCATTACAGATAAGCGACCAAGACTTGCATTCTTATTAAATATCACGTACCAACTCTAATATTTTAAGCATTTTATTACGAGAACGAATATAGATGCCAAGAAAAATTATTCATATCTGAGAAAAATAATATTAAAATTTTAGTTTTTAAATAAAAAGATAACAGTCGTTTCTTAAAACATTTGAAGGGAGGGTTAAAAACCAACTGAAAACAATTTGAGGGGTTTCTTACCATCCTCCTAATAGCTTACTTACCATACTATAAAGTTCATTTTCGATTTACGAATTACGATAAAATTATTTATTAAGTTGGAGTTTATTATTCGGTAATCGAACCTTTGAATAGTGGCTATATATTGGATAAGTTGGCCGAATTTTCTAACTAATGCAAGAATTTTATTTTTATTTTCAATAATATTCGTTATAGTATGGATAAGCTATTATGAGGATGGTTAGAAACCCCCTTAGTATTAAGTATCATAATCTATATATAAATAGTTTTTTTATTTATTTTACAAGTATCTTTTTTGTATAATACAGCACAAGAGATACATTATGTTGTTTAGTTTTACCGCAAAACGGATGCACTATTTTATTTTGTGTTGCTGCACAATATACCGCACAGGAGATGAACTATATTATTTTGCGTTACCGCACAATTGATATACTATGTTACTTTGTGTTACCGCACAATAGGTGCACTATGTTGTTTAAAGTTACCGCACGATGGATTCACTATGTTGTTTAGAGTTACCGCACAATGGATGCACTATGTTGTTTTGTTTTGGTTATGTATACTATTTTATTATATAGGTACACTGTGTTGTTTTGGGTTACCGCACAATGGATGCACTATGTTGTATTGAGTTACCGCACAATAGATGCAACATGTTGTTTTATGTTAACGATTTTAGAAACCCCAGGGGCACATTGTGTAGCTGAAGTGACAGGGGAGGCGAAGGTGATGTGAGAGAGGAAGGTTGGAAGAATTTAGCAATTCAGAACTGGTCACCAAACACGGCTAATAACATTTTATACTTCATTAATTCTGAATGGTGGTCTTTAACCAGGGGGATACTGAGAGTGTCTAGCACCCAAGGAGTCAATATTACCTTTATTATTATTAGAATATTATTAAGAATTGGCTTTCCTCAATTAAATATCTTTAATAAATGGGATTTACAATGTACCTTAAAAAATTTTATCTATATTTTAGAGCAGTGGCGGTTCGTGGTCTTTTTAACGGGGGTTCAGAAATTCAAGAGAAGATATATTGTCTAATCAAAATTTACTCTTGTCACACAAATTAAATAAAGTTAGTGGAGGGGTACCTAAATAGGTACTATTGTTTTTAAATAACTTGATACTCCTCGATACAATTATTAAACAACCAAAATGGTTTTAGAGGATTTAAATTGTTTAATGGTTTTTAAAACACTCAATGTACGTTACTAATTATTATTGTTTTTTTCAATAAGAAAAATTGCGTAGAATGTAGAATATAATATAATTGATATTTTAAAACATTAAAAAAAAAACAAGAAACACAAATAAAGGTGGCCACGAAATAAAATTAGCTTTTTTCACTTACACAAAAAATTTATTATACACGTATACAAAAAATAATTATATTTAATTTCCAAACTTTTTTCATAAGCATTAGGGTTTTTTTATATAACACTGTATTCCTTCATTGTGTTAAAAAATTAGGACAGAATATTCGCGACAACCGATAAACGCAACCACTTTCAATTTGAAAGCCGAAACAATACTAGGAAAGCTCAACACAAAATTGCATAACTAGCGACGTTGTTTGCCGAAACTTTAGTAAATTTACTCGTAAATAAGGGATATAACGACTTATCTATAAAAAAAATACGAAAACAAAAATCAAAATCGGTCCACTTCAATAGTAGATTTACAAATGCCATTAGTAAACGGTTGGAGATATGCAGAAACAAGGAAATAAAAAATGTACAAAAATGACTACAAAGTTAAATACCATAATATATAACATTTAACTTGCATCCGTCGTGCAAAAGTCGACCGTCAGCCGGTCATCCTGCGACAATCTCGGGCTTCGTTTCGGCGAGACTCGTCAAAGTTCGGAGGTCACGTAACATCTTGACTCGTGAGCAGCGCACCAAGCTGGGTAGTTTTGTCCATTCTACCGCCACAGCAATTCGTATCGGCTATGATTTTTGCGTATGGAAAAATGTGTGCGGATCGCAACGCGCACAAAATGGGAATAGATAGGTACCATATTTTTCAGTGGCGCGAGTTTTAAAGACGGAATTTTAATGTCGAGCTATCTGTGATGCGCTTATATTACTATACAACAAGATTGTTTTATTTTATCATCTTTTTAATGGGGGTTCACCGCACAACCGCACTTTAGAGAAAACCGCCACTGTTTTAGAGTCTTAGTTGCTTATGCTGTGTTTCACCAAGCATTTCCTAATCTACTTACAGCGGGAAGCCGTTGAACGTAATATTTTAAAGGCCTTTCAGACATTCAGCCGACTAAGTAGTAGGTAGATAATATATAATAGGTACGACTTCTTGCACATTATGTATATCGAATTACGTTTCATTGTATTCCGAGTCTGATGGGTACTTTATTAAGTACGTATTCAGCCATGGATTTATTAGGTAGATTTAAGTCTAACATAGAAGATACAAGTCAAGTGATCATTTCCTTTGTAGAAAAACAAACTGCTAATGATTATATTTATTTAATTTTTAATTAGGAATATTACCAACTATATATGCTAGGCGTTATTACTAAACAACTCAGGAGGTCTAGCACGGTAGATCGATAAAACCCTATGGCAATAAGATATTGACTAAATTCGTCATCTATGGTCGGTTGGTGTTATTTGCGAGCACGGTCAACAATTGATTCCGGTAGTCGATTGACAATTTTAGCGCGGCTTCCTGAGTGTCATTTAAGCTATTAATATACAGCGGAAGATACTCTCAGTATCGCCTTGGTGTAAGACCACCATTCAGAATTGAAACATTGCTTGAAATGGCTTTAGCCGTGTTTAGTGACTAGATCTGAATAGCCAGGTACTTCCCCTCTTTCCTCTTCCTCGTCTCCTTCCCTTACCCACTTACCTTCAGCATCATAACATACTCTAATTGGGGATGCCATTGTCTCACTGGCTCCAGACGGGAGCAGTTGGGACTCTTGTGAGGTATTCACTATTTAAAAAAAAACATAACTTTTGAATAATGTCGTTCATTATCCAAAATAACTGGTTTATTAATGAACGGATGTGAACTAACGAAGCTCTTAGCATTGAACGAAATTGTTTACGTTATGCACAGACTTAAATAATTCATCCAAGACGCGATTATTTTTTTCCGTGCGATCTTGGAGAAACGAAGGTGGTTCAAATATGACTAAAGATCTCAGTAATTAATTCAGTCCTGTTTAGTGTCCCAAAGTACATGCCAAGTGCCAATGTATATAAAAGTTAGTAATTCAATTCGAAATTGTCAATTTATTAGTGTTTTTGCATTTTCGTAGCGGTTTAACTTTTTAGAATGTAAATCCATAGACAGTGTTACCGCCGTACATCGATTTCTTATTTATTGCCTGTCGATAACGGTTCGGCTGTCAACAGTCCAGCCGTGCCCGGGATATCGATAAAAAATCGTCGGAAGTTACGCCTATCCGATATTATAAAGTTAACGATTTCACGGTGCTATAGACCCCCTTGTAGAAAATGTAAAGAAAAAGGCCAATATTGGATTCTGCTTAGTGATGTAAATTACAACCATTGGGCTATTTAATATAATTGTAATTATCCTTCGCCTTATTAATAAAGTCCCGCTGTTAGGTGATATCCGATATTAATTCGTTATTAACTCGAGCTATTAATAATAAATTATTAGTCGTCAGGTTACACACGTTCCGTTTGATCTAGTATCAAAGCCTATTGATTAGTGTTAGTTTACAATGATGGCATCTTGTCACACTCGAGCGTTACCTGATATCTGAGATCGGATTAGGGGTGCTACCCATCATCGGCATTCCGGAAACATCGATTACTCGTTTATATTCAAATAGTGTCCAGTTCAAAACATCGATGTTTTATTGATATCTCGATGTTTCATTTGATAAAGTAAAAAAAAAAAACTTTATAATGAGATGACATTATAATTCGATGAATCGATTCTTTGAATGAGTTCATTTCTTTGCATCACCACTTCATTTTTGAATCGGTGAGTTCGATTTATTCTGCACTAAAAATACAAATCATTTCATGAATGGTTCGTTTTGTCGCTGAATTACGAATACATTTCGGAGGCGGGAATGGGTACCGCTGCCCCGGGAACCATTTATTGGATAACCAACACCTCTGCCATAGGTCACCCCAAGTGATTCGCTACGTTTGATGACTTAGCAGGGGTGCCCAGGTTCATGGGGTGAGATTTGTCTAGGTCTTAGCGGCGGATGATCTGGACATACTGAACCCCAGATTCTTACCCAACACTCATACCTTTTCCTTCCCAGAACTTCCTCTCCTTCCTTTCCTTAAAAATACCCTCCACACAGCATCCCCGAAGATGTCATAGGCCCTGAGGGAATTTATTTTCCTCAGGGCCTCCTGTGTGGAGCTAATGTAAAAAAGAAACATTCAGGTTTGTAAATATTGCTTAGAAAATTTCAAATCGTTCAAACTCAATGGGGTATTTTACAATAATGAAGGTATTTTTATTTTTTATTAGAAAAACAATTTTTTTATATTTTTTTTATTTTATTCCTATCAATGTAATATCATTAAAGAAGAAAACGCTAATAATCTAAACGAAAATATGAAAAAGAACAGGCATCGCGTTTGGGTCCCACCCGGGCGTTCCGTGTTCGATTCCTCGGCTGGCTAAGTCCTCCATCACAACACAAGCAACATCTTCCGCTTAGTTGCAACTGGGCTTCCGCGTTAACGGTTGCAACTGGGAAGACGAGAGGTTTCCGGGTTGGTGTCCCAGTTCCGACCGTTATCTTTTATTTTTCTGTGTCTTATTCTTTTTCATATTTTCGTTTAGATTAATAGAGTTATCTTCTTCTTCAAAAAGGTATTATTATTTTAATATTAACGAATAAATTTTCTACAATCATTTTAAATGTGCCATTTAAAATGTGTAAAATTCACATTGGTTGCCGCCAAAACGTCAATAGAATCTTAGATATAATGCAAGAATTTATTTGCTGTGGAAAAATTGTTGAGAGATTTTTTTTCACAAATCTCCTGAAAACGAATATTTGATTTCCACGATTCCTCTTCCATAGAAAATACTACTCACTTTTCCGATATGTGTAGGTATTTTTTTCGTTTTTCGGAAATCTGTATTTTCCCTTTAATAATAATTTTTTCTTTCGAAATCGGTCAACAATCATTTTACAAATTCTGGCTTTATTTCAGTAAAATCTCAAAATCTGATGATGATAAAATCTACCATTATACGGGCAAATCAATAACAGGAAACAGTTTCAAGTTCCCACCTGTAATCTGAATCTGTTTTCGATTAAATTAATCTATTGTTTTTTTCTACAAGAATTAATAATACCAAACTATAAAATGCTTATTTTATTTCACTGATATATAAATGATTAAATTTTCACGAGAGTACATTTACAATCTCACCAGTATATATGTACATGAATGTCGTCACATCCATATTTAGATATATTTTTGTTCATATCACGCAATTGTTATCAGAAAATATAATTACGCACATCTACCTAACTTTCGGAATAATTATTTATTATATTATCCCTTTTGTTTATTCAATTCTGCAAACAGCGATAATCCTAATACTTAATTGATTCATCCAATTTTTACACATTTTCCACAAGGAATTCATTTACATTAGATTTTCCTTCAACATTGAGTAACCTATGGATGTATTCTGGGGACCTTTCCTATTGAATGTTGGCTAACATCTTTCACGTGCCATTGCCGTTTCCCTTTACAGTATTGGCACCAATTTTTATCGCAAGGATTATCTACTAGGTTGGGTATCATTGAAATAATGGGTAAATTATCACATCTAACGATGAAACCAATGTATTACATTTTTCCTAACTTCTTATCAGGCACAAAATGATCACAATATTTTCAAGCTTTATAAAACGTCCTTTAGATGAGTTGAGTAACTATTTTCACTACTGTTTCATTATATTTTCCAGCTTTGTCGTGGTTACTCATCCATCAGATGAGTTATAACTATTTTCACTATTACTTCATACTACTTTCCAGCTATCTAATCATCCATCTTTCTTACCATTTTCATTTTCACTAGTATTTACCATTTTCACTAGTGTCTTATACTATTTTCCTTCAGATGAGTTATATAACTATTTTTACTATTACTTTACAGCTATCTAACATCCTTCAAATGAGGAGGTGTAACTTTTTCACAAAAGTTTCATACTATTTTCCAGCATTGTAAAGTTTTCTTGACTATGCTCACTAGAGTTTAATACTATTTTGATGAGGAGGTACAACTATTTTCACTTCAGTTTCATACTATTTTCCAGCTTTGTAAAGCGTCTTCCAGATGAGATATAAATATTTTCACCACGTTTCGTACTATTATTCAGTTCTTTATTCTTCCTGCAAATGATGGGGTAGAACTATTTTAATTTTAGTTTCATACTAATTTCCAGCTTCGTAAATCATCTTCCAGATGACATGTAAATATTTTCAGTACAGTTTCGTACTTACGTTACGTCACATCACATCGGTGGATACGCATCGATGCTCAAAACAGCACCATCCCTAATGGAGACATATCAAAAGGTCACGTGTCACGTGGGGTGGGTGGATGTGACCCCTCCCCCCTGCCTCCCGCCCATCCATCGGAACACGGGAATGATCCTTATCCTTTGTTGTGCCGGAGCCCCTCATTGGGCCGACACTTGAGAATTTAGGCATTCAGGATCCAGTTGAGTGGATCCGCCAACATCCGCACACTCAATCTGCCAGTGTCAGATTGGTTGTTGGCTGTTGGTTGGGAGCAATGCGTCATAGTCTTATTATTATTATTATTATCTAAGTGGGTAGATACTGACTCAGGTAGCTTGCTTCTATTCTCTTCTTTCTATCTCTTGTCCACAAGACCGTGAAATTGGGTCAGTTCTAAACCGAATCTTATTAGAATCGTATGGGGAACAATCAGGAACATAAGACTATTAAAATTAAAATAAATATATTATAAAATGGCAATTTCTGCATTTTTCGTTAGTTAAAATTATCCAATTAGGCTAATTATTTAAAAATAATGTGTAAAGCTATAGTTTGAAAGCCGAAGGAAAATATGCGTAGAAAACAAAGTTTAAGTTTTCAGGTATACGAGTATAATGTACATACGCAATGATTTTTCATCGATTAAGAAATGTAAAAGGAGTTATGCAGATAGTTATCATAACTCGGTTAATTTTAGCTAGCGGGTTATCACAAAACACATATCAAATTTTCCATCAAAGTGTTAATTAAATATCTGCAAATGAAGGTATAGGAAGAAGGAGAAAGGATTTCTGCAACTTTAACATATAAGAAGTAAGTAATTATTTAATATAATCTTACTACTATATAAATCTGTCTCCCAGAACTAGAGTCCCAAATTCTCCAGACTTTAAAAATAAATATTTACCATTTTTGCCACTAATCTTCTCATAAATGTAAAATCGTTACAATGTCCAGTGTTTTGAATATAGTGTCCTCTGCGTGCAAAGTCGTATTTACTCCAAGCATAAACTTTCTTATAAAAGTGTATTTATCGGAAGTGACCTGCCAGCTGCCAGGTAAGTAAGTAGGTATATTATGTGAATTTGTTTGTAAACAAAAGAATTAGAAGTGGCGAAGAACTCATTAAAATTTGTACAGCTCCCTTCAGGTGATTTTTCACTAACAATTTTCACTACAAATTATCCAATTTTTATAATTACAATTTTTGACCCCTGTTAAAATATGTTTGTGTTTATGATTTTCTGTAATTTTTATGTGTTTAGAGTTTACAACGATGGAGATGCACAATTTATGTATAAAACAACCTTAAACAAAAGTAAATTATTAACTTCACAGCAGACTACAGAGATGTGTTATCGTGACTCAACTCTCCCACTAGTAAATGACTTCGTTGAAACTTGCTTTTGCATTACAGAAAACTTGTCGCGTTTCGAGGTAATGAATATTCTTAGCAAATAATGTGCACGACCTCCCGTTCCTACTTCATACAGAGGAAGGACATTCAAGTTACCTGCACCTCGTGCATTCTACTCCCTCCTAAGTTTTACTTTCATTCAAGTTCACTGTGTTCAACTTAACACATGTTAATGAACTATTTGTAACTTAATACTTGGCATACTAAACACATTCATAATAGTGCACTGTGGTAACCATTAACCATAGTGGTTAGCAAGTTGGAGGAACGCTACAAAAGATTTGATTTTTTTTTTAGTATTGCCTTCTTCTTCAATGATAAATTACATTGATGGGTGCCACCTTCAAAAGTTATTGTAAAAAGAGTTTTTCCAATAAGAATTGAAAAAAAATAAAAACCTGCCATTTTTCACAAGAATCACTTTTCCGAATTCCAGAGAATAAAATATCAGTTTATAAAATTCAAACCATTTAAATTTTTGCAATATTATTTGAATAATTTTTCATTATTTCAGAGAAAATTAGATTCTCAGAAAATATTACCAGATTATTTTAATTTCTTATTACAAAATATATTTTTTTATTAATTACAAGGATGTTTCTAAAAAAATTGAAAAAAAGGGATATACACTATAGAATGTAATGATTTTGACGCGCAGTATGTGGGTATGACTACTAGAAAATTTAAAACTAGAATCAGGGAACATGAACTGTGTTTACGAAATATTAACTCTTCCGAGTTCTCAAATCATAGCTTCAATAAAGAAAAAACTAAACATTCGAATATAAATAAATACTTTAATGTGTGTGCTTTAAAAACTTTAGAAATAAACAAACAAACAAAAAAATTGTTAACAAAATAATAGCACCCTGTAAATCACCCCTTTTGACAATGTTCCCGTGCCATGTTGACTCCTTCCACTTTTCTCCCCCTCCACCAAAATCACCCATTCCACTATCCCCCCCTAATAACATCTAATCATTTCTGTTTTTGTATAAATTTTAAGTTAGTGTTAAGTTTGCTAGTGAATGACACGGATGTGTCGAAACCGGTAGCAGAAAAAATAAAATTTAAGTAACGAAAGTGCATTGAAAATTAAAACCCTTCAAAACAAAATGTCCAGAAATTGTTACATAGTAGTTAACGCCCAAGAAATACAAAAAATATCTTAATTTTTAAGATTTTGATGATGGTTTGTGGTCAAATTTTATAAATATTTTATATTGTGTGCCCGGATAGTAATTAATTTGAGTAATAGAATATGCTTTGTGTAATCCCCTTTTTACACTTTTCCCTGTCCTTTGGAGTTATTTGTCACTTATCTCATTTTCGCTTAAAAGACGAGACTGCCATCGTCATTGTGTAAATATAAAGGACAACTTGCGTAGGTCAGTCTGCCGTCCACTTCCCACGCAAAGGAAGAAACTAAAATAAACGAGCTCATGCGGTTTCATTCAACAAATAATGTCAAACACGAACTACGGCTCCGCTTTGCCAGATTCTACTTTGCACGCTTTTGAAGTCCATCCACATCCGGTTCAATGATTCATTTTAAGGGTTAACGTAACCATTAGACGTTTGCATTTATTAACCCTAGGATGGTATCCATACTGGAAAGTACACAAACAGTATTCAGGGGTACAGGCGTACCTTGTGAATTAAAACTAAATATTTACAAAAATATTCATTTATTAGAATTGTATTTGGACCATCTTATAGCTGTATTCAATAGCCTTCCAAAGGGATATTTTGTAGGTCAATTTTCCTCAAGGAACGCGAAGTTGTAGCCATCTAAAAAAAACGAACAAACTACATACCACAACTAAAAAAGCAACAAAAATAAATAATAATGTGATTTTCATTGAAAATTTCATGAAAATATCTTTCACACCAAACAAATAAATATATAAACAGGCACAAAAACATGATTTAAATTATTTTTTTTTAAACTTACAGTAACCGTACCCCGGGGTGGTTGCATACCCCACATACTTGGTGTGACGTCCGCAAACTAGCAAGACCCGAGAGACCAAAATTACATTTATATTTTTACTCCAAATAATGTCAGGAACACCGGTAAAAGTAAGTCAAGTACGTCCCTTAACATCCTGTATAACTAATATTCGAAGAATAATAATATTAAATCATTTAAATTGATAACATATTCGTCTAATATTTGCATGCATTGTACTCCTATTATACTGGTATACATTAAATGTTTACTATTCTTTGTTCATCGTGATATAACTCTCCTCACATATCATCAACTCCTCTTATAATGTCTAAAGTAAATAAAACAAGTTAAAAACTTTGGTCAATGGGTACGGGTATGGGTACCGCCGCCCCGGGAACCATTTATTGGATAACCAACACCTCTGCTTTAGGTCACCCCAAGTGGTTCGCTACGTTTGCTGATTTAGCAAAGGTGTCCGGGTTCATGGTGTGAGGTTTGTCCAGGTCTCGGCACCGGATGCGCCTGCCCACCAATTGCATTCAGAGAGAGACTGGCTGAGGGAGACTCTTGACTTCTCCAGCAGGCCTCTCGGAACATCACCTGGCACAGCAGTGGGAGGGAAGGAATCATTCGTCCGTGATGACACACTGACCCCCAGATTCCTACCCACCCCTCACACCTTTTTTCCTTCCCAGAACATTCTCTCTTTCCTTCCCTAAAAAAAACCCTCCACACAGCATCCCCAAAGATGACATGAATCGTTGAGTTCCAATATCCTCCCTAATGATTTTTTGCTGAAAATGAGTTGTGAATGCCATATTTTGTGTTTTCTAACCAGGAATGTAATGCTGTTATTATTATTTCCATTTTCCTTAGAAATCGTGTTTAAATATCGACCTTCCAAAATTTTCAATTCTAAAATACTCCATAATTGACACGAATTACGGAATATTTTGAATCAGAAGTCAGTATTTCAACAAACAAAAATTTCAAAATAATCACCAGTTTCTTTCCATACAAATTTTGGTCGTTTGTTTGATTTTTTTCATGCTTAATCTATTAATTTCTCAATAAAACCAAAAAAAACTGGAATATTGAAAACTCATTAGCCCACACACTTTTCTTGATTTACTCAGTTTGAAAATTCATTAGGGAAAGTTTTGGAATTCAACGATTCACATGAGCCGTGAGGGGAATTTTTTTCTTCAGGGCCTCCTAGGCGAGCCCGAGAGCATTTGTAAAAAAAAAAATTCGGTCGAAAATTTAGAAGTCTTCGGCACCTTAAAAACTTAAGTACCATATTATCAAGATCTCAGAAAAGGTTGTGACCGGAATAATTATTTTCATAATCCAGAAAATATCTTTTACAATATTTTTCTCTTTTCGAGAATATCCTATTCAGTTACGCGAAATTAAGTATGTTTTTTTAATAAAAAATGTGTTCATTATTTTATGTTAAAATATTTGTAGTCTATTATAAAACCTTTTATTCACTTCAAAGGAAACTCTCAGATACAAAATTGTAAAACATCTTAGCAAATTCACTTTCATGAAAGTTACGTGTCAATATTTACCAAGGAAAATTATTCATCGCCCGTTTTATTAACCTATGGGACACAAATCAGGGCGGTAAACATATAAAATTTGAAACCACCTTGAAAGAAGCTTCTCAGTTCAGTACTTTATAAAGTATATATCTTTTTAATTTCTGTTGATACAATTTAACTTTGTAACGGGATAATTAAATAAAATGCACAATTTTAACGGTGAACACAATTAATCTTGATTTTACAATTAATTAATTTACAATTTACAATCAAGACAAGACAAGAATTTACAAGAGAGATATTTATTTAGACCGATTTAATAATATTAAGATATTATATTTTACTGTTTTCAGATTTTCGATCGAGTTTCCCTTAATATTGTCTTCATTTAATTAAAATATTACAATTTTTTGTATTTCTTGGGCATTAACTATGTAACAATTTCTAGACATTTTGTTTTGAAGAGTTTTAATTTTCAATGTACTATCGTTACTTAAATTTTAATTTTTATGCTACCGGTTTCGACACATCCGTGTCATTCACTAGCAAACTTAAAACTTAAAGTTTTAAGTTTGCTAGTGAATGACACGGATGTGTCGAAACCGGTAGCATAAAAATTAAAATTTAAGTAACGATAGTGCATTGAAAATTAAAACTCTTCAAAACAAAATAAAATATTACAATTTGAGGTTTTACTCAATCAAGTTAAAAGTAAAAATATTCATCCTAAACTTGCAGAAAAGTCAGTAGATGTCGCATATTAAAAATAAAAATTTATCCAAGACACTAACTATCTAGATATCATTTCGTTCGGGTTTGATCCTTTCAATCGTACATGAAGATAGCAGCCAATAAAATATTCGTTAAGAAAATGAAAATCATATTATAATAAACTTTAACAAGAACTTTTTGTAGTTCACTCCCAAGGGAAACTCTTCCCTTAAACGCTTCTTCTTCACGTGCCCTATCAAATCCCCCGGTGTTGGGGAACACTCTGGTGAATAAGTCTTTATCTTGCGCTGCCTGGACATGTACCAATACCGGTTTACTCTCGTACATTTAGAAATCCAAGACATTTGTCCTTGACCTCTATCTTAACCTAACCCCCTAATTTAACCTTTTATCAAAAGGGTTTCAACGAGTATATTCACTCCGGGTTAGCTGAAATCATTCCAAACCTGCCAGAGAATCGCGAAGCAACTTAACATACACCTCACATAACATGACATCCCTTCCAGGGATCATATCTATAGGCCTGAGCAGCGGGGTGAAAATTAACCTGTAGCATTCCTCGCTATAATATATTGCCAGTGACATTGGAATAATCCAGTAACTTAAAGAAGCATACCTACTTAAAAAATATATCCAAATATTGTCCTGTTACCTTATCCTTACTAAAACGGGTGAAACGTAACTAATTTCTTATCCATTTACTTATAAAACAACTTTGTAACATCTAACCAAACAATGGCATCATAGTTGTCTAATGTGGGTTTAGATTGTGTTTAGATTTTTAAATTTAAAAACACGAAATGTCATTTTTCACCGACCGCTATCTTAGGAACTGTTGCAAGTTTCCTTGAAAAAAGAAATTTCGTGTTTTTAAATTTAAAAAATAACCATTGAAATGCACTTTTTTCGAAATTCCGGTGAACGAATTGATTAGTACTAACTACTATACCTTTAAAAAAAAAATTTTTTCGTCCATATTAAGCGTGACCCGGTTTTGTAAATATTTTACCTTATATTTCACACAATCAAGGACCGGGTGACGTCGCGAACTCTCCCGCACGGTATTATATATTACATATTACTCTTGCCGGCGTTTTCGCGGGCTTAATAAAATTCAAACTTGTAGAACGAACTTTTAAAAAAAATATACTAGTATTTAAGTTTGCCTGTAAACATTGATAAAAAAAAAATGAAAAAAAAGAACTCAACTACCTTATTATCAATGTCAAGGTGACATACAATAATATATACGTCAAACATGTCGGTAGAAACAGAAAATTACTAGTAAACTTACAAACAACGGAGCAGTTCATTGAATACAAGTGTAATTTTATAATACATAATATTCTTATTTGACAACCTATTTCGATAAGTTTAGACAGCAATCGCGATAGGGAACATGCATTTCCATACATAGCTACAAAACTAACTCATTCTGACAATAAAGTAGTACCTAATGGGCGATTTACACGTCCAGCGGAAAAAAAAAACAATGTACCGATTTCCATACAGTTAATGCGAAAATCATTTGACATCACTGTCGTTGTTTTACATAACCATATTATGTGAAAATTTTGCACTTTTATTTTGATATCTATTTTAAATATTGATAAAATGACAATAATAGCGTTTATTATTGTATTACTGTGCGGTAATGTGATTTTTTGGAGATTTGCTTACAGCAATGGTAAATACAAATGAGAGATGTTTTCATGTGATCTATAGTTATGTTGAAGTTGTTACCATTCTTTACGATTTGGTACCATACAAAAATATTATTTCTTCTCTAATCAATATGAAAATATTGATCGTGTAAAGAAAAGACTTTTTATATATGGGGATCGGTAAAAATCTGAAAAAACCTTAGTTTAAATCTCCCATTACACTAGTTTAACTCGCTGCAGTCAATTTGCAGAACTTTGGAATAAAAGTACTTACCTACCTGCTCTGGTTTATTTTAGACAAGAAGAGTCACGGCGTCTGGCTTCCCCCTAAGCCCTTCCTCCTTCCCCTCCCCCGCAGTGTCTCTGGTCCACCAAACACAACGTCATCACTTCATTATTAGCGGCCCAGACTGGGCGGCAGACGAATTCTAACAATCCGATATACCTTGCCTTCAGACAGATTCAGTTGTCGAAGGTGTAGGTTGCCATATTGCCTGTTGCCTGGACCAGCCCATGTGATCATGCCCACACTCTGTCATTTGCATATTAGGATAGGCAGCGGAGATGGGTCGTTGATCTGTAATGATTTATTATTTATGAATATATAACGGTGCATCGGATATGGATGACCTTGGTTGTTCATAAATTCATTGACTCTGAATAAATTTACCCAAAGGAATAACAACAGTCTTCTTTGTTTTAAAACATATATATTGTTGTGCCTATTACCTACGTCTTCTTTTTTTCTAATTTGTTCACTCCTGACATATTATCTCACTCTTACAAATTTGTCCTTTTTCATAGCCCGCGACTTCTCTAAATACCAACTCTATACTTATAATACCATTTTTAATAAAGGCTAGTTTAACAACAATGTACATATATGGATAATCCAGATCAAATTATTAAAAAAAAAAACACATTTTTAAAATGAAAGTAAAAATAAAAAATATTTTATAGTGTTTTTAAATTGCTACAGCCCAGAATCGAACCCCCGACTAACTGTTTGGAAGGCAACTTTGCTGACCATTACCTACACCACCAACTATTTTATTAATTAAATGTAATAAGATTTAGGTAGTTACTTTTTAGCTAGCTTTTTTTGCTAGCTTTTACTATTATTTTAGATTGTTACGTATACACAACCTAAATGTAACTTAGGTACAAAGTTTGAAAAAAATAACAATTTCCTACGAACCTTGACGTAGATGAGTAATCGAACTTATATTGCTTAATTATCTTACTGTTTGTAACATTATTGCTTTTAGTATTTTTGAGCAAGTGATAAACAAATAAAAAATACACCATCTAAAAAGCGTTGGATTAACAGCCAAACGTCACAGAATTAATCCAATGTAAGCATGCAAGCTATATTTTTATACTGCTTTGTAATAATTTTAATTTTACTGCTTTGTAATAATTTTAATTTTACTGCTTTATAAATTTAAATAGCGTCAGTTTTTTCGCGATGTGGCAATGTTTGTCTTTCCTTATAAAAATATCAGATTATATGTTTCTTCGAATGAACGAAATAACACAAAGTCACTATTATGTCCCAATCGGTCTAACTAATTACACTGCGTGGAATTTCCCCAAATTTCGTCGCATACATAAATAGAGCGATTCATTTGGTATTAGTTATCTGCTCCCTGTTCACTGCGACATTGTATACGTCTTGTGCTGACACTATAGCTATAGAGGTTGACAGTCCATACTGGTGAACTGGAGAATTGGAGTAGCGAGTGTGCAAGCTCCTTGGCTAAGGAGTAGCTGTCAAACATGATCAATGAAGTCAAATTTTAACTTAAAACGCACTTCCTTCAGACTTCAGTGGTGCAAATGTAGATATTGCTTCCTAGGATAACGTTTATTGTAAGAATACAACGGGCCACGTACGCAACTCATTAAAATAACTGGATAGCTATTCATTTTGGGAGGCGTGTATGGGAACCGTCTCCCCGGGAACCATTTATTGGATGACCGACAACCCTACCATAGTTCGCCCCAAGTGGTTTTCTAAATTTGGTGATTTAGCAGCGGTGTCCATCTGGGTCTTGGCGGCGAATGCGTTCGCCCACCTACTGCATGGCGGCCCAGATTAGGAGATACTGGTTGAGGGAGACTTACCCTGTCCAGCCGGACTCTCGACATATCGCCTTGAACTGCAATAGGAGGGGTGAGATTCATGCGTCCGTCATTCTTGGACACATTGACCCCTCAGTTTTTTACCCACCCCTCATACCCTTTTCCTTTCCAGATCTTCCTCTTCATCTTTTCTAAAAAAAAACATCCACACAGCATCCCCAAAGATGACATAGGCCCCGAGGGATGTTTTTTTCCTTACGGCCCCATGTGTGGAGCTAATGTAAAAAAAACTTACAATCCTGGGCAGGGACGTGTGAAAGATCTTCCGACGTATTTGTTGTGGCGTTTCTCGTTTATTAATGTTTATAGCTTGTTTTTTTAAAATTTATTTGAGTCATTATAATGACGTGTGTCCCCTTGAAGCACTGGTTCTTACATCGCCAGCCGGGCCAGGCATACACGAGTAGATTTGTCGCGGGTATCGGCGCCATTTCGCGACACCGCCTGTCAAACTTCCTGAGTAATGGAACCGCTAATGGAGAGCGCGCCCGGGTGCACCCCGCGCCCCGCCCCGCCCCGGGACTGCTCCTGCGGACGATGCGCCACTGCTGCCGCCAGCCACTGGGCCACACAGGGGTTGACAGTGTTGACACTAGTACCAGTGTTCGTGAGAGTCAGTGTCGTAGGGTAAGATTGGATGTCTTGGGCAAGAACAGTGATCTTCTTTATTCAGAACTTAGACCCAGAGGTTGCGGTTTGAAACTGAATACGCGCTACTTCGTTCGCACACTCTTTTGAATTTGAAGAGATCCTCAGGAAAATAATTATCCTCAGGGCCTTAAGTCATCTTCGAGGATGCTATGCAGAGGTTCTTTTTAAGTAGAGGAAGGAGAGAAATTTTAAAGGAAAAATGTACAAGGTGTGGATAAGAATCTGGTGTCACGAGTGACACGTGAATCCATCCTTCCCACTGGGGTGCAAGGTTTTGGGGCTGGTGAGGTCAAAGGGTCTCAAACCGGCCTCTCCCGATCGGGCCAGCAACGCAAATGGTGAGCAGGCGTTTCCGCCACCAAAACCTAGACAAACCTCACTCCGCGAACCCGGGCACCCTTGCCAAGTCACCAAACGTAGCGAACCACTTGATGTGATCTTTGAGTTGGTTATCCAATGAATGGTTGATATTTTATGAAATCAAAAATAAATACCGTGGAGATAAAAAAGTAAACGACATCAAAATATGGCTGAGTAAACATAAAGATGAGGAAATAATTAAAATTATGAAGTAACACTAACACGACCTATAATCAACAAACACGAAGATGTGGAAATCAACAAACATGAAATGAGGAAATCATGATATAACCCCCATTGCAGTCCGCCTCGCAACAGGAATCCCTAGTGCTAGTAGTGAGGAGGAGTGTGATTACTTTGTGTTTTAAAAAGTTATTAATTAAAAAAAATGGTAGACAGCTCATCAACTAAGCTGATATGCTCTATGTAAAAAGTCGAAAGTTACAAGTGTTAAAAAATATCGAAAATCATCGTTTCGGCAACGATTCGACTATAGGAACTTTTCGATAATGTCCACCAATGGTGTTTTCTTTGAAGTTCCTCTTTATAATTTGGTTCTGTCGGCGATGTAATTACATATTCCACATGGGAGGATCATTTATCAATCTTTAGTGAAGCGAGGGCGAAGTTTTTTCTTTTCGGGGTTAATATCCACAAATACATCCGCCTCGACAGCATATTATGTGTTATTATTTATCCTTATCCTTTTGATGAAGGGGTGGGTACCTACCTACCTATGTGTAGTGCCTACCGATGTGTTGGCTTGATTGATGTTAATGGTATTTTTAAGAAAATCAACATTTTACTCTGCAGTAGTTATGATATATTATATAATATTTACGTAAAATAATAAAATGGTTTATTTATGAATAGATTTTTTTTTTAACAATATTACACATTTTTGATTACTCATTGGTTTATTGACGAAAAGGTCACTGCTCAGCTGCAATTCAGGATTTCTCCTAGATTGCGACTGTTTTTCACCACTGCCTCCCAATATATCCGACAGTGGCCGGTAATAATCGTGGCCGGTTCCGTCTCAAAATTTTCCTAGAAAAAATGTTCCCAGTTGAAATATTTCCGACTAAAATGTTTCTAGTTAATAATTTAGGACATGCCGATTTAATGACATTTTGTTCCTGTTTTTAATTGGGAACATTTTGGCAAGGAACATTATTACCGGGAATGTTTTTACCGGCATCATTTTGACCGGGGACATTTTTACTGGGAACATTGTTACCGGGAACATTATTACCTAGAACCATATACGCTAACTGTGCATTACTGGAAGTTCTGTTTTTCGACAGTCAGGTCACCTATCAAAAGGTTGAAGGAGCAAAGTGCACACCAATAACTAAGTTAGCTGAGCGTGTTTTCTCGGGGTGTCAAGACTAAGCACAGAATGAAGAAATAAAATAAATTTATTTGCACACGCCGAGATTCAAACCAGGCACCTGTGGCATCGTAGCCGAGAACCTTAAGCGCGCCTTCCACTGCGAGCGAAACGAACTTCGTATGAACTTAGCAAAAGGCAACTGCATACAAGTGCTTCCACCAATAACGAGATGAGCGAAGCGGGCTGAACGAGTTAAAATAGGTTGGAACGAGCCCGCCCCGCTATGCGAGCGGATTGATCTTCGAACTAATATAGCTTGACTTAGCAAACGTCAACTGGCATACTAGTGCTTCCACCAAGAGCGAGGTGAGCGAAGCGGGCCAAACGAGTTAAAATAGGTTCGAACGAGCCCGCTTGCGCACACCATTGTCAACTAGTTTCTTTCTGGTTGACTTTCTAATGCGAATACTGTTTTAAAATTTAATTATTTTATTAGTAAATCATCGAGTCGTGCATCCATTTTCGCAGTGTTCCGCAGTTTAAACTTAGGTCGAATTGTTGTATTGTCCTGTCCTGGTGTGCTAGCACGGTCGCTCGATAGGAAGTTACCGACCGATTGTCGGTAACTTCTCATCGTTCCCTAGGACAACTGCAGATCTCAAACGTACAAACGACAGTTGATATCGAATATATTAAGGATACTTAGTCATTGTGAACTGTCACCTATTCGTTTGCGATCTGCAGTTGTCGTAGGGAACGATGAGAAGTTACCGATAGTTATCCTATCGATCGTTATAGAGCAAGCGTGCTAGGGCCTCTGGGCGGTCAAGGCTGTTCACGGACTTGTGGCAAGACAGTATTGTTCTGTCCTTGTGTGAACTCTGCATTAATAAAGACTTTGTTTAATTACATCTATTAGCAAATCATCGTAGAATAAAAAACAATCTTTATTATGTTTAAATCATCTGGAATCTAAGACAAATGTCCTTATTTTATCTGTAATTTAAGAATAACTCGAAAAATTTTCACTTCCACTTGGAAACGATTGGTAGTTTGATTTTCTTTGTTTTTTCTTTAACATGTACGTCATTTACATACATTCCAAGAAAATATTTGACGAGGCTTACAATAAAAGATCTTATCGATAATCCAAGCATATTTTGCAACCTGCATTTTATTTTTCTGTGAATTGCACGCATCCTTTCTATTTATTTTGCGTCAATGAAGCCGCCTTTAAAAAGCAATATCTGTTAATTTAAGTACCTGTAGTTGATACTACTATATATATTTATGTGATTTTTTCAATAACGTGAACAATTATGTAATTTTTTTTTTAATAAATCATTTTAAACTAGTGCAGTGGGACACTGAAAAATAGAATGGGTAGGGTTAGGAAATAACTAACTGGAAAATCAAACCAACCTTATAATTAGAGCCGAAACGCACATGTATAGTCAATAACGCTACAAAATAGAGTGAACAACTCTACAATATATTGTCAACGCACACTTTGTAGAGAAAATAACGCTAATTCCTGCCCCCCTAGCACACTCGATCGATAAGGATTGATTGGATAAATTTCGGTAACTTCTCATAGTTTCCAAGGACAACTGCAAACCGCTAACGTTAAAACAACAGTTGATGTCGAATATACTAAATACACTGTCATTGTGAACTGTCACTTATTCATTAGCGATTTGTAGTAATGCTAGGGAACGATGAGAAGTTACCGAAAGTTATCATATCAATCCTTATCGATCAAGTGTGCTAGGGCCTCAGGGCCACTATCATCGTTCCCTAGGACAACTGCACATCGCTAACGTACAAACAACAATTGATGTCGAATATGTTAAGGACACTTAGTCATTGTGAACTGTCACTTATTCGTTGGCGATCTGTAGTCATGCTAGGGAACGATGAGAAGTTACCGATAGTTATCCTGTCGATCGTTATGGAGCGAGTGTGCTAGGGCCTCTGATATAGGTGTAGGATATAGGTATAGGTAGGTACCATGGATTTAGTTCATATTGCACCAGTCTAAAGACCTACTTAAGACGATAGACTTCGCTTTTTGGCCCATACAAAAAGGACGCCCTGGAAAAAACACTTTTCTACATCGAAAATTGCACAAAATGAATATATTTTTTTTATACTGCCTTCTAAAGGGTGAAAACTATGTCGGTATGTTTTCGAATTTTCGATGCGTTTCGTATTAACGTAAACATTCACTGTCAAACATGTACGATTTATCAAAAAATATTGTTTAAGGAAAAAGTGCTGCTAACGCAACTCTCATAAAGAATTATAAAATTATAATAAGCTACCGACGTAGCTTCTTCTTTCTAAAAAATACATATTTTTAAAAATTTCAATTTCATTTGTAATTTCGGTGTAGAAAAGTGTATTCTCCATAAACCCCTTTTCGGGCGATTTCTGTAGGTAAATTTGAGCGTTGTCTCATTCGCACATTTCGCATTCGCATATATTGTAAGTGTTGCTGACAGAATGACAGACGCGGGTGATCCGCGTGTCGTTCAAAGTCTAGCCTCTTAATGTCCGGTAATGACCAAAAAGTGCATGGAAGTTATGAAGGTGCTTTACCCAAAATACTTCAAGTTAGTATTATTCACATAAAATAAAATTAAAAAAAAGATTACTTAAGTAAGGTGACTTATTTATTTTTATTCAAGTTTTTATCCCAGGATAGTGCAATCCTAGTCTGCCATATTACATATTAAAACTATCACACAAAGAAAAATTCATATTATAAAAACAGAAATAAAAATAAGATAACATATAAGGTCGGCACCTAAATACGTCATATAAATAAGTCAAACTATATTTTTTTTTAATATTGGATCATCGAACACGGTGGACGCCGCATTTAGATTGATGTGGATAGATTCTTTTAGCATTGCATATAACATTGAGTCATGGTCATAATGTATATATTATAAAAATAGTTACCTTCGAAATGTTCAGAAAATTAATCGCAATTTTTGACAAGAAACTGTCTCATTATTTCGTAACATAACAATAGAATATAATATGTATTGTCGACAGATCCTTTATGAAACAATTATTTGCGTACAATTAAAAGAGTTTGAGTGAGTTACCAGTCACACATCTCGCGTGTTCTGTGCTCTGTATGGAAGATTTTGGCCCTGAGATGTCTCCGCGGGCGTGTCCCCAGGAAACAGACAACAGTCAACTAGGTATTCAAGGATATATTAGACCAGTCATGACCAACCTACGGTCCAATTGAAGATTTTTTGCAGCCCAAAATGAAGTTTTCAACTTTATATTTTATGGATTTAGGTATTCATTCAGAAAAAGAAAAATTGTTCCGGTAAATTTATTACATTTATATTATATTTTGTGAAATTAGAAAATTCTTGATATTAGACCTCAGACCCTCAATGAGAATTTTTTTATTGATTGCCTGAAAAGTGCCAGGCGCATGGCCACACTAAAAATTAATTTGGCGCTTTTAGCATTTTAGCTCGCGCTCTCTCATTTCTTTAATACGAGTGAGGGAGAGGCAAGAAAATGACCCTCACTCGTATAAATAAATGAGATGTTGCGAGCCGTTACCGTTGCCGTGCCGTCTCCGCGGGAATTATAAAAGCAGCTAACTAACTAAACCATCACGCCGTTTCCCGAAGGGATAGACAGAGAGGACGGATCGCCAAACAACTCGGTCTTGACAAACACTCTTTGCCTCGTTCACATTCATACATCGTGTCATATATATTCTTCTATTGTTCTGATTGTTGACATGCCCGACATCAGTCAACAACATTCATTCTACTTTCATCCTTCCTCTGCCAGTTCCATGCCTCACTGTCATACACCAGGGTATGTATCAGCACTCCTTTATGGACTGCTAGCTTCGCTTCTTTTGACAGTTTTTTATTGGCGCCAACGACATTCAGTTGGCACGAATATTAAATAAAAATAAAAACCGGGTACCTGATATTGCTGCACATTTTTGGGAGGTCTTTGACCAAATGACCTCTATACAACAGCCGCCACTGCTCACTAATATATATTTTTTGGCCCACCAAATGATTTGGGTTGAGCACCTCTGTATTAGACATTAACTCTGAAACTTTGACAGTACATCGGAACTCTGGGACCGGAGTGCATTGAACCAAATCCATCATACCATATAATCACGTCGGCATTGTGTCATTCAGAGATCACCGACGAAGTCGGAAGTCACTGAAATATTTTCAACTCAATTTTATAATAATTATATGTTCTACTCTCTAATGATCATTATTAGTTTTACTTTGCATTATTAAAAATACTAATTTTGGTTTTGCGATTGTCTGTCTTTGTATGATTTGTAAAAAAAATTGGAGACACTCGTAGTCATAGTTGCAAAACACTATTTTTGGAGTTTTCTTAAGATTTTGCAAATTTATTTCCAAATTGAGCTATGGAGCTTTCTAATATTTATTTGTGTCGGAAATCTTTTTATATTAAATATCTCGCGTCACAATGTTCGTCCGAGGTAAACTCCAAAACTGCTAAACCGATATTGATGAAATTTGGCTTACTGTGTGTAATTTGGTCCAACTTAAGATAGGATAGTTTTTATCTCGATTTTTGTCCTCAATATTTATTATTGCGAATTAAATGTTTTTTACAGGACAATGGTTTGAAATTATTTCTAAGTTCCATAAGTTTCTGACAGATGGCGGTTGTTAGTTAATTTATTGACACAACACTTGGTTATCTAGGTTAGATAACCACCTAGTAGATGGCGTTGTGTTTTATCAGCCACAGCAACGCGTGGGCGGGTCAGCTAGTAAGTATATAAAAATACAAAATGATACCGTGACAACCGTGAGGCATCGAGAATCGGAGAGATTTTTAGAGCTTAATAGAAAAGACGTTAGCCTCGTCGGCTTTCGTAGACAGTCATTCCGGATTATAGGAAATTTTAATATAAATAAAGACATAGAGTTTTATTATTATTACTTCAAGACACATTCACGACAAACTTTATAATTGTGAACCTAAAGAATGAGTATTTTTCTTTTGGATAATTTTCTTCAATATTTTACGTTCGTATTATAATGCCTGTCATAACACTCTTCTCTTATCGGTCAATCAATAACAAACCATTTCCTATCGTTCTAACCTTGAACCCATGTGGGTGTGACAAAACCACTTTCCATTACGTCAACACAGTTTATCCGTCGGCTAACAGAATGGGAGCGAACAGAGATATTAGTTAGGAACACCTTTATGAGTATAATCTATAATACAGATCTCATACTTTACTATGTGACACATCCCATGAAACGAGAATCTTCAGAAATAGGCGGAATATATAGTAAGTGAACTGATATTCTAATCTACGCTTCGACCAAGTATAACTTGGTCAATGAATCTACGATATTTTTTTGTTAGTAGGCATATTATAAACTTGGCAAATGCCCGAATTATTTTGTTTAAATTTTAAAATGTTGTAATTTTTTATTATTTATTACTTACGAGTAGCAATATATTCCCAGCGCTGTATATTATGGGTTATGTATCTTCTGGCGGGCTTGGGTTCGGTGGGAACAATGATATGCCCCCCAGAATCAAACAACGCCGGGTTGACGGAAGCTTTTAAAAAGCAATTAAGATCCAAAAGCAGATTGTTTGTGTTGCTACTTACACACGTCAAACGACATTATTTTATTGGGTGCACTGCTTAAACTGTGTTTCGTGTAGACTTATTTGAATGTACTAGAAATAAAAGACAACGGATAAAAAACTTTAGATATATTATAAGTGCCCGTTGACCGCAGAGTTCATAATATCCCCAGAGGAACCGTTTAATAACAGCCTAGAAGTAAGGAAAATGGGATAACAGGTAGGAATGGAGGGATTTTTATTTTATTTTGTAGCGATAACTCGAAGTACCGAACTACCGCGCGCATATTTTTTATCAATACATCCCATATTAAACATTACATTTTTTAAAGTTTTTAATTTCAAGTCCTGGGGACATATAGAGTATTTTTATTCTTCTCTGAAAACTAGCAAACGAATTGTATGTTTTTGAAGTAGGTATTTACTCTATAAATTCATTGCAAGATCATTTTATGTTTTATTTTTATTTCTTATTAGGTAGGTATTACTTTATTTTCGTTTTTCTTTGCTTCAATCAATTTAGTGTATTTTCTATGGATTTCATTTTTAAGACGTTAAAACAACCTCAATTAATGTAATTCCTTTTTTCTCTGTGAAAATGTATAGTAATTGCAAGACGCCATACTTTTCTGCAAATAGTCCAGCCTTGCTAGAACATTGTTGTATTTATCTAAATATAAAAACGTTAGAGTCTTATCTTCAAGTTTTATATAATATAACCAAAGAGACCAGGAATTACAACCTTGGGCAAAATCGAGGAAGTTGGCGTATGTACCTAACGGAGCAAAGATATATTTTTTTTAATTTAGAACGCATAACAATGAAAATTACGTTAAACAAACTAAATCTCTATTTATTTACACGCTTTTTACCTTTCCATATCCAATACTATTTTTTTATTGAATCGTATGGTGGATAATATTTTTTTAACACGCTTGACCTCTTGGCCAATAGTCGGGTTGGATATCTCCTGAGTTTTTGTTAGGGCTTGTCGGGAAATTACCATCGTATGGGATCAATCCAACCCTACATGGTTGGATTGCGGACTTTCTCGGGCAAAGAACAATTTGAACCCTAGTTGACGGCTTTTCCTTCTCTCCAAACCAAATCAATGCGGGGATGCCACAAGGATCTGCGCTATCACCGACGCTATTTTTGTTGCACATCAACGATTTCGTCGTTGTACAGAAATTTATTGCTACTCTGAGGACAGCACTGTTCACGAGGGTTAACTTTTTGACAGGACCCCTTCCACTTATGATGTCCAAACAGCTCTGGAATTTTTCAAATAAAAACTTAACCACTACCCCGAGAAGGTTAAATCTATGGATTATAGGTTGAAACATTTAATTCAAACGATCTATCGTAATGTAAAACACAAAATGTCTCATTGATTTTAATGGGTAACAAAATTAAAGAAAAACTTATTGGAAAGATGTTGGGAAAACGCGACTGACAATGTTTACCGCCTAAGCAGTAACTACTTACCCAGTTAAGCACAATACACGAGTTCTCGGTAAAGTCTTTCTAAAGGATAATGAAAAAGTTTAGGATTTTCCTTGCGCTGAGGAAGCTTTATTTTCGAGTCTATTTAAGTGTTTCAAAAAGTTTTGCAAACCGCGTCATTCTGAAATTACTTAGAAATTTGAGCTTTCTGTAGATATTTTAGACGTGTGTAAATAAGGCACTTAATATTTTTTGTTATTTACCAATGTGGTAAGTGAATCTACTTTTATATTGAAAAAAACTTACTGTGGAGCTAATAAAAACTTTTTTGTTTTTACATTAGCTCCACACGGGATTCCCTGAAGAAAACAATTTCCTTTTGGATCAATGTCATCTTTGAGGATGCTTATTGTCGGAGAATAGAAGGAGAGGAAGTTCAGGGAAGGAAAAACGTATCGGGGGTGGGTAGGAAACTGGGGGTCAATGTGACCAGGAGTGACCGATGTACGAATCCATCCCTCCCACTGGGGTTTCCCTCAACCAGTTTCTGCCGGTTCGGCCCACTACGCAGCTGGTGGGCAAACTCATGTGCCATCAAGAATTAGACAAACATCACTGAACCCGGGAACCCCTACCAAGTCACCAAATGTAGCGAATCATTTGGAGTTACCTATGGCCGGAGAGTTGGTTATACAATAAATGGTTCTCGGGGTGGTGGTACCAATACCCGCCTCCCAATACATATAAATCATCATGTTTCAAGTGTTTATATCATTATTATTTGACACTACATTACATTATTCTCTTTATAAATACAAAATAGGCATATAATATGTGATTATATATATATATATAGTAAGTGTAAAATAAATAATAATACTTAAAAAATATAAATAAAAAATAATTAACTTATTTTCTACTTTGACGGAGTTCTAAATTTGGGAGGCCGCCTTGCACCGAAATGGAGGAGAAGGATTCACACGTCCGTCACCTCTGGACACATTGACCCTCAGATTCCTGACCACCTTTTTCCTTCACAGAACTTCCTCTCTTTCCCTTCCCTTAATAGTCCCTCCACACAGTATCCTCAAATTTGACAAAGGCCTTGAGATATTTTTTTTCCACAGGGCCTCCTGTGTGGAGGTAATGTAAAAACAAAACTGCGGGAAAGAACAGCCGAGCTAATATTAATAAAAATAATTGGATAATTTGTAGAACGCAGTTTGTGTGAGAAACCACCGCAAGTATTATTTATCAGATGATTGGAGGTAAAAGCTACAACCCACAACCTACAACTGCAAGTTTGACGCGTGTCAATCCTGTATAACCTGTTCCCTGTCATCGCGGCCCGTTTTAACTCGGTTCTCCTGCTATTTTTTACACTTTACCGTTTTTGATCAGGTAAAGGCCGCATTTCAGGCATTTTAACAACCGATGAAAGTTGTTAATTAATAAGTTTTTCTTGCTATTATCGGGAACATTTGCATTATCTGCATTGATTTGATTGCATCGACTACTGGGGAAATATGATACTCGGCTGCTTTGATGGGAAACTTCACAACTTCAGATATGAGATAAGACGTAATTTAACACGTCAAGTTAAGAATCGCTTAAAATTATTATAAATGACGAGGATACTAAAAGAGTCTTCTCAGGATTGCATGCAAGACCCCCACCCGAAATATTATGATTCCAACGGCCCGATAAAGGAAAAAATAATATTTTGGTAGAAAACAAATGTTAGTAATAAATAGTTAGATGTGTCGAATAGCTCTATATTAGCGATATTTCCCATAAACTTATAAAAACCCAATTATCCCTTAATCACATATTCAAGTGATGTTTTATTTCTTTCGATATGATACGGTACCCACTATGTACAAATCTGTCTCTTTCACTTTATTTCACTTTACTTCACTTCACTTCACTTCACTTCACTTCACTTCACTTCACTTCACTTCACTTCACTTCACTTCACTTCACTTCACTTCACTTCACTTCACTTCACTTCACTTCACTTCACTTCACTTCACTTCTCTTCACTTCTCTTCACTTCACTTCACTTCACTTCACTTCACTTCACTTCACTTCACTTCACTTCACTTCACTTCACTTCACTTCACTTCACTTCACTTCACTTCACTTCACTTCACTTCACTTCACTTCACTTCACTTCACTTCACTTCACTTCACTTCACTTCACTTCACTTCACTTCACTTCACTTCTCTTACTTTACTTCACTTTACTTCACTTTACTTCACTTTACTTCACTTTACTTCACTTTACTTCACTTTACTTCACTTTACTTCACTTGACTTCACTTTACTTCACTTCACTTCACTTTACTTCACTTTACTCTACATATACAAAACATTTTGATTAATGTCGTTCGTTATGTAAAATAACTGGATATTATTGAATGGAATTGGAGTTGAACTAACCAAGCTCTTAGAATTGAAATAAATCATATAAGCGATCCATAGACATAATTAGTTCACCTAAGACGCGATCAATTTATTCCGTTCGTAGAAACGAAGTGGTTCAAATATGACTAAAGACCTCATTATGTGTGCCAATATATATTCAAGCTAGTATTTCAATTCGAAATTGTCCATTTATTAGATATTTTTTTTACATACCGGTTTGACGTGGAATGTTAATGAAGAGGCAGATCCTCCAGTGTTGCCAGCTTATACCGATTTCTTATTTATTCCTTTTCAAATGACATCGATATAAAATCGTCGGAAGTTGCGCCTATCGATCCGATGTCTAAAGTTATCGATTTTACCACCACCGGGGGTCGATACAGGAGAAACATAATATTGATAAATGTTTCTAACTTCTGCATAAAGTCCAACGATAAGCTCACGTTTGTGTATAAATAAATACAAATTAAAATTAATAAGCCAGATAACCATCTAACCAGAAGAAGCGCCTATACTTCTTGTAGATTAAGTACCTACTTATAATTATTGTTTGTGGTCTACACATCAGAATATGCTGTATGCCATAAGATTCCAATTATATTTATTATTCCGAGTATTTAAGTCCGGTCTCCTGCGACCGAAAACATAAAGATTTGCTTACACATTACTAAAAACATTGTCAATGGAGGCGTGGCCTTGCGCAATTCTTGTTTGCAGACGCTATGTTTGTGTTTTCCGTGGCCGGTGGAAAACATTGTTCTCTCGGGTGAGGCTGGGAAGGCAGGGGAGGATACTGTTTCATTTTTGACCGCGGTGCGGTCAGTTATGGAGAATAAATTTAACGAGTTTTTGAGGTTATGTCAACTGCGCGAGCCTAATAATTATGAGTTTAAATAAAGTGTAAATAAATGCTGTCTGTGTTTTCTCCCAGATAATATATAATATAAGATTGTAGTAGCAACTACAATCTTATCACTAAAACTGTAAAAATCTCTTCCTCACCAGAACTTGACGTTTTTAAAAGGTACATTTAGGTCGAGTACTAATCGATATTAGCCAGAAATCTTTCCTGATAAGTAAATATATCTCTTAAAACATCTTATGAAATCTTTGTTTTCTCCCTCATGTTTCATCTCTTCCATCAGAACTCATTTTACCACTAGACAAAATGTGTTGCCACGCCCAATTTGCCTCGATGTTTCAACAAACGGAGGAGAAGGAATCTGAACGAAAACAAATACTTCGTTAATGTTTTGATAATGTTTGATGTATTGTTTCTGGGGACGGTCGGAAGAGACCCGGCTTAAAAAATACTCATGCGTCTGTGCATGTAAAAGCTGTGTAATATTATTATCGGTTATCATACATACAAGAGAATTATTTGAAGTCATAACACGGTCAAGTACCATCCGATAAAATGCATAGAGGCGTTTATTGCCATGTTTCCAATGATGTGTAGATATGAGTATGACGGTCTGCTATTGAAAGTTGAACTCTGGAGGGAATTTTAAGTCGTAAAGGGGATACTTTGTGTAGACTGTGAAATAAACTACTTGAAAATAGATGCTTTTTGATCAAAGTCATAAATTTATGATTCATGATTGTTCATTTATATGGGTGCATTCCGCTATTGGGAGATAATTGACAAAATATCTCAATTGTTATTTATTGGTCCATATAAGTACATGCATATATGTTTTTTTTTAAACTTAATTGGTAAAATTTCAATTAAAATATTTTAATTAAATGATAAAGACCATATTAGCGAAACTCAATGGAAAATCTGAAACAGAAAAATTTCAGAAAGAGATCGGGTCACATCTGGGACTCGAACCCAGCTTCGACTTTCTGGGCTGTTACTCTGACCACTGATGTGTCCCTATCCGATTCGGTCATATTTAACTGTATCATACTTCGACTGCGAACATTATCTTCATTTTCTTAACGCATATTTTTATTGGCTGCTATCTTTATATATGGTCCTGAGTTCGCGTCCCAGATGTGACCCGATCTTTTTCTGATTTTTCTTTTTTCAGCTTCCAGACGGTTTTTTTTTGCCTTCCTCAAATTCATCAAATTTGTAGGATTCCTTATAATAATCTTGCTCATTTCTTAAACAATGGCTCTGCTGTCTCGACTCATTCTTCAAATGCATAGATTTTTCCCCATTTTATTAGTTATCTGTTTCTATTCCCCAATCTTGATCTTTGTCGAATGATTTTTCAATTTCACTTAGCAATCATTAGGCGTGATAAATATTTTTTTATTCCGTGACATGAACTGATGATTTATTTCAACTCACTTCATTGATACAAAACGGGTAAAATCCTCGATTGAAGACGATTTTTATAAACGCAATCAACACAGATATTGTTACCCGTGAAAATAACGGACCTAGCGAGGTTTTCTTTCTTTATGAACTCGAAGGTATAACGACATGGTATAAAAAAACGACCGAACTGAATTTCAAATAGTTTAATCCACAACATTACAAACCATACTACACATATAACGATAAAATATTTGGAAACTGGATTCTTCCGCAAATACATGCTATTAAACATGACTTAATAAAGATAATAAGCAGTTAAATCTTTTGTTATCTTAAGAATACAACACTTAACTTCAACTTTGACGTAAGCATTGACTTATAATGCATTAGACTGGCCATGGAATTCATATTACTGTCTCAGTCAGTTTGCTACCCTAAATTTAGTATGTAAGAACTCTGCTAAATTCTGACGTCATAAAAGTCGCCATTGAGTTAGTTATTCGATAACATAATTGAAAAACTAAAAAATTGACAAAGCTTAAGCTGACCTTTTAAAATGTGTCTTTTTAGCACGTTGCAGTTTCCGTAATTCTGATTTCGTATGGAAACTGAGAGCATTTTGCACACGAGAACAGATTTATCATGCGGTTTTTGAAATGTGTCTAATAAATGCTCTAGAGACTGAAGTTAGCAACATGCAGAACACGCCTCAACTTCAATGACTCATTATTCAAAATATACATAACATGTTACTAAAAGTTTGTTTGCCAAACTGACCTGGCGTGCTAGCATGGTCGATCGATATAAAGTTACCGACCGACTGTCGGTAACTTCTCATCGTTCCCTAGGACAACTGCAGATCGCCAACGTACAAACGACAGTTGATATCGAATATATTAAGGACACTTAGTCATTGTGAACTGTCACCTATTCGTTTGCGATCTACAGTTGTCCTAGGGAACAATGAGAAGTTACGGGCAATTATCCTACCGATCCTTATCGATCAACCATGATAGCACCCCTGGACAGTGTGATTTTTCCTAAAGAAGGATATTTATTTTTATTGACTTATTTCCACATATACGGCACAACATGTGCCATTAACATAATTGACATAACATAAACAGTACAACAACGTGAAGAATAACAGAATAAATGTAAGTTACATATAAGAAAAAATGGTAAAAAGTAAGTAGTAAGAAGGTAATAAGTAGTAGGTAAAATTAAAATATAAATATAAAGAGAAAAAATATGGTAAAATCAGTATAAAGTGTAAAGTATAAAATACAAACTATAAAGTATTAAGCAAAAATAAACATTTAAAGTGAGAATGAAAAAATAAAAAAGCTAAATGTAGAAATATAAGATATCATTAAAAGGTATTAAATAATTACGTATATATGTCTAATCTAGTTTACTCTATGCCAATGCTGATACATTGTAATTATAGAGAAATTTCACGTTAGTGTTGACAACTTAATTCGCCTGGTAAAACCTCTAAAGCGGGTAGACTCAAAGGGAAATTTAAAGATCTAAAAATCTCACAAGTGTCAGAGAAGACAGCTTAAAAGCAAAGTTCAGAGTGAACGATATCCTTGCCAATCAGCCAGTAGTGAGTTAGATTTCTCCTTTTTCATATATTTTGTTTTGCACTCATCTCAGGATGTGGAACAGCATAATTAAACTGTTTTAGTGGTTTCGGTTACCCCTGTTTTCATTTTTTGTTTTTGAGTTCGCTACGAAAAGGATTCGAAAACAAACTTACATACTTACTTCTTACCGTGTTCAGTATGCGTCCGTGAATCGATCATAGAGCTACTCAATATTATCTCAATTATGATATTGGTCTAAAATCTTAGTTGGTAAGTTATTTTGTATTAACACCATAAATCGTCATGCTCATCGGAATGTTTTTAATTTATTTTTTGTGTTTAAATTCTAGTCTACAATAATGCACCATTAATCAACCACAAATAGAATCATTAAATTGACAATCCTCATCTGTCGTGTGTACACTATACAAAAATCCCAAATCACAATAAAACGTCATTGAAATAATGCGTAAGACAAATAAATTATAAAGCTAAGCCATGCTTTTGACAAGATACGTTGTTACAATTTAATTTATTTTTATAACTCTCATTGGCTTTTTCCTGTACAATAAATTTAAATGTGAGATAATCTCAAATGGAAATATAATTAATGAATCACCGCCACAACTTCCCAAGTTTAACGACCTCCGTGAAGAACAGCTGACAAGACAGCCAGTCCCTACATGGACTCCAAATAATGTCTTATTAGTATCAACTGCCTCTTCGTGACCATTTTGATTGCCAGACTGTTTCTTTGCTGTCGATTTCTGGAACCCTTGCCTAGCACGATATCTTCATGAATTTATATCATGTATTATAACTACAAACATATATGGACTCGAGTTAGTTACATGATTCTCTGAGAGTAAAGAATATCTATAGCGCGGGGCATGACGTGAGTTTTGGCGAGGGGGTTTGGACAACATGAGGGGGTATTGGGTATAACCCAATAAATATTATGATTACTAGAAACCAATATTCCCGCAATCCAAAAATATTTACACTTCAGTTTCATAATATATCCCAATTGGGATGCCATAGTCCCACTCGGTTGGAAACAATTAGTACATATTCTCGTGCGGTATTCCCATAAAAAATCGTTAGAAAATTATAACATTAAAAACATGTATTTGTCAATTATAAATTTATATGTCTTGTTTATTTATCATTTATTCTATTATCAAATGGGTCACTGCTCAGCTATTCATTTCCGATTCAGCAGTGCCTTTAATATGATATACATAATATAATATATTTTGTAATAAACAATTTAAATTAAATTAATATTAAAAATAAATCATATTAATTAAAACAAAAAATATTAAAATTCGAAATAAATAATATATCTTTTCTTCAATCTTTGCAAAATTACTTTGTGGCATCATTTTAATTAATTATTGCAAGTATTTTATTTTTTATATCATTCGTTATAGTATGGATAAGCTATTAGGAGGATAGTAAGAAACCTCCTAAAAGGGTTCACCATCCTCCCAATAGCTTATCTACACTCATAACGAATATTTTCGATTTACGATTTATTTATTTATTAAGTTGGAGTTTATAATTCGAAACTCGAACCTATGAATTCATTATTATTATTCTATTATTCCATCGAATGCCATATGTTTAACCAAAAACTTAATTTCATTGAATTCTTTTTTTTTTATTAATTCGTCACATTTTCTCTTTTACTTTTTTAATAGTTTGTATTTTAATGAAATATTATTGATATCCTTTAAAATTTAAGTGTAAACCTTAGAAATATCTATATCATAAAACACTTTATAAATTGAAGATGCATCAGAATTGTTTGTATTAGGTATATTGTTGCATATTTTTTTTTATTATGGTCCTATATTTAAATGTCGTTATTTTATTGGTCAATGACATAAACATATTATTCACTGTCATATATAAATGTATAGACTGTTTATAACGCAAATAAATAAAATAAAAAATAAAATAAAATGAATAGTGGCTATATATTGGATAAGTTGGCCGAGTTTTCTAACCACTGCGAGTATATTATTTTATTTTCAATAATATTTGTTATTAGTGTAGATAAGCTATTGGGAGGATGGTGAGAAACCCCCTAAGACTTATAATAATTACAACTAACACTTAATTACTACCAAGCGGGTCATAATATGACTGATAAATGGCTTTAAACTAGAGACTTATGAGTATTTACATTTACAGACACTTGTCATGATTTTTCCTCTATAATGTCTTTCACCAATCTCTCTGGCTAAATCCATAATTATTGTATAATGTACATTGAACCACAAAAGAAACGCATGAACCTTAGGAACCAATTATTCCCACTGTCGACCCCACCGGAATGCACAGAATACAGCCTCTATAAAACACCACTTCCTCATTCATCTAATTTAACATTTTTTGTATATTCTTCTCTCACGGACAGCCCATTAGCTCTCTTAATCATTTCACAATTTGTTTTTAAAACGCGTCCTTCGGGTTCCATTCTTTTTATTGAGCGGTCAGGACCGTTCAGGTCCGGCGAGTCCTTTGTACACAATACACATCTCGCCCGTAAGTGGGAGATTTTTTATTTTATTTTGTTTTTATAACCGAATTCTTTACTGCGTCCATTTAGAATTTAGACTTCTTTGGATTGGGGCACTGACATAAAATTTACAAGTAGAACCCTAGTCTAATAAACTCCATAAATAATGAGTGTAGGACCCTTTTAGCTGTCTAAATAGTGTTAGTTTCTCTGATTATTTTTTTTATTAGATATTCTTGTGAAAAAATCAACTTATTTTTTTGTCTGTGAAAACCTAAGCAGTTTTCCTATTTTTCCTGTTATTTCACAATTAATTATTTAAAAATAATATATAGTATATTTGCGGCACGTTCCAGAGTGGAAGATACTCTAAGTATCGCCCTGGTGTAAGACCACCATTCAGAATTCATTCATTCATATCATTTTAATATATATATATGTAATATCATGTATATTTCTATCAATTTATTCAATTTCCAATTCATTTTACTGTAATATCATTTTAATATATGTATGTAATATATGTTTAATAACCTTTCCTGTGATTTGTAAGATCAAACTCTTTAGAGAATTAATTCACACTTCCAATCAACTGCCTTTTATTGAACCTAAAATGTAATTAACCTTCATATTCAAATAACCATGTTTGTATAAATTTATGTAACTCTACGTCTGTCTCGACACAGGTTTACCCTAGTGAGACAGGCATTGAAAAAAATTACATGTAATTATAATATATGTATAGATTAAATAATAATAAAAAAATAAAAAAAGAATTGAAACGTTGCTTGAAATGGCTTTAGCCGTGTTTAGTGACTAAATCTGAATAGCCAGGTACTTCCCCACCTTCCTCTTCCTCGTATCCATCCCTTTCCCACTTACCTTCAGCCTCATAACATACCCCAATTGGGGATGCCATAGTCTCACTGGCTCCTGATGGGAGCAGTTGGGACTCTTGTGAGGTATTCACAGTAAAAAATATATATATAATTTGGAGCTGGAGATAAAAACTGGTGATAAGTACTGATATGATACTTTATAAGTCTGATATCTTTACAAACAATACAACTTATTGATATTCGGGTGATTATTTGTCCTTATTGCCCAATCACGTAGCTACTTTTTTTTAAAATCTTTTATAAGTGACAAAAGTATGTTAAGTGTATGTATGTTATGTAATCTACTTACGTATTAAATGTTTGTATTAAATCATATTATCATGTCCAACAACGCAATTTAAAGGTTCAAACAAAAGGGTCTTGTAATATTTTACTTTGATCAAGGCAAACAGACAGTCATGTACCAATTTCCTTTTTTTAAAGCGAATATAGTATCTTGCAATCTTTATTAGCCATTGTATTAAAGCTGTACCTCTTAACGACTCCTCCATAAGTATCCTAGCCCAAGTCATACCTACCTCTCTATTTTCTTCATTTAACACTTTTGACTGGGTGCCTACTTGGTCATGACATAGAACTCTCCAGTTGGGATATAGTACAGCACAAGAGCCGCGACTGCTCCAAACCATCTGGAGCCAGTGAGACTTTGTCAACCCCAATAATTGATGTTGAATTAGGCCAAAGGCAGTGAAGAGAGGTTGGCGATAGGATAGTAGAAGGCGGAGAAGTACCTGGCTATTCCACACCTGGTCACCCAAATGTCACCAAAACCATTTCCAGAAACGTTTTTCACCAGGAATCTAGTATCTACTATGTACTGTTTTAGGTAAATTAATTGGGAAATGTAAAACAATAAAGATTAATTAAATAAAATTTTAACGCGTGATCTCCGGATTGCTAGTTGAGAATCATACCTCTCGACCTCGGAGGCCTTTAAAAACGCTATCTCGAAGATATTAAATAAGTACGTGCCTACTCACTCGTTTTTTTAATACCACCATGCTCTCGAGCCTCTAAATTTTGATGCACCTTAAAAATTAAAGAAAATTGCATGAACCAAATAAACATCTCTTAACCAAGTAAATATTATCATGCCTGTTAAAAATCCCTGCATTCTTTACAGCGTCAAAGTAATGAATAAATAATTTATTATGGAATACCAATTTAAGATTACTCGGTATAATACCCGGGACCGCCCCGAGATGCGTTAGGCCCTTCGACCAAGTATATTATGTCGATGGTTAGGCCACTTGATGCCCGATTACAAAATTGTGTCTTTTTCTTTTCTTGTTCATTTAAATACATATTGGATAACTTTGTTCGGGAACATCGGCTCTGATTCAGTGTTATTGGATACCATTATTATGGTAAAGTTTAAACGTTGGGGTCAATATTTTTTCATGTTCTTTTTCTTGCCTTACTTTTTTGTGGCTAGATAATTTTTTAAGATCTGGAGATCTTTTCTTATTTGCTTTATTTTTATTTTGTTATTATTTTATAATATTTTTTAATTAATGTCAATCAACATACATAGTGTAATAGTTTATACGCAGTCTTCCTCACTAGAGATTCCTGTTCCCAGGCGTTCTTATAGCTTCTTGTGTTGGTGGTAAATCATATTTTTTTATGATTTCCTTTTCTTTATGTGTGTAGAAGTCATCTTTATGTTTATAGATTTCAACGTGTTTGTTGACTGTAGGTTGTAGTTAGCGTTACTTGTGTTGATAAAGTTGGTTTATTATCAGCCTTAAAAATGCACAAAAAAAACTTTTGTTGAAAATAAAAAATTACTAATCTCTTTCGTCCGAGTTTTTTGAAGACAAGAAAAAGATCATTAATCTGTATTTGCTTCAATTAACCCAATTTGGAAAATCGTATTGTTCATACATTTCAAAACTCTGTAATGCACGGGACAGACGCGAAGTTCACATCAAAAGATACTTTGTAACACAATATCTTTTCTAACGACACACTATGTTATAAAAGATTTCTTCCTACGGCAGGAGACGGGGTCAGTTAAATTCGGGAGCGGCCACGGAATATCATTTCTTTCTATTGAATCTATCAACTTGACGGCTGACAACGGCTTGAGCACGGCAGCTGCATATTTAAAAATGACCCCCTCTCCTGTTTACGGCGGAGAGGGGGTCACATAACTTTTCAAATATAGCGTCGGCAGCGGTTAAGCCCTATTCAGACTCAGCTATAAACTGCGAGCAGATATCTGTTATACCACGAGCGCTTATATTTTGTACCGTTCACACGACGCTATGAAATATTTCTTCCTATGGTAGGAGAGGGGGTCAGATGAATTTAGATAGCTCGATATGAGAAACCATTTCTTTGTAGATTTTGTACTAGATCTGACAATTTGACAGCTGACATTCGCGCGCTTTAATTAAATCCTATTTTCAACGGGAGAAGGGGCGCTAATTTGTTCGTTACGGCTTAAGATGTGCATTTTCTATATAACAGTATGAAGGGATTGTACGGAGAGCGATATTTGGCGTGCTACGATCTTTTATAGTTTATAGCTGTCTGAACAGGGCTTTATGGAGAATAACGACGAATAGCGAAGACCCGAACCACGCTTATAACGCATCATTTTTTTACGTGTGGTGGGTATGTATGGGCGAGCGATATTGTGTTATAAAGAACCTTTTGATGTGAACTTCGCTTCTGTCCCATTCTTAACTCTTATGGAATTGAGAGCAACAAATATTTGCGGTGACCGAGAAATGAAGGACAGAAAATGCTGTAAGTAACGACGAAGATCGTTGTTCGGGGGCTTACTTGGCTTCAGAAACTACTAGTGGCTTATTATATACTAGTTTAAATAATAGTTAACATTTTTTTTAGTAAATACCTCACAAGAGTCTCAACTGCTCCCGTCTGGAGCCAGTGAGACTATGGCATCCCCAATTGGGGTATATTGTGAGGCTGAAGGTAGGGGGAAGATGAGGAAGAGGAAGATGGGGGAGTACCTGGCTATTCAGATCTAATCACTAAACACGGCTAAAACCATTATTAAGCAACGTTTCAATTCTGAATGGTGGTCTTACACCAGGGCGATACTGATAGTATCTTCCACTCTGGAACGTGCCGCAAATATAGTATATATTATTTTTATGAATTAATTGTGAAATAACACAAATTAATCAAATAAAATTTATTTGCGCACGCCGGGTTCGAACCCACGACCTTCCGATTAGGAGTCAAGAGACTTACCACTCGATCACGGACTGGTTTTGATTGTGGTGGAATGGTTTTGAAGCGTCGGGTTCTCAATCTGGTATCATTGATTCAATCTTTCATAAGCTTAGTCCATCTTCAATATCATCAGCTCAAATTTAAGTATGGAAGTAGTAAAACTTTTTTTTTACATTCACTCCACACAGGAGGCCCTGAGGAAAATAATTTCACTCAGGGCCTATGTCATCTGCGTAGATGATGTGTGGAGGGTCTTTTTGAGGAGAGGAAGGAGTGAACATGGGTCTTGAAGAGACTCAGAGAGAAACACAGAGGAAACGACCCGTTCTGTGACAAATTTTCAAATGGCAAATTTCAATTGGGCGCGCGTTTGGCGTGTTTCCAAGAAGAAATTGTCTAAATTTTATCGAATTCCAGAGCTGTCGACAGCAAGAGCGAACCGCGCAATTATTTAGCGCCATAGTAGTTTTGATTAATTGTGTTCCTGTTAACAAGTTTTATGTTGAAATACCAATCTATGGTCCCATACCAACATTGCTACAACTTATAATAATTATTATCTAGCCACTCGATATCGGCCAGGTGGGTACTGCTATTGGCCTGTCCCCACATAGGTTGCTAGTCGGGTATCGCAGGTGTTTTCTATTATAATAATTGTTATTACCATTTTATCTCTATAATCACAAAAAATGTGACTGCTATCAGGTATTATACTGTCTTATCTTTTTACAAATTTGAAACTAAATAAATTACTTTTTGTAACCAAGAGTTCATATTATATTGTTTTAAACAAAGTAATATTTTTGATGATGAACACTTCATTCACCAAATTCACCAAACGCAGCGAACCAAAAAATAGGAACACTTCCTATTTTTGGTTCGCTGCATTTGCTGAATTTAACAGGGGTGCTCGGGTAGTGGTAGAAGAAGCCGAGGACGCCCAAGGAAGACGTGGCACGATCAAGTGAATGAGATACTTGAGTTGGACCATGTAAAGAGTCAGAATAATAAAAAAGTATGTATGAGAAGATATATGAATGTGAATGAGGCAAGGAATGTGTGTGTGTGTGTGCCAAGACCGAGTTGTTTGGCGGTCCGTCCTCTCTGCCTACCCCTGCGGTGAAACGGTGTGATGGTTAGTTAGTTAGTTAGTTCGGGTTCATGAGGCGAGGATTGTCTAGGTCTGGCGGTGGATGCGTCTGCACTCCCAGTGTGTATCGGGTCGGATTTGGAGAAACCGGTTGAGGGAGACCTTTTTACTTCTCCAGCAGAACTCTTTCGGCCCATCGCCTTGTACCGCAGTGGGAGCGAGGGATTCATACATCCGTCACTCCTGGAAACATTGACGCCCAGATTTCTACCCTGCCTTATTCCTTTTTCCTCCTCAGATCTTCATCTCCTTCCTTTCATTAAAAAAACCTCCATACATTATCCCTAAAGATGACGTAGTCTCTGATGGAAATTCTTTACCTAAGGGCCTCCTGTGTTGAATTATAAAAGATATCACTACGTTTTTAGGTACCTATTCAGGAGTTTTGGTTCCAATAGTCAGTTAGCCAAAATAATGATAAATTCTTATGATAAAAAGGAAGTTGAGTCCTTTTTTGTATTTTTTTTATCAATGTTTACATGCAAACTTAAATACCAGTATTTTTTTAAAGTTCGTTTTAATTTATTAAGCCCGCGAAAACGCCGGCAAGAGTATAATACCGTGCGGGCGAGTTCGTGACGTCACCCGGTCCTTGATTGTGTGAAATATAAGGGAAAATATTTTAAAAAACCGGGACACGCTTAATATGGAGGAATTTTTTTTTTTTTTAAAGTTGTAGTAGTTAGATATTAACTAGTACTAAGCAATTCATTTACCGGAATTTCGAAAAAAGTGCATTTTAATGGTTATTTTTAAAATTTAAAAACACGAAATGTCATCTTTCCACGAAACTTGCAATAGTTCCCAACATAGCGGCACATATATAAAGAAGAATGTCACGATGAGGGTAGGTTTTCAAAAAATCTACAGTAATTCCGAGATTGATGAAATTTTGCACGCATGACATTAGAAACATGAGGATGATCACCGTTCAATAGATTTTTTTACAACCCGCCCCTTTTTTATTTTAGAGCGGAGACAGTTTACTTTTAGTTCCAGTGAGCACTTAGGCCATAGGCCCATTGTGCTGTCTCCCATTTTACCTCATTCCTTTAACAGTGACCCAATCCCTTTTTTAAAGGTCACTAGGGTTGTCATTGGATAGGAGGCCATATCCTCTGATTCCACAATGTGTTCTCATCTCTCCTCTCCACTCCCCCATTGGTTCCCTGAAGGCCCCACGAGGGAAGGGTCCACCCCACCTTGGCTCCTTGGAGGCCCCGTGAGGGAAGAGGGCCAGATATCTCCTCTCCACTCCTTATTTCCCTGAAGGCTCCACAACGGAGAGTCCACTCTCCTTTGGTTCCCCGAAGGTCTCACAAGGTCCCGCCCCTTAAATTGACACTTATTTATGAAATATGATTTTTTATACTTCTTCTTGAAATTTTGCACACTTGACGATTAAACGAAAACTAGTTATTATTATTACTTACTAAATGATTTAATAAAATAAATTAGATTCTGACAATGTGTGCAACGCATTTTTTTTCATTTTAGCGTACTTACCACCTTTTGCCAGACATTAACTTTAGTAAAGCTCAATGATTTTTTTACAATAAATATAATATTGATTTATCAGTTCGTTACAAAGCCCCTGTTTTATTGAAATGTGGGTTTTACCTGCTTCACCGTTATGAGTTTTCACAAATAATATTATTAAGAATGGAAATGAAAGTGTAGCAATTAGATAAGATTACAAGAGTAATAATTACTATAAAGAGATTATTTCCATGTGATGAAAGTGGATGCGAAGTTCATATCATAGCCAATGCTTCCAGTCTGGTGACCGCCATTTTTCAGGCGAATGAAGCCTCTTTCTGCTTATTGACACTATCCTATTACTAAATTATGAAATGTACCTAAACCATTAATTATTTTTTATTTATTTATTAATTAAGTATAAAATACATTTGTACAAAATAAGGGTAGTCCCACAAAGCTGTCATATGGCAGCTTGTCCGTGGGTTCTACAATTTATCACTCTACAAGGAAATATTTGTAAATACATTTATAGATTTAAGGAAACATTAGGATAGATCACATAATAATATTAGATTTTATTAATTTGCAAGTAGTTATTTCCTGATATCAATATTTTTATCAGTCCTTTGTTCTACTTTTAGTGCGTTTGACTTCTGATGTTGATGCGTATATATTTCAAAAGGCATAACAAAGAGTAAGATCGAAATAAGGTAAACCAATTAAAAAAACAGATTTATTTTTAAATATTTACAATTAACACCAACATTAGCTTACATGCGATAAACTGCATGCAAATAACAATCAGGCTTCAAAAACATAATATATTACAACTATGTATATAGTATCTACTCTCAAACACATTTCTGCAAAACATATTACCATTTGCACCTAAAATACATAAACTTAAATTAAAAAGAAAAATTAGTTTGTGTTTATGAAAATCCATATCCTACGAATTCAGGCTAAAATAACACACTGTTTCCAAAGAATACCCATTTCCCAACTAGTTTTCATAATAATTATCAGTCTTTACAGATACAGGTAAATGGTTACCCAGTCATCACAGGAAGAGTTTTAAAAATCACCTTATTGTGTACCTTGAGCCGTACATCGCATTTGATTTGACTTTTCATAAAAACGGCGTGATGGAAAGTATCAAAATTTTATTATCATTATTTTTACCTGTTGAAAGATATAGGTACCTTTCTAACATCCATTACCTACATATAGATATTCACGTAGTGTAATGTTTAAAAATACATAGTTAGTTGTAAATCTCTAACTTTAAGTCATACTTTTAAATATAAAGTCATTTAGTTACCGGGTTCAAGTGGTTACAAGTCATAGTCGTAAGTCACTAGCTATAAGTCTTAGATGTAAGTTACTAGTTATAATAAATTATAAAGTTTATATATTTTGAAATAAGTGAAACGTAGCAAATATTACATAATTTAAAAAAGCACATTAAATAAGCATCTTTTTAATAACCAGATTATTGTGGTACAGTTTTTTTTAAATTGTGGCGAGTCAAAAAATTACTCAACATAAATAAAAATTCCAAAGATATTGACGCCGTTAGATTTATTTTGGGCTACTCAGGGTTTTCTTAATAAAAAATTAATTCTTAGTAAAAGGAATTTTATAACTGTGGCACTCGAAAAATTGAACTAAGGTGTCGATGTTTCAATATTCATAAAAGTGTCAATATTTCGAAAACTAAAAATTTTTACTTGAGCAATAAATAATATGATATTTTGATCCATCATGTTATCAGACTACCAGCCTTCCTAGGGATAGCGTTGACTTTTAGGATGCTTTGTATAACTATTCAAAATTTGTTCACATATCTATTATATTATAACTATATATATGTTCACGTATCTATTATATTATAACTATATATTATATTATATATTATATCTATTATATTATAACTATATTATATAGTTCATTACATTTAGTATTGTCCTGCCCTGAAGAAGGCACAGTTGTATAAACTAATAGTTGGACTTGAGCTCAAATAATTGTAACCATCTACAAATACATTTTTCAAATAATTTCCTAATTCTTTCATAATGAACCACAAGTTTTGATATATTTTCCAACAAAAAAATTTCCCTTATTTTTTTAAAAATTTGATAGATTCCTTATAAAGCCTTCCACGTTGTTAAGTATTATCTTAAACAATTTTTAATTTCACTAACCGTTAAGTTCTGTGACGGATAAATAATCTGCTAGATGAGAACCCACATTCAAAATACATATTTAGTTTATTATTGTAAAAACATACATAAATGCACTGTTACATCTGTTTGTTACATAACGAAAACTACTTAAATTAATACAAAAAAATCTCTCTAACTCACCAATGTAAGCGGTCAGTTGTTAGTGAAGGGTTAGTTTCGATTTACATTTATAATTATTTCCAAATCTTCAGGGGTAGTCAAGCAAGGCGATCTGCAAACAGGAAAGAAGAATCAGTAGATCTTCATTAAATTCATTTTACGTTTCTGGCTCTGCACACCTGCCGAAGAGTAAATTTGGCAAGCTGCAACAAAAACAAAGACAGTTATGAATAGCTACATACAAACATACGTATAACATTAAAAATAACTGTGAACCAACAGATATTTTTTCTTCGTCAAATTCGATAGTTTTTCAGCAGAGGCCCTAGCATACTCGCTCGATAACGATCGATAGGTTAACTATCGGTAACTTCTAATCGTTCCCTAGGACAACTGCACATCGCTAACGTATAAACAACAGTTGTTGATGTGGAATATGTTCAGGACACTTGAATATATTTTTCAACTGAAAAGGGGGTCTAATTTTGTCAAAATATGAAGAATAATGTTAAATACTAATCCTTAGAATTGGATACCGACAGGTAAAATCTCTGAATTTTTTTTGTGACATTCTCAATACACTCAACTCTTTTTTTCACATATAGAAATAATGGTTCTTAGACGTACTTCATATCACATTGACATTTTCACTGACTCATCTCCCTCTTTAAAATACCACAGATGTTTGTCCCTTGCAATTCAAAACCCTCACGGCCAAAATATTTATCGTCTTTGGTTTAGGGAATTATGTCGTGTTTTTCTTCGTGTAATTTAAAATGTCTCCACACAGAAGGCCCTAAGGAAAATAATTTCAGGGCCAAATTCCAACTTAGGGGATGCTGTGTGGTGGGTCTTTTTGAGGAAAGGAAAGAGATAAAGTTCTAGGAATGAAAAATGGGTGAGGGGTGGGTAGGAATCTGGGGGTCAGTGTGTATAGGAGTGACGGACTTATGTTTCTACTAAGATCTGAAGAAAGTGCAAGGTTAGGTGTCTGAGACGTTGGCTAAAGGAGGATAAACTCATCACGGCATAGTAACCCAAAAATACTTAATGCAAGATGATTTTTCACAGTCAAAGAAAAATTGTCCCAACTTAGTGATATTGCCAGAGATACCCAAGATAGCCCAGTAATAATTACTCACTAAGATAGTGTCAGTAATAATTGGGCACATGTATTTATTTAAGAAAGACTTTCTTTGGGGATTCAATGTTGCGTTGGATTACACTTCATAGCTGTGATGATAAGATTATAAAATAAATAAATAAAACAATGAGGCCAAGTACTTGTATTATTGTAAACATGTATTTTATCTGTCATAATCACAATGTATGTTTCATTAATAGGATTTATTGTTACTCGTAAACCTATCGTTTACAAAAACTGTTGTTATTCGCATATCAATCGATCTACGTTTTAGGGGGCGTCATCGTGATTTTTAAAAAGTTATCTGAGAAGTAAGTGAAACATAAATAATGGAGAAATTAGCACGTAGTCTCATAAAAACAGTGGTTGGATACAATGTTGTCAAATTAAGAAAATAGCTAATAGATAAAGCAAATCAATTCAAATCATACGATCAATAAGATTTGGAAATTACTAATTATTAATAAATCTAATTAATGAAGATTGAAAAGTATTCAACTGTGTGAAAAATTTTAAAAGAAGAGAAAAATTTGATTTATATCAGCCAGAAATGATTACAATTTCTTTCTACTTTTATACATGGTGCTTAGGGACGTACGTAACTTACTTTAACCAGTGATTCCTGACATTATTTGGAATAAAAAATGTAAATAAAATTTTGGTCTCCGGTGACATTTTTGATGTTTTTTTTTTCTGCAAAATCGTACAAATTAGTCGGCGTTGGACAGCTGGGAGCTGGGCAAGAGGTTGATTGGTTACTCAGCTGAGTGACCAATGACGATATGCAGAAGTCAAATACGTCCCTTAACATCCTGTATATTATCTTGCAAAATTACCATATCTCTTCTTGAGATTATGTTGTCATCTTTATTGCCATGGGAAATGTAATTTTAGGTTAAAAATCCATATTGGAAATTAATAATATTTATTAATAATTATCTAATAGTTGTAATAAAATATAAGTTGTCCTCTCCTAAGGAAGGCGTCTACTAATATCTACAGGAATTTCAAAAACTGAACAAATCTGACTAATATCTATGAGAATCCATGTTCTGACTAATATCTATACGAGGTATGTTGGAACAATATCTATGGGAACCAAAGTGAGGACGAACATCTACAGCTCAAACTGCTGACTAATATCTACGGAACAGGTGATGTAGACGAATATCTACAGTACTGGCAAAGGTTGGATTTGCAATTATGTATAGCATATTGGCATAACGTAATATTGCGTATGCAGTTTAAAGAACTTTCTTTTGTATCACAAACCAAGTTACACAAACCTAGCGTAGCCGCTAAACTACTTGAAAACTGGGTTGTTTTTCTTGCCTTGACGCGAGCAGGCGCTACGAAGGGGGCATTTTCTTTTGTATCACAAACCAAGTTACACAAACCTAGCGTGGCCGCTAAACTACTTGAAAACTGGGATGTTTTTCTTGGCTTGACACGAGCAGGCACTATGCCAATTTCAACATTACAGCAAAATACGTAATAATATGCAAAAACTTCATGTACGTACTTTAAAGCCTTTACGTAATTGAAGTAATTTATGCTTTTCCGTACAACCTCTTGCTCAGCTGATCTCTGTAGATATTAATTAGTCCCACCTACAGTCCATAGATATTCGTCACCGCTGGGACCATCATAGATATTTATCCGACCTTAGCTCTGTAGATATTAGTCTTCACTCTAAAGTTCATAGATATTTGTCCAACATATGTGCTGTAGATATTCGTCCGATATACAGGCTGTAGATATTAGTATCTAGAGTCCTCCTAAGCACACGTATCTGCTTTATTAGGAGACGAAGGAGGAGGCCTTCTTCAACCAACGTTTCGGACAGCGTTAAAATTCTATACAATAAACCAAAAATTAATCGCGATATACCTCGCTACTTATAAACAAATTTTCACTGTGAAGCAACGGAGTCAACAAATAATAAAGTTTGCGAACACATTATAATGTTTTTACTGCGGTTTCAATTTTCGAGTGTTTAAAAATTTGAGATACCTTTTCAAAAAAATTTTGAGAAATTAATTTTTGAAAACAGACCTGAATTTCTTGTTGAGAGTTGAGATTAAGCCACGTCAAAAATATATGTGTACTTAGTAACTTAGTATACCTTATATAAATATAGGTAATAGGTCGTAATAAAAAACATAAATAAAAAATCGCGTGGCAAATGGAGTCTTGAGGTCTCCGTTTTCTTGTACAAAAGTGGTTTATTTTATTTTGATTTTTTTTGTTTGTTATATTATAGAAACCAACAGTATATTGGTTACAGTGATAAAACAAATTTACAGATATTAAGAGCGATTGCCCAGCAGCTGAGAATAAAAGTTTAAAAATGCTTGCAACTGGATAGGGAGGTTCCAATGAGAAAGATCGATTATTAACCTATCAAATTTTTTAAATTAAAAATTTAATATCTCTGGCTTCTCTGGCTTGCCATTGAAGTAAAATTATGTATTGGCTTCATAGTGCTTTCACACAAACGAAGTATTGAATTCCGTAAGTCTAAACATAAACTTTAGGTCGCACAGTTTATACCCGCGCTGTGCAAGCGGGTTCCCTACAGAGCATCGGACCAATTTATTTCATTCAAAACATGCTTTAATATACAGGGTGTTAAGGTACGTACTTGAGTTACTTTAACCAGTGATTCCTGACATTATTTGGAGTAAAAAATGTAAATGAAATTTTGGTCTCCGGTGACATTTTTGATGTTTTTTTTTTTTTTTTTCTACAAAAACATAAAAAAATAGTAGGTGTTAAGTAGTTGGGGGCGGGGAAAGTGGTGGGGCGGTAGCTCGGCTGAGTGACCAATAAGGTCAAAGAATTTTTTTTTGGTTTGATTTTGACAAATAAATTTTGAAAAAAAAAAATTATCATAAAAAAAGTCACCGGAGACAAAAATTTCATTTCCATATTTTTCTCCAAATAATGTCAGGAATCACTGGTTAAAGTAACTCAAGTACGTACCTTAACACCTGTATACCTACATTCAAGTAAGCAATACAAATGCTCAAAACGCATGATGATAAATTATTAATTATCGTGTACTCCTTGTGAGTATTTTTTGATCATAATTATTTATGAATTTTCAATAATGTCGAAACAAAATAAGTGTGTAAAAAAAATGTTAATATTTTAGTTTGTAAGACCTTAAATAAATATAAAAACTTAAAATATTGTTGTCACAAAACACGTTCTCGGATTTATTTTTTAATGATTTTAATTTAACTAAAATAAAAAAGAGTCAATACGTCTAGAATTTGATTTAAAAGGGACTAATTTCCGGTATTCTCTGGATGTAAATACCCTCTTAAGTAATATTTCATGATGGGTACTGTGTACCTATACTGAAAACTGTGTTGACTAGATTGTGTATTGATTTATTTTTTAGCATGATTATATGATTAGAAATTTGTATTGTTTAATAGAATCTATCGTTTGAAAATTGACAAAATCTGCCAACGACCAACGGTATAACCTTAGTATATTCAAAATAAAGTTAGTTTTTCAAAATTTTAAAACTGCGTGTACCAGATAAAATAACAATCTTTCAAAATCAATTTATGTTTTTTTGTAAAAAAGAGTCAATACGTCTAGAATTTGTTTTAAAAAGACTAATTTCCGGTATTCTCTGGTAATACCCTCTTAAGTAATATTTCATGATGGGTACTGTGTACCTATAATGTCTTATTTGCGGTATGTATATTTAGTAATTACCGGGTGATGGAATATGATAATTATATGTGTGTGTGTATATGTATGTAGGCGTAGGCGTGAGCAGTGGTGATCTGTGAAGAGATGTGTGTGCGCATTAAACAGATTACAGCATTGGCATGAATTAGGTTTGGTAAGAAAGAAAAAAAGTAATCAATGGAAACTGTCACAGATAACTTTAGCCATAAAGATATTTTTTATTTAAAATTGTTTCTTATAAGATAAAAAAGGCAAGACAGGGACGTATGTAGGAGCCTTATCGATGCAGTGGGTCCCCGACCCGAATAGGGCAAGGGGAAGAACAATTATTATAAGCAATAATTATTAGCCGGAAACACTCATCCATATTGAAAAAACCTCCCGAGAAAAGATACAAGGGGAAGAAGACGATGATGATGATGATGTTTCTCATATGCGTTCAGACATTTCTAATGAAAAACTAAAATTGTCTACTAGTTTACACTTATGCTTTTTATAAAGTAAGTAATCATTTTATTTTAATTATCCTCAATAGAAACGTTAGGAAAACCTTCAATTTATCCAAAGCTTGTTTATTTTGTGTTTATAATATAAACCAATCGGTAGTAAAGATTTATCTAAAATAGTGATTTAGCATGATGTAACCTTCCGAGTTAATTATAGGATGATAAGAAAGACATTATTTATAGAGCTTAATTTGGAAAATAAGTTAGTTGTTAGTGATGTTATATTGATCAGATTTGGGGTAGACTTAACCGCTTGGACACATAAGCTTGTTTTCACGACAATTTAACGTAGGTAGACATAGGAATGACGTATGGCCCCGTACCTGAGTTATTAATAGATAAGACTTACCAAATAGGTTTTTCGTCGTTAGTGATCCCCAGGAGACTGCCCACAGTGACCAGAAGACATAAGACAACGAAGCCGAGGATCCCAATGATGCCGAATAGGACTCTTTCTCTTTTGGTCCACCGAGCCCAACAACAATACTGTTCTCGTATTATTCTGAAAAAAAAAATAGGATTGTGAAAATTTTCTTTTTTCGTTATTTGGGTTCAGTAGGATATTATTAATCTTTTAACAAAACTATCCCATTAATGTGTTTGGTAAAGTTTTACATTCAAAGCTATCTTCGGTTCTCACCCGATTATAGACACCCATTTCTTGAATTTAAAAAAATAAATCCCGCACTTATTGCCATTGTTTTTAAAATACTGATAAGTAAACATATAAATGTACTAAGATCGATAAATTAACAAGCAAGAAAAAAAACTTTAAATTACTAGTTTTACTCTTTCTTTAGTCTCACTTTTAAGTGAACCAAATCGGAAAAATGGCTCTCCTGGACATTTTACTCTTTGTTATTCTATATAGGTCTGCAAAGACTAAGTTTCCTCTGGAAACAGATGGAGTATATAAACTTATTTTTTCCTTAATGTTTCATATTTCGGGTATCTCATCATATATTTTCAGTCTACACACAGAATATCATGTGCCAGTCTTCCCAATTATAAAATTAACCAATTGCAATCCGTTTTCAACACTTTTATGTCAAAATAAACTTATTTTTTCCTGAACGTTTCGTTTTTCGGGTATCTCATCATACATTTTCAGTCTACACACAGAATATCATGTGCCAGTCTTCCCAATTATAAAATTAACCAATTGCAATCCGTTTTCAACACTTTTATGTCAAAATAAACTTATTTTTTCCTTAACGTTTCATATTTCGGATATCTCATCAAACATTTTCAGTCGACACACAGAATATCATGTGCCAGTCTTACCAACTATAAAATTAACCAATTGCAATCCGTTTTCAACGCTGCGGTAAAGCTTATCCCTAGTCACTAGTATATCGAAATATTCCCACATTTAAGAGCATCCATAAAACTTCACTGCCTCAAATGTCCTGAAAGAATGCAGAAAGAAGAAAGAATCGTTGGATGGTATTTAAATCACTTAAGACCAATAAACCAGCGGCTGGGAATTCAAATTTCAACTTGCGATCCTGCCCTTGCAAATATGTACAGAGCGGTTCCGAAGAGAAAGATTGATTATTCTATGTACCAAAATGTTTACCTAATTACCCAATGTCCACTTTATTTCATTCAAAATTTTCTATAATTCATACCTGCATTCAAGTAAGCAATAAACATTCTCAAACGTGTAATGATTAATTTCTTCATAGCATCTACGTCTTGTAAGTATTTTTTGATGATAATTATTTATGATTTTTTAATAATGTCTAAGCAAAATAAGTGTGTAAAAAAATCTGAAATATTTAAGTTTGTAAGATCGTAAATAAATAGACAAACTGAGGTATTTTCGTCACAAAACACATACTCGGAGTTTTTTTAAATGATTTTATTTGAACTAAAATTAAAATGTTGTCAATTGGCTTTACCAGATAATGTATTGATTTATTTTACTGTATGATTATATAATTTGAAATGTGTGTTGTATAATACAATATTTCGTTTGAAAAGTTAACAAATTGGCAACGACCAACGGTATAACCTTACTGTATTAAAAAGAAAATCGGTTTTTCAAAATTTAAAAAATGACTTTACCGGATAAAATATCAATCTTTCTCTTCAAAATTATGTTTTTCGGTAAAAAAAAGTCAATACGTCTAGAATTTGATTTAAAAAGGACTTTTTTTTTGGTATTCTCTGGTTATGCCCTCTTAACGGAATGGCTTACTTATCGGAATTGTGTATTCCCGAAAATGTCAATTCACGACAGTCAACTCTTAGGTCTGCAGTGTCATAAATATTCGAATGGTTGAAGGCACCAAGGCACCAGATACTAAGTTTGTTGAACAAGCTTTCGGAGTGTCAGGAATCAAGACCTAAAGCATGGATCTGCCACACGAAGAATGAACGCAGATTAAAAACCATATTTTCGGAGTGTCAGGAATCAAGACCTAAAGAATGGATCTGCCACACGAAGAATGAACGCAGATAAAAAACCATATTTTCGGAGTGTCAGGAATCAAGACCTAAAGCATGGATCTGCCACACGAAGAATGAAGGCAGATTAAAAACCATATTTTCGGAGTGTCAGGAATCAAGACCTAAAGCATGGATCTGCCACACGAAGAATGAACGCAGATTAAAAACCATATTTTCGGAGTGTCAGGAATCAAGACCTAAAGCATGGATCTGCCACACGAAGAATGAACGCAGATTAAAAACCATATTTTCGGAGTGTCAGGAATCAAGACCTAAAGCATGGATCTGCAACACGAAGAATGAACGCAGATTAAAAACCATATTTTCGGAGTGTCAGGAATCAAGACCTAAAGCATGGATCTGCCACACGAAGAATGAACGCAGATTAAAAACCATATTTTCGGAGTGTCAGGAATCAAGACCTAAAGCATGGATCTGCCACACGAAGAATGAACGCAGATTAAAAACCATATTTTCGGAGTGTCAGGAATCAAGACCAAAATTATGGATCTGCCACACGAAGAATGAACGCAGATTAAAAACCATATTTTCGGAGTGTCAGGAATCAAGACCTAAAGCATGGATCTGCCACACGAAGAATGAACGCAGATTAAAAACCATATTTTCGGAGTGTCAGGAATCAAGACCTAAAGCATGGATCTGCCACACGAAGAATGAACGCAGATTAAAAACCATATTTTCGGAGTGTCAGGAATCAAGACCTAAAGCATGGATCTGCCACACGAAGAATGAACGCAGATTAAAAACCATATTTTCGGAGTGTCAGAAATCAAGACCTATAGCATGGATCTGCCACACGAAGAATGAACGCAGATTAAAAACCATATTTTCAGACAAATATATCCATAAAGTCAGAAACCACATTCACCTTCACAATCCGTGACATTGTAAATAACTTAATGTGTCAAAAATGTAAAAAGTATCAATAATTTCGTGTTTAAGCCTATGTAAATATATTTAAACCTGCATACATAGATAGAGCTTATAAGTAATATTTGTATAGAGCCCTTAAGGTGATTTTCATAAAAACGGTGCTCTACAAATTGTTTTATTATCCTGTGACTCTGTGAGTTTTTTTGCAATATCATTACCAAAGTCTTAAAAGATAGGTAAGACATCTGATATCTGTAAAGAATTTCGTTATACATATTATTAGATTAAACTGCTATATATAATCATAATGCGTATGTCTTTAATCTTAAGTAAACGCCATCATATAAGCGTAATTGATACCAATACAATTGGATGGTGTAATTAAAAAGAACGGTACTACTAACGGTAGGCTTCCCAAGCTTCCTCCGTAGATTGAAGATCCTCTGCTTGCGGTAAATCCTGGATTAACAGATCCCATACCCGTTGATAGCGGCCTATCAATTTTGCTAGTCTTTCTGTAAGGATTGTTATTAGCGTTGTTCTGTGCATTTGCATTTCTTTCAAACCCTTTAGATTCCATCGTACCACTTCTCTGATGCTGTGCACTTGCATTTCTTTCAAACCCTTTAGATTCCATAGTACCACTTCTCTTATGCTGTGCACTTGCACTTCTTTCAAACCCTTTAGATTCCATTGTACCACTTCCCTGAACTTCATACACATTATTTTCATCTATAATGGAAACTGATATCCTTGGAGGAGGCGGTGTTCTTGTATTTCCTGCTCCAAAGGACTGCGTCTTCCTGTTAGGGATATCCAACTTTTCTGCACTTGTTTCTGTCTCCGCAAAACTTCGCCGGTCTCTATTTTTGGCAGTTACAGTTGTCGGAATTTCATCCAGTCTATCCAGTTTGGGACGTAGATGGATGGATCTGTTTGACATCTTAATTTTGTTATCAATCAATACACTATTACACAGTTAACTTAAAACTTGGTGATTTCATTTAATTACAATTGTGGAATCACATTGTGGACTTCACGCTTTATTGGCTGATTTTAAAGTAGGCTTCTAAAGTAGCGGGTTGACAGCACCCTTGTCGTTGGGGTGTTTACACAAAGCAAAACTATAAAACACATTGTGCAGAGTGCGTTAGAATTTACACGATCGCGGGACGATAACGATCGCTTCACTTGAACAGTGACAGCTACCGAGCCTACATTAATAACACCAGTTGACACTTATAAACTTTTATTAACGTTTTATTTGTGTTTCTAGGTATTCGGAATCTGTCTGTAAACCGTTGACTCTCTGAAGGAGGTCATATTATTATGATCAACCGGCTTGCTAGGGACTGTATTGTATAACTAGTCTGGTATCATTTAACGTCACTCAAATGTTCTGATAAAGGCGGATATCAGCGCCAATTCTACTGATAAAGCGGCTCTGTAGTATCGCCTCACGTACGTTTTTTTTTGCGAGCAAATATTGATTCTCAAAATACGAAGAACCGTATTTTTCTGATAGTAGGTACTTTTATTGCAGCGCGATGCGTTGTCAGCCATTTATTGCGACACAAAATGTTTGTGTCGTCTAGTATCTAGCACCATGCGATAAAGCGCCATTCAGACGGTTCACTAATCGCTCATTTCCGCATTTCATTCGGCCTAGTTTACTCGAAATGACATGTCTGAACATGAAATGAAACGAAAGTGCCGAATACTGCCGAATGAAATCTTCAAGTGAACCGATCCAACAATGTTGGATATTTTCATTCGGCATCCTTCAGTAGCGCGCGCATGCGCGCGGAAGAGAGCAAAGTAAAACGTCTGAACACCGAGTGAAATCTCAATCTCAGGAAGTACGCTATCACGTCGCACGCAAAACGTCAAAATGGTATTCGTTCGGCTAATTTGTTTGCTTTTGGGAACACCTCTCATATACATTTTTGGGTCTACTTTATTATCCATGTATTATATATTTTTTTTATGTATGTAAGATTATTCATTTGTAGGAAAATGTTCGTAATAAAAAAAGTGAAATCAAATTGTGTTATTATGTCATAAAAAATAAAAAGGTTTATAAGACGACACAATACTGTTTTTTTTAAATTTAATTGTTTCAACAAAATTGCGTAAAAATCGATGCATCTGACATGTTTTTCCTTAAAATTCGAGGCCGGACCGCGCTGGAAATCAAACGAATTCCATCGTGGTTGACCTCGCTCGGCGACGCTGTGGTGGGAATGGACGAGTGAACGCTTATTTCTATAGCGCCGTCTGAACATGGAATGAAACGAAGATGGAAGATTAGGACGAAAAAACATGGCGTAAACCTTCACTCTAGTGAACCGTCTGATTCCAGCCTGTTTATCTGTTTACTAGACACCATTTCTGTAAAATCGGTAGTAATTACAGTGAACATGTTTTGTTTTACATATTTAGAAGTTTTTGTGATTTTGCTTTGAAAGATTTGTTATCTTGTTAACAATTCTTAATTTTGATTTTATGCATATCGAATCGGTATTCCATCACGGGTTTCACTGATTTGTTAGTTTTGAATCAATGTTTGTCTTAAGATATAGATATCAGACAAATACGATGTAAATATCATTCTTAAGGTAAATACATACTGGGTCGACGTTCGTACGCATCGCTACGCCTAACAATATCTGGGCTACTTAGCAACTATACATTTTCTATGAAAATACATGTTTTAGAATCACACTAACCACACGCATCGCTTTACGAACGGCCAGTGTGATTCTTAAACATATTTTCATAGAAAATGTATGGTTGCTAAGTAGCCCAGGGGTGCTAGCGTGTTCGATCGATATGAAGTTATCGACCGATTGTCGGTAACTTCTCATCGTTCCCTAGGTGCTAGCACACCTGATATTATTAGGCGTAGCGATGAGTACGTACGTCGACCCGGTATGTATCCACCATTATACTCTCTTTCCCCTATTAAAATCAACATCCACTTCTGAACAAATTCTCCTTCCATTTCGAAGAGGAAACAATGATATTTTAGATACTTTTAATTCACTTTGAAAGTTTTCTAATAAAAACAGAAAGAATGAAATATTTTTATTTGTCAAACGAATCGATTCATTATATTTATCTACTCTTTACATTGGGTACTTAATCTTTTCATTTTTTTTTCAAGAATTAGCAATAAATAATAAACAAGAGGCTGGAAAAAGTTATTTCTTACATTTCGGTGGTTTGCAATTGGATAAAATTAAAAATAATAATAATGACGATGAAAACTGAAATCATCAGAAATAATATGTTGATATAAAAATAATGTTTAAGTATTTTTTAAACATAGAAAATGTTAAATTAAAATGTCGATATCATTTGTGTATTTGTTTGCTAAACTATGTAAGTGAAGAATTGTTAAGTTTGTGAATGGTGACATTGAAGAAGATACTTAGACCTAGTTAGTCGAGCAGGTACTCTTAAAATGACTACACTTAAGAGTTCGTAATATTCGAGCTCCGCATTTACAATTTTAAAAAATTTGTATTAGTATATAATTCTGGAGAATCGGTCTATAAAGCACCATTAATTACTAAAAAGAAATGATTCAATAAAGCTTTATTTACCTCGTGAATCCTTTTAAAAAGTCAAAAGGCTGGATATTCAACATCCTTCTTTAATTTTGTTATCAAAAAAATTAACTGCAATTGTTAAGTAGATTCCGTAGATTTATAGTCTATAGTAGTAATATAGTAGATTTATAAGTCTTCCAAAAGTCTTCCTTTCCTATCTGGGAGATGATTTGTTACAGTAAAATCAGACCCAATTACACCTATACTAATTAACTGAATCACAGGATTCATTTAAATGTGGGATGTACCGGTCCTTTGATGTTTGATAGATCGAGATAAGAGTTGATTGGATTCATCTCGATAATTAATACGGTTCTGTTATTAAAAATCTTTCGTATTGAGCTTTCAAATAAAAGCACCAATCTCTTTTTAATTTACTAATGATGTTGATGGTATATTTCTAACTTATGCCTTCTCATAATTAACACCTTAAGAAAGGGAAAAAATGATGAGTCTTCTTGTTTTTTCGCCATCTTTGTGGCTTTGCTTTTTGATATTTTCTATTCAATTACAACATTTCTTATTATAAATCACTATAAAATCTTTTATGAAGAGTTTATCTTACCTGGTTAAAATAACATAAAAGTTAGAAAATAAAACATATTTATTGCCGAGAAGTTTGTTTCCTTATTAGAGCACGATATTTAACATCAAAAGAAAAGGGACATGACTGTGATGTGTAATGTTAAGAATTGTGTTGGGCTCTTTAAGAAAAATAGGTCCTTGTTACAAACTTATTTAAACGATATTTACATGTTTACAATATAATATATTTCTGGGTCTTATGACCGACTATAACTGTATAGGATTTCAATCTGAGAGCACGTGCTCTCCGCCGGGAGTACTCGCCGGGTGAATCCACTCTATCTGCCCGACATCTGTCGGAACCTGGCGTAAGTTTCAGCCTACCGACATCTATCAAAAACAACTGAAACTGTGTATCATTCAAAGACACAATCTAATATCTTCCGATCTGTCCCGCCACGCAGCTGGTAGGCAGGCACATCCGCCGTTAAGACCTGAACACACTTCACCTAATTAACCCGAGCACCCCTGCTGAGTAACCTAACAGGGCGAACCACTTGGGGTGACCTATGGCAGAGGTTTATGTTATCCAATAAATGGTTCCCGAGACTTTTAAGTTATTTTACTTCCCGAGAGTTTTTACTCGCCTCCCAAATTGTAAAACATATTTTTATACAAATACATCAAGGATAAAACAACTTTTCTGCATACTGTAAAAGACACTATAAATAAATTCTTTTGATATCCATACTAAGGTATTTTTTAAATAAACTTTAGAAGTGAAACTGGTAAATAATGCACAAAAAAATATTTAATTTTATAATAATTATGTTTTTGGGTGGCCAACTATCGGGTCACCTCGCGAGTGACATGCGTACTGCGTTTGATGATGATTAAAAAAGAAATTGAATATAACCTTAAGCGATAGTGGCCTTGAATACCTCGTGCTTGTGACTCATCCATCGCATCAAGTCAGTAAGAGCAAGAAATAATAGAGCTTTCGGCTCGGCGGGCTTCTTCAAGCTCGTTAGTGGCCGATACACGTTGCTGCCATTGTAATAGTATTTGGGAGTTTCTCCGAGAAGTGACTCGGCGACAGAAAGCTGTATTGTACGACGAGCTTTATATGGAGAAGTCGGGTGACTGACGGTCGTCTCTATAAGGATAGGTTGACCAATGCGATGCAGTAATAATGATTTTGGTTTAAAAATATGTAAGACCTGATCGGCGCGTTCGCGATCCAAGGAAATTATATCGTTTTTCTACATTGTGAAGTCCAAGATGTTTTATGGTCCGTCTGGGAGCCGGCAGGGAAAAACTGGCCGAGGAAGATTATATTGTAGACAGCCGAGAGTCAAATTATTGGAAATTCGATAGCCAGAAGTTCAACCAGTTCTTCCAACCATAAAAAAATCTCGGTTCGTCGGTGTTTTCAATTCATCATTTGGAGAAAATGTCGTTTTCAGCAAATTTCAACCAAAGTAGTTTTTTTTATTTTTAACTTAAGCAGCGGCATCCCGAATTTCTTTCGATTTCTTACGTATTTTCCTTATACGTTTGAAGTTTTTAAGCTCTTAAAAAATTATATGTTATTCTGATAGTATCTGTAGATTCCCCACGCCGAAACGGTAATTATATGAAATTCTCTCGATAGAAATAAATCGCAAATTATGCTCCGAAAATCATTATTTACACGTTTGTTTGTTTTGGGGCCTTAATGAGTAAAACCTTAAAGTGTAATATTTTAAAATATTTGCGAAAGTCAATCGAAATTCTGAAATCTGAAAACCGAAAAATCAGAAAAATGATACGGTCACATCTAGGACTCAATCCCAGGACCTACGCCTTGCTGGGCGGAAATCTACACGGAGAAAAATGTTATTCTAAAATACGATCATTTTATTCGTAAAAACTTCTTACGTTCTTACAAACTTCAGTCCTGTTTTTAACCGTTTTTACGAATAAAATATCGTATTTTAGAATTACATTTTTCTCCGTGTGCCAACTGAACTAACGTGTCTCTATCCGCTAGAATTGCAGAAAAATCAATAGATGTCGCATATTAAAAATAAAAACATGATAAAATTCAAAGACACTATCTAAAGAGCATTTAGTTCGGGTTTGAATCTTGCAATCGGGCAATCATACATAAAGATAGCAGCCAATAAAAAGTAGTTCTTAGTCTAAGTATGATACAGTTAAATATGACCGAATCGGATAGGGTTACCTCAGTTGGTAGGGCTACACCCGGGCAATGCGTAGGTCCTTGGTTCGAGTCCCAGATGTGACCGTATCTTTTTCTGATTTTTCTGTTTTCAGATATTTGATTGAGTTTCGCTAATACTCATATTGTCTTCATTTAATCGAAATAGTTTTCCTAAAAAAATTGTGGATTGGAAAAGGTACAATAATCAATTAAACAAATCGAAACTATTTTCCTCTGGACCTGTGTAGCAGTATTGTAAAAAAAAAATAGTTTTGTTTTTTTGAGATACCTTCCACCTCTCTGTAACCCTCTTCGGGGACACTTAATTGTATTTTATGTAAGTAAATATACAGTATTTTCATTACCGACTGCAAATTGTGTATTCTTGTGCCGAGGGGCAACTGTCGAGGGATTAACTGTTACGGAACCCACTCGTATGAATGCTATTCACCCAATTATGTCATTTGCAAAGATAGCACACGCGAATGTAGGTAGAAGATATCTATATATTCTAATTGTCTTCATATGCTTTGTTCTGGTAGGAAGTCTCTTCACTTAATTCGAATGTTGGCTTTGTTTGTAAATATGACACAAGTGTATATTTTAGATAGAAGTAGGCACTTGCGAAAGTCAAAGAAAACAAGCAACGCCAAACACTTTGAAAACGCCAAACAATTAAACTAGGTCAATTAAAGAGGCTTTTATCTCCGTGTGTTCCGTCTCCAGCGCTCGCGGAATATATACTTCGAATTCACTAAATAAGCAACTTCTTTTTTTGAGTTGATTAAAAATTGTGTATTCAAAATGAAGCGTAGAAATTTAATTGCCTTTTTGGGTGACTGGAAAAATTTCTTATTAGCTTATTACATGCGTTATTTAAAAAAAATAGGACTAAAATTTTGGAGGAGAATATATAACCTTTTTATAATAAATTGCCCAAAGGCCTATGTCATCTTTGGGGATGCTGTGTGGAAGTTCTGGTATGAAAAAGGTATGTGGAGTGGGTAGGAATATGGGGGTCAATGTGTTCAGACCAAGACTTTCACAAACCTCACTCCTGCTAAGTCACCATACATAGCACAAATCACTTGGGGTAAGCTGTGGCAGAAGTGTTGGTTATCCAATAAATGGATCCTGGGACGGCGGTACCATACCAGCCTCCAAAATTGAAATTGAAATAAAATTAGGCATTCGTTTTCGTATTTCACCTTATTAAAAAAAAATACGAATGGAAGCCGCAAAACATCGTTTTCCTCACAAATGTATCTAAATTATTCAAAAGTCTTAGCAACCTTTGAGTTCAAAGCAAAAAGGAAGCTTATATCTTATAATTCTACCATGGAGTTTGTCAATAATAGAAAAAAGTGAATATTCATTGATTCTTGGTACTTTTCAATAACTAAGACCTTCTTAACAGATTGTTCCAAAGATTTTCATATATAATACAATATGTATCAATAATTATTACAAATCTTGCTCGAATTATTTGCTGAATTCAAAAAAGAAAACATCAATAGATTCTTTCATCTCATGTAAAATTGTGTAATACTTTTTCAGATAGACTTCTGAAGACTCAAGCTATTGCAAAAATATCAAAAACATCTCAGAAATCTTTTCATAATCCCTTACAATACGTTCCCCGTAATTCGTAATATGAGTTTGGTCCTTATCTCAATACTAATCTTCGATTTAGTCGAGTACTTATCTGATTGGAGCACTGAGCTTTCGTTGGCCGAGTAGGCGATATAGCTATCTCCCCGAAGTCTGGGTTCTAGTCTAGACCACACAGCATCCAACAGACTTTACGTCCCATGGGGCCTGGGAAGATTAAGCCAATTATCGGTAAAGCCGTATGAATTATGACCTGTAGATAAAGCTATTTTACAATATATTTTTAATGAGAAACTTTTATGATTTACTATCCTGTGTGTAGTTTTTTTTTTAATTCAAGTAGGTTATTAATGACGTAGTTTAGTAGAAAATTCAGTAATTTGTTTTTATTACAGGGTGACTGGTACTTGATCCTATGTCTTATGAATAATGTAATCGTACAATATTTGAACAACCTGAAAAACTTTATAAGATTTCAGATTGCTATTATATCAATAGTCCGGGAACCATTTATTGGATAAACAACACCACCACAGGTCACCACAATTGGTTCGCTATGTTTGTTGACTTAGCAGGGGCGCTCGGGTTAATGGGGTGAGGTTTGTCCGGGTCTCGGCGGCGTATGCGTCTGCCCGCCAGTAGCAGGCCGGATCGGGAGAGATTGGTTGAGCGAGCCCTTTTGATCTCTCAAACATCTCCTTTATCGTCGTTACTGCTGGATACACTGGCCCTCAGATTCCTACCCACCCCTCATATCATTTTCCTTCCCTGAACTTCCTTACCTTCCTTTTGTAGAAAAGACCCTCACACTCAATTAAGAGTGCCCATCAGACAGACCAGACAAAAACACAGATTAAACATCCTCCAATGCAACACTGGAAGTGGAACCCGAAGAAGACATGGCACGATTAATTAAACCGGGCGTTTGAGTCAGAATAATAGTAGAGTATGTGTGAGACGATGTACGAATGTGAATCAGGCAAAGTATGCAAAGGTTGTTTGGTGGTCCATCCTCTCCGCCTATCCCTTCGAGGAACCTTCGTTATAGTTTTTTTATTTGGTTATTTTTTTATTCTCACTCGCTACCATAATAGTTGAGATATGACCCTTATTGATCACATGAACTTTTTTGCCAAAAAAAAATATAATTAATGTTTTTGTAAAATTTCAATTAAATATTTCATATCAAGTATCGTACACCCTGCACATGCATATTTATAACAGTTTTGTTTGTCTTTTATCAATAGACCTCTTATCTAGAGATATAATATCCATGAAGATAACTTTGTTTATAGCTCCGCCAATATTTAATCCTATTAAGACAGCTGCTGTGTTGATGACATGTAATGCTGTGTTTTGAAAGATATAATCATATAAGTCACCCATAAATGAAAATGAATGATATGTTTAGCAATCAGCGGCGTATCGAAAAACTCTCGCGCCTCGGCCTAAGCTCAGAAACCGGGATCCAACCCGACTATATATTTTTTTGTATCAACAAGCAATTTTGTTACGACATTATTTCAATGATAATTACCATTTACACACCTTTTCCTCAATCAAGGATTGTGCTGATTTTTGTATGCGTAGAAAAATTAATTAAACCAATTAACCAGATATCTTTGTCGTTCAATTGTATTTCAAATATTTCACAGACGGTATTTGTATTACACAAATATTCCTTAAACTACATTAATCAAAAATTAAAATACATTAATTAAAACTTAAACTACATTAATTAAAAAATCTGTGAATTATTTATCACATATCTCTTTTCAAATGGTTCATTGTAAATAGGTCGTTTTTAATAGTACTTATATTTATCAATAAATTTAACCTTTTTTTAATCCCAATAATCCCATTAATCAAATTTAATCCCTTCTATTTAACTTTTCTTACTCATTTCATAAGACAACCATTTTAACTTCATATTAATTTATTTATTGTTTTTGTGTTCAATTCGTAGAAATCCATTTATTTAAAATATAAATAACTAAAATTAAATTTAATATTATTAAACACTTGTAGAACTTAATAATAAACATTATTGAATATAATTTAATTTAAATTTTCATAAATCATATTAATTTGATTGTTAAACTGAATTACTCATAATTTATTATTTTACGATGAAATTCATTTTAGCAAATAATGTCTATTTTATAGTTAGCTACTAAGGACGGATTGTTTCACGGAATTTGAACAATTCATAAATTTCATAGTTAATTTTCAAGACCTGTGAAATTTCTGTTGTTATTTCAGCGTGAACCGGTTGCTTTGCAGTGCTTAGATAATAACAGAACTTGAAAAAAACTTTCACAGAGTTTCAATATTAAGTATGAAAATTGGTTAATTTTTTAGATCCTATGAAACAACCCTTACACAGAATTTGAACAATTGATGAAAATTTAAAGCTAATTTTCAAGCTCCGTTACTGTTCTACTCAATTTCTGTCTACTGCTCTACTGAAGTTCTGCAAAATAACTGGCCCATAATAAAATAATAATAACAGAACTGGAATAGAACTTTTACAGAATGAATATTAACCTTTCAAGTGAATCAGATACTTGAGTCGGGCCATGTCAAGAGTCAGAAAAATAGAAGAGTATGTATGAGACGATGTATGAATGTGGATGAGGCAAAGAGTGTGTGCCAAGACCGAGGAGTTTGGCGGTCCGTCCTCTCTGCCTACCCCTGCGGGGAAACGGCGTGATGGTTAGTTAGTTAGTTAGTTAGTTAATATTAACCTTAAAGGTTGATGAATTGTTCAAATTCTGATATGTTTTAGCGATGCCAGTCCTATTGTTTTTTAACACTGCTCACACTTCAAGAAGGTTATTTAGTATGTGGATTATTTATAACAATGTTCCACTTCAACCTAAAAATTAACCAGTCCGAAAATGCCCTTAACGGGGTGAAACAGATCTTATCTGAAGTTAAATAATGTTTTTTAATCGATCAATTAATATCTATCTCAAGAAACCACTTTAAAAATAACACGCATCCTCGTGTTTATGATCCTTGAAATTCCATGACCAGATAATAATTATTGTTAATATCCTTATACAAATACAAGGCATCACGTAATATTTTGTTTACGAGATCCTCCCTATAGAAGCTGGTAATAAAATGAATTGGACCGCTTTGGGGTGATCCGATAGAGCATAGAAGCCTTCGATATTATAAGGGACCGCGGGTTATTCCGCTGATAAAATCACTCCTTGTGTATATAGCCTTTAATAATAAAGGCTTCTACTCAGTGGACCAATAAATACAACCACATCGATGGCGGAAATTAAATGTTGTGAAGGACAAAATGGTTATTGTTTATAGAGGGAGCAAAAATAAAGTTTTATCATCTCCTGTTTTTGTAGACGCGTAATTATGATTTTTTATTGACATTTACATTGAATAAATCTTTCAGAATACTTAACTTTTTTTTAATCTCTTTAACTACCTACATTGATTTTTAATTTTCAGAAAAAATCCTTTTAAAATTCACAAAAGTCGTCAAGGACACACTATTTTACAGCATTTCAAATTTCCGCCACAAATAATAATTTTCGGTTAACCATTGTTTTTTTAATGTGAAAACAAATAACTCACCAAATCGTCACATCAAATATAAAACTTTGACAAAGGTGACAAAGGTCTTGAGGGAAAATATTTTCCTCTGGGCTAACTGTGTGGAGCTAATGTAAACAAATCTTCTTTTCTGTAGACTTATAAAGTGATTTATAATTTCTTCAAATTTTACTAATTCACTTTATGGTACCATTTTATTAATGATATAATTAAAAACACTTGAAGGTTTCCACCTCTCTCCCCCCACTACTTCCATTTCTACCCACGCCTGTCTTTCTATACTTGATAATTTAGTTTTTAGTACATTTAATGCCCTGATGAAGAGAACATCTTTCTCGAAACATGTTAATTTTTTAAATAAAGATTATCGTGGTAAAAACAAAGTGTTTTTAATTTTTAATTTATTTATTTATTGTTTCTTTACATGGTAGGTATTATTGTTCACATTTCAATATTAACCTCACTAGGTAAGATTAGTCTGTTTTGAGGATAATAAGTTTATAAAGCAGTAAAAATAGAACAAAAAATATTTAGGTACCTATTGATAAAACAACAAAGGACAATTATTTCATTGATTTATAATTGTTTGTGCAATAAATTAGTTTTGCAGATAGGAACCTCAAGTACATTATTTACTTAACGAAATAGAACATTTCGGAATAAAATATATTTTAGGCATTGTAGACATCATTCTATAGAATGAACCCTTCTTTTCATATTATTATTAATTACGTGACAAACTCTTGCAAAACTTACAAAAAATCTATTGTTTACCAAGTTCACCACCGTGAAATATTAATTAATTACAGCACCTTCCTACGTATTGATCTAACTACGTATAAAATTGGTAAAGCTTTTATTGGTCCATTGTGTACATGGAGATTTTAACGAGTATGTAGGCTTAATCGAGCTCCATTCTTTAGACTGCTTATTATAGAGTATGGCCGGTGCATACCTTTGGCCGTATTTTGTACAGGCAACATTGAATTAAGTGCATATTTCCGACAAACACGGCGGATCGAAATGGTAAAACGATAGCGAGCTCTAAGGAATCCTTCTAAAGCGCTAACGATTATTTATAAACAAAAACTTGGATTCCAGGGAAGTCTTTCATTCCTAAAATTCTCTGGATAGGTGGGCATTATTTTGTGTACAATGATATTATGTACCTGCTTAAGTTATCTTTGATCTGAATTTTTTTTATCTTAATCAGTAGCGCAGAGACAATCTCTCGGGTATTGGGAAAGGAAAAAAATCCTCCCCTCAACTCTTCACCGTGAATAATTTTATATATTATTAACCTTCATGAAAAATCTGTAATGATAGAGAAAATACAAAAGAAATTTATATCTTAGAGAATTTGGGTATTATCCCTGGTTATATCCATCAGCCTTTCTGTCCGGCATGTTGGGTATTAATATCCTCGCCGATAGAAGGAAAATTGATTTGCTGATAACAGCATATAATCTTCTGAGCGGTCATATCTGTATTCCTGATATTATAAAAAAAAGAGTTTTATGTTCCCGACAACGAAGTTATATTCTTCCGAGTTGCAGAACTAACCTACCATTGTAATATTGTTTTTGAGGTTATTGTGTTTTTATTTATTTTTTAAATCTTAAATATATAACTCTACCCTGGCGACTGCCCAGAATGTCAACACGCCACAAAATCTGATAAAAAAACACTATGATTATTTTTATGTTTATAGTGATGATAATAAATCATCTCTTATCGAAATTATTAGAAATAATTAAAGTAATCACTAGTAGGCGGCTAGGCGGTGGCAAAACGAAGAATTCCAAGTTGAAAATTCGCAAAAACATCATTCGAAGATATTGAGGTTTGAAGTTTAGAATTGATTTGTTATTACAAAAACATATAATTTCTAAACTTCAAACTTCAATATCTCCGAATGATGTTTTTGCTAATTCGTGACTTGGAATTCTTCGTTTTGCCACCGCTTAGCCGCCTCCTAGTAATCACGTTCGTATAAGCTATTCAATAAAATTCAATACAGCAAACATCTGTTTTGATAGTTTTATCAAACGTGTTCTTATTATAATCGCAAAAATGTATCGTTATCTACCAGGCGACCAGAAGCGATCAAGGATCACGATTCACCCATTCGCTTTATTGTCCTGCCTTTGCCTCCCTCTTATTTCTGTTTAACCTAACAATAAGACTAATGGAAGATAAACGTTTGACAAGATCATCACAGGATCATCATTCCGACCACGTAGGCAGAGCTGCCATCCACTCGATTGTCATTAACGTCATTTCAAAACGGAGGATCATCCGTAATTGGTGTTTTACTATTCAAAACACGGAGTAGAGTGGAATATTTAACGAATTATGCAGTAATTGCAGATAGGTTTAGAGAATATAAATTAATAAGGAAGCTCGTCCGTAAAAGCCCCGACAAAATTGGGTCACAAATCCGATGGAAAAAAAGTCATTAAACAAGTTGCGGAAGCTCAAACATCATAAAAAACTGCAAATATTACAAATTTCTCTCTGGGTTGAAAATGCACATTCGGATTTCGATGCACGTTTTCCGGGATTAAAGTTCAGGTTGCATTGTTTTGTTTCTACGTGCATTCTATTTAGAGGCTGTAAATAATTCGGTTGGATGTTTCCGAATATATTGATTGGTAAGTCCATCATATCAATTAACTTTCAGTTGATTGGGAATTGGGTTGAAAATATCGGACACAAAATTATTTTGTTTTTTAATTTAGAATTTCACACAAGTGTGGATACCTCCTACCCCCGATCTACAAAGTTGCTTTGTTTTCTTCCGATTTTTGCGGTAGAGATTATTTCCAATCTTATAAATAGGTACTTATTTATATGAAACAGCTGTCCAGAGTTAGTACTTTCAGGATGGAGAATGTTTAAATTATTTTTATGCATAACATAATACAAAATAGTATTTGTAATTGTGGAGTATATGAATAATAATAATATTTGGATGACTTGTATAGCGCCGTTTTTGTGAAAAATCACCTCAAGGGCGCTGTACAAATTTCAATATATTTCTACATACATACGTACATCTACATTTCTACATATGTAAGTTATTACAATGTATTTCAACAGATGTCGTTAGTATAGGTATTAGTTATATGTAGTTTTGATATATCTCAACAGAGGTCGGTAAAGTTGTGAGTTGTGCATATTAGAGAGTCAACTGTCGCCCGTTCGGGTCTAATAACCGAACGGTTACGGAGAGTGCCGATGACATCCGATCGACAGGTGGACACCTTCAGTGACCAGGGCACCGATTCTGGAGCAACGATTAACAGTTAACTGTTATGCGCAATCTGCGACAGCTCTATTGTCCGCGAGTTGCAACGACTGGTTCCGACCAGTCGTTGCCGGGCTCGATTGACTGTTGACGTTTTGCATGTAAGTATGAAACTCAGGAATACGCACGACGATCGATGTACGTACTTTCTCATGCGCTTGCGAGTGGCCCTGAGTCAGGAATAGGGCCCCAGATCCTCTGCCGTCTTCGACCAAGATTATATACTTGGTCGATGTCTGCCGTAGATCAACACAGCGTATCCATTAGAACGGACGTTATATATTAATTGTAAATAAAATTATAACAAACACGACTCAACTCACAACACCTGACAAAGTACCTACTCGTATAATTGAAACAACAGTACAACACAATTATAAACTTACTCATATTTTCTTTTTTCTTTAAACTTTTACCTACCGAATCAAAATACTGATTTCGATATTGATTTGAAATAAAATCGTCGGTGTCTGTCTGTAATTCTGTTTCAATGGACTCTACATATATCTCGGATTTACTTTCGAATTAAGGCCCTTCGCTCATTGAAGAAACTGAAACCATACTAAAACTGTGGGTTGCTATGGTTGCCAGCCAAACTTCTCTCACGGCGCAAGTCAATTTTACGATTTCAGTAATTATCTCATCTTGTTTAACCAAAGATAACAAATATTTCATCTGTGATCTCAGTCATTTAACGCTGTCATATTGGGGCTGGCGACTAAAAAAAATTAAAACTCGAAAACTGACAACAAAACTGGCAACCATGGCAATCAGACAACTTGACAACGGCCGGCTGCGGCAACTAGCATGGAGAGTTGCGAATGACTGTTTGCGTTGCCATTGACAACGTTTTTTTTTTTAAGTTGTCTAGTGTGCGGACCATTACATTGAAATACACAGGATATCGGTTGACTTGCAAACTGATTTTTTGAATAATATTTTAATGAATGAAGATAATATTGGCGAAAGTCAATCGAAAATCCGAAACAGAAAAATCAGAAAAAGATACGGATACATCTGGGACATACATTGTCACAGATTGTAAGAACAAAACAGATTGTAAGAACAATTCAGACAAGCGATAAAGTAGGTACCTATACTATCGATATAATATATGTGGTCGAAGGTACGTATCTATCTACCTACAATGTAATATTTTAATAGATAATTATTTTTTATTGTCTTTCGAAATTGGAATTATATCCTCCCATGATTTTTTCACGAGTCTGCCAGAATGTCAAAAGAATGGTTTTTAAATAAAATCTCTAAAAAAACATTTCCTGTCCATATTAAAATATAATGTGATAAAATCAGCACTCCAGATTTCTTTGACTTGCCCTGTAAGATGTTTCCCATGAATAAGTAAGTGGTGGCGTTCTGGTGTCTCCGTTCCCTAAATGGATCGCCAGCACATGTGGCCGCATACCAACATCGCCTGCATTGCCAACATTCTGCACCATTATTATTTATATACCAGTAATTGATTACCTCCCTGTGCATTCACATAACTTCTGATGTATTATAGAAAACTCTCCACTAGAAAGCAAACTAGTGAAGATAAGGTGTTATAAATAAGAGAAAATAGTATTCAAATTTTGCCTCATTGGCATTCCCAATTGGGATATGTTATGAGGCTAAAGGTAAGGGAAGCGAAGGAGATGGGGAAGAGGAAGGTGACGATTTACCTGACTGTTCAGATCTAGTCACTAAACACGGCTAAAGCCATTTCAAGCAACGTTTCAATTCTGAATGGTGGTCTTACACCAGAGCGATACTAAGAGTATCTTCCACTCTGGAACGTGCTGCAAATATAGAATATATAATTTTTATTTAATTAATTGTGTAATAACACAAATTAATTAATTAAAATTTATTTGCGCACGCCGGGTTTGAACCCCCGACCTTCATAATGGGAATCCAGAGCCTTGCCTGTGGACTACGCCAGCCAGCCAGCTCTGTTATCTCAAAATACTAAGTTTTGAGATAATGAGTAAAGAAATATTATTTACACGTGTGTGTGTCTTTTTCACATTAAATATGCTATAAAATAACACCGGGAGGAAAAATCCTAATTAACGAGGTTCCTAAACATACCCGCGTATTCGATTTAAAAAAAAATTAAATGAGGTAGGTACTAATAAACCCACCTACGCCTTCTACATATTTGTAATATTACGTTTATTGCAAATTAAGGCTTACAGCTTATACCTTAAACGGTTTACTTAGCTGAGTTCAAAAGATCAGGTAATATTAATAATGCCGTCTTAGAGTATTAATACTTTTCCTAGAACGTGTGATTAAAATCCAAAAATTTGAACATGAAAGGGAATAAAGAGGGAGCCTAGTCTTCCTTTAAAATAGGGACAATAATTTTTTTTAAATATTCTTTTTTAATTATTCAAAAACTTTGAAAAAACTTTCGAGACTGGAACGGTCAAAGCAATACAATTTGCTAATAAATAGGTAGTAATTAGACATCGGATTATTTGCATTTGCATATTTGCACTTATTCATGACACATATTTGAGCCTTTTAATCGTTAGTGCATATTTGAGCCATTTTGGTCGTTAGGGCATATTTGAGCAACTTTGGTCGTTCGGCCATATTTGAGCCTTTTTGTTCATTATTGCATATTTGTGCACTTTTGGTCGTTGTGAGTATTTGAGCCTTTTCGGCCGTTAGTGCATAATTGAGAATTTTTGATCATTTGTGCATGTTTAATCGTTAGTGCATATTTGAGCCGTTTTTGGTCGTTGGTGCATATTTGAGGATTTTCCCGCAATTAATGTTCATTTTAGTCACAATATCTTAAAAAAATTATAAACTATTAAATTTAGAAATGGTTGTTATTCTGTCTTTTTTTAGGAACCGGTTTTTTAACCAGAATTTTTTTAACAATATTAAATATTTTTGAGAAACCAATTATTTTCCTCCAAAATTACCCCGCCCCTTTCACCCCCGTTGAAATAAAAGAAAATCCTAAATAACCGGATACATAAGATATAATCCTGTATTTTTATCATTTACCTACCTTTAGTTGAAATTTGTAGTGCATATTAGAGCATGTATAGTGTATATATATCCATTTTGTCTACTAATAATCATTTCGATTCAAGATTCAGAATAGTTAAATAGTTTGCACGAAAGTAGATGAACCAAATAAAATGATGCAGGACAAATTTTCTTGCATTCTTTCAATCCTGTCTACCTTGTACTGAGGAGAAATTTCCTATGAAATAAACAAATAACAAAAACTGATTTTTCCTGTTAAATACCGTTTAAAAGGAAATAGTTACTTGGTAGTCAGTGGCGCGTTTTCAAACAGCCCCGGGCACCTAAATGCCTCGTCCCGGCTCTACTAAAATTACTGTTTACATGTTAACGACATAAAAGCTCGTCGCTGGAGATTAAATAAAATTCATGATAATTATTAAACCATATTCTTAGATGTGGTTTACATGAAAATAAGTGGGCAGGTCGTAAGAGAAATAAACCCTTTACACGAGGAGATTTACTTTTCTAGGAAAAAGATAATCTTTGGTCTAGAATCTAATTTTGAAATGCTTTCAAAGTAAATGTTTTCTGACAGAATCATTTCAGTATGTTAATTCCGTTATGCCTTGTTCGGATCTGACAAGTAGTAAGTCGAGTGGCGAGTAACTCGTTACTTGATTCACCAAAAAGTGTTCGCACTGCTGTCAAGTAGGCTTCATTAGTGAGCGACGCGTCGCGACATAACGGACCGCAACGCAATAAAGTTAATACGCTAAATAAGCTGACTGTAATGCTTATTTTAGAAGAGGCGGAAAAATTAGTGAGATTTAAATAAATTAACTATGGACACAAAAATAGATTAATAGCCGCAAAAAAAATTAATTATAGTAGCATTTTCGCTCCAACGGGACGACAAATCTTACCGGTCTGCGTCTACGAATGAACTGCGCATGTCAGTGCGCAGTGACGTGTGGAGGGAGTGGAGCCTACTTGCCGGAAAAAAAGAACTAAATGGATTCAATCTACTAAAGAGCTGACTAGTCTACTCGACTAAAATACTCGCCCAGTCAGAACGGGGCATTAGAGATGCAAATTGCTTCCTTTTTTTTTAATCCATTAATTTTTGTTTTTGTTTACTTTAGCTCCAAACAGGAGGCCCTGATGATAATAATTCCACTCAAGACCTGTGACATTTTTGAGGATTCTGTGTGGAGGGTCTTTTTATAAAAGGAAGGAGATAATGTTCTGGAAAGAAAAAAGGTATTAGGGGTAGGTAGGAATCTGAGGGTCAGTGTGCCCGGGAATAACGGAGGTATGACTTCAACCCTCCCACTGCGGTGCAAGGCGATGTTCCTAAAGAATCCTGCTTAAGATATCAAAAGGTCTCCCCCAACCAGTCTCTCTTGATCCTGCCTGCGACGCTTTAGGTGGGCAAACACATCCGTCGCCAAGACCTAGACAAATATCACTCCATGAAACTGGAGACCCCTTCCAAGTCACCAAACGTAATGAAGCACTCGGGGTGACCTGTGGCAGAGGTATTGGTCATCCAATAAATGGTTCCCGGGGCAGCGGTACCAATAATTGCCTCCCAAATTGAATACAAATGTACTTTGTATTTTTTATTTTAATTAAATTATTTAAAAAAATTAAATAAAAAAAAGCAACGTACATGTTGCAACCAATATATATTTTTTAAATAATATAATCTATTTTAAACAATGGAAGGAATTAAAATTATTATTTCACATTTATCATACTTAGGTACTGTAGGAATAATTGATAACACTATGTATGATAATATCACTAAACCGTTAGTGGTGGTATATTTTTTTAAAGAGGCTTGTAGATAGTCTCATAGTTTGCGCTGGTGAAAGACTACAATTCAGAATCGAAACGTAACTTGAAATGACTTTTCCTAGTCATTTTTGGCGACCAGATGTGAATAGCCAGGTAATTCCTAACCGTCCTCTTCCTCTTTACCTTCCATTCCTTTCCCTTCACGCGAGTTGATTAGAAAATGGTTAAAAAAATGTAAATTAGTCTAAAATTTGGTCGGAAAATTAAATGAAAGTTTTTGAAATTGAAAAATTAAAGATTTATAAATTTTATTTTTTGACATTTTCTCATCGGAGTTGCTATTGGAAAATTCATCGGTTCTTTTTGAAAATGAGAGAGAGCACCACTTTCGTTTACAATAATCAGAAACTGTATAAAAATTAGCTTAATAATACTATCTAGAAAATAAAAGAAACATCACATTTATTTTGACGTGAATGAATAACCAACATTTTTTAAATAATGTTCAAGGGGATTCGGTTGATTTTCTATTCTATCACTATATTTTGACGGCCGGCGTAATCCAGCGGTAAGGCGTTGGACTGCTATTCCGAAGGTCGCGGGTTCGAACCCGGCGTGCGCAAATACATTTTATTTAATTGATTTGTGTTATTTCGCAATTAATTATTTAAAATAATATATAGTATATTTGCGGCACGTTCCAGAGTGGAAGATACTCTTAGTATCGCCCTGGCGTAAGACCACCATCCAGAATTGAAACGTTGCTTGAAATGGCTTTAGCCGTGTTTAGTGATTAGATCTGAATAGCCAGGTACTTCCCCACATTTCTCTTCCTCGTCTCCTTCCCTTACCCACATACCTTCAGCTTCATAACATACCCCAATTGGGGGTGCCATAGTCTCACTGGCTCCAGACGGGAGCAGTTGGGACTCTTGTGAGATATTCACTATAAAAAAATAAAAAATAAAACCATTTCTTACCATACTATTATAATACCATGAGACTTTTATGACTTCCCCGTTTTCCTCTTACCCATCTCATGCCCTCTTTCCTTGCCCTTTAGTCTCTCAAAACTTACTTCAATTAGGGATGCCATAATCTCACTGGCTCCGGCTAGCAGGGAACAGTTGGGATGTGCGGTATTCTTAATATTTATCTTTAATGACTACTCTTTACCGTAACTACAATCCCCTCATTAGTAGCCAACATTGCGATCGAAAAAATAACAAGTTGAGATAGGTTATAATTATTACACATTTTATTTTCAACCATCAAAATAAATTATTACTTTCAAAACTAGAAATACCCAAATAAATACTCGATGCCGAGACGAATCAACAAGTCTGTAACTGCGTTATTACACACTGGATTATCGATATTAAAGATCGTTCACATGGCCTTAAAGATCTCTTGTAAAATGTATAAAGGCAATTTATCTAAAAAGGGGGAGTAACCCACTAACTCGAGTTGGGCGTTCTGAGTCGGCCTCTCTTATCAAGAGACAGAACGGACCCTCGACGGACCTAAGTACACTAACTCACCTCACACGGAGTCCCAATATAGAGACCCAATTTAGTCGTGGAGCTTTGTTACATCAGCTCAAACTTAATTACAAAGTTCAGTTTCACCTTTCTACTTGACGGTGAAACGTATAAAAGTGGTTCAATGATTGTCAATCAACTAACTAACTAACCATCACGTCGTTTCAGGGGTAGGCAGGCCAATTTGTTATTGATTCCTCTTCAGACCATTAGTCTTAGTAAGAATCCAAAATATCAGTCAGATCGGTTGCACAGAGCTGAAGAAAACTGCTTTTAAATTACTCGAACCCAAGCCTTGCATTATGCCCGTATAAATGATGATGTGTATGATAATGACGGACCGCCTAAAAGCTCGGTCTTGGCACACACTCCTTGCCTCATTCACATTCATACATTGTGTCATACATACTCTTGATATGGCCCGACTCAAGTATCTTATTCACTGGATCGTGCCATGTCTTCCTCACGCGTCCCCGACTTCTTCTACCACTCAAATTTGCATCATATATCATCCTTGCACTCCTTTCCCTTCGATCTACATGAGCTTCAAACCATCTGAGCTTCCCCTCAATCTTACTCGGTACATCAGCCTTGTATTCTTTGCGGATCTCCACATTTCTCACACGATCATACGTGGTTTTACCACACATAGATACGTCTCAGGGATATAATTTCTACAGCATTCGGTCTACTTTCATCCATCCTCTGCCAGTTCCAGGCCTCACTGCCATACATTAGGGTAGATACTAGAACTCCGTTGTGGATTGCTAGCTTCGCTTCTTTGGACAGTTTTTTGTTAGCGCCAACCGCGTTCAGTCCTACATTAATGGAGTTTCCTGCATTTACCCCTATTCCAATATCTCTATCAGCCTTCCCATCTCTCGTCATGATTGTCAGTGTAGACATAAATTATAAACAAATTGGTTAAATCGTGACATAAATTCGTACATAAAATGTTCGGGTACACGTAGAAAATTTATTTTAAAATACGATCATTATATTCATAATAAATAACTAATCAAATCGTCACATCAAATACAAAACTTTGACAAAGATGCACGGAGAAAAATGTTATTCTAAAATACGATCATTTTATTCGTAAAAACGGTTAAAAACGGGACTTTTTACTGCACTGCTTACGTCGAATTCAAATTACAGCGCGCAGTCTCCCATATCTCGGTTCCATGTTTTTATGGGAAGCAAATACCAAAACTAAATTGGTTTTTTAATCTGAATTTGGTCCGATTTAAAGGTCATTGATTTCTTTCTACCCAGCTAAATTCAAACGTACCAAATATACTCGTGATATTACATAATTACATTTTATCTACATTCGTACCATATTATGTAGTTTTCCCCCAGAATTTCAGTTTCTTTTTTCAATGGGCGAATATTTTTTATATAAAGAAGAGTATCTGTAACAGTTGGGTGGCCTATTTTCTTACACATCTGCAGATTTAATTCGCGATTGATGAAATTTTGAACCCTTGACCTTCAAAACAAGAAGAATGTCACTGTTTGCATATGATTTCGAAAAAATCTGTATTAAGTCCGGGCAACACTAATGCCTGGATTATAATATCTCATGGTAGTCTGGAAAAATATTTTGTAAAATCTCAAACACTTTATTTTTTATTCTTCATTAAAATCACGTCTTATGGAAGATTCATTCAACCATGAAATAAATAATAAACAAGAGAAATGGCCATAAGCTCACCATCAACTGAATTCCCTATCCTGTGTATGGCAATGTGATGGTGCGGACACTAAAAAACTTTTCAAAAACCGGTTGTCAATGGCAACGCAAGCAGTGACTCGAAACTCGCCATGCTAGTTGCTACGATGACAGCTGATTGTTTTTCTTCTATGGTTAAACAAGCTGAGATAATTACTGAAATCGTAAAATTGAGTAGCGCTATGATAGAAGTTTGGTTGGAAACCATAGCAACCAGACAGTTTTAGTTTGGTGTCAGTTTCTCCGGTGAGCGGAGCGTCTTATAAAATTCATGATTCATTCGTAAAAAAATTTGTTTGTTTTCAAAATTTGAAAGATTTGAACACTCGCTGGAACACAAAAACAACTTTGAAAAAGTTTTATAAAATTGTGTAATACTTTATTTCGGAAAATCATAGAAAAAAAAATTTATATGATTTAAATACATTTTTACAATCATATCTTTTTATTGCAATATGTCTGATGATATTTTAAATACATAAACATTTTTTAACAAAACAATGGTGTATTATAGTACCACCAGAGGGTTAAAATGCCAACAGAACTTCTTCTCAAAAGAATTACATCGGGAATTCCAAAGAATAAATATACAGTCAGTCACCCAACATGACCAGGGACACTAACATCTCATAAGAAAGTGACGCCTGAAGGCGCCACGTCCAACCAAGGAACTCCACCCATACAAATAATGATGATTATTGATTAATGACAATAACTTTCAGAAAACCACTCCACAAAAAATACTATGGAACTGAAATTCTTTGCAGGTACTTGTCTTTTTTCCAATTATATTCTTTAAGCTCCTATTATATATGAACATAAAATAATATGTGAGCTTTTATCCTTTACGATATAGCCCGCGTACAGTCTTAGAGCGTACGGCGCAGAGTGCAGGCAGCAGGTTACTACCAAAGCCAGCCTATAGAGTACAGAGCCTATATTGTGAGGCTGTATTTGGAGAGACTGCATTCAATATTGGGGCGAGCTTTTTGCAGCGGCGCGGCGCGAACGTTAAGGGCGTATGGCAGAGAGCTTCCACGTAGTGAGGCGGAGGACTGGGCAAAACGACGTAACCACTTTTACAGAAAACAAAATGCATTACTTTTTATCTTTTTTCTAAATGAGTTTAGAACGTTTTTTTTCTTTCTTGTGGCGTGCGAGGTTTTCAACTTCTTCTAAAGTAAAACCAATATTAATAATGTTTTTATTAATCTTTTTATCATACTAATCATAGAAACTTATAAATGCACCATTTTCTTCAAATGCTTTAAAAAAACCAACAAGATCCTTCACTACATAAAATGTTTATATTTATAAATTGTGTCTTTATTTACATGGTAGGTATTATTGTTTACAATTCAATTTTTAACCTCACTAGGACGAGCCTTTGTTGAGTTTAAAAATTGTATTATTATTTATTAAGTAAAATAACACAACATAATTTAGGTAATGAAAGAACAATATTTTTTCAACATGTAGGGTGACCATGTGTTGAAATTTGTGTTGAAATAATACATTATGCTATTCTTTTTTTAAATGTTGGACTCTAAGTAAAAAGTTGCACTCATTATGGTGTTCTGAATATTCGAAAACGTAAAGTAAAGATCAAAAATTAAAAAAAATTAACACTTTCTATTTATAGTGAAACTAGCGCAGTCCCGTTAAAAATACGTTTTAAAAATATTAATAATTTTTTTTTAAAAATATAAATTAAAAATTGACACTGTCGAGAATCGAATACCGATCAACAGTTTGGAAGGCAGTAGTGCTGACCATTACACACCAATTTTTTTTAAACAGTATTTCTTTGTGGTTTAGGTACTGAATATGATAATAATTATTTGTTTTAGAATTTTCGAATGTTACGTACGTCTCACATCATAACCGAAATTATATCATCTTACATACTAATTTCGGAAGTCTGTGATGTGCGTTATTCCTGCGTGAAATTATCCAATATTCAATGACGTCAATTGTGTTTTGAATTTCAATGTCCAACAATTTTCAAAATTGGAACAGCTTGTGTGAAAAATTATTCAGACAAGCTATACAATAGACAGTATTATATCGTATAATATTTTAACAGAAAATAATTTTAATTGTCCATTCAAGATTTGAATAATAATAAAAATCAATAATCAATACAAAAAGAAAACCTTTCACTCTTCTCTTTTCCAAAATCATAATAACGAGCTCGCTGTCAATAAATAATTCATGTTAAAAACTTAGATCTTACGTTACACGCCATCGAAAGGGATTTTTTTTAATTATAAGGTTAACTGACCCGAAGGGTTAAAAATGAATGTTGTAAGTTATACGGTTATTGCTGTGCACCGTAGTGACGCGCAATGTCCCGTGCCGGTGCCGTTGCCGATGCCCGCGCCCGCACAACAATGCGGGTATACCTCGCGCGCAGCCAGAACCACATAACCGTGAGAAAGCTGCAAGCAAGCAAGCCATTATTATTACAAGTAAAGGTACTACCTCCTGCATGGTGCCTACCTCTACTTAAACTGGTTTGACGCACAACTCTGATATAGTGCGCGTGAGATGGGAGTTGAGCTACCGAAAGTGACGTAATCAATAACCGAAATGTTAACGTAATCAGCAATAATAACGTAAATGTTAACTTAATCAACAATATTAACCAAAAGTTTAACGTAATCAACAATAATGTTAACTAAATCCAATTTTTTAACGTAATCAACAACAATAACCGAAATGTTAACGAAATCCACAATAATAGCCGAAATTTTAACATAATCTACAACAATAACCGAAATGTTAACGAAATCCACAATAATAGCTGAAATTTTAACGTAATCAACAATAATAACCGGATCTTCAACAAACTACACCATTGATATACCTTTAAAATGTACCACACACGGAATTTTTTTTTATTTGTAAGTACTGCACAATTAAACATATGGCACCATTGAGACAATCCATCCAGAGTACACCAATACATATAATCAAACTGTTAGCCTCCCGAATAATAATTTTTTGAAAGAGGACGAGAAATTTCCAAACTGAGGGTTAACAAATTTCCGAGCGCTCAATGTCGAAATCCAGTAGTTTAAGAACTCTCCTAGTGTTTTTGTCTCCAATGCAAAAGTACATAATATCTACCCTACAAAGTACTCACTCGTAGGTTGTAGGAAGCTTTAATAATTTCCCTTCAAATTCTACGTAAAACCTTATTAACAACTTTTATTTTCACGTTTTCTTGGCAGCTATAATTATTTTTGACGAAGCTATTTTAAAATTATCCCTTTGTACATTATACAGGAGTAATGGTAAACACATATAATCTATGTTCACGATATAATAATATAAGGCCGTTAGGGTAGTTATCGATTATTTAACTCACAAGGCGCTGAGCATTTTTTTAAATTGTCAATATATACTTATTGTGTGAAAACAGCACAAGAGACCCAACTGTCCGGAGTCAGTGGGATCATTGTATCCCCATATGGTATAAGGATGTTGTGGTCGTTGTGGAGGTAAAGGCAGAAGGGAGTAAAAGGCGATGGGGAAGAAGACATTAAGGAAGTACGTACCTGGCTATTCAAGTCTGATCACTATTAAAAATTTAATTTGATATAAAAAAAGTTTCATAATAGATATATCTTTGTATCCGATAACAAGGGGCACCAAACAGCCGACCTCCGTGGTTTAGTAGTTGCGATCCTTGGCTACAAATCCGGAGATCGCGGGTATAAATTTTACTTGATAAATTTCTGTTGTATCACTAAAAAAATATATAGTACCTATATTTGCGGGACGTTGCTGAGTTGTAGCTACTTTCAGAATCGTCCTAGTGAAAGACCACCATCTTTAATCGAAACTCTGTTTGAAGTGGCTTTAGCCATGTTTGATGACCAGATCTGAATTCCCTGGAACTAACAGTATTACAGACAATAATAATAGTCTATAACGATTATAGCACAGAACTAAACAACAAAATTAAATCTAAAACATAATATAAAACAGGAGATAGTTTACGTTCAGAAATAAGAAACATTCTAAGGACTAAATAAGAAAATTAAAACTAAAATATATTATAAAACAGGAGATAGTTAACGTTTACAAAAAAAAAACCTTCTAGGGATTAGTCCTAGAAGAAATTTAAAACTAAAATATAATATAATATAAAACATCAGATAGTTTTCGTTCAGAAATAAGAAACATTTTAAGTGGACATTGAACATAAAAATACAATAAAGGGGAAACCGAAACCAAACAATTATCGGAAACTCGAGAACATGCCTTATTAGAGTATTGAAAAGAGATTAGGATTCATCTATGGTATGATTTTTGAAATAATTTTAGATTAATTTGAGAGTAGTTCTATTGTTCGGGATTCCAGTCTTCAGGGAAAATATGTACTTATGACAGTCAAACTCTGATAGGAGATAGCGTAAAAGAAGAAGGAATGTGTAATTAAGAAACTCTTTAAGGATACTTAGTAAACAGTTTATATTTAGAATGGAAATTGCATCCTTGCTCCTGCGATGTGCGGCGCCTTGAACAATGCAATAAATACCACATACCTCGAGGTGACTCACGGCATTTTCCTTTTTTGTCAATTGGTCACCGAGGTCTTTTAAAATAATTACAGGGCTGTCTGTCCCAATTTGGAGTACAATACAAATGTCAACATGTTATATCGATCACGGAAATTTGAAATGCTGTAAAGGACAAAGTGTTGATTGTCCAAGAGAACGAAAAGAAAGTTTTTTAATTTTTTTTAAATATTAATATCATTTTAAAATATTATATTTATTTATTTTTAATTTTTCAGAAAAATATCTCTTAAAATGCACTTCGCAAACGACGCACTTATAATATAAAGAGAAAAAAACGCAGAAAAATGTCACATTTAACTAATTTTTGATTTTATTGTCCTTTATTGCATTTCGATGTATTTTGAACTCCATCATTTCGCGTTAAAATTTTCCTAGAACACCAATAATTTTTTTAATACACCCAATTATTTTTTTTTTTAAAGATATACATAAGTTGTAAGGTATGTTAAATAAATCACATGGTTTTGTACTTATTACGTAATTCTCTAAAATGTCATTAAGTAATTCTGTCTGCTTTTTAAAACTTAATTATGATGATACTAATGAAAGGAATCAAATATTGGTTAATTAATAATAACAAAAATGAAAAGGGGTGAGTGGAGAAAAGGTTAAGTTTTAAAATAAAAAATTGTGTGCTTACTAAATGCAATTGACTATTTGAGTTATTTTATTGATTAAAGTTTAATAATAATAAATCAAATCAATAATTACACACCTGTCGTTTTTATTTTTGTTTGCACTTAACTTAACTTGTTTTCATCTATGAACCTTTGATATAGTTAATATAAATACAAGGGTGCCGACTTCGTGCAATTTGTATAAAAGTGTCACTTCAACGAGGCGCACCGTTAATTTCAGCTGTTGCAAACTAAATTATATGCTTGCCTAATTAATTTTAGACTTCAACGAGTTAATAATGTAGTTCTTGCACCATATTTATTGCATGATTCAATGCAATTTCATCTCTGGCTTATTTAGTTATGGTGTAAATAAAATATATATTAATTTAATTTCTGTAGTTTTTGATCCGATGATAATCAAGGTTGAACGATTTGACTGTCTTATCTAATTGGTGTTTTATAATGAAACATCATCAACGTTTCTTTTTCTAAATACAAGTCATTAAAAGGTTATCCTCGACTCTAGGGAGTAGCAGGTTAGCTTGGTTCAATTTGGAATAGTTGATTTGTTCAGGATATCTGTGCCTCTTCTGCCCGTTCAACCCGCTCCAAATATAGAAGCAACTCCAAGATCGCATTGTGCTCCCTACCTAACGTGCACACAGTACACTAAACATACTGCTCACCACTACCCACTACACTAACTGAAATTCACAGTGCACAGTAAATACTAGTAGGTAGGTAGTATAGGTACACGTTATAATTGCTGGGTACACTACTACTGCAAGCTGGAAGCTGGAATACTGGTCTACGTCCCACGATTGAATCCTTGAGATGTCTGAAATATCATTACCGATCGCTCAAATTAATAAGATGTGAATCCGGTAAGAGCTTGATACTAACCGACGATCAGGCTAGTTTCCCATAAGGGTAAGCAGATAGGATGGACCGCCACACAACTACCTCACGTAATATACTTTTTCTTTCTCGTCTTATACAGGGTGCTAAGGGACGTACTTACTTTAAACAGTGAGTAAAAAATGTACATGAAATTTTAGTTGTTATTGTTGGCAAGTTAGTCCAGCAGGCTAGTAGATAGAATAGTATTTGCTGTCGATGACAGAGATGACCATCAGGAACATATAAATGGATACTCTAAATTATAGCCAACTTTTCAAGCCATCCACCAATCAGTCTGTAGAAATGTGTACAGCATTGTGTACCCTTCTCACCCAAAGATGGTTCATTCCAAGAATACCCAAAAGAAAGTTGGTAGGATAAAGCCTCGTATTGTATTGTTGCTATCTTGTTCATTGCAGTTTCTTTAGCACGCTCATCTTATAACTTCCGCAATCGGTCTACTTTCATTCCTCATACGAGTACCTACATTACCATCAGAATTTGAGAAACAAAATACATATTCGAAATACTATAGTTTCATAAAACGCAATCTAAACTGAACAAGAAAGTACGACTTTGCTGTACGCCCAACAGCCCCGGCTTTGGAAAGGTTAAGACCGTCTCAACATCGAAATAATGATGACTTCTTGAGATCAAAGATAACGTTGAGGAAGGACAAATCATTGTCTTATCATAGGACGTGATCGAGATTTGGTAATCAATAACTATAAAAAGGGTGGTTATTAAGTCATTCGACTCTTCAAATTTTTACCTAGTTTTGTTCACCATATTCAATCGAGAGTCCGTTGTGAATTGCCTCTTGCCATCTCGAGTTACTAGAAATTCCAACATCGGACCTACCAATTCTGTAAGATCTAGGATATTTTTGCTTTTCTCGGCTATGTCTTGTCTACAGCATGTTGCCTCTTCTCAGTTCTTCTTCGAGAACGACATCGAATTATTGTTAATAATTATCTATAACAATATATATTTTTAAATATATCGGTATTTATTTTGATACATATTTATGCAAACACCATGGAGTGCTTACAATCTGTGAAATACCCAAAATAACCTAACAACCATCAATTTTACAACCGACAACATACACAATATAAGTAAGATATATCTGGTGAAGCGCAAGTAATGACTTAACACTTATAATCATTATAAATAATGACTACAATTTTATGTTGGGTCTATTCGATGGACACTGTATCTAGCAATAAATATTTATAAAAGAGATGAAAAAATACTTGGTTAGTAAATAGGTTAGGTTATGGGCTATTAAAAAAATCATTTTGGGTGTTGAAAAGCCACTTTTTTGAGTTGTCATGGAACCATTGCCTTCAAAGATTAATTAATATTTATTAATTTGCACATTTCAGAAAGGTATTTAGGAAGATTTAGAAACATTTCTTTTGGTCTCTGTATCTACGTACCCATACTAAAGGGTTTAGTAAAAACCTAACGAATTTTACTCAAAATTTAATCAATATTGTATCAAAGTTGCCTTTTTTAACGAACAAAAAATTGCCGGGACACATGGTCGGGATGACGCATGCCAAATCCAAACCTGTCCGCAGAATTCACATCAAGTTGACGGGAACCGTTCGTGAAATTATTCCATCCTGCAATCCAATTTAATTCCCTCGGAAAAGGAATGCAGCAGTGCGTACGCAAGGAACCGCTTGTACCTTGAACCTACTATAATCTTATAGTGGATTGCGATGTGTACTGTATACTAACTGTGCGCTATATATTATTGTGGACTGTGTGTATAGTCTTCCTGATCTTACACAACAAGATGTGGATTTTTCTCGAGTCTTGTGGCTTCATAGTGTTGAGTGTTGTGTCGTCCTATTTGAAATATTTATCTTAATTTTCTACTTTTCAACTTATATTTAAATTCATATTAATTCATTTCCGTCTATCGTCTATTTTACATTCAATTTAACGTCTCTCTATATATACATATATAATAGTGACATGTCATTGGTAATAATTATTGTATTAACTTCTATAACTTTGTACCTTTTTTCTTCTATGTAAATTATGTAGTGTTTGTTTCTGCAAAACAAACAAAAACTATTTGTATGCAATTAACCAATATTCCAGTAATTTAACACAAGTGCTTTATTCCGAGTTTAACCTCAAACATTACTGTCAGATTCATTCCTTGTTTTAGAAGACGAAAGAAGTTAAACAAGGAGCTCGATTTAAGACGGACTCCAGACTTCCAGAGACCTTCAATGGAGCGTTCCCATTTCTCATAGTAAACTCTTCTACGTCGCTTTCGCTGATTGATGTGGCCTGAGGTCTGTCGTAGTGGACCTGTCAAGTTCTGGGGGTATAGAGAAAAACCTATTTAATACATATTAGGAGGATTAATTTCAGTGGTAAAAGTAAAGTTTCAGACCATTTTCAAAAATGCAAATTCTATCTTAGTAAAACGACACCTACACTGTTTTGTAGCGTAGGATATTTTTATTTTTTTTGTAAAAGAAATTTTTTTGCAGAAAAATATCAACACTGTTGATAGCAAAGTTAATTCATATATGTACTATATTTACAATAACAATTTATTTAGAATCTATATTTTTATGTAAAAATGTTCCCCTCATAAAAATTATGCTTGTATGTATGGGGGGTGTTTTTACTAAGAGAACCAGACAATACCGGAATTTTATCCTTTTTAAAAATTTTAGACCTATTGACTCTTTTTTACAAAAGAACATAAATTGATTTTGAAAAATTGTTATTATACCTATCTGGTAAACGTACTTTTTAAATTTTTAAAAACTAAGTTTACTTTTTAATATACTATGGTTATACCGTTGGTCGTTAGCAGATTTGTTAAATTTTCAAACTTAATATTGTTTTAGACAACACAAATTTCAAATCATTCAGCAAAATAAATCAATACATAATCTAGTAAAGACACTGTTAAGAATTTTAATTTTAGTTCCATTAAATCATTAGAAAATAAATCCAGGAACGTGTATTGTGACGAAAATACCTCAGTTTTTTTTATTTATTTAAGGTCTTACAAACTAAAATATTTCATATTTTTTTTACACTTTTATTAAGTTTACACATTATTGAAAAATCGTAAATACTTATGATCAAAACATACTTACAGGAAGTACACGATATTTAATATTTTATCATTATGCGTTTTGAGCATTTTTATTGCTTACTTGAATGTAGGTATATATTAAAGCAAGTTTTTAATTAAATAAATCTTTTAAAAATTGCCTGTACAATTGCAAGCATTTTGGAACTTTATTTCTCAGCCGCTGGTCAATGGGTCTTAAGAAGATTTTTATTGCTGTTATATTTTTAGTTTATATTTTAATTAAAAAACTTTTCTATAACTGTATATGTTTTTAGTTTAAGTTTTCAAACTAATTTTTCAGTTTTGTCTTGAATCCTTTAAAGTTATTAATGCGACATCTTATATTTTCTGGAAACAAGAATTTTGTTGCTACGTATTTATAATTCTGTTGACCCAATGTTTTTACATATAGTAGGAGGATACATATTTTATTCTTTTTACATATTTTTACATATGGTGTTTAGGAGTCGAAATTATATTTAGTTATATAATACGCATAAGTTTTTAACATATGATTTATTTACATAGGAAAATTAAAAATATTTTACACCAATTATAAGTTTGTTCTGGGTTGTTTGCGATTGACTCCTAATGTTGTGAAGAAATTTTCAAGGCAATTGAAAAAACATCGTCGTTGTTATATAATTTATAGTGATTATATAATGTTAGAAAATGCATAATATTATTCTATCAATAGAAAAGTAGAAAATTCTGCGGAGGTGATTGAGTATACAGGTCGATAATTTAATCAGTAAGTTAGACAATAGAAAAACCGGCACTATTAACTTGGAAACTGAAAATAATACTATTTTCCGAAAATGAAAAATTCATGATCCTCTTTCGGTAACATGAATTACACACACATTACACGCAAATTTTACTGTTCTACACGGAGAAAAATGTTATTCGAAAAAACGATCAACAACGACAAAACGGGACCGAAGTTCTTACGAACAAATTAACAGGATTTCAATGTTTATTAGCGGGAACATGTAACCGCCAATAAAAATTGAAACCCTGTTAATTTGTTCGTAAGAACTTCAGTCCCGTTTTTACCATTTTTACTAATAAAATGATTGTATTTTCGAATAACATTTTTCTCCGTGTACCATGACTAGGAACTAATTTCATTGTTATGTAAGGTTACATACATATAGAGATACAATCTGTTCCATTTAAATGATAAGCCACCTGCAGTAATTGAACAAATTACATTTATCTCTCTTATTCTTCTTCGTGTGCCCTATCAGGTCCCCATGACTGAGGTGATCACTCTGGTAAATATCTCTCTCATAATTGCCACATATTATTTGAAATCTTAAATTGTTTTTAGTTGCCATGCGTATTATATCCAGGACTCTGTGCAGAAACGGATGTCCATTTGATAGATTGAACGGATTGGAATCTTTAGAGCATATGCGTCAGGTAAGTATGCTGTCCTTGTTCTCTCATGATCCCTTCGGCACCGGTGTACACGGTTGACATTTGTCAGATGAAAACGGGACACTTCTATGGTCTCTTTAAGACCCATGTTCACTCCTTCCTCTCCTCAAAAAGACCCTCCTTACAGCATCCCTAATGATAACTTAGTACCTGAAGGAAATTATTTTTCTCGTGGCCTGCTGCGGGTAAAAAAAAATATATATATATATATATATATATATATATATATATATGTATATATTTTACCCTTGATACATCAGAAAATTATACCAATTTTCAATGAAATGCCATTTCTTTATTTGTATGGTTGCATCAATATTTATGGTCTCACTGTATTTATATTTATGGTCTCACTGTAATTAGTGCTATATTGATGGTAGATTTAAAACAGAAAGGTTACGATTTTATCGTTGAAGACAATTTTAGCGATTCTCAAACGAAAATTGAAATAGAATAAACAGAAAAAATATTCGGTCGCGTTTAGGAATTGAACCGACTAACTAAAAAAAAAAAGGCTCCGAGGTCCTGGGTTAAATTCCTGGATTCGCCCAATCATTTTTAAGATTTTACGTCTTTCGTTGATTAAATAATACAATTTTAAGTTTTACTCATTAAGTTATGTTTGCTAATATTTTGGTATTTATTTATTGCTTGAAATCAATGAATTTGATCAGAAACACCTGTTGAATACCTAATGGAAAAACAAGATAAAAAATCAAATATTTGGGGGCTTTGTTGCCGTGCGGCGTTAAGTACAAGAAAATTAACAAATAATACGAGATATCGTATGAAAAAGACTTTCATAATAGTGAGAAAACTTGAAAAATTCACGTGAAACGTGACAAGTTGGGGCATTGTATTAATTTTTTGTGGTGCCACATTATTATTACATTATTTTAAACTAGCATGATTCATTGATCCCTTTGGTAATGGTACGTACAACATCTGTATACTGTGACATACCTGCATAAGAACGGTTTGTCTTAGCGTTATTATGCTCAACATCTGGGCTATCGAAATATTGCCGGCTTTTGGCTCCTATAACTATTTTCACTCCTTCCTTTTGATCGAAACATCTCAACGCAGCATCCCCAATGATAGTATTAACCCTGTGTTTTCAGATTCAAACTTGAGTAGGTACCACTGAACAGACAATACCAAGAAGTGCGATCTATGTTGGCGGTTGCCAATGTAGCAACTACGATTTATTAATGCTGTTAGTGTTTGACGAATCGCCACATCGACGCATGCACATGAAATCGCAGATTTCCAAAGACCATGCAGTTTGGAGAACTAATTTTATCATGCTTCGACCGTTGCCTGCAAATACCTCATAGTTTCTAGATATTAATTTAACCTTCGTGTCTCAAGCCTTCCGAATCTATGTAATATTAATTATTTAGTTTTAAACATTCATCCTTTTAAATTTTTACCTCATATCAAATTATGTAATTTCGTTCCGCGTTAATTGGTGACCCCAACGTGATTTACGTAAGACCTTTCGACTTCTAGAAAGAATTTCGGCATTGGAAAATGTTTCATCAATTTCACATTTATTTTTATTAAATGGACACGCCCACAATACAATTTCATTGACTTATCCCTTCAGTGGTAGGCAATAGGCACTGCCTTTACTCGTTTTACTTATGAGCCTTGCTGCACGGAGAACTCTTCATTTGATAGTGCATTTATTCCTCCCTTAAAAGCGCCGATAGTGAGCACGTAGCCCGTATGAAGTACTGCGTCTTATGGGATCCAAAAAGCAATATATAATATTCCCGTGCTTTGTGTTCCGCCCTCACAAAGGCATAGCTGCGAGCCTTAAGAGGCTAGACTTTAAACGACACGCGGAACACCCGCGTCTGTCATTCTGTCCCGCTCACAATAAGCTCACGTACACTTACAATACACGCGAATGCGAAATGTGCGAATGAGACAACGCTCAAATTTACCTACAGAAATCGCTCGAAAAGGGGTTTATGGAGAATACACTTTTCTACACCGAAAATTTCACGAAATTGAAATTTAAAAAAATATATATTATTTAGAAAGAAGAACCTACGTCGGTAGCTTTTTATAATTTTATAATTCTTTATGAGAGTTGAGTTAGCAGCACTTTTTCCTTAAATAATATTTTTTGATAAATCGTACATGTTTGACAGTGAATGTTTACGTTAATACGAAACGCATCAAAAATTCGAAAACATACCGACATAGTTTTCACCCTCTAGAAGGCAGTATAAAAAAATATATTCATTTTGTACAATTTTCGATGTAGAAAAGTGTTTTTTCCCGGGCGTCCTTTTTGTATGGGCCGAAAAGCGAAGTCTATCGTCTTAATACGAGTGTGACATTTCCCCCGCGACGCGCAGTGCAAGATGCAATATTGCCGGCTATACGTGCATAGGCCATAGGTGCTTTGGGCATGTGTGCACCCATCCACTCCGCAGTGTGCATCTGGATGATGAGGACTGGGAACAATGCGAAAGGAATATCTCAGATTCTTCTCTTATTCCCGGAACTTGAGAACGTGAAAGAGATGAAGATGTTTATTAACTTAATTTTTTTATGAAATGCAATTATTTAATTTTTTTTTCAAAATTAAGTGAGTATTTAATTTTAACAATTTAAATGCATCCTTGATGTGACGGTAACAGCGTAGGCTCCCATTTGTAGAATTCATTTAACGTACCTACATGTCGATCGTCTAAAGACATCTCCGAAAAATCGAAATTTGAGACGAGTACGCAGCTATATCTAAAAGTGTGACCTCTAACTGATACAATACTCGGATTACTCAAAAATAGCACCGAATTAATTATAATGCATAAAATCTTTTTATGAATTAAACAAAATGTTAATGTTTTCTGGGTCACTACAAAATAAATATCAATATTTTTCATTAAAAACGTAAAAAAAAAAAAAATTTTTAAAATACAATTTTATCGCTAAAATTATCTGTAATAGTTTCCATTGAACTATTTTTCTTCTCATAAAATTATCTACAAAATAAACTAAAACCACTTTCTGGTTTGAAATTGTGACCTCTACACGGAGAAAAATGTTATTAAAAAATACGATAATTTTATTCGTTAAACGGTTAAAAACGGGACTGAAGTTCTTACGAACAAATTAACAGGGTTTCAATGTTTATTAACGGGAAAATGTAAGAATAATTTGTTGGTATACGTAAATTTCGTACGTATACCAACAAATTATTCTTACATTTTCCCGCCAATAAACATTGAAACCCTGTGAATTTGTTCGTAAGAACTTCAGTCCCGTTTTTAACCGTTTTACGAATAAAATTATCGTAATTTTGAATAACATTTTTCTCCGTGTAGACTCCGTTTGCTAAGTGATTTTTATGCCTATTACCTATATTTGTTGCAATATAAGGCACACTAAGATTGCATACATTGTTGTCTTGCGGCTTCCTGTGGAGTTAGGTAATTTAAAAAAAATCTTATTTGTTATAATAATATATAACTGTTAAACCATTATTTTCCGATAATCTAAATCTGTTTCTTTATAGAACCGAAGTTAGTATTAATAATTATGACAATATCCGGTTCATCGTTTTGTTCAACTCTTGCACCCTCGCTACCCGATATGAAACCATACGTGTGTATTTTATTATTGTCCAATTCGAGTTATGGAACGTGATCCATTGTTTAAACTCGATCCTCACACATCAAAAGCTCTCCTGTATTTCTAAGGTCGGTTGTAAAAAAAACATTTTAATTACTTGATTGTATATTGGAACGAATTGATATATCGATCCTTTTCAGTTTGGACGTATAAAACTGGAATATGTGGTAGATAGTGGAAATCCTTTCGACGAACTAAAAGCGCTGCTTGTAAATTTCTGCTCACGTCTTGCGAGTCTGCAAAAAAACTATGAAAAATTATAGGATAGTGAACCTCATATCAAAAATGGTTTTTCTTCGTTTGTCTGAAAAACTGATAATAATGTTAGATTCGTAACTCTTTTTATGAATGTACTTCTTTTCCTTGGTAAAATGTTGAAATGCAGTCTTCGGAATATTTGCAGTGGCGTTTCTAGATTAAAGCACGGAAAACTTAACTTTCTATTTTCAATTAAATTTTTATATTATCAGAAACGTAATTTTCGAATTAAATGCATTTTGCATCCGCCGTCCATCAACGTGCATTTATTTGTAATTATATATATAATTATATCGTTTGAATTGGATAAAATAACATTATTTTTATTTTTAAAGAGCCAAGCGCATTGGCCTGGAAAGCCGAAGGTCCTGGGTTCGAGTCCCAGATGTATCCGTATCTTTTCTGATTTTTCTGTTTCAGATTTTCGACTGAGTTTCGCTAATATTATCTTCATTAAATAAAATATTATGAACTAATAATAATTGAAACCTAATAAGTTGTCTCTGGAAACCTCAAGGGTATATTCTATGCTTAAATACTAGGTTTATTATTATAGATGTTAAAAATGTCAAAAATCTGCATAGATAGTCTACTTCTTCTCGTGTGAATTTTATGACTTCATGGAAAATCAGTAATTGAAAATGTTTGCACCATTTAACTCCAATTGGAGGAGAGCATAAATTCTTATTCGTCTGATGTCTCCTCGCGTTGGAGTTTGGCTATCATTTGGGCAACCATTGAATTAGGATTGAAGTTCCTATAACTTTTAGAGAACATACGAGTATATTTATGACATAACGTCCAAAGTCCATGCGTTTTACTTTATGATTACAAGTTTTAGACAAAAATGATCATTTGAAATCTCTTATAATTCCTATCGTTAAATGTAAGTTATATTAACATAGGTAATACCTATTAGGTATCTATGTATAACAGTAATTTTCTGTTGCAATTATTCATATGAATAATCACTTATGTCAGTGCCTATTAGTGACCGACTGAAACTAGATTTTAGCCAAAACAGAAACTTATTTAAATAACTTAAAAAACACTCTAAATACCGAAATATTAGGCTAACTTAAAAAACACTCTAAATACCGAAATATTAGGCGTTCTTAATATTAAATATAGAATTAATTAATGATAGGTTAAATAAAATGCACAATTTAATAAAATACGAGTATTTAATGAGAAATTTTGTTTATTAGTGCCTTTTGGTTCGTTGTTATGTTCTTCAGTTCTTCACTAATAGCTACTTTAACTAAAAGGATAACAAAAATTCAATAAATCGAAACACTAAAATATTGTAGATAATAAATCAGTCTAGTTTTTAATAGCTTTATATTAGACAATAGAAATACAATAATTCTGTATTATTCAAACGATAAGCTTTGACAAGAATCAATATTATTTAAAAAACAACATTAAGACAACTTTTATAAACAGATTGTTTTAAAATAATATCGAAGTTATTCAATGTAGAGACTTAATCATGTGCCCGAGTAAAGCCGAACATCACAAACGCATGTTTTCACTGAACCAAAATTTCTGTCAATTTTTGGCCGAAACCAAAACCGAAACATCTTTCGGTCACTTGTAACTATGTCCTGAAATTCTCGTGTAAAAGACCATCAAGTAGTAGTCAAACATAATTCCTAAGTTTTCACGGGACATTTACCAGATTGTCAGAACATCTGCACGCCAATGCACCCGCCATAATAGTTAAGTAAGTACGCCATAAATCATAGAACATTAAATGTAATTGGAGCCAAGTTTTCAAGTGGTTTTACGCGAACGTGATTTGTAACTTGTGGATATTTTTTGTTTATTTTTCAGCGCAATCCGTGTGATCTCTATTCCGCCGACGTAAAACTTATATGTACATATACATACATACATGATACATACAGCGTGACTAGTGCTTCGTACGAAATATAGAAAGACATATTGGAGAAGATATTATAATAAGAATACAGAAAGAGTTATTTCAAGCGTCATATAAATGATTCATATTACGTCCGAATTCGAATGGAAAATGAAATTTTTCATCCATAAATTGCTTCGCTTCTGAATTTAGATTTTCACAGCCAAAAGTATTTTTTGTTATTTATTTTTGGGGTGTTACGCCGTGTTACGCTACCTCCTTCTTTAGCCAACGTTTCGGACAACGTTACAGTGTCCATCGTCAGGGCAGATGTGTTGCTTCGCTTCTGTTTCCAACTGTTGATTTGTCTATTACTGTTGAGATTTGATCCATTTTAAAATTATCATTGTTATGCATGATATCATTTTTCTGCATGACTTCTAATTCTAAGTTTACTACAGAATATAAAGTACTTACTTCAGATATCATGACTATCAGACAGAAGAGTGTTAGTCGAAAAATGTATAATCTTATTCAAAATTTTATATTAAATCTCTAACTGACAGCCCTGATAACAGAATTAATTCCCAATTTAAGCACCAGCAGGTACTTGCCCAGCCATTTCAAACAAATATAAATTTGAAGGTAACAATAATCACAATACAAAATTACTGTAAACATTTCAATTCCTAGAATTAACGAATGCAAATAAAACTATGTATGTATGAATAGATATACTTGATGTTTTTTTTAAATATATTTTGATATTATTTAGAGTATGTATTTTTTTCATAATCTGTTTCTATCCTGTGTATCATTGTAAACCTGTGTATCACTTGAATGTGTCTCTTCAAGTCCCATGTTAAATCTTAAATAATTAAGAAATAATTTTCGGCAGAGCCTCCTGTATGGAGTTAATATAAAGAATAAATAAAAATTCTGTTAAAATATTATTTATTTATTTATTTATTTTTATTTATTTTATAGAAACAAACAGTACATTTATTACAGTGTGATGACAGAGTTTACAGATATTAAGTAATATTTCATAGTGGGTACCTTTGATATGTTTCTTTGTAATGTCTTGAGTGGAATGTATAATTAGTAACTACCGGGTGATGTGCGTAGTGTGTGAGTGTGTGTGTATGTGTGAGAAGTGGTGATCTGTGAAGGGATATGTATGCGCATTAAACAGTTATATCATTGACATGATGCTCCTTTTAAATTTGGGCAGCGAATCTGAGAAAATGTCAATATTAGAGTTTAGGCAAACATTATTGAATGTATGAAGAGCACGGTTAATCGGCGAATTAGTATATATTATATATTATATTACAAGAAGGTAGGTAGGTACCCACTTTATCGCTTGTCTGAATTATTCGGCCGATTTATAGTTCAAATTTTGAAGATGATTCTTAAATTGAAAACAAATTTGATTTCAATGGGAGTGAATAATTTTTCGCTAAGCGTATAAGTTGTATTAAAAAGGGAATAAGTCAAAATTACTTGCTTTGGGTATGGAATTTGAGATAGCCAGTCGACTGCCCTTAGCAAATAGTGTCCTAAGTTTCGCTACGAATATTAGAGACTTCCAAAGTTGCTTTAACATATAATACCAACATTTAATATATAAACGTACGTACCAGCCCAATCCGGCCTCACAATTTACCCTCCACCCAGCATCTTCAAAGAAGACATAGTCCCTGAGGGAACTTATTTTCCTCGGGGCCTCCTGTGTGGAGTTAATATAAAAATAAAAAAATGAACCAAGAAGTTCTCTGCTAAGTACTTTTTTTGAATTTATTAAGGGGAAAACTAAAGTGTTACACTTTCAGTTGGCACCCAAGTGAATTCCCCTTCGCATCATTTTACTTTAATTACAAAACCTCTGGCGATAATGACACAATCTTCTTTATAGGAGATCGCCGCCTGAAAACGGTGGCGAATTCTCAGCACGTCCGCGAGCTTTATGGAGTCCCCCAGGGTCGTGTCCTGGGCCCTGGGGCTTTGCTATGGAAATACATCGCACAAGGAACACGCAGATTTTCTCCCATTATTTACTCCTTGTTTGCACTTCCTTCTATGGCGTCGGGCGCATGCACCTATACCCTATATCTAGATACCAACCAACAGTGCATTGTTCTGCACAATGCACTTATGCGCTTATTTTAGTATTTAGCATGCAGAAAGTACAGGACTCTTTGTGAGGTATAATATAATATGCGGGCGAAAATAATTTCAAAACATTGCGCTGGAGCCGTTTAGAAATTCTATGAATAATTTGTTTGAATGCTTTCATTTGCTCGGCGCAGTTTGCTGATTAGCATTAAAAGTGTGCCGGGGTTTAATTAAAAAATGTGATTATATTTCCTTTTTTTTTCATTGAAATTTTTTGCGATGTAAGTTTTAAGTTAGAACCAGGTGGTTTGTCGCTTATATTAAAGATCTACAGGCACTTACGAAAGTGATGTGAATATAAATAGTTAATCTCAAACATTATAAAACAATCTTGTCGTTTTGATAGAACTATAATAATATTTCTTGCACGAAGATAGAGCCCTGGAGATAGTGGAGATACCTTCCAGATTGAATAATCCAAAATATTTCTCAAATATTACAAAATAAAACTAAATCACCAAACTTGGACATTTATCATGATTTTTTCCTAATAAACAAAACTAATTAATTATTTTTTATCTTGAGCTAAATATTTTAATTATTTTTAATAATTTTAATTACTCCTTAATTCATTAGTTAAAAACTATTCTCATCCAAAGCAAAACCACAAATTAAAAAAAATAAAAGAAAGACAAAAATTCACGGGTTACGAATAACCTGACAAAATTTTAAAATCTCCTACTACCACGACAGTAAGCGGAAAATGTTTCTTGTGCCGTGATGGAGGACTTAGCCAGCCGAAGAATTGCACACACGACCCCTCAGTGGGACCCAGACGTGATAATACCCGGCCACTGACCGGTTAGTAATATATTGTATAAACATAAGTAATAGGTACTATAACTGTGTAAAATGTTTATCACAAAACTTGTAACATAAAACATAATGTACCTACAGTTCATGTATAAGCAAATAGATAAGTAAAATTTTGAAACCAAATTTTTAGCATTTCATAATTCGATCAGATATTTGTCAGACATCTCCGATGTCTAATCTAAATTTGAATTCAGTATGCAGTTATATGTAAAAGTTTATCTGGTACATTAACACTCAGATTACTCATAAACACCGCGAAATCAATTATAATGCACCAAAACTTATAGTGAAATAAACAAAAAGTTTGATGTTTTCCGGGTTACTAGTAGGAAATTTCAAAATGTTATGCTAATGCACAGGATCGTTTTGCTTCCCGGTGTTATTTTGTAGCATTTTTAATAATATGTAAAACACAGAAAAGTGTAAAATAATATTTGATTTATGCTGAGCATTCGAATATTGCTTTTCTCGTTATTTCGAAACTTTTTTGGAGATATCTGACTATTCAACTGGACGATCGATTTATCAATAATTATCTTTTCGGAATTTATTACACAGTATTTGGAATTGTTCCATGATCTCTTTAACATTCCGTATTATGCACTCTCATGGTTCGCGTCTCTGCTAAGGCGCGACCCGTATAAGGCACGATGCCCCATCTGTGGACAAGAAGTGTAGAATATTGTTGAAGCCGAACTAAGGAGCAGTAAATTGTACCTAAGTTCAGGCCCTTATTGACATTGGGGTTGGTGGTGACACAGCATTAAAATGCATATATTCAAATTTTAATGGGATAACTCCTAAAATGTTTTGTGCAGAACCTAATTTGCACCTGAATTATTGTTATGTTGATATTATGTAGTTGCACAATGCAGAATAATAATTATTGCTACAAAATGGAAATGCAAATGTTTAGTACATAATTTAATGCTATTTCTCCTTTTCTGCTTCTCACGACACGTAGATAACATTATGGAGGTTTCTCACCATCCTCCTAATAGCTTATCCATACTATAAAGTTTATTTACAATTTACGGTTTATTTATTTATTAAGTCGGAGTTTATTATTCGGTACTCGAACCTATGAATAGTGGCTATGTATTGGATAAGTTGGCCGAGTTTTCTAACTATTCCAAGTATTTTATTTTTATTTTTAATAATATTCGTTGTAAGTATATACATGGATAGGACAATGGTGAGAAACCCCCTTTTTGTTTCTAATAACAGCTAATGATGTGGTTTTTGTGGGAAAATTTCAAATTGTTCATTAACCTCTCGTTTATAGATGCCGCTAATTTAATTATTATGGAAAAATATTTTTTGCAAGTTATGCTTCAAAATCACATCTGCCCCGATGATGGACACTGTAACGCTGCCCAAAACGTTGGCTAAAAAAGGAAGTAGCGGAACGCGGCATAATATCCCAAAAATAAGTCACTATAATACTTTTGGCCGTGAAAATCTAAAATCATATCTGAACGGGTAAATAGTTGATTATTTTGGTATGAAAACGTGTTTTATTTTACTTTTCCAAAAAATCTTAAAAATATCCCTCGACTTTGTGTAGAAAGGGGCGATTCGTTTGATAAATTCTCCTTGTCCTTGTTCTACCGACACTTCAATGGAAGATGCTCCGATGAACTAGCGTCATTGTTCCTTCTGAACCGTTGCACAGTCGCCAAATGCGCCCAACATTTGAACACAGTAGACATTTTGTCACAAGAGAACGTATCGTTTCTTCGTTCCTCCCTCCTACAAGACTTCTTCATTTCCTCAAAAATACCCTCCATACAGCACCCCCAAAGATGACATAGACCATAAGGGAAAATATTTTTAAAAATCTGTAAAAAAATTGTGTATTCCGCGTCCGGTGAATCCTGTTAAGATGGTAGCCGTGTTGGATAGTATATTTTTATTCCGCCAGAGCACATTAGCATTGCGACTATTGCGAGAATTCAAGTCGAAGTAATCAACATTATGCAACACTGTTCAGAGAATTACTAGTTTTTTTTATGAAACGGAATATGAGAGTGCAGATAAATACAAGAATAAACGATAACAAAATAAAGGCACAATACTTTGTCACTTTGTTAGGCCATCTATTTTATACCAGACTGGTGTAAACCCGCTAAGGACATCTTCAGACTGGTCTGCCAGAAATGTATACAAAGGTATTCCACGAGGAATTATCAGTTTAAAAGGCGAACATTTTTAAAACTAATTTCTAAACCTTTCGAAATTAACAGAGTTTTTATTACTAACTACACGTAGTATGCATAAAATGACCATACTAATGTATGAAAGCGTCGTTTATTTTATTACATTAGCTGCATACAAGATGTCCCGAGGAAAATAATCAGTATATATTAAGGAACTCTGTGTGGAAGGTCTTTTTAAGGTATATGGTATATATAGGAATTTGGAATTCAATGTATCCAGGAGCGACAGACGTAAAATCCATCCCTCCAACTGCGGTGCAAGGCGATGGGTCGGGGCAGTCCGGCTGGAGAGTTCAAAAGGCCTCCATCAACCAGTCTCTCTTGATCTGGCCCACCACGCACAATATGGGCAGATGCATAAGCCAACCAAGGCTTAGACAAACCTCACCCCATGAACCCGGGCATTCTTGCTAAGTCTCCAAACCTAGCAAATATTAGTTATCCATTAAATAATTCCCGGGGAGGCGATGCCCATACCCGCCTCCCAATTTGATTTATAACATGTTCAGTGGTATTTATTTAACCTTTAAGAGAACGTTTTGGTTTCAGAAAAGATCTGTGGATGTTTTATTCGGCCAAACTCCCCTACATTACTAACCGCGGGATCGTTAGGGTCGAAACGAGCAGATGCCAAATAAAGTAACCATATTTATTGTACCGCCATCTTATTAATGTGTTTTTAATGTTCTGCTAAACCGGCTTAATTATAACTTCATTAAAGTCTGCAATATTTACTGAAAAGTCAATGGTGAACAAAGGATCTACGCTCATGTCAGGAGGAAAGTAAATCAATTTACATCATTTTTATTGCTTGAAAAACGTCAGTCGTTAATATTAAAGTTGAACCTTGTGGAGATATGCTCGTAAGAGCGCGGTCTAGAGATATTGGTCTGATCTTGCGAAAGATTTCGGTCTTGGAAATTTAAGTTCCTTGTGGCGTCAGTAAATAAATCATCTAAATAAACATAACCCTTGAGGTGATTTCTCACAAAAACGGCGCTATACAAATTATCCAATTATTATTATTATTATTATAACAAAAACAAAACAAACAAAAACAAAGTAAAGATTTGATATCGGCAGTTTTTTCCTGTAACCACACTTTGAAGTGGTTTAACTAACTGTTTGTTTGAGTGTGTGTGTGTAGAAAAAAAAACGTTATTAGAAAATGATGAATATCATGATGATATTTTATTGATTGGAATTCTAGTTTTAAATAATAATGCTAAAGCACGTGGCATCATACCGATATTTTACAAAAGACATAAATATTCATGGTAAACTCGTATTACAGAAACAAAGAATCTACATCAAATATGAATCATTATTCCAAACAAAAAAAGATTTGATCCGAGCATTTACATTTTTTATTTCTAAACTTTTTTTGCAAGTAAAAAACTCTTGGAGCCAGGACTACGCTTCGATGCCTTATAACACTGCGGATATTAACCTCCTAATTACTGACAAATTTCGACTGTTAGAGATTTCTGAAAAAATCCAATTTGGACTCGATCAAATCATTATCAAAAAATTGTAATACAAAATCGACTTCATGACCAAAAAAATATTTTTTTTAATTTTTTTTATTTATTTATTTCAATTTATTTCACCTCTTACACACAACAATTTTACATTTTAATCATTGTTTAACAATAGAATAACTAAATAAAAACAAAAATATAATAAAAAGGTATAACAAAAAGGTGAAAACATCATTTTTTTGGTTTCTACACCAATTAAGAGAACTGGCTCTTGAGCTTGGTGTAGGTGTTATGTAAGAATATACAATTTTTAGTCCATAATTAATATAATATCTTAAGGACTAGATTAAGGAAGACATTATACAATATTTGATGGTTTGAATTACAGGATTAAGGTTACATGGTTTTATTGCATACAGTTTTTTAAGAATAGTTTGATCTTTTTCTGGAATAATGCTAAATCTCTTATTTTTTTTACTTCTTCGGGAAGGCTATTGAAGTAAGTTATCCCTTTGTATACATAATTATTTTGCATTTGTTGAGTAGAAAATAATGGAATTTGGATATTATATTTACGTATAATAATAAGTTTATTCATCACTAGATTTTTTTAAACAATATTACACATCTTTGATTTTATATTGACGAAAAGGTCACTGCTCAGCTGCAATTCAGGATTTCTCCTGGAATGCAGCTGGTTTTCAGCAGTGCCTCCAATACAAGGTAGAAAATAAAATAAAAAAATTAAACTTAGATAAGATAAATACACTTATATTAAATTAGATAAAATAATCAAACCAAATCTCTAATTCAAAACACAATATAATACAATATAAATAATAGAAAAATAAATAGAATAAAAATGCATTTGTTTGGTTGCTATTAATGCATTTTTTGCATTGGTATTCAAATTAAAGCCAATAATTTAAAAATGTAAACTAATCTTAATAATAAAACAAATTCAAATCAAATATAATCAATTCAAATTCAAAATAAAATTAATTCAAGTATAAAATATAGTAAAAATAAATAATGTAATCAAATCAAATCAAAAACAAAAACACAAGTAAGTATTCCTTTAATTGTAAATTTTATTAAATAAAATTAAAATGTTGTGCGGTTAACTCTGCAGTCAGCGACTGAAGCACCGCAAAGATGTCGATATTCTAATATAGTGGTAATTCGTTCCAAAGTTTTTATGATGAATAGCTGAAACTACCCTCAAATATAGCGGTTTTATGTCTCGGGAGAATTAGTAAATGGTCCCTTTAGCGTGTACTGTGTGCATGAGAGTCACGGGACTACTGCAGTCTATCAAACAGATAGGAAGGAACCTTCGAATGCAGCAAATTGTACATTTGACACATTTGATGTAACTTCCTTCTGTTCGACACATTTATTAAGTGATTCATAATTTTTTTTTTTTAATTTTTAACCAATTCTAACTTTTTTAAATCCATACTTATTTATTTATTGTTGTTATACGCCCACAGGGGCTTTTACATAGATTTATAGATTATAAACTAATATGTTATCGAGGATTACACATAATACATAGAAATTATACCAAAAGTTATAAAAGTGAAAAATTTTACAATATACAAGTAGTTTTTGAAGAATAAGCATAAAACCGTGAAATATATTAAACAATATAACATTTGACAATAACATAGAAATTATAATACAATAAATCTGTGCAGATATCTCGAATAACTTAATATAATTTCAATCAGACATCTATCACTTTCCTCGGAGAAATAGCTATGACATCTCACGTTTTATTTAAATTATTATTATTATTCTCAAGAGCTCTAATAATAAATATTATTAAATTTTTTTTATTTTTTATAATGGATTTCTACGAATCTACGAAACACAAAAACAATGAATATATCAAGAACTCTTTGTTATTCACTACTAAATAAAGTTTGACGTGTAGTACCGAGTAGACGAGGAGACCATTACCTTTGATCCATGGTAGAAACGTAGTATTTCGTAGTTTTCCGAGCAAACGACTTTCGTAGGATTGCGCCGGAAAGTTTAACGCCATTGTACGAACTCAAATCCCGAAAATGGGCACTCTCACGAAAAACTATGATACTAATTCAACAACTTTTTATATGGCTGCACGTGTCGAGTGGTAAAATGTGTTTTCTGGTTCGGTCATTGCTTTGACAAAAATATTAAATGATAGATATTAATTTGTAATGGTTCACCACTTTCACCAGTTTCGAACCGAGGCCATTGTAAGGAAATTTTTCAATTACAACGTTTACCTCCAGTGTTGCCAACTCGATTTTTAAAATAAAGCCAGACTTCACCCAAAAAGTAGCTAAATAAAAAGAGTTGAAATCTTGTAATATGAAAAAATAAACTGAATTCTTTCGAATTCTGAGGTAAAAAAATTGTCAATAATTGATTCCTAAAGAAATAACTCTTAGATTCTCATTTTTCGTTCTTGAGTTTCATATAAAAAAGAGCTAGATTATCTAGCTAAATCTAGCTCTATAGGAGCTGAAATGACAACTGTTCACCTCCCTGTTTTCAATAAACAACAGAAACATACCAAGATATTGGAATTACGCACAAGCGGTGTCTTCAAGTATCACTGACCAGTAGGTACATCGGTGTCCTTGGCTCTCAACGCAGTGCAGAACCGCGAATAATGGAGGAGACTGTCCATCGTGGAAATTGGAGAAAGGGTCACAATCCTCAGCAATGAGACAAGAAGAAGTGAGGTTGAAGGGAGTGGGGAGGAGAAGGAGAAGGGGAAGAGGAAATTGGGGATGTTTGGGGTTGGGCTTATGAATATTCAATAAAAAAATATACGTAGAAACATAACATTAAAAAAAATACAAGAAAGCACAATTTTTTTTAAATTACTACCCACGCCGGATTGTGAACCCGCAATCACTGGTTCCAGAGTTCATCGAACCCCACTAAATAAACTTCGAAGGATATTTAATTTTCCAAAAGAAGTGTTACACAAATGGGATGGTTTTATAATTTTCTGTATTTCTTGGGGATTAACTATGTAACAATTTTTACATATTTCGTTTTGGATTTTAAGTACATGTTCATAGGTACATGTGTAACTTAATTTTTATGTATCTGTTACCCATTTCAACACATCCTTGTCATTCATTAGCAATCTCCAAAAATTAACTTTAAAATTATACAAGTTCAGAAATGATTAGATTCTATTAGGAGGGGGTAGTTATTGCGGGATTTTAGGGAGGAGTCAACATAACAAGGAAACATTGTCAATAATGGTGATTTGCAGATATTCATAAAACTCTTCAAAACAAAATAATCCTAAGTTGGTCGCTTCAACCATGTCAGTCAATCCAAACACGGGTAAATTTTTGTATTAGAAACATTCAGATTTTTTTTAATGTGGCTTGTTTCCTGCGTAATTACAATGTACCCCCTTTATTCTGTGTAATAAATTGTTCTACGTCAAGCTAACGTTTAATGTTCCCATTAACCATCCACATTCCCTGATGTGATTTAGGCCGCGATAACCCGAATGATGCCATCGCAAAAATCAATTATGATCCTCATTGTGCCGCACGGTCCAGGAGAGGTGGGATCCTTATCCGATAAAGGGGACCTAATTTATTGTGTCCTTATTTGTTACGTGCCGGGCCGCCCTTTGTTCCAAACCATTCCCGTTTAGGAGGAGAATGGAGACGGGAGCAGAGAGAAAGGCGCCCGGGAGATTAAAAGGCGCCCCCGCCAGGCGCCCGTTGCACTGCTACGCCGGGTTAGGTTAATGCTCCTGAAGAGAATATTGTGGTTCTATACAAATTGAAAGAATGATTTATAACTTATTCTGAGATTTATAATGTTGGTTTACTTTACCTGGCACGAATACCGCATAATATCTAAATAACCGAATACGTGGATATTTCAATTTTGAAGTAGATTAGTAGATAATACTCTCAGTATTGCTCTGGTGAACGGTTTTGGTAACTGTATGTTTGGCACGAATACCGCATAATATCTAAATAACCGAATACGTGGATATTTCAATTTTGAAGTAGATTAGTAGATAATACTCTCAGTATTGCTCTGGTGAACGGTTTTGGTAACTAGACCTACAAAATATCGTAGTCTGGCAGAGGTAATTTTTCACGGGTCCGCGCTGATGAATCTGATGATTTAATAAAACAACAATTTGACTCGTAGACTCTCAGTTTCAGACTATCACGGCCATACTTAATTTAAAATTTGGAAGGCGGGTATAGGTACCACCGCCTCGGGAACCATTTATTGGATAACGCACAACTCTGCCATGAGTCACCCCAAGTCGTTCGCTACGTTTGGTGACTTAGCAGAGGTACCCATATTCATAAATATAAACATACACTTTTTTTTCACTGACCCCATAGAGGAGACCCTGAGGGTGAGGTTTGTTCAGGTCTTGGCGGGGGTTGCGTCTGCCCACCAGCTGCGTGGGCCAGATCGGGAGAGGCTGGTTGAGAGAGACCCTTAGACCTAGGGAGGGATAGATTCATACGTCCGTCAGCATCCCCAAAGATGACATGGGCCCTGAGAAAAATTACTTTACTCAGGGTCTCCTCTACAGGGTCAGTGAAAAAAAACGTATATATATATTTATGCATTTTTGGGGTCAGCAATGGTGTATCTTTGATGAATTCTTATGAATGTGTAATCTTTACAAAAACGCTAGGCTATTTCGTAAATTGCAATATTCGTAAACTTGAAAACATGATAAGTATTTTATGTGAATTTTCATTTATTATCTCAGATTAAATTTTATAGCATGCTTATTTACAAATAATACTTTACGAGTAGGAGTGACCCATTTAAATTATTATACGTTAAGTGATTAATTACATCGATTGGTGTTGAGTGGGTACCTAGCTGCGTTCACATCGTAACTTCTTTATAAAGAGATAACATTTGTAGATATGTTTTGACAACTTCCGTGCAATGAAATGCAGTGACGACCTTTCCATGATTCACTTAATAATAATTGATTGATAAGCGAGGATTGGCGCTTGCTCATTAATTGATAATACTAGAATTTACTTGGTTATGTTACCTGCACACTTGATGGAATGATGACGAATCTATAGCCTAAATAATTTATGGAATCGATAAGAAAATATCCCCTTTTCTATGAATAATCGTTTATTGGTATAATAATTATTAATAGTAGGTATTATGGAATGGCAAAAATATACATATTTATTACGATAATATAAAAATTTCTCAATCTAAAAGGGTGTGTGACCTGACATTTTTATTTGATCGTTTGTTTATTTGTTTATTGTTTGTTTATTTGTTTATTGTGTTAACAATTGATACTGCCGTTGGAATGTGCACAGATATTAACACTCCAATTAAAAGTGTTCACAGCATGCGTAATCAAGTTTTAGTTGTTACAAGGCGGAGATGCTAGGAGCGAAAAAACAGAAATGTTAATAATCAAAGTGAAATATAAAACACAGTAAGTGTACTTTACCTACAGAGAAAGAGAAGAAAGAAAGAAAGATAAAAACATAATAATAAAGCAGTTACATATATTTGAAGAAGAAGATAACAATAATAATATTAATTAAATTATGAAAATGAACAAGTTACAGAAAAATAATAAAAGATAATGGTCGCAACTGGAACTCGAACCCAGATCTCTTGCCGGCACGTGCGCTCTGCCAATTTAGCCATTGCCACCTATTATAAAACCGCCATAATTGTCAAAGTCATATTTCAAATTTCAGAATTAACAATATTATCTTCGACTAATGTTTTTTCCCATATTATCGGCAGCTGCCTTTTTCATTGGATACAAGTGTTCAAAGAACTTATTTGTTACCTAGATTGTGTCTCGGATAAATATATCCGATTTTATTTATTTGGAACACCTATTGACATTTTATAAAAGTCTAAATGAATATTCAATTTTTTATAAGAAAAACTCTCTTTTTAACTTTTAATGGTTATTCCCATCAATGTAATATAATTATATTATTGTAATATGTATTACATTGATGGGAATAACCTTCAAAAGTTAAAAAGAGAGTTTTTCTTATAAAAAAATACATGTCTGTTCTCCATGACATCATAATAATTGATAATCTCCATTAGTTCGACTCATTTTCAAAAAGAACGGCCATTATTTTACACTCGGGTTTGAGTTGGGGTTCTCGAACAAAAGTTGCTCTTTCGGAAGGACCCCAGTTATATAAAAATATTTTTATTTCATACGATTCACTACCAAAATTTTAGGCTAGGGAAGTTTATATTTAAGTTTAATTTATTTATTTATTTCTATTTTAAGCTTTTTTTTTTAATTATTTTAGGTATCTTATGCATTTTTGTATGGACTTATTGTTCAGGTAGGTATTAAATTTTAATCATTATTATGTAGGTTAGTTTAACCATTATTAGTTTAATCATTTTTAATGTAATAAGATACTTTTAAAGGTCAAGCCAAATTTGTTTTTTTTTTTTAATAATATTATTGTAGAACTAATATGCATTGATATTCAAATATCCTCTCTTCTATTATATTATTATCTAAAGTCTTAACAAAAATAGTCTACCCTCCATTCAATATCTCATCTCTTCTATGTCTGAACTCGACTCCAATCTTCATTATGATTTTGAAATTTGCCCATTTAAATAAAATTAATATTTAAATTCACCTTTCATTTCTCCGTAATTTTAAATGACGGCCTAGAACACCCTTGAAGGGTAATAGCCAGAAATAATTGAAAAAAAAATCAAAAATATATTGATATTTCGCTCTGTGAAAACTTTTTTTTTGTTTAAATATGTCAATATTTCAATTTTGTAAAAAAACTAAATTTTCGACTGATACACAAATGCATTGAGTTTTCTTAAATATATATTATTCATAGTATCTAGTTTATGTTGATATTTTTGTGAAAACGCTCCTCACTCATTTGGGGCACGTTCCAGAGTGGAAGTTACTCTCAGTATCGCCCTGGTGTAAGACCATCATTCAGTATTGAAACTTTGCTTGAAATGGCTTTAGTCGTATTTGTGATCATTTCTGAATAGCCAGGTACTTCCCCTTTTTCTCTTTTCCATTTATTTCCCGTTCCCATTCCTAACAGCCTCTCAACATACCCCAATTGGGAATATCATAGTGTCACTGGCTACAAACGGTTGGGAGAATAAAGAATTATCTACGTGTTTTTCGTCACGTAAATAAAAAAAAAATGGCATTGTATTTGGAACCAATTAATTAGAAAAAAGTTCCTACATACCTAGTACCTACCTAGACACGTAATATCTGTGTAGGTACCTACCTAGGTATTTGTCCAAAAAAAAAATTTAAAAATCACTTAATATGTATTTAATTTAATTTCATTAAAACATACAGAATGAATAGTTCCAATAAATATCCAAGTAGGTACTGGGGCATTTTTGCAAAAATTCTACTTTGGTTGCTACATTTAATAATGTATCATAATTTTTATGTGATTTTTAAAGGTAAGTTGCTACTTGGAAGCACTTGGTAATTTTGTATGGTATTGACAAAAAAATCATAATTATTTTTAAAACTTGCAAAAAGCTGTGTTTTCTTTGAACAGCGCACATCGCGAGGGCTTTATAAACTTTTCTAAACAATTTTAATATTAAACGCTTGGTGTTCATCTCCATTTCCCAAGAGATAAATATAAAATTCACTGAGAGTAATTTGGCATCCGCTTTCATAGGGACGTAATTCAGTTTGACCAATCGCATTAACCGCGTTACCTACCCCTATAGAGATTTTCGCCACAAACCTTGGTTTAGCGACGACGACGCTGAGTGTTTTTGTTCAATATTAAATGCCCAATTTATTCGCTCAATGTTTTGCGGCTGCTGGGCTCGTGTCCGCGGTTATATATAAACGAGCTTTAGGATACTGTGCGGTATTTGCTAATATTATACTGCTTTGGTTATCGCCGGTGACACAATTTAATGCACAAATAAAATACAGGAAAATCCACTGTACCCTGTGAGCAAATAAATAATCCTTCTTTGATAGGTTGTGCTAAATTTCACATAAAAAAGAGAACAAAAATGAGCAGGATTTAAATTATAAATATATATAATAGCTACTCCGTGGCTTGTTGACAGAGTTACAGAGTCCATCAGGAGGATGTTTAATTTATTAGGTCTCGTTCAATAAAAAGTACTCCGGTTCAAAATAAGTAATCAAGATTTATTTTACAAAGATTCATTTAACATGACTTGCACTATCTTTTATGGTAGATTCAGACTGGGTCGACGTACGTGCCCATCGCTACGCCTAACAATATCTGGACTGCTTAGCAACCATAGATTTTCAATGAAAATTTATGTTTTAGAATCACATTGGCCACACGCATCGCGACGTGCGATGTCTGTGGCCATTTTCATAGAAAATGTATGGGTTGCTAAGCATTGTTTGAGTAGCGATGCGTACGTACGTCGTCCAGTCTGAACCTACCATTAACGTTGCACTGAATGTAATCCACAACGACTCGGTCCTGGGGTCTAAGACACTCCTTAATTCGTTGGCTGGTTCGGGAAAATGAGAATGAGTTGAAGGCCCACATTGCTTTTTACAAAAATGGAAAAAAAAACTAACACAATGAAAAACAAACTAAAACTAACACACAGCTGTCAAATGGACATGGGAAGCTAGGTTAGATATCTATTTTACCATCTAATGATTAGTTTTAAACCAGCTAAGTGCCGAACCAGCCTATTATACATTTCACGCCACAGATGGCAATAATAGTTAGTTAATGATTTTAATATTGGAAGCGTAACACGGCATAATGAGCCAAAAATGATACACTATAATGTAAATGTTTGTTCGCACTAATTTAAGAATTTTGCTGAACATAGCTGTTTCCAGGGCAGTAGAAAGGTAGGTACGTACCAAATCTCAGCACTGCCTTTGATGAACTACATTTGATGAACAGATCCGACTAACCATATGTTTTCAAATCTTTCTCTTTCCCAACTTCTTCGCAAATCCTTCGGTCAGATAACATTCCTCAATTGGCAGTCAAGACTTTTATGTGTCAAATTTATATTGTGATTATAAACGTCATATTTGTATCATTACTGTTTCAGACGTCAAAATTCCAGAAAGACATTTCACTCAGAAGTCTCTTAGATGTAATATAAATAATGTATGTACGAAAACACACCATAAATTCTTCAGGAGTTATTCATCCCCACTGCAAGGGCTTCTTGTTGAAGATCAAATGATCCGTGACCATAGCAGATAACAAGATCAAAGTTCATCGACATTCCTTCGATCTGAATCATAAATGGGATATGGAGTACTGAGATTGCGGAGAATGCAGAAGTGTATGAAAAAATCACTCTTTTTAATTATGCGTATAGGGTTAAGTATGTCGTTTGAATATCCTTCACAGGTGTCGTTAGTATAGTTAGTTATATACAGTTTGATATTTATTTATATACTCAATAGAAGTCAGTTAGTAGTACTTTATTAGCGGGACATCTGTCACCGTTCGTGTATAATGCACGAACGGTTACGGAAATAGCCGAGATACACGATCGACAGCTGGGCACCTTCAGTATCGAGATCACTAGCTTCAGAATTACTCAGAGCATCCATTCGATCGGACGTTTGGTCCTGTTAAATATTTATTGTAAACCACACGATAACGCAAAAAAGTAACTTGTAATCTCGACGAACCACGAGCTTTATTGGAGATTCCCGAACACGTATCAAGTAATCCCAATCACTGGGATTGAAGAACGTTAGAATAAGTGAGGTGTGTAGAATCAAATACAGCAATCTCCACTTTTTTCAAAAGTAAACTAATAATGCAACTTTGTTAATGATTCAATCATTTACCTATAAAAGCAGTTATTTGGCATTAAAGCCAGCTCTGTGTGCCTAATTTTCCATTTGTCAATACAATTATTAACTTATAAATGCTGAAATGTAAGTTTTCTTTTGGTTTTATCAAAATAAAGCACTTTGGAGATTGCTGCATTTGATTCTACACATATCAGGTAAGAGAAGTTATGTGGCCAAACTCCAACCAAATATTGATTTTAGAAAATATTAACTTTTTATACCTTATGCTTGTCAAGTTGTTAAGTTAATTATTATTACCTTTGTTTTTATTTATATTTAGCACTTCAAAGATATTTTGTAAATCACAGCCTGGAGTGAAATATGAACCATTTCTCAGATCTGGTGAGACACCATCGTTTGTTTATTTATTTAGTGGCAGGTAATTTGGAAAGCTCGAAGCAGATGGCGCTGTTGTGATTTGATATCATTTGCATGATGTGACAGCTATGTGATACGGTTTAAAGATATTGTTTTAAGGATTTAAAAGCATTTGTTAAGTAGTTGATTAATAATATTTTCCTCGGAGTGTCAAGGAATTATAAAAAAATTAATCGAAAAATGTAAATGCAAAAATAATTGGGAAAAAGGTGAAAAAGACTTCGTATATTTATAAATGCAACCTTTTTTTAGATTAATTTCCTCTGCAATTATTACTTCTAACAGAATAAAATCATCCGCCATTATTAACGGATTTCTGTCCAATTAAATAATACATATTGTTATTACATATCCAATTATAAATGAAAAATTATTAATAACGAAATGAAAATAAAATTAAATGAAACAAATAACTTTGTATCAACCACTATTATATAATTACAATTACCTACATGTTTCGAAACCGATGACTAAACATGTAAATAATTGTAATCATATAGTTGTTGATACAAAAATATTGGTTTTATTTAAATAAAAATGACACCACAAAGTGATTTTGCGAAGTTAAAAGAAAAAATTAAACGAAACAAATTTCAAAACCGATGGTTTCTTCGTCAGGATAATAACACGAAATAATTATCTAGACGAAGAAACCATCGGTTTTGAAACACGTAGATATTATAACGCGTGATTATAGTGGTTTACACAAAGTAATTGGTTTCATTTAATTAAAATGATGGCACAAAGTAATTTTGCAAAGATTGAAGAAATCAAAAATAAAAGTTTTAGAAAGAGAACGCCTACATAATTTATACAGTGTGTCCCAAAGGCAACGTATTCCTTGGAGGGCTGACAGGTCAACCCACGACGGACCATAAAATTATAATATGACTTCAGTAAAACGTCTTTGATTTTCGAGATATTTTTTTCTCCAAATTTAAGAGTTAATCTTTTTTAATTAGTTAACTTCGACTCCTCACACTGTTAAAAAAGTGTACCAAGCTAGCTTCGTAAGCAATAATTATAAAAGTTGCTTATTTAATGTAGTTTTGAATTGGTATAATATTTGCTGTTTTCTTTAGAAAAAGATATTACTGTTTTACTGTGATATTGTAGGTTATACTTTGCATATATATATATATATATATATATATATATATATATATAATATATATATATATATATATATAGGTGGGATTATCGATTTTTTTCTAATCGGTTTGTTGGGTTGATGTTGATGGAATGTGAATTTTTATATAATGATTTAACTCAGACGAGTCAAGGCCATTATTCAGAATTTGAGTAATTTGCCTATTCTTCTCGGTTTTCCTGAAAAAAACCTTTATATAACCGAACATTTTGTGTGGTGAAACTGTCAGCAGAAAATTCCTAAAATATTATTAATGTTTTCACGTACCACTAGTGGTATTGGAATATTATGTTTGATACATTCCAACAGTGGGTACTTCAAGCTACGTAGGTGATATACCAAAGAAACTGAATAACTCAGACAATATCACTTTCACATAATATTATAACCATTGTATTACTAATAAATAAAACATTTAGAAAAATATTATATAATTGGTTTTTCGTACAAAATCTTGTTCGTTTTGTAGTAGGGTCAAATAACACAGTTCTATTTCTCGAGATCACTGATTTCTTCGATTTATAAGGGAGGTGATAGAATACTTTGATTTCCAGCTTATTTGATCCAATTTCTTTTTAAATACCTTTCTTTTCTTTGTTCTCCACCTGTTCCTAATAATGTAATCCTATATCTGTATTCTCCAATCGTAGATCTGGTGATTTAGGTCAGTTGTTGATCTTGCGCCATGTACCATCCATCGGACTTTGGAGAATGTCTGGACTTTTAATGGGATCTGAGAACAATAATATCTCAGGTTGGAAGTTGGAAAAACTTTGATAATGTGCTGAACTTTGGTCAGATTATATATGAGATAAGGTTATCGGATCATTTTGATTAACTTGTTGTTTTGCTATAAATATATATTTGTATATTATTAATGATGTCATGATTATTTTTAGACAAACCAATCTTGGAATTTTTCACTTTGCTTAGTTCTATAATTTACATCTGATAATACTTGTTTAATTTGATATAGCGACGTTTAGTGATTAATCAACAGAAGGATTATTACATACATATTATTAATAACTAGCTGACCCGGCAAACTTCGTACCGCCTCTGAATCAATATATGTTGTGTTTAATTTTTTAGCTGAAATAAATTAAGTTTTTATTAGTTAAAATAAATACCTACTCTAAGTTCAAAAAATGAAATTGAGCTATTGACTAAGCATGAAATGTTCGGCACACTACACCATTGACAGTTCGAATTGATTCAAATTATGTCGACCAACGCACATTATTTGAAAAGCCTTTCCATACAAAATATATGAAAAAATTTATTTTCTTCATAATAATTTTTCCAGGGTTTTTTTCCGATGTTTTAATAGTTATTCTGTTAATCGGGACGGATACAAATCCAACAAATCAAAGATCATAAAAATCGGTTCAGCCGTTCTTGGGTTATAAATGGTATAACTAACCCGACTTTGTTTTATATATTAGAAAAGATATTATACTTTCGAGTACTTTTTAAAGAACTGAGTGGCCTCCATGGTCGAGCATAAGGCTCTCTAATAGCAATCCGTATAGGTCGCTGTTTCAAATTCTAAATAACTAAAATACTTTTGGCCGTGAAAATCTAACATCGTATCTAATAAAAAAGTAACTTGGTCGTACTAGGAGGAGTTCCTGACTTATTCCTTCATTCATTTTCACATCATATGAGTACCTACTTAGTGTTATTGTAAAACTGCGTGCTCCATAGAGATCTATGTACCTACATTTATTCTGGTGTCTCAACCGTTTTTATTGATTATTTTATACACTTGTGTATAAATACGTTATTTTATTCGATTTCTTTTTCCAGGTCTATGAAGTTGCCTACGTCATAGTCCGGGCTGGCCCCTCCTCCAGACCTGCCACCTGGGTCCTGGAGCGCTCCATAGACTCCCTGGAGGATTACAGTCCTTGGCAGTTCTTTGCCAGATCCCCCTCGGAATGCCAGGACGTGCACGGTGTCCCGGCCGTGATGGGCAAACCCAAGCCGCTGACCGGACCGGAGGCCACCTGCACCCCATTCTATTCAAAGACGCAACCGCTGGAAAATGGAGAGGTGAATTATTTAATATCTGCATTCAATTACTAACAATTTAATATTAAGCTAGATCTATCGGAGGTTGACTTCTTAATCATACATACATGTAATGGTAATACATATAATATGTTGGTGCAAGGTGATAGATCGAGAGAGTCCTACTCGGAGAAAAATACTATTCGAAAAAACGTTTTTACTATTAAAAATTATCGTTTTTTCGAATAACATTTTTCTCCATGTAAAATGCAAAATTTTAAATACATATAGGATTATGAAATATTTTTTAAATATTTATATAGAGGGATCAGTGGGATTTATCGGTCCAGTTAGGAGTTCTACCGAGCCGAACCCTCTGATATGAAAATATCTGGAGTCGGTGAATTATTTTCCCATTTGGTACTCTGGTAGGTTAACATGTTGTTCTTGTATTGTTTTGTATTAATTATACTTATATAATACACTTGCATAGCGTGGGCTTACTTGATGATCATTTGTGGAAAAGTGTGTGGAGGGGTTTAGTTTTTCCTGTGGGGAAGTTTAACCCGGACATAAAATCTGGTGACAAAAAAAAGCATATAAAAGAGAAAATTGAGTTCTACGAATAAAATTTGACATTAACAAAATATCAAATAAGGCCGTTCAAAGTGACCACAAGTATAAAATGATTACGGCCTTTTTTGAGCTGTGGCAACGAGTAAAACGTGCGATCTCATCACGTATCCCCATTATCCAATTAACCGAGGAGTTGCTCAAGTTCATGGGTACAATACAAACCACCAAATACCGCCAACCGTCGACTGTTGACTACTTCTGCTTTCTGCTCCTCTGTTAGGTAATTCACTTACAATCCCATAAGAGTCCAACCGCTCATTACAATAAGTTTACTCCGAGCTTGGCCTGTAATTACGGCGATGAATTGTCTCGAAGAATTGAATCTGATGGGATCTGCGATGAGGCAGCTCTAATTGAACTGAAATTATCTGGTCAATCAAGCAATCAAACTTTCGCGGTATTAATTAAATTATAATTTAAAAACGATTTAATTTAAGAAAGGCGGAATTGTTGTGCAATATTGTATGTGAAGCCGCAAGAGATAAAGTTAGTCCGGACAGTCTTAGCTCAAAATTTTTTTCGTTCGGTTCGTCTTGCAACACCAACTTGACAAGCATAAGCGACTTTTTAATAAAAGGTGCATTTGTATATATTCAGCGTGGTTTATACGCGATCACCAACGGGGTGTGGAAAAACATAAAAAAAAAAAATTTTATTGCAAAAAAATGTCACCGTACGGCAAAAGATATACAGATGTTTTACTCCAAATAATCTTAGGAATCGCTGTGTAAAATCTCTCGGGTACGTCCTGTTACACCCTGTATGTATGATATATATATATATATATTTTTTTTTTTAATTTTTTTATTGAAAGCATAGTTATAAGTTCTAATATATCAACAAACAAGTCCTGCTAAGCCAATTGAATTGACTTGTCAGCAGGTGCTTATAATTTAGTTACATAGATATACATAATTTACATCTTATATCTACAAATAACATTTTTTCATATATTTTTTATACACAATATAATTTTTTTTCCGATAGCCAATTTTTAACCATAAATTTAACCGTTTCATAAAATTACATTGCTTTATAGTGTAATGTTGCTGATGCTATCCGAAAAGTAATTCACAAAATCATATATATGGTGTTATAGTTTTATCACAATCGTTTTTGGGTTTACAACCTAAAATATTATGTATCTCGTTCCAGGCTTTTTTTGTATCCTTAAAACAGTTTTTAAATTTATTATTATAGTAGTAAGTTTTATCTTTATTTATAAGTTTATTGACAAGGTTTTATGTTTTTTTGTATTCTGTTTCATATGTTTTGTTTGTAAATTATAAATTATACCTAAATTAAGATAGTATATTATGGAAGGAGAGATGTGTGCGTAAGTGTTTGTGTGTGTGTGTGTGTGTGTGTGTGTGTATGTGTGTGTATGTGTGCGTGTGGATGTATGTGTTATGTGTGGGAATTCAGTATGCTAGAAAAGTTTGTCTAATATATATTTTAATTTATATTTTTCTAAAATAGAGGGAGGGAACCAAAAAATATATCGGTATTTATGCTTGTTTGAAATGTGTTGAATGTTTGAAGGATGCGGGAAATTGGGGAGTTGGCTGCAGCGTTTGTTTTATTCCTAGTTGTATAAAAAAAGTTGTTTTGTCGAGTTCTTTTAAATGGGATGTTAAACTTTATTTGTAAATGGATGAATAATCAGACTTGCAATAATTTAAATAAATAAAAATAAAATGATGTTGAATTACCAGGCTCTCATGATAGTGTATAGGTATGTGGTATGTAATAGTTATGCGGCTGATTGTTCAAACTGTTGAGTAGCCAAGAACCACGTGGTATTATGTTACCCGGCGTTACGCACGGAGGCTTCCACTCACGATTAGTTCACACATCATTTACCCCGGATAATTCCATTTAAACGCAGACAAACAAAACGCCACCAGAAAGTAGGTGTTGGCTGTTGCATGACTTAGTAAATACGTATTATTTGCTCGTTCCTGTTTCCCATTATGTGCTCCCGGCCCCTACAGATAATGTCTATGATTTATCTATGCCATGATGTTATTCTGCTGATCCTTGCGTAACTAGAAATCCTCATAGTAATTTAAAGACGCATTTACGATTCTCAGAAGCTTTTAAATGTTCAGAATAATACCGTAATACCTAAATAACCTAACAACATATGTAAACAAATTATAATGGTCCAACCTGATGTTAGTAATTTACAAACCTCCTCATTTTCGATTCTCACGGCCGTTGTTCCCAATCCTACTGATCAATTGTTGAGCCAAAATTTTGGCTCAGCACTCCTCAAATGCACAAATACGCTCTTCCCAACGCAATTCTCCGACCAACAGGCGAATCGAGCATTACTAAACAAATCAATGAGTTTAAAAAACAAAGATGATCGGAGACTCGGATTGATCGATCGAAAAGTTGAGAACAACGGAATTCAGAAGCTTTACAATGTTTAGAGTATCCTAATAAGTAATAAGTAATTACCACACCATATATGTCAACATATTATAATGATCCAACCTTCTGGTTTTGATTTTTAACAATTTTGGAAACCCTACCGACATTCGACGGAAGCTCACATAATATGTAGATATTTGAAAAAATTGTGAAATCCCAACTGATGGAATTTATTGAAAATAACAAAATTCTTCACAACAATCAATACGGATTCAGAAAAGCGCGCAGCACACAAGATGCGATTGCAAATGTCACGTCACGCATATATAAAAGTCTGGATATGGGTAAAAAGTGTATAGGTATTTTCATAGATTTGAGAAAAGCGTTTGACAGCATATCTCACATAAAACTTATGAAGAAATTGGATAAAAAGCTACTTAAAAAATCGCCCTCAATATGTCAAAATAAACAACGTACTAAGCAATGAGGAAACATCTGAATATGGAATCCCGCAAGGTACTGTGCTAGGACCAATATTATTCATCCTATATGTAAACGGGATATTCTCTCAGTCACTTCATGGTAGTATAACCTCTTATGCGGACGATACAGTACTCGTTGAAAGTGATGATACATGGGAACTGGTAAAACAAAAGGCAACAGAAGACATAAATATACTTAAACACTGGTTTGATATAAATCTATTATCCCTAAATAGTGAAAAAACTCATGTTATACCATTTGCAATAAAATCGAAAGACATTCCCCAAAATTTTGATATAATTATACATGACAATTTTAGAGATCACAACAAAAATAACTGTACAGTAAACTGTTCAAAATTGAAAATTGCGAACAAAATTAAATACTTAGGAATAACAATAGACAAAAACCTAAACTGGAAAGATCAAATCAACCTTACTGTTAACAAAATAAGAAAATTAATTTATATATTTTTGAAAATCCGAAACTTTCTCTCATTGGAAAATTTAACAAGTCTACCATGCTATAGTACAATCAAATCTCCAATACGCTGTAGTCAGCTGGGGAGCTGCATACAAAACAAATTTACTCCCTGTTGAAATTGTACAACGCCTAATTATAAAAATAATATTGAAAAAACCAAGAGATTATCCAACACACCTTATTTTTGAACAATTTAAAGTGTTAAAATTCAATAAGCTAGTCCGAAAAAATATATTAATTCAATTAATAAAAGAAAAACAAAATCACAGCTTTTTAACTGAAAGCCGCACTCGTCAAAAACATATATTTCCATCACAAAAATGTAACACCACATTTGCACAACAGCAATACATATACCTAGGAAAAAAATACTTCAACAGTTTACCGGAAAAGATAAGAAAAATTGAAGACGATAAATAAATTAAAAGCGATTAAAGAGCAATTCAATGTAAAAACAAATGAATGATGAATTTATCATCATAATTAACATATCTAACTATCTATTTATCCACGTATTTTTAAGTTCAAAATTCCTATTTAATAATTTTAAACATCATAATTAATTATAGGTACAAAATATTATTCATTCTGACACTCGCTCCTCTTCTAAACACAAGCGTCCGCTTCTATAGGAGAGACACAATCAAAAATAAAAAAGAAATCTGTGAAAACTTATTTTGTAATTTATTGTTATCAACATTGTTATTATACCTTGTAAACTTATAATTTAATAAATAAATTAAAAAAAAAAAAAAAAAAAGATATCTGTAACAATAATTTCTCATCAGTGTTAAAAATTTTTTTTTTTTTACTTCATTTGGAAAATAAACGGCTCAATATACCTATTTTATTAAAAAATTACGTCAATTTTAGTGTTTTACGTAAACCAATGAATTTCCACATGAAATTCGTTATTACAAAAAAAATAATAAAAGAAAAACATAATTATTCTAAGTGGAATTGAGAGAAAAGTCAATAAACAGATAAAAATATAAATATTAACCAGTCAAGAGGGTTTTATCAGAGAATACCGGAAATAAGCTTTTTAAATCAAATTCTAGACGTATTGACTCGTTTTTAGAAAAAAACATAAATTGATTTTGAAAGATTGTTAATTTATCTGGTACACGCAGTTTTAAAAAATTTTAAAACTAAGTGTATTTTTAATATACTTAGGTTATCCCATTGGTCACTGACAGATTTGTTCAATTTTCAAACAATAGATTCTATTAAACAACACAAATTACAAATCATATAATCATACAAGAAAATAAATCAATAGATAATCTAGTCAACACAGTTTTTCACATTTCACATCACATTCAACAAGAATTTCATTTTTAGTTAAAATCTTTAAAAAATAAATCCGAGAACGTGTTTTGTGAATTTTTTTCGCAAAAACAAACATCAAAAAAATCTTTCGCCTCTCGTCACTGTTCACTCAGCCGAGTAACCGCCCACACTCTTAACCCGCTCCCAACTGTCCAACACCTACTGTTTTTTATGTTTTTGTAGAAAAAAAATTTAAAATGTCGCCTGATACTAAAATTTTATTTTTATTTTTTACTCCAAATAAGTGATGGTTAAAATCTTTCGGGTACGTCCTGTTACATCCGGTATACAATTTTCGATAAAATAATGTCAGCTAAATTATAAAAAATTACAAAATAAAGAAAGAAAAACATAATGAAAATGAACACATCAGAAAACGTTTCAAATATTTTTTTCTAGTTTTCATTAATTTAGTAAATTGACCTGAGGATAAATAGAAATTTTGGCATCTGAAAAGATGTTATTGGCTGATCATAGCGAAGTGCTGTTTTTACTCGACCATTTGGCATTTCATCTGTATGTAATTATTGTAGTACGTTCCGGTACCAGTTCAAGATGGTGAGCATTTAAATGGCTCAGTAAAGATTATTTTTTCAAGAGAGGAAGCGCCGGGTCACGGTCACGGCTTGACGTGTTTTGTCGCCTTCTCGGGTTTTCAGTGAATAACTGCGTTAGATTATGTTCAATCGGACTCAAAATTTCCCAGAATACGTATATTTGGGAGGCGGAAATGGGTACCGCCGCCCCGGGAACCATTTATTGGATAACCAACACCTCTGCCATAGGTCACCCCAAGTGGTTCTCTACGTTTGGTGACTTAGCAGGGGTGCCCGGGTTTATGGGGTGAGGTTTGTCTAGGTCTTGGCGGCGGATGATTTGGACACACTGAACCCAGATTCCTACCTAAGATCCCAGAAGAAACAAGAAGAGAAAAAAAAGAGACAATAAAAGCCATGGAGAGGTAAGAAGGGCCGAGAAGAGCCGAGAAGAGACGAGAAATCCAAGAAGAGATATGAAGATCCAAGAAGAGCCGAGAAGATGCAAGAAAAAGGAAGGCATAAAGAAGGAAAAAATAAATTATAACGCTCAATCCATTCCTTTTTTCCTGCCCATCCTAAATTCCAATATTGGCTTATTAAATTGCCACGTATACCAACCTCCTTCCCAACCTTAGAGCACATTAGAGTGTTCTAGTCCTAAAAAATCAGAGCTCCCTGGTGTACCGGTCTCACCGGGACAGGGGTACTTCTGGCTGCGGTGGTACAATAGTATCGTATCGTATCAGTAAAGATTATTTTTTCGTCATATATTGAAATCGTCATGTCTATTAATTAAGTAGATGGGTCATAGGTTAATTGAGTAAGTATCTTAAAGAGGTAGTACCTACCCTCTTATTTCTACAATAGTACCTACCTGCCTGCCTAAAGAAAGTTTAAAACAAGAATTCTCATCGTTATACAGAAGTTTCTTTCAACAAACAAATAATTCCTTTTTTTTTTAAGTATCATAAAACACATTGTTTATAATTAAGAAGGAAGGTTTTAAGTACCTGCTTACAAAACTTATGATTTCAGGGGAAATTTTGGATTTGATTAAAGATAAGATAAAATAAGGAACATACTTTTTTGGACGCGGGGTCTACTGTTCATAGAGTTATTTTTAGAATCTAAAAATGACATAAGTAGGTATTCGATCATGTCCAAGATTATACTCAGCACATCTCTTTGTCACATCATGTTCCCACCGCCAATGCTCATTACAGCGGTTGCAATTGCCAGCAGCTGTTGCTAAGAATGTTATCTATTTTTCTGATTTGTTTTGGCAGCATAAAATAGATGATAAATAATTATATAATGGTCATCAACAATCCGGTTCCTTCAGTGAGCATAAATTATACATATGTATATATTTTTCTTTTCATACCACTCCCAACATCTAAAGAGCTTCGGACACCATCAAGCCATTGTCAAAAGCCTGTAGTTTTTTGGTCTAAGGCAAGCCTTTGGACCGTCTCCAAAGCTGGCTTGCGGCTTTGTAACAAGCATTGCGCAATAGGAGATGGTCAAAAAGCATGCCATAGATAAAAAACTATGGGCTTGTTCAACGGCTTGAACGGACAAGCGTACTGCTGATGTGAAGGGAAGTTTTTAAAATATAAATTCCCCACAAAGGGGAAGTTTTTCAGTAGGCAAACTGAAAAATGTTAGTGATATTGGGTTATCAGGAAATGTACTGGTAGTGTATGGGAATATCTATGTAGTTTCATGTCTTTCAATAGATGTCGTTAATTTTTCTATTTTTGAAACTGATAATTCGTGGTGGAATTCCATTATAATAGTGTAGTGGGCATCGCGTTTGGATCTCACAACACAACAACACAAGCAACATCTTCCGCTTAGTGTGGTGGTAGTAGGAGTTTTTCAAATGTTGGGTTATTCGTAACCCGGGAATGTTTGTCTTTCTTTTTAATAAAAAACAAAAAAAAACCTTTGTTATAAGTGTAGAGAACTTTAATGTCTCTGTCTTTATCAAACGAGTGTTTCTAATAGGTGTGATGCTACATTCGACAATTCACCTTTATCATTCACCCAGATGTCATTAGTTTAGATAGTTATATGAAGTTTTGAGGAGTCCCAACAGATGTCAGTAAAGTTGAACTATTGGAGACAGTCAACTGTCGCTCGTGCATGTCTAAAACCAAACGGTAATGGAAATAGCCGATGATATCCGATGGATAGCTGGGCACCTACAGTGCGGTTCCTTTCCTTCATAAATACACAAAATAGCCATTAGAACGGGAGTTTAGTCTAGTTAAATATTCATTGTAAACAAGACAATAAATAAACACAACTCGTAACTTGACAAAACATGAATCGTTGATACTCCCGATCATCTGCGAAGTATTAATTGTTTATCAGAGAAAACCACACTACTCGATATCAACTTGATGAACTTAAATATCTCAAGCCGAGCTTAAAAATATTGTGAAAAGAAATACCGGTCCATCGATTTCCACTGAGAGATCTGTTGTAACTTCTCGAGCTCGCAGCGGCAGGGTCATAGTACAATACATGGTATGCTTTATTGTGGAGTGTGAGATAAGCGTTTGAGTGAATTACTTAGTGTAAATGTGTACCTATTTATTTACATTGTGATGTTTCTTGTACATCTAACCTAGAACCTGTACAGAAGTTGTGTTCAAATGTATATGTGAAAACAGTGTAGATGCTATCATGATTTATTTTTGGTGTAATATGCCGTGTTGCACTACCTCCTTCCTTAGCTAACGTTATTGGATAGCATTACAGCATCTATTAGCATCTATCATCAGGGTAGATGTGTAATCTACTACAATATACGAGTATTACATATCTGCCACGATGATGGACTCTGTAATGCTGTCGGAAACGTTGTCTAAAAAAGGAAGTAGCTTTTAGGTAGTGAAAATCTCAAATAATGTAGATGGTATTTTATTTTCCAAAGTAAATTATAATGTAAGTAACTACCTAAGCAAATGAAATGTACCTTTTTTTATAAACCTAAAACTAAATGAATATTTCCATTCCAGGTCCACATCTCCCTGCTATCAGACGGCAATGGGGATTGGAGCCGCGCTCGGTACGTGAGGCTGCGACTCCTGGGGGTTCAGGGGGCGGGGCGGGCCGACCGGCGCTACTACACTGTGCGAGACATCACCATCGGGGGCCGGTGCGCTTGCTCAGGGCATGCGCACAGTTGCAGGCATAATGTGGCACACGGGGTAAGATTGCCCCGTTATTTCATCGACCCCTTGAAAAAACTAGTTACACCTGACTCGGCAATGTTTTGAGATATTGAACTGAATGGTAGTTTTCTTCAGAACCCATTATCACATAACATTTCTGTGTCAGATGGAACTTTGTTATTCTAAAATATTGGCATGTAAAAGTCAAATTAATGTACATAATAATAATGTAGTATATTTGCACCTCATTCCAGAACACCATTCAGAATCGACACATTGCTTGAAATTGATTTAACTTTGTTTAAAGGGGCGACAAACGCGAAGCTCACATCAAAAGATACTTTATAACACATCAGCGCTCGCCATACAATCCCATACAGACCCAACAGACGTAAAAATATGATGTGTTATAAGCGCGGTTTGAGTCTTCGCTATTTATTATTATTCTCCGTAACCTCTAGCGGCGCTATATCAGAAAAGTTATGCGACCCCCCCTCCGCTGTAAACAGGAGAGGGGGTCATTTTTAATACACGGAGCGCCGTGTCGATCCGTTGTCAGCCGTCAAGTTGACATATCCAGTACAAAGAAATGTTATTCCCTCGGCCGCTTCCGAATTCAACTGACCCCCTCTCCTGTAGTAGGAAGAAATCTTTTATAACGTAGTGTGTCGGTAGAAAAAATACATTATAACACAGTATCTTTTGATGTGAGCTTTGTGTGTGTCCCTACCTCGAATCAGCAGATCTAACTAGCCAGGTGCTTAGTAAACTTCTTCTTACCACATCCTGATCACACTTTTCTTATTGAAGCCTTACATCTCAATTTGTCTCTTACCAAGGGACGAATCACATTTAGGAAAATAAATATTCTAATCCAATGCTTGTACTATTGTATCACGCATCACAAAATTTAGATTTTTCTTACCCAAACACATTCATTAAGGACTTATTATTATCATAATATATACAAAACATAACACGTATTGTATTTGTCGGTGGCCGAGTAGGAGTCACGTTCGGGTCCCACCCAGGCTTCGTGTGTTCAATTCCTCAGCTGGAAAAGTCCTGTGGTGGTAGTAGGAGATTTTCAATTATTGTCAGGTTATTCGTAACCCAGGAATGTTTGTCATTCTTTAAAAAAAAAAATGTTTTCCCAATTATGTACTGTGTGCAAACTGTATCTAAATTTCTCTAATAAACCAGTGGTAATCCCGAGTGACCACCCAGATGCATTGTATATATACTCGTATAGTTTTGTATTAGTGATAAATGAACTGGTGGATGCAATCCGTTAGCCATAAATTTTTATAATAGTTTTTATAATCTGTAGTTAGTAGTGAGATAGAGCATTGTAGAAACTATATTTAACTATATTTTTTAATTATTCCAGCATCCTGAGTGCGAATGCATCCATCACACGTGCGGGCCGAACTGCGACCACTGCTGCCCGTTGTTCAACCAGCTGCCTTTCTTCCCTGGCACGAGCTCCGAGGCCAACGTGTGCCAGCCGTGTCAGTGCCACGGGCATGCCACAGAGTGTGTGTTCAACGCTGAAGTCAACAGCTTGGCCAAGAGCATGGATACTCATGGACGATACAAAGGTGGTGGTGTGTGTGTCAATTGTCAGGTGAGAATTACAAGCAATTTGATTATGGTGATACATAGAAACATTTTTGAATAAATACCAGTCTGAAGATGGACTGATTTGTGATGAATAAGTGATTTAATTTCTAATAAATGAGTTTCCTCTGGTACTATTTGATAATGTGCAACTGCACTGATTCACTAAAACTCTATTTTTTTTTATATTGTTGCCTTATGCCTAACTTCATTATTTAGAATGCTGTTTTGGTGATGCTTTCGCATATTCATAAGTTTATTGAACAAAGATGTCTCTAATTCCGGCACTTTATTTATCAAGGTTTCCGAGACTAAAGTACCCAAACTTTGGGAGGTGATTGTGACAGTACAAGCAAAAAGGACAAATAACTTTTTACGAAATACCAACATTTTAAGGTAGTTTTCAGGTAAAAAAGTTGAATTGTTTATACAGAAAAAATAATATTCTTCTACGATGCTTGGGTGGGACCCAAACGCGATGCCAACTCCGCCATTGACTGGTCTTATATTGACTACATACTAACTAAGGCAAACATTAGTTCACTTAAACTATAAATGTAGTATCAAAAGTCATATTGACGCTGGAAAAGAAAAGCCATTTTTAGCCAGTTTTAGCCATTTATCCTTTCCAATGCTGATATCAATAGATGAGTACAACCCATATAATTACTATTTCCTGTTTTACAATCCAATTTCTAATCTCACTAGGAACTACATAGTACAAGCCTGTGTTGAGGAGTTATCTATATTATTGTGGAGGAAAAGAGGAGTGCTTTCCAGAACATAGGATTGTGCATTGTTTTCTATCTTATCTTATGGAGAAACGAATTGATGCTTATATAGAGTCAATAATATTCTTATTTTATATTAATTTCTCTTTGTAGAAACACACAACCGGAATAAATTGCGAACAATGTGATTTCGGATACTATCGACCATTTGGAATCTTGCCGGATGATGAAAAACCGTGCCATAAATGTGAATGTGATTTCTATGGATCAACAGGTAAATAATTTTGTTGATTAAATGTTTATAAGATTAACAGTACGGATGGCTTCACACGTCCATCACTCCTGGACATATTTATCCCCAGATTCCTACCCACGCCTCAAACCTTTTTCCTTCCCAGGACTTCCTCTCCTTTCTTTCCCTTAAAAAACCCTCCGCACAGCATCTTCAAAGATGACAGAAGCCCTGAGGGAATTTTTCCCTCAAGGCCTCCTGGAGCTAATGTAAAAAAAAAAAATTTACACCACAAAAAAATAACAAAACCATTCCCATCTTTCAGGAAATTGCAAGTACGATGATTTGGACGTGGGTCTTGAATGTGAATGTAAGGAGGGTTACTCAGGGTACAAATGTGACCAGTGCTCAGCGGGGTATAAAGGTTACCCTGAGTGCCAACTCTGCCCCTGTAACCGTGCAGGAACTGTATCTATGACTGATTGTTCTGGAGTCTGCCACTGCAAAGTAAGTAGCATAAATACACTATCTTTTCCTTAAGGCTCGGTCACACAGAGCGATTTCAACACTGCTATTTGAATAGAAGCATTAAATGGCTTCGTGTGACAAGGTTTTCTGTGCATATGATTCAATTAGCATCTTTCAAACGATCGCATGATTCAATCAGAACATGTTCAGTTCTGATCGTGCAATTTTGCTAAACTTATCATTTTGGAGATCACATTCTAGTTGACGATGTTCTCAACTATATGGGGCTTCTGCTGCTTCGTCTGACGTTTAATGTTGAATGTTGTTTATATCTATTTTTGAGCAATGGGTTATATTCACTTGATATTCGCAGTTTCAGCAACTATGTCTAACTGTCTAACACTAAACATAGCAGCTTTGAAATCGCTACGTGTGACTGATGCTTTTGTCATGTTGAATTGATTTATTTCTATTTTACATTACTCATCCCGTCATCCTGTATATGCATAAATACGACATAAACCTAAAAGACCATGCGCAGAAAAGTTCCACCGTCGCTGCGCAGCAAACCGAAGCGAACCTTAATGTTCTGCGAAGGGTCTTACAGCACTAGGTTTATCTCGATTAAACCGTGGGACAACGGACTTAGTAAATTCAAAAGATATTCACACTTACTTGTAACGTCAGAGCCTTTTGGGCTTATATACAGTAATGGATTTATTGATAAGCTGTCTAAACTAAGTTTGTAGAGCCCGGATCAAACTAGGGCCCATCATACAGAGACCCAACTTACTACTGGCACGGGAATGGATAGATGAACCCATGTGTAGTTAGTAGGCCAAAGTAACCATAAGCCAGCACTGCATGTAAATAATGTGCTCTGTTCAATAAAAATAATTACTTTATTATTGAATAACAATCATATTTAGTTTGTTTCATTATTAAATTTATTCATTGTGACATTATCCTATGTTTTAATTTTCAGCTGAATGTCGAAGGCCAGTTTTGTGACACTTGCAGAGATGGATACTTTTCTTTAGACTCAAATAATCCGGATGGCTGCATTCCTTGCTATTGTTCTGGAGTCAGTGAAGCTTGTCAAATTACATACATTGAAAACCATGTTGTGAGTACTAACACCTTCATAATATTTAGCTCTTTATTGGCTGACCGATTCTGTCCTATTTTTCTGATCATATATAACATTTATTTCAGTTTCAAACATTATCAGAATGGACGGTAACGGATATGAGTGTGTCAAACTCAGTCATCCCTACTCTCGATACTGATACTGGCTGGCTCACTATCGGCAATTACGAACTTCCCGGAATAGAATCTTATTACTGGAATGCTCCAGATTTATACTTGGGAAACAAACTTAAAGCTTACGGTTCCAGACTTATTTTCCGAGTAGGATGGGTCGTGATGAGAGGAGATACAAGCGGAAAACCAACAACTGGTCCTAATGTTATCATAATTGGACACAACGGAATGAAGATAGCATTTGACGACATAGCGTTCCCTCAAATAGGCGACGAATTAGAAATCATGGTACCACTGCGAGAGAACTTTTGGTATCACATTCCGCCTACAGTCAAAGACATTGTAACAAGACTGCGAAGAACAGAATACAAAGGAGAGCTGGTTACAAGATCACAGTTCATGAGTGTAATGTCAAATATAAAACACATTCTGTTACGGGCAAAGTTTCACACTGACCAAGTAGAAGGAAGTCTTGAAGAGGTTTTGATATTAATAGGTGACGGGAAATCAGAAATGAGTGTTTCTTATGTAGAGAAATGTTCTTGCCCTCCGGGTTACACGGGTTTATCTTGCGAACTCTGCGCTTTTGGTTATGTTCGAGTTTTCACAAACACCAGCACACATATCGAGCAGTTTGAATGCCTCAAGTGTGATTGCAATGGACACGCTGAGACCTGCGATCTCGGTGTGGCTAAATGTTCATCCTGTGAACACAACACAATGGGAGTGAAGTGTGAGAGGTGTGTCAGTGGTTACTATGGGAACCCACTGCTGGGCAATGTGAACGACTGCAAGAGATGTGCCTGCCCTCTGTTGGAAGATGGTAATAACTTCAGCCCGAGCTGTGCTTTAGATGGAACCCACGGGGATAAGTATTTCTGTACTCAATGTCCCGAGGGTTACACAGGGGATCACTGTGAAATGTAAGCAAAACTTATTTTATTAGTAGTTTATAATTTTTTTCAATAACCCATTTACTAATTTTATGAATAAGTGCTAATAATGTGTGTCTTCATCGATATGTCCTTAATAATTTTCACATAAATAATTTGTAAATGTTTGGGTCACAAAAAGACAGTCAAGTGGCATTCCTCCTATTGTTGGAATATTTGATGACCCCATGCTGGCAACAGCGTTAGATGCTTTTGTTCCGTATTTTGTTTTTATTCTGTTTGAATTTGAGTTTACAAATCAACAATTATAATATATCATTGAAGAAGAAAGCAATAATAATCTAAATTAAAATATGAAAATGAACAAGACATAGAAAAATAATGAAACGTTATGATCGCAACTGGGACTCGAACCCAGATCTCACGTCTTACCGGGAGGGCGCTCTACCGATTCAATATATTACATTGATAGGAATAACCTTCAAAAGTTAAAAAGAGAGTTTTTCTTATAAAAAAAATATATAATAGGTATATAAATTTATTTCATTGTCTATAAACCACATTTTTTATTACTTTACTTACATAATTATTAAGGTACCTACATTACCGGCATCGTTAGTCAATGTCTGTTCTTCAATAGCTAATTGGAAATTTTATTGCATTAAATGCACCAAAAATATATGAAAAACAGGGGAAAAAACATACAAAAAAAAAATTATGACAGGACTTGAAAAACTATATGAAGTTAATGGCTGATTAAAATAATTTTGGATTAGATCTGCTTTGAAAACGTTAATAAATAGCTTCTCTACACTAATAACGAATATTTTCGATTTACGATTTACGCTTTATTTATTTATTAAGTTGGCTTCGATACTCAAACCTATGAATAGTGGCTACGTATTAGATAAGTTGGCTGAGTTTTCTAACCAGTGTAAGTATTTTATTTTTATTTTTAATAATATTCATTATTAGTGTAGATAAGCTATTGGGAGGATGGTGAGAAACCCCCTTATTTACTCATTGAATAATTACCATGCTCCATGCAACTACAGTGAAACCCTTTTAAGAAGTTTTCCAAGGGGGCGGAAGAATAAAACTTCTTAGGCGGGAAAACCTTATAAATGGGAAAAATTGGGCCATTTGGTATTCAAGGGACCGAAAAAACCAAACTTCTTAAGCAGGAAAACATCTTAAGCGAGAACTTCTTAAGAGGGTTTCACTGTATTATTAAATAATTAGCCATACCTACATTATCTACTCACTTGTTTGATAAAATTTTCATTTAAAAAAAAACTTAACCGCTTGGTCACATAAGCTTGTTTTCACGATAATTTAGCGTAGGTAGACATAGGAATGACGTATGTCCCGTACCTGAGTTATTAATAGATGAAATTTATAAACATTTTTGTACTCTGTCATTTAAATTTTATCACTACTCAAAAGTCAAACACTCTTGTAGAGTAGTAGATACTCTTGTACCTAAGCTCTCTTGGCCCGTCGTCCCTTAGATCGGAATGGATAAGGAATCATCATAATCACTAAAGCCCTGCGCAGAAAAGTTTCATAATGACTCTGCTGCAAACTATAGCAAAGTCAACCTTTTTGCACAGTCTTACAGCAATCAATTTATTATGTAGATTCCTTACCGGACCGGGGGACAGCGGGCTAGTACAGTCTAGAAAGGAACTGAGTATATTTATTTCATTTATTTCTGTGCTTCTCATTTTTTGATTTGATAGCAGAGGCGCGCATCGAATTTAAAGAGCTACACAAACCTAAAATAATTAATATTATTTCTTTCAGTTGTGACTATGGATTCTTTGGGGAACCATCGAGACCTGGATCTAAATGTGAAGAATGTTCTTGCAATGGTGCTCCTTGTGATAATATAACCGGACAATGTCTTTCCTGCCCTGGAAATACTCAAGGTTTCAAATGTGACAGGTAAGAAAGTAACACATTCTGTAATGTTATCCATATATTTTTAAATATGTACTACTACAATCTAACAAAAAGAAAAACATTGTCGAATTTTCGTTTTGATGCCATCTATTGTCAAAAGTCAACACTAGAATCAAATGTTATTTCGTTTTTCCACCGATAGATGTCTATAGTCGGCATATTTCAATGTGTTTTTCCACAATTTGTTTTATTTTATGTGGATTTTTACTATTATATTTACTTGTATTTTTACTATAATAAAAATAAAAAATGCATATTTTCATAATTTTAGCTGCAAAGAAGAGCACTATGGAATAGCTTCAGAAAAGGACTGCAAGCCTTGCGACTGTGATAAAATTGGATCCGAAAGTTCTTACTGTGATCCTAATAATGGACATTGCATTTGCAAGAAACGTTATACAGGACGATCGTGTAATACATGCAAGGTAATAAACATAAATATATGATGAACATTTATATTAACAAATTGATGGAAAAGGAGGAACTTCCAAAGTAACAAACAAATTTTTGCACAATTTCCACAATATCCACAGAAGTCATGTCACCTGCTGCACATCTTAGCTTCTTTATCTGTACCATATTATGTACTACAGTGCATACTCTAGAATTCTAATTTTATTCATTTTAATAGGTATATCTTTGAGTCAGGAGTTGCAGGTTTTTTCTCCCGCAATGCAAAAAACTTAGATTTTTTACCACATAAAATATTGTGCACATAATCAGATATAGTTTGCCGGTCTGTGTAATTAATGTAATATCATTCTTATGAATCTCATCAGAACTTTACGATTATAGCTGTCATTCAGGCAGGTAAACAATGTTAAAAACATGCAAATAATTTGGCTGTGAAAGAGGTACAGCGGAAAAAAATCAGGGGTGTTTCCTGGTAATTATTTTTATTCTGTTCCACAGGAGGGTTATGGCAACGTGACGGCGGGTTGCCTCCCTTGTTCTTGCAGCAAGGGAGCCTCCTCAGGGGTGTGTGACCCCATCAGCGGCCACTGCGACTGCCTGCCCGGAGTGGAGGGCTTCCACTGCGAGGACTGCCAGTACCTGCACTACGGGTTCTCCTCCAAAGGCTGCTTGGGTAAGTTCTTTCACTCTAAACTTATAAAAAATTATTGATGTTTAAACGGATGTAAGGTCAGTTGGGGTATGTGCATCTGTCATGTTTTATAAAAAAACTAAGTGATATGTGACTGCCTGTGACAATTCGGAACACACCATATGAATATTTTCAGTGAGTATTTTTATAAATCTCTGTTTATTATGAAAAAGATAATACATAATAGGTAAACAAAACTGCTCCATTTCATAAGCTTTTGATTAAAAATTTCTTATCCATTTATTTCTCGAAAGCACATTGAATTCGCTACTACTTGGTAATCAAATACGACTTGTTAATTAAATATATCTACTTTCCTATTAGATTTTATGCACCGGTTCAGCATTAGTATAATTAAGTAGGTCACAAGCCTGGCTTAAGGCCGTTTTAAAGGTTTTAACCATACCGATGCCGTGGTAATCAGTTAAGTTTTTAGGTATTCCGACCTAACATGCTGCGCAATATTTACACCACAATTATAAGTAAGGGGGATGAAGTCCGCATTTGATTGCAACGTCTATTTGGCTATTATCTTGTTATTACCTCCGGATTCTTCGTCTTCGTTTAGTAAAGGTCTTCGTGAGATTATTCAGTGAGTCAACGTTATTGGCATCGGGAGTCACATGGTTCAACACACTTGAAAACTGTGGAGGTGGACTTTCGTCTACCATCTGTCCACATTCTTACAATTCAAATTCATCCTTTTATGTAATTTCATAAAGTCATTGTTATAAAAGGCTCCGTGTGATAATCAGGCCACACATGTTCATCTTCTGATTGAAATGGTTTTGGTTGTTGATATGGCCGCATTGCGGGATTAGCATTTGTGTCAACAATAATTCCTATCTCTATGTGATAGGAATTATTATTTATTGTACAACAAATATCTACCTAATTTTGTTTCATTCTATTTATCATCTAACCAAACTCTTTTGTGTTTTGTGGAATCAACCCAAAATGGATTTTCACATAATTGCTGAACAATTTTTTAATTATTTTTTTTTTCATTAGCTCCACACAGGAGGTCTAGAGGAAAAAAAACCCTCAGGGCCTGTATCAATTTTAGGGATGCTGTGTGGAGGATCTTTTTATGGAAAGGAAGGAGAGGAGAAGTTCTGGGAAGGAATATGGTAGTGGTTGGTAGGATTCGGGGGTTCAATGTGTCCAGGAATGACAGACGTATGAAGATGGGTGGAGAGAGTCCGGATGGAGAGGTCAAAAAGTCTCCTCGATCCTGCCTGCCACGCATTAGGTGGGCAAACACATCCATTGCCAAGACCTAGATAAATCTCAAACCATGAACCCGAGCACCTCTGCTAACTCACCAAAAGTAGCGAACCACTTGGGGTGACCTACGGCACAGGTGTTGGTTATCCAATAAATGGTTCCCGGGGCAGCGGTACCCATACCCGCCTCCCAAATTGAGAATGTCTATCTATGAACCTTAAAAATCCAGTGTTATATGCAAAATGCAAAATCAAGTGTTTTTGTTTTGAAAATTGGATCACATTATAATAGAGTCTGCGAGTAGAAGACATCTTGGCCTTGAATATAATTAAATTTTTTTTATGTTTTAGTATTTTTGAAGGCTGGAAAAAATCTAAAAAAAATACTTTCAAGTGCTCAATTTCTCCTACTAATGAAAACCTTTTCGAATCAACCTTAACCCGTAAAAACTCGGGCACCACCGCTAAGACACGAAAAGTGTGTTCTTGGGGCGGCGATACCCATACGAGCTTCCTCAATTATCACACCTGTAAAGTCAGTTTTGTTAGGCTTATCAAACTGTCATCGCGGCTGACAGATCTGTGGGCGCTACATAAAAAAAATCTATGACGAATGACGATGGCTGTTGTGTATGCATGCTTTAAGTCCGGTCCCCTGCGACAAAACGTTTAACAAAACATCCGACCAAAGCAAAAACATTAGGGCAAGACCACAACTTTTTTTGTTTCGATTGACCACGGAAAACAAAAACATTGTGCCCCGACATAAACATCCACAAAATGTGTACACTAAACAGTTAGCTATCAGTGTTTTGTTTGCTAAAACATTAAATTCACTGCAAGAAAACAGCAATGCCGTTAGAACAAAGTCTACCGTTTTTTAAATTGTATTAATATAACAGTTGAGAATGTTGCCTTGTCTCTTGTTATTTCCATTGCCCATATTGGGTATTTAATTTGTTTTTACGACTAAACCAGAAGACAATACATGTTAGTATTTTCAAACAGCATAACTACTAGTTGTTTTGGCAGTTATTGCATACCTTGTATGGCCAAATGCCTAGAAGTAGTGACTAACGATAACAATAAACGTTCTTAGAGCATTCATTTTTTATACAGAATTTTAATTAAATTTCTGTAAATAATTGCAGATATTACACCGATTTATTGCTGGTTACATAGTATCCTAACGATTAAAGTATGTACCAGTATATATTATTATATTATTTACAATTAAGTACTTACTAATTACAATTATAACATTGGGAGCATTTAAAAAAATTTACACGATGTCAGGAAATTTGTAGTATCTTCAAGCGGGGAAACTGACGAATCTAGGTGGTTTGTCCAAGTCTTGGCGGCGGATGCGTTTGCCCACCTACTGCGTGGTGGGCCAGATCGGAAGAGACTGGTTGGGGGAGATGTTTTGACCTCTCCACCGTCTCTCTCGACCTATGGCCTTGTACTTTACCTCATACTTTTTCCTTCCCAGAACTTCCTCTCCATCCTTTTAATGAAAAAGACCCTCCACACAGCATCCCCAAAGATGACATTAGCCCTGAGGACTTTTTTCCTCAGAGCCTCCTGTGTGGAGCTATTGTAAAAAAAAACTAGGAGAACCCAAAAAAACTTAGATACTTTTATTGAAGTAACCATTTCGTGTTTTTTTTTTTTTAATTTTCGTCAACTAAGGGTACCGGGTCTACGCTTCGAAACTTTTATAAATTCATTATAGCTGATATTAATCCTTCGGCAACCGATTTATTTTTAAATTCGATAGTAAAAATTTCAATATCGGACTCGATAAAGCGATAGTTCAAATCTAAAAAGTTATTACTCAAAATCGACCCCAAGTGTAATGTAGATGCGCCAGCTTTCCGCTTGTGCGACGAGTTTCTGGACAACGTGTATACTATCTTTTGGGTATTTGTGACGTAAAAGTAACGCTTTTTTACAGTAAACAGTATTCTTATAAACTGAAGAAGAAAATGAAGAGATTACATTTTCAATTAACCCATAGAAATGTCCTCTGCGTCTTCTTCTTTCTAGAGAAGAAAAACTATTTCATGTCCTGTCTGGGGCCGAGGTGTCTTATGGCGTGGTGATAACCGTTTTTTTTTCAAATTAGTAGATATAGATCTCACGTCTAGAAATTATCTGTGTTCAGTGCCATAAGATCATATAAGTTGAGTTCAGAATTTAATTCCAAATCGCAACAGCAGACAGCCGCTTACTTTTAATCTCCCTCTTTGCAAGACCAACTCCAAACAAAACTCATTTCGCTGCCCTAGTGCTTGTATGTTCAATAGACCTTTTTCAAATTTTACAGGGGACGTTTGTTTTTGTTTTTTACAGGCAAATTATAAATAATTTTCGACTTTAGTCATTTCGTTGTATACATGTCTATTGAATACGGTATAAAACGAAATGACTAAAGTCGAGAATTATTTAGAATTTGTGTGTAAAAAAACAAAAACAAACGTCCCCTGTAAAATTTGCAAATGGTCTATTGAACATACAAGCACTAGGGCAGCGATTTATCTACAGATCCACACATTCATTTAACTTAAATTATTACCATATCGACATTTTTAACTCGACTTTACGCGACATAAAACGAAAAACTCACTAAGCAACATGCCTCATACTAGAAGTTCAATCCCTATATATTATTCACGTCCTTAGCCTCTTAATACTAATCCTAAGTTCCCCCCCCCTCCCTTTTTCATATGTTGTAAATAAAAAATTTAAAAAAATTAAGAAAACACCCCTACAGTGTCAGACCTTATCATTCACTATTATCAGTGGAAAGTCCATATAATTAACTATCTTATTATTGTATTATTGTATAATCTCAGATTTGCTGTCAACTTTCTCTAAAATAAATAAATATTAATTTTAATAGTAATTTGATCATTTGTATAGCGCAATTTTTATGAAAATTCACATCAAGGGCGCTGTACATATAGTTACATTATAGTTTCCTATGCTCCATCTAATTTTATTATTTACAAACAGATACAGAGAACCTACTTATCTAGCAAGTTACTTCCCATAATCAGTATTTTATTAGAAAGTTTTAGCTTGGAGAAGATAAGACTTTGCACACTATTTTTAACACACTGGATATTGCTTTATTTCACATTTGCTGTTATAACTATTGATATTACATTTCTTAGAAGGTTAGTGGCGAGAGCAGAGTTGATATTCATTTTAAACATGTGTGTTAAAATTATTCAGTTTTCGGACCCCAGGATTTTTTATGAAATTACATTAAAAAGCTTAGAAAATACGCGAAATTATCAATAGTTACTTACAGTGTTGAAGACCCCTTGTTTAGTAATCTACAATATCACGGACTGTGAAGACGAAAGGTTTCTAACTTTATGGATACGATAAAATAAGATCCAAGTTTATCTCTAAATTCTGTCGAGTCTGTGATCATTCTTAAATCATGTGGCCGTCCATTCTGAGTCTGTGATCATTCTTAAATCAATTTGGCAGTCCGTGGTCCTGACACTCTGAAAGCACGCTCACCGAACTTAGTATCATGCGCTTTAGTTCGTTCAACCTTCCGAAAGCCTGCTATGATATCATTTATTAAACATATTTAGTCCCCAGGCCCCAGGTATTTAGTTTACTTGCATGTCTTTGACATATATATCCACAAGCCACAGCGCTTTTGTGTGAAACGAGTCCCCATTCAAATGGTTGTGATGTAAAGATCGTGAGTTGATACTTGAATACACCAATAAATCCCGAGTGTTGAACCAAAACACCTGCCATTAACTATACTCTCAAAGCCAAGGTCAACATCAAATTGTATAGATTACGGATTCTCATCACAGATCTAAGCACGGCCATGTATGGGAGATTGCCTATAACATTTCTTATCGTCCATCTCACGGCGGCGCCACCATACAAACTTATAAACGCCTTCTAGGAATTTAGACCAAGCGACATCCGCGTTGTGTTACTAGGATTCTTACGAAGAACTCGCTGGATTTAATATTATAAAAATATACAAGTGTTGACTTACAATGAAGACAAATTAAAGGTTAATCTAATCTGTTACTCGTAGAAAACACTAGCGGTACCTATGCCATATCTATGTATTTAGTATGTTCACCGAGAAGAAATCCTTTCAAAATAAAATTATGTAAAGTTTTGATGGATTGTAAGCTTATGTATGAATCTACATCACATTTGGAGTCGGTTTTGTGAAATATTTTTATTTTTATTTTAGCTTTCCTTTTCGAGTAAAAGGACAGGGAGTCCGAAATTGGAATTGAAATCAAATTAGAAATAAATGGATTTACTATAAGGGTGTTTGTTTTTCAATCTTTATTTAGATGTAAGCAAATTTTTTTATACATTTAGTAAGAAAAATATTAAAAAAACAATTTATGAGATACAGTTACATTTACAAATAGGTTTTAAAAATTACATTTAAAAATACAATTACAAAAATAAATACATTAAAAAATACATATTAAGAAAAACGTTACAATTACTTGGTTTAAGGTGACTAGAATCATATTTTGGTGAGTGTGTTCCGTATTCAAATAAAAATTATTTTTTACATATAAAGCACATGTCCTACGAAAAGTGCTAAGGCGGCTTCCTTTACGACATTTAATAGGTTATTATAAAGTAGCCAAGTGCATTGCCATAAAGTTAATTATTTAATTATTATATCTTATCTGTCTAGTCACAACAAGGAAATCCACAATTATTTTTGGTATGTAGCTTACTACTCATGTAAAAAAATTATCAAACTGTTGATTCCCGAAAATGACAAAGCCTTCGGGATAGGATCTGCCCATAACAACTTATAAATGTTTGCAGGGAAAAGCGCAATTTTTCTGACATTATTTGGAATAAAAAATATTAAAGAATTTTTGTTAAAGAAAGTTAGATTCGAATTTGAAAACTGCCTTTATACCTTGGTTTCGACCGGCGGTTATTTGAAAGTTTTTCTTATCTTTAACCGAGAAAGAAATTCAAATCGCATAAGTTAGGTATTTGTTTTGCTACCTCTAATACCTCTTCACATAATAATATTCCTTTAAGAGAAGACCGCTTCCAAATATGTAAGAAGTCTGCCAATTAACAATAATGTAGTTTTTTGGTTCCACTATAATCAACTTTTTCTAAATCGTCGCCTGAGTGCTTAAATATCCAACCTACCATTAGCAAATTTTAAAGAAGGAGGAGGTTTTCTTTCATTAATTCAATGAAACATGATGATAGGTGTTGATGAAGCTATTTCTATAAAGGTCTGATTAGTTTAAATTGACGGCCGGCGTAGGACTTCCATTCCGAAGGTCGCGGGTTCGAACCCGGCGTACGCAATATAATTTTTTTTTAATTGATTTGTGTTATTTCACAATTAATTATTTAAATAATATATAGTATATTTGCGGCGTGTTCCAGAGTGGAAGATACTCTTAATATCGCCCTGGTGTAAGACCATCATTCAGAATTTAAATCTAGCTTGAAATGGCTTTAGCCGTGTTTAGTGACTAGATCTGAATAGCCAGGTACTTCTCCACCTTCCTCTTCCTCGTCTCCTTCCGTTACCCACTTACCTTCAGCCTCATAACATACGCCAATTGAGGATGCCATAGACTCAGTGGCTCCAGACGGGAGCAGTTGCGACTCTTGTGAGGTGTACACAATAAAAAATAATAATAATAATTCTTAGTAAACTGGTTAATTATCGTTTTTGATACTTTATTTTTTTTTACAATGGAGATTGAACATTGAACAAAAACTAAAATGGTCATTTGGATAATTAAGCTGATAATATAAATATATAAATGAGCTGATATTCCCCACTGATTGAACTGACGTACTACAGGAAGCTAGTTATTCAATTATCAGTTCCATTCATGGTCGAATATTTCATTTCTATTTAACATTTACACCCCCTCGGTCATGGAACAGTAGCGATCACCCATAGCACAAATATGTTATGGAACGTTCAAGTTTCTCCTCTATATAAGTTGGTGCGGGAGTCTATAATTCCTCTGTTCTAGTTATGTGTGGAACAACACTTTGTGCTGTCAATCAGATGAGGATGCAATTAAAATTGAGCTAAAAGGTAGTCAGGCAGTGTTGAATAAGGACGATTTGAGGCCCAGCAATAAAATGTTTTAAAAACAATGTGCTTTAGTATTTTGTACTGTCCATTCCTCTGATTTACATTGCAGTTTTGATGATTGGGAGGTTTCAATAATACTTTGGTCTTTCAGAGATTTGTTTATTTTTTTTATTTGGTCGTATTTACTGTGACTATCTAACTGCACTTAACGACCGTTCTAAAGTCTTCTCTCTGTTAATCTGTGGCGGGGGAACCGCTGAAGATGCCCGCCTGTAGAACGAATGCGATCGGCTATTAAAACAACATATACTAACGACATTTGTTGAGAGACATTGAAACTACATGATATATATATTTACAAACATCCTGTCCTGCATACATTGGTGTAAATAAACATAGTGTCTTGCAAATATAGGTGTTTGTCCTGCAACATAAGATTTTTGTATTTTTTCTCTAGAACTGTCCTTTCGTAACGTCTCGTTCGAAATTTCAAACTTCAGTACATTGGATGAATAACACTTTTGCCGTATCCAGCCGAATTATAAAGTATTTTTATTAGAAAAACTCTCTTTTTTAACTTTTGAAGGTTATTCCCATCAATGTAATATATCATTGAAGAAGAAGATAACAATAATAATCTAATTTTTAATCTAATCTCATATAAGATTGCAGTAGCCCAATTGGAAGAGGTGTATGTCCCGGTAAGACGTAAGGTTCTGGGTTCGAGTCCCAGTTGCGACCGTTATCTTTTATTATTTTTTTGTGTCTTGTTTATTTTCATATTTTAAAAAATTAGATTATTATTGTTATATCTTCTTCAATGATGAATTATAAAGTACCTATCATACGAAACCCCGAAATTCTGCATGGTGTATGTCTCTTTCTGGTGTCTGAACTTTCATACAATAAATAAAATATTATTTTATAATTTGCAAATATTCTTCAAAGCGGGTGTCGGAATGAAATTACACAGACGTGAATTTAGGTTAGTAACAATAATAACACTCTCCAGAATTTCGCGTGGATGAAATTAAACACGCACGAAATTACCCACGGAGAAAGTTACACCTACTGGAAATACACCCTCCAAAAACTTTATATTATCTTTAAATTACTATTGAAGTTTATGTAAAATAAATGTCACATCGGAAAATTAGGTTTGCCGGAACATCTGACTAGTTTAGTATTTTGGGGCTTATTTGAAAATAATAATTGATACATTTTTTTTACACGAATACTTTTCATGTCAGTTTCGAAGATACAGTTAGCGCCAAACTTAAATGCCATTCTCGTGCAGGCATAGGCACTTTACTGACTTTATAATGACCCTAAGCAAAAGAGAAAGGATCCGTAAAACATACGTGCGACAAAGAGAGGCGTGGGCGAGGAGGCATGCCGCTATCTGGACCTAAAACTCGCCTATTGCGAAGATTTCTTTATCAACATCAGAGGCTCTAAACTCGCATATTGCGAAGATTTCTGTATCAACATCAGAGGCCCTAGCACACTCGCTCGATAACGATCGATGGGATAACTACTATTTGGGAGGCGGGAATGGGTACCGCCGCCCCGGGAACCATTTATTGGATAACCAACACCTCTGCCATAGGTCACCCCAAGTGGTTCGCTACGTTTGGTGACTTAGCAGGGGTGCCCGGGTTCATGGGGTTCATTGTCTAGGTCTTGGCGGCGGATGATCTAGACACATTAAACCCCAGATTCCTACCCAACCCTCATACCTTTTTCCTTCCCAGAACTTCCTCTCCTTCCTTTCCTTAAAAATACCCTCCACACAGCATCCCCAAAGGTGACATAGGCCCTGAGGGAAATTATTTTCCTCAGGGCCTCCTGTGTGGACCTAATGTAAAAAAAAACTTCTCATCGTTCCCTAGGACAACTGCACATCGCAAACGTACAAACAACAGTTAACGTCGAATCTATTAAGGACCCTTGGTCATTGTGAACTGTCACTTATTCGTTGGCGATCTGTAGTCATGCTAGGGAACGATGAGAAGTTACCGATAGTTATCCTATCGATCGTTATCGAGCGAGTGTCTCAGTTCGGAGTTTGGCACTTAGCTCTATCTAAACTGTGTTCACGGGCGAGCATGACGTCACAGGCAAAGGTTCAAGCATATTATATGTATACAAGTCTGCCGGACAGATCCATCAACACGAACATAAATGCTCCTGTAACGCCATGCTCGACCGAACATGTCCGTACGTGAATACTAGGCTTTTGATAAGATTTTTTTTATATTTTTTTGATTTTGCACAGATATTGCATCAGTAATCATTTTGTCCAAGACTTGATGAATCTGCTGGTCTGCCCCTGGCAAATGCAATAATAGGAAGAATTCAATGCCAATAGTCGTCTAGAGTCTGGAATCTGGTACCAGGACGGTGGAGTCTATCTGTTCCTGGTGACGCGTCTGACAAGTCCCAACTCTTCCGCATTGTCTCTGCTAGTCACGATCCACTGAAATCCCGGATTTATAGATCTTATCGAGATGGCAATTTTCAAATGAGACATTTTATATCATTTATTGCGGTTTTACGACAATACCAATGTAACTGTAGAATCAAAGCGGTCATTTTTAATTGGGATAAACTGTATTTCAAGATATCGTGAAACATGAAATCCGCTGACGAGATAAAACGATAGAAGTGTATAGTGGGCGTGTCAGTCTGCCCGAAATCACCTTAATTTTATGTGAAATTGTTTTATTGAAAAAGTTTCTTGAACTAATAATAATCAATATCATTGGCATATAAAGGGTTAGGAGTGGATGTATCTGATATAAGAAACGGTGGCAGCACAACTCAACAATGTGCACCTTCGTCACTTCTTTGAACAGTTATTAAAAGTGATGAAATTTTTAAAAAATGTGTAAGTCGGTTACGTTAGGTTAGGTTATGTGCAATCTTTTTGGGGTATTGAAATTTTCAAAGGGGTGTTTAAATGCCACTTTGTGGAGTTGTCATGTAACCATAAAATAGATATCTGTGTATGTAAAATATATAAATCCACACTTCTTGGAAATGATGAAATCACTAACAACAATGTGATGATTAACGATATTTGTAATAAATATATAGATTTTACAGTTGTTTCGCAGAAATTCATGTGTGACAAAGTCATCAATTGGTCATTTAAATGGTCCCCGTTAAATGCGGATCCGAGGTGCGTTTCAGCTTTCTAAAAAATCGTAATAAGCTGATAAGCTTTAGAGGGTATAACCAGACAAAACCGGAAATTTGTCCTTTTTAAATCAAATTTTAGACGTATTGATTCTTTTTCGTTGTTTGTTTTTGGGGTGTTATGCCGTGTTGTGCTACCTCTTTCTTTAGCCGACGTTTTGGACAGCGTTGCAGTGTCCATCATCAGGGCAGATCCGGCAGATCGACGGATCGACGGATCTGCCGGATCTGCCCTGATGATGGACACTGCAATGCTGTCCGAAACGTCGGCTAAAGAAGGAGGTAGCACAACACGGCATAGCACCCTAAAAACAAACAACGAAAATGCTTTTGGCCGTGAAAATCTAAAAACGTATCGTATTGATTCTTTTTTACAAAAAAAAAAAAAAATTGATTTTGAAAGAATTTGAAGTTATTTTATCTGGTAAACGCACTTTAAATTTGTTTTTAAACTTACTCATTTTTAATATACTAAGGTTATAACCGTTGGTCGTTGGTCGTTGGCAGATTTGTTAAATTTTTAAACGAAATATTTATTTATTTATTTATTAAGAGAATTTTATACATAGTGTACAGTGTACATGTTGTGTTATTTCGCCCGCCATGCTAGGGATGTCCCTGTGTTATGGCGGGTGAAGTATGCAGATTATATAATTTAAGGTAATGAAGTACGTTTACTGATAATATAATAATTATGATAATGAGGTTAACAGTTATTTATTGTATTGTGCAACACAAATTTCAAGTCATATATTTATACAACAAAATAAATCAATACATAATCTAGTAAAGACACTTTTCAGAATTTTAATTTTGGTTCGATTAAAATCATTAAAAGTTAAAGTGACGAAAATACCTCAGTTTTTCTATTTATTTAATGTCTTACAAACTTAAATTTTTCAGATTTTTTTTACACACTTATTTTTTTTAGACATTATTGAAAAATCATAAATACTTTATGATCAAAAAATACTTACAAGAAGTACACGACATTTAAATATATATTATCACCCGTTCTGAGCATTTTTATTGCTTACTTGAATGTAGGTATATATTAAAGCAAGTTTTGAATGAAATAAAACAATATAAAAATTTTTATACAGGAATAATCGATCTTTCTCATCGATCTCCCTGCACAGTTACAAGCATTTTTAAACTTTTATTCTCGGCCGCTGGTCAATGGGTCTTAACAATATTATAATTGTCCTCTTCTGCTGATCACAATTTGTTCAAAAGCTGAAACGTTCTTAGAATCGGCATTTAATGGCCTTTCAACTGAATGCCCATTTGATGACAATGTTACATTTGAATTTCCCTGAAACAACCCGTCCAAACTTGAAGAGCTCAGATGAAATTTTTATTTTTGGCAATCATCTTCAAAACCAATGTGTTAAAATTTCACATTAAAAATCGATATGTTTTTCACACATTAAACGTCAATATTTTCTCACATCAGAAATAGCACCGCCAACACCCGTGATCAAACAGTCTTTGATGTATTTTCCAGATGTTTCAGTAAATACGTTAAACATATTTATATTATTCGATTGTTAGGATACATTACAAGCCGAATGACGTAGACTACACCATAATATTTGCAATAAAAGGCTATTAAATCCATCGGCAATCTAATTATATAGTCCAGCCTTGTTATCATAATCTACTGAATAAAAAGATTTATAATTTTATTCCAGAAATCTGCCTGTCGGCGTCGTTAACACATAACTGTTTTCTGTTTAATCTCTTGTGCAAATATATGTATATTTTTTTATATTTCATTATACTTGATAGAATCCTACAACTTAATTACTACAACTAGGTAACACCGAAATCAGCGTTTTTGAGTTACACACTAAATGCGCACCTTAATTTTGTTTGTCCCGTGAATGCCACACAGCGCACACAGAAAAGACGTAACGCATTGAAATCATCTCCAAAAAACTGTATCGTTTAATTCTATAATTAGGTAACTCTAGTTAAATACCACATATGTTTTTTCATGTTCCAATTAGGCAACTAGACTTAGCTAGTTGTAGCATTAAAATTTGTAGAATTGCTTAAGTTGCTTTTTTGTATGTAACAACTAGTTACCATTCCATTTTTGTAAATAAATACATAAAAAATCATTTTTTATAAGAAAAACTCTCTTTGTAACTTTGAAGGTTATTCCCAACAATTTAATGTATCATTGAAAAAGAAGATATAAGTTAAAATAATAATATAAGTTAAAATATGAAAATGAACAAGACACAGAAAAATAATAAAACATTATTGTGCTTTGTTCATTTTCATATTTTTAATTTAGATTATTATCTATTGTTATCTTCTTCTTCTTCAATAAATTACATTGAGGGGAATAACCATCAAAAGTTAAAATAGAGTTTTTCTTATAAAAAAATTAATATTCATTTAGACTTTTATAAATAGTCAATAGGTGTTCCATATTAACAAAATCGGATATATTTATCCGAGACACTATACAGGGTGTTAAGGTACGTACTTGAGTTACTTTAACCATTGATTCCTGACATTATTTGGAGTAAAAAATGTAAATGAAATTTTGGTTTCCGGTGACTTTTTTTATGTAAAATTTTTTTTTTTCAAAATATTTTTTCTTCAAAATCAAACAAAAAAAATATTCTTTCACATGACCTTATTGGTCACTCAGCCAAGTTACCACCCCACCACTTACCCCGCCCCCAACTACCCAACACCTACTATTATTTATGTTTTTGTAGAAAAAAAAAAAAAAAAAAAACATCAAAAATGTCACCGGAGACCAAAATTTCATTTAAATTTTTTACTCCAAATAATGTCAGGAATCACTGGTTAAAGTAACTCAAGTACGTACCTTAACACCCTGTATAGGTAACAAATACGTTATTTGAACACTTGTTTCCAATGAAAAAGGTAGATGCCGATAATATCGAAAAATATAAACATTAGTCGAAGATAATATTGTTAATTCTGAAATTTGCAATGGCTGAATCGGTAGAGCGCCGTCCCGGTAAGACGTGAGATCATTTGCGATCATTATGTTTCTTTTTCTGTGTCTTGTTCATTTTCATATTTTAATTTAGATTATTATTGTTATATTCGTCTTCAATGATACATAAAAAATAATTAACCCTTTTTTATTTCCAAAATATATTACTCAACATACAAATCTATGATTTGACCATGCTTAAAAAATAGAAAATGAACTTACTAGCATATTTAAAAAATCGTCGTAGAAGTTTCTGGAAAACTTTACCCGAACCATGAAGTTGAACCATAGAAGTCGCTGAAAACTTGTCCATAACATAATCCCCTTCAGCACAGAATCTCCTTGTGAGGAGGACACCAATATAATCGACATCTAAAAAATAAAAATTTGACACTAAGAATATCTTCATAATAGATATTATTTTAATTATTATACTTTGAATGAACACAATTCAATTACATTAAATTTACTTGAGCACGAGAACCTCGCCTCTCGACTAAAAAAATAAAATTTTACGTGACAGTATTATAATACTTCCAATCCATATGTGACAAATTACCTAATAATAAGGCATTTCATTTCCGTCGAATGTATCGTAAAAATACATTAAATATTAATTATGCATAAACATTTTGAATTCAAAGGTGTTAAAGTCAAAGTCACCATCAGAGCTTTAAAAGATGCACCTAACACAATTAATGGCTTCACCGTTGCAAGTACGTCCAGCAATTAGACTGTCATCAGTCATCACTCATCAGTCTCATCACCAATGTGGTCCAAGTGTTCGCACCGAAACGTGTCGCGTCATCCTCCTTCTTCATCATCAGGATTCTTCCTCTTTTCTTTCATCAAACTAATCTAAGCTTTCTCCGAATGACTTCCTGTCCCATTCTGGTCCATGGGAAAAGCAATAATGGAGCTTAAACGGCACTGCTTGTAAATTAGTGGGAGATAATTACTGTGGGTGTCGTGCTTGAGAGAAACCTGTGATTTACTCGTTCTAAAAGAGCTTCTTCTTGCTTTTATAATCTCTTTTAAAATTAAACTGTTACGAAGTCACAATAATAATTCTTGATCTAAACTTTAATATTTGTCAGAGAAGTCATTTAAATCTCATTCATTTACCTTAAATACGTTCATATTTACGTAAAAGTAGATAATGAAACGAATTTCTTCCTTTGATGCAATTATATTCATTATTAATTTTTGTAACTAAATGACAATAATTACTAATGACTAATGAAATTAAATGTATATTATTCTTAAGGCGCAGGTTTTACGGTAACATTTTGGAAATTTATTCAGTAATGAGTGGACATTTGAGGGGAGAGGTCGCGCGCTCGCATTGCAGTTCCGTCAAGCAATGAATGGGGGAAATAGGTGTTATACAAGCAATGTATAAATTAAATAATTAATTATTTTATCGTATAAAAATGAATGTTTCTTTGTTTGTTCCTCGTGCGGAACCTAAAGCAGTTATCCGATAGCGATTTGTCGTGTATGAAATTATTTACTATCTAGCGTTATGAAATTATTTCCTATACCATTTATCCGATTGTGATGAAACTCTGGTGAGTTGTTATGTGCACACCCGCCAATGCGTCATGAAATTTGTAAAAAAAATACATAAAAAATTAATGTTTCTTTGTTTGTCCCTTATTCGGTACCTAAAGCATTCATCTGAGTGCGATGAAACTTTGGCGGATTTTTCGTGTACCTACGTGTACATGCCTTTGAAATTTTCTATATATATTATAGTGCAAGTGAGCTCTAGCATTATGAATTTATTTCCTGTACTATTTATCCGATTGCGATGAAACTTTTGTAAGTTGTTAAATGCACACCTTCGTAATTCCTTATACGGTACCTAAAGCATTACTCCGATTGCAAAGAAACTTTGGTGATTTGTTGTGCACATACCTGTAATGGTTTCTATATGTAGTGCTGAGCTCTGGCGTTATAAAAAAATTCCTATACCATTCATTCGATTGCACTGAAACAATAGGTGATTTGTTGTGCACACGCCCGCGAAGGATTCTATATACATATAGTGGTGAGCTCTGACGTCATGAGATTTGTAGAAATAATTACAATATTTCCTTCTCATCCCCATTCACCTTCAGCCACACAACATACCCCAATTGGGGATGCCATAGTCTCACTGACTCCAGAGGGGAGCAGGTGGGACTTTTGTAAGGTATTCATATAAAAAAAGGAGTGGCGGACGTATGAATCCATCTCTCCCACAGCGGGGCAAGGCGATGAGTCGAGAGAGTCAAATAAATTTTGGGTAATTTGTACACGAGCTGCCAATAAGAAGGAACAGCCTCAGGAGCACACGTACTTCAAGAATTATTCAGGGTCGTCTACCGCGATGGAATCCTTGTTCTACCGTTATTTCAGACATGGAAGATGCTTCAGAGAGGAACTAGCGTCATTGATCCCTTCAGCACCGGTGCAAAGCCGGGAAACACGCCAAATGCGCGCCCAACATATGTACACGGTCGAAATTTCTCACATGAGAACGGGTCGCTTCTACCACTCGTTCTTGAGTTCAACAGCTCAGCTGTGAAACGATTTGCCGGCCTCTGTGTTTCCTCCTTCATACAATATGGGTCTCTTAAAGACAATTTTTCTCCGGGCCTCCTGTGCGAAGTTATATATAAAAATAAAAAAAAGATTCTACTATTAATGTTGAGAGGTTTAAAAATTCCGTACGACTGACACTGTTTAACACAAGTACTAAAGATAAAATTAATATCATTCTAAAATCCACAAGTCTTGGCAATTTTTGTAGGATATTATGCTGAATATTTGCATACCAAGTTTACATTTAGTTGATTTTATATCAATTTGTATTAAATTTTGTGATTTTTCGTTTACTTTCTACTTTTTGTTTATCTGAGCTAATATTTTGAAATATATTCTTTCTTGAGTACGAAAAAATTGTCGAAATAAACTTTCAAAAACAAAACCACCTTTTGTCATTTCTATTGCACGTACTTAAAAATATTTGTCCCAACTTTATTTTATGATCTCCCTTTATTCACACCCATTATTTTCCGGTAATATTATAAATACAGTTATTACCATTTTATAAACCATACAATCTACGTCAAAACACCATTAGATTCAAAGTCTCATTGAGTAAAAAACGGAGACGTCAAAAAAGGTTCAGGGCGTAAAACATGTTTCTATCTATCCATTCCATTGCTAATATGATTTTTTGTCTGTCTAGCTGTATCCATTATCTAGTAAACAAATTTAAATTTTATAGAGCAAGTGTATTTTTTATTTCGTACTTTATCAAAATGCTAAATGGTTTACCAATTTGGTGTCAATCTTACCCGAGTCTGCCCCATAGACGGCAAAAATTGTGGTTCGCTAGCGGGGCCGTACAAGTACCAAAAATACCTAACTGCAGTGAAGCCGAGTTTTGATACCCCCCCCCTTAAGTCGGTTTCTTATTGCTGAGGATCGTGCCCTCTATTCCAATTTCCATGGTGGACAAGGCTCCTCCACTTTTCGCGGTTCTGCGCTACGTGTACCGACGTACCGAACGCCAGCGATACTTGGTCACTTCTGCGCATTGGTTACCTTCCTCTGCTTCTTCTGTCGTTCACTTTACCAGTAACCATGAGTTTCTCCAAGTTGGAGTCCTCAGTTTGGCGAGTAACGTGTCCAAAGTATCTTAAAAAGCGATGTAGGCAGATAGTTGAAAGCCTATTATGGATGCCTGGCTCTTCCAGATAGACACATTTTATGCATAGCACTTACCAATTATCATATAATTCGAAGTGCTATTGGCAAATCTTTCACTATCACTTACTACATTATTTATGAATATCTACAATATCATATTATTTAATCACTTATAGCAGTCGTTTTTCTAATTCAGAGACAACTCGAGAAGTCACGATGTGTTAACTTTATTTCTAGGCTTTTGCTGCTAATTCTGTCACTTACGTGTTGAATGTGTTAAGCATCGACCAAAGAAGTCTTTGGTCAATGGTGTTAAGGGGATATTTTTCCATACAAACGTATTCCCTATTTATCTCTCTGGATTTTAACCCTAGAGATTTTTTTTTTTATAAAATAGATACCAACTACAAGCGTATCGGTACTTTTAGTTTTTTTTTTTTTTGATAAGTTACTTTTTATAGAAGATGTGACCTTCCAAAAATCAATAAAATTGACTGGTTTAAACGCCTTCAAAAGACGTTCAGTATACAAACTAGACAATGTTTTTTTAAAAAAAGCAAAACGTACAGACATAAAATAGTTTTTTTTATGTAGTTGGTAAAAAAAAATTGAAAATCAGTCCACTTTTGAAGGAAAAAAGTGGGGAAAACAAAAACCTCGATTTTAGTTAGGTATTAGTAGCCCGAGGTGCATTGTCCCTTTCGCTCAATATTCGGTGGAGTAACAGTGACAGCAACAATTTAGTAAAATCTATTTTTCAAATTTCTCCACCACCCGGGTATCATCTTAAGCAATTACATCGTACCTATAGATTAGGGCAGAGGTTCCCAAACAATAGGTAGTTTATTTCCACTACAGACTTTCAAAACATTTGCGATCCACCTAGCTAATAATTGTTATTGGATAACTTAATTAGTTTTAATATTAACCCCTCGGACCAATTCAAAGAAGTATTCAGTAATTTAATAAGTAATTACATTGATAATTAATTAATAATGGTATTTTGATGGTTTAAACATGTGCAGTAAACATGACAAAATACATAATACCTGTTCTTGTTTTTGTAAAAAGAAATATTTTATATGAAAATTGATAAACTCAACCAATTTTATGATACCTACTTGTGAGAATAAAAAAAACATATTGGAAACAACCTGTTGGTGGACCAGGATGGAGTTGCTTAGCGTTCTATCATCTCTGTTTACCCCGCGGGAACGACGTCACTTTATATGTTTGGGAATCTCTGGGCTAGAAACAAACTAATTTTCATAATTTATAGTACGTTGGTAACCGCGTTTCTCCGTTATGAAACCAATTACAGTTTGGATAGGAGCCAAAAATGATTTTGAAAAACCAATAAACTAAGTAATGTGGGTCGTATGGATCAAAATACTATTCGAAATTCGCAGACAATTTGCCATTATTTATTTTAGAAAGTTTAAAAATTAGTGCTAACGAAATACACGAGATTATTTCATTCAAGGGAAGTTTGCGTTGAAGAATTGAGTCTGAAATGATCGATTTCTACGAGGAATGTTTTCGGAAAATAATGGTTTGATGAAAGTTTGATGAAAGTATGATGAACATTGTCAGTCCATCATCCGTACGTGTTCCAAAATAAAATAAATATCTAGGACACATTTCTAGTAAAAATGATTATCACCCAATTTATCAAAATACTTTTTTCATGTGTATTTTTTCAGATGAAAATGTTCTTCGTTCGCACTTTACACCCGAAACTCTTTTTTGAATTTCTTAGAATTATTCGCTGTTTACCTTAAATAGGGGTATTTCTTTATAAATGTCGTTTTCGTAGTTAATATAATTTTTTAATTGCGAATTTTTTAAAGCCCACTAAAACGATCGAAGTGACGTCAACGTACCTCGGTTTTAGCGCTTATTTGGCGCTTTTTCCCATAATTCGTGGCTCGGCTCGCGGCAATACCTAGGTACCTGTAAAATGCTGCGTATACATTTTGCGAACCGAGAAGTGAGCCGAACCACGAATTATGTGAAAGGAACGAAGCTATCGAAAAATATATGTTGAAATTGGTACTGTTAAATGTATGGGTTAAACGTGTTCATAGAACTGTGATGTTATTAACCATAAAACGTTAGACCGTTCAAGAATAACCGACGGAATTTAATATCCCTATTGAGGTTGAATATTCTAACAATAAATTGTATTGTTTATATTGAAAATAAACGATACTTATGTAGAAATTTCAATGCAAATTCAGGTTACAAGGTATTACAATATTGCAACCACCAGTGGAGTGTCGGACTTTTCATTTTTTTTTGCGATTTTCTAGAATAAAAAGTGTTCTCAAGTCTTAATTTTTAGTACTTATTAATTTTTGTAAAATTATTTTGTAGCTCGGAGCATATAATTTTATATATTAATTATTCATAAAAATGTTGGAAAAACTTTTTTCGAGAATCGCAATATCAAGATAGTTGAGGTTACCTACGCCTTGCCTGGGCACTTTGTAATTAAAAAAAAATGCTTTGAAGCCAAAAATTACAAATCTGCTAAGATATTGGAAAATTCAAATTATTTTTGCGGTTTTTTTATATGGGAGTGGGGAAGGAGATGGGAAGAAAATTTTTGTCTACGGTGATGACATATTTGATGTTGTATTTTCAACTAAACATAAATATTAGTAGATATTGAACAGTTAGGTTCGGGGTGAGCGATTGAGCGGTAATTCGGCTGAGTGACCAGTGACGTAGAGATGTGTAGTAGAGATTTTGTTGTTTTCTAACAGGATAATTAAATAAAATTGCACATGTTAAACACAATCAGTCTTTATTTTGCAAGTATGCGACACAGTAGCAAGATAATATAATAAACTTTAATAATAACTTAATGGGTTCATTTCCAAGGGAAACATAATTGTTCCCTTAACCGCTTGTTTAATATTTTACCGAAGGGGTTACAACGAGTATATTTACTCTAGGTTAGCTGAAATCACTTCAGTCCTACCAGAAATGTATATCCTATAAGAACCGGGAAGCAAATTAACTCTCTAGAGTTAACACGAGACAGCGCCGGATCTGCCATACGTTCAAAAACGTGCAAAAAACCTGACGCCAACTCCGAAGGGGCGCCGTGATAAAATAAATATTGTTTTAAAATTTAATTAAAATATTCCTCGAATCGTTTAAAAATTACTCGTAATACGGAATTATTAGTATGCACTAGCAACACTCACCTTCCATATGCGTGAACCTTATATTAATGCGCGTGCACCGATGGTTAAAATATAACGAAATCCGAATTTGCGTTATGTCAAGGAATTTTTTTCCAAATACAATATATTTTATACGAACGTAAGACCTATTTTTCCTTCTTGTCTCTTACGACCATTGTATCGTTCGAAATTCAACAAACATTGTGATTGGTTCATTGATCGCTGCCCGTAAGGATTACCCTTCGTTGTTAAAGTGGATTACAAGTTGCTGTTTGATGATTAGTTCGTCGCGTTCGCCGCCATTCGCGCGGTTTGGCACCATACAGCTCTGTCAAGTCAAGGTAAGAATTTTAGGTTATAATTCGATTTATATTCATGCATTTAAAGATAAAAAGGAATCCAATTAAACAAACTGATCAGAATATTATTATTTCTGAACTTAAACTGCCTCCGGTTTTATATTATATTTTGTTATGATGTTCTTATTTGGTCCAGTGTCATAGCTACCGCCTGGTCACTTGGAAAAGTTACTCTTGATTCTTGTTGGCGGGATATTAATTTATTTTAAACGTATTGCATAAAATTTAAAATAATTTTTTTTTTAATAAGTATTGTAATGGTTAGTTTTTAATGTGATTAGTAAGTAGTTTAATGGCAATTTTATGTAAAGTCAATGGTAATGCCTGTGTGCATTTATTATGTATGAGTTCCAAATTATAGGCAGAGCAAAGAGACAACTATTGAATAAAAGAAGGTTAAGATTAACATCAATATAAATTTATTATTTTATAAATATCAAGGAATGTTAAATTAAGGAATTAATTAATCTACAGGGCGTGGCATTTGCTCGAAGAAGACAAATGATGGTCATATTCTGAATAATGTCACATAAATTATGAATTTACATCTACTGAATTTAAGAGGTCAAAATTAAGAAACTAAGTTAAGAAATATAAGTTGAGCGCCATCTTGTCTTTGAATGAACAAGAAAACATTATTAAGTTAATTTAAAAGGAATTAAACCATAATTAAAATGAAGCTAAATCTACGTTACGAAATTGCGAAGTGCGCAGTGCGAAGTGCGAAGTGCGAAGTCTGAAGTCTGAAGTCTGAAGTCTGAAGTCAGAAGTCTCCATAGCGCCGGCTTCCGTTCCCATTCCAAGTGCTCGTAGGTGTGTCTCTTTCAGGATGCCCAAATTCAAACTGATTCATAATTGCTTGTGCCGCTCGCCTCTCCCGGTTCTGGCGATCACGTGGTGGACAGTAGTGATGTGCATATCAGTAGCGGTAGGGGTGTGCTTTCTAAATCGCTACATTACCCCCTTTCCATGGAAAACATTTCCAGTAGGAAATGTAGGCCCACCTGGCGCCTATTACTGCAACTGGAATATTGATGAAGATCCCTTTCATCATAAGATCAGGAGGAGAAGGCCATCATCAACCCTTGAGGCCAGGGTATATACCAGAGGTATCCATCCCGAAAGTTGCATCAAAGGGTGCTGATCCAAGTAGTGGAAACCCGTATTCTTGACTTGAAAGGTCCAAGAAGGATGTAATGTTGCAATGGTATTCCATGTCTTCTTTGTTGAGAAGCCCAAGATATGATATGCGGGACAACCAGCATAGTTGAAGAGCTGCTTAAAGAGTCCAAACTTCTTTGTTGAAAGCCAAGATATGACATGAGGAGGAACATCCAGTATTGTTGAAGAGCTGTGTGACGAGTCCAATCTTCTTTGACGTTCTCTACAGCTAAAACTGCCTATCTCATGGTTTATCAGCAAGAATATGAAAGCATTCAAAAGCGAAGAAAATTATTAGTATACAATTTAAAAAAAATTAAATACTCTTTTAAAGAACAAAATCAGAACTAGTTTCCAAATACAGGAAAAACTATATAAAACATTTGACCTCAACAAATGTGAAAAGCTACCAAGCAATTAAACTTAAGCAATGATATATCAAAATTACTAACGATTCAAAGTTTGAAAACTACAAAACTTTAAAGGTATAAAAGACCTTATGTCAAGATAAGAATAAAAGTTTTAAAGAATAATATTTAAATCAAAGAATGATATTATCATCAGTACTAGGTATATAAAACCTTTTTACAGCAAGAGATTTTCAAAATAGAAAAATATAAGATGAGTGGTGAAACCACTGAGATTTCAATACAGAAAGTTAAATTAAAAGGGAAAAAAAATTATTTAAATATTTAATAATAATCAAAAATTTATATGAAATTCAAAATAAATTGAAAATTTTCCAATCATTAAAATTGAAGTGTTAAATCCACTGAAAATATAAATATATATTTTTTTAAAGAAAATTCTAAACGAAAATTTATGATTCTAAAAACGATACCAACAGTATAATAATATTGATTAATTTCAATAATCAATGAATTTTCTTTCTGAAGGAAATAGAAAATTATTTTTAAATTTTATGAAGCTCGTCAAGCAATTTCCTTTAAATAAGGGAAGTACTTAAGGAGGTGAACACGAAAACATGTAACACAAAGACTGTTCTGATAATTACCCAAAAACGTACATATAATTAATTATGACGTCAAGTAAACCATTGAATAAAAACATTCCAAATGTTAAGTTTTAAGAAAATAAAACTAAATTTTAAATTAGAAAATCAATCACCAGAACAATGCTGAACAGACAACTTTTGAACAAAAATATTTGAACAACGATTCCATATAATATCCTCATAACGAGATGGAAAAATCGGATGATTCAACATTTCTTTAAATAAATCCCCAAAATAACGTAAATGTTATATAAAAACTCCCAAAATACGTATTGTTTTCGGAACAAAACGATTGTTGAACAACTACAACATGAACAAAATTTCCATTTAAATCTTCAAATTATAGATGGAAAACCACGAAAAAATCCGGAAAATACCCAATGATAACGTAAACGTTATAATATAACCCAAAACTTCATATTTTGCTATACAAAAGGACAACAGCCCTCCCGCCTCTGTAGGGAAATCATCTACAGCAACAGGTCCTCTGTCTTCCTGCGATTGAAATGTAAAGGGAAAACCCAAAACCATTTCTGCGAAACGATTCAATTTAAATAAATTTAAAAAAATCGCGAATGGGAACTCAGAGGTTTGAAGAACATAGAACCCGATTACTAAAAACTTACGCACGCAGAGGTTACTAAACATGTTACGCTCGTAATTATTCGCACCGCTCGCAAAATAAGGAAACTTTTCCCACCGAAAGGAAAGTTTTAAATTGTTGGCCCGAATTTAAGTTACCCCACGAAATGATGGACGCAATGACATGACAGACAAAACAAAACAAAACATAACAAAACAAAACAAAATACCCATTCGAAGTTCATACTCGTGTTCACTTATGAACGTCGAATGTGTATTTCTTTTTTGAGAAGAAATGCATTCCACTAAGTGCCGGACAAAGCGAAACGCCCTTCCCCCAAGACAAAACAAATAATAAATAGTCTGCAACCGTTAAAAAAAATATATATATTATAAAGTTTAAAGCGAGAAAATAAAATTATCCCGAAATGCATGATGTATAACCAAACACCAACGTCAGATCTAAAATTTTTATAGAATCCGAAATAAAACTTTTGAAAACCACAATGTCGTATCAACTTCCATATAAATCCAACCTAATTAGTTGATGAAAAGTTTGATACTTAATAACAAATATTTGTATTGCCGAAGAAAGGAAATAATTTTCCAAAAGAAGTTAAGCATGTTTACTTAACAAAATATTGATGAATAACTATTAAGGATGCGATAAGATCAATTACTTCTGAAAATATTACTTTAAAAAATTTGTGAAAAAAAGATTTGTGTATAAATCACTTCAAGGAGAAAAATGTTGTGTTGCCGAAAAAAAAATTCGTAAAATGAATCTAAATATGTCACTTATATGATTAAATTTTTTTTAAAAAGCCATAACGAAGAGCAATGATTCAATAGCTTCTAAAATATTTTGTAAACAACAGAAAAATTTGTATAAAGATTTTAGCAAGAAAAACAATGCTGTTAAAAAAACTTCCATATGAATCCAACATGACAGTTGATGAATGTTCAATTAAAGCAAAACTTAAGTTGCCGAATATCAATAAAATTTTATTAAAAAGATAAGTTAAATGTGTCAACCCAATAAACTCTATTGAAAAGGTAATTGACGCGACGATAGATGTCGTTAATTGATATTACAAAAAGAATTATCATTTTCAAGCTAAAATGAAAAAATTAAATTACTAAACTGTCAAAATAAGGAATCTTCGCGGTACAAACAGACATCAAATTGACATATAAATCCCCAAAGGAATGTACAACTTAATACCCGAAAACACCGAAAAAACGAATTAATCTGAAAGAAATTCCAAAAATTTTTTAAACTACCACTCCCAAAATATAATTTAGAAAAAAAAAATCAGGTATAGCTTCGCACCACCAATGAAATTAAGTTAAAATTTTTAACATAATAAACAGATCTAGTTCAAACCAAACTCTAAATATGTATTAAATCCCTCAATCGAGGACAAAATCCAGAAAGAAGAAGGAACCAGAGTATATATACACTATGATAATCAAAAAAAGTACTATTTTTTTTTTTTAGTTTTTAATAGAGCGAGATGGTGATAAAAATTAAATTCTGAAAACAGACATTCAATTGATAATTAATTCTCAATACGTGCGTGACCAACCACAGTCAATCCGTAATAAAGCATGTGTGCTAAAAGAAAGTAAATTTACTGAAAAGATTAAAAATAAGTTATTCAAGAATTTTTTATTTATTTTTAAATCTCATTACAGTCACTCCAAACCAACACTAAATGTTGTTAAACATAAACCGAATTTATTTTAAATATCTAAGTAAATCAATATGTAAGCATAACTTCGAAGCATAACTGTGTTATGATAATGATCATTGTTTATATGACGCGACGACGCACAGATGGCGTTAAATACGGAAAAAGATATATTTTATGTAATGAGCCAAGTGTATCAGCACCCGCATAGATGGCATTATTTGTAATAAATATTTAATAAAAATGATAGCGAAAACACAAATCCAAAAACTGTAATATCGAACTTGCATAAATGGCAATTATAAATAAAACTGAAATGCATTTTAAATATAATAAAATAATTTACCGAAATAAAATAACTGTACTTCATCTTAGATTTTAGATAACGTTTGAAAGCCCTCTAAAGGAATATTATCCAAAAGAAAAAATGATGCAAATTATTTTATTCAATTAAGAACTATGTAAAATCCCAGAAAAAATTTAAAAGATAATTGAAATAAATATATCCGATTAATGAATTTAATTTTCTAGCATTCGAGAGGAAATAATTATTAAATATTAAACCCAAAATAACTGCTTGTAAAACAATAGATTGTACGCTATATAAATTTATGTAATTTATGCTATAGAATAATATTTGATTAAAGTGTTATCAAACACAAAAAATATTTTAAAGCAAAATATAAATTGAATTTATAGAATATAATGAATCTACTGTACGATAATCTTCATTTATAGATATAATGATTTGCTCAATTATCCCTGCAAATTGAACAACCATCATCAAATATAAAATAAATTATCATCCCAATCTAAAAATAATAATAATAAAATAATCCATTTAAATTTAACGCAAGACTTTACAAACGACTTCGATAAAATTTCAAAATTACCGCAAAAGAATTCAAAATACCTAGACTCCTGATAAAATGAATTCACACGACAATTCAAAAGCTTTATCACCACAAGGAAAAAGTAATGCAATACTTCCATCAAATATCAATCATATTGAAAAGTATTGAAAAATTCAAGTGGAATTTACAAGGACATACAATATTTACAAGAAGTAAATAAATCCAGTCAAATTAATCAATTTTTGCACATGAAAAATAATTAATTAAAATAATGGGAACGACCTTTATCCATGTTGTCACATAATAATCTGGATACCTCATCAAGTCCATTGAGTATATCGTCACATATTCAACGTTCCGCAAGGAATACCAGCGACCACTGAAAATCACATTGTAACAATTTTATTTTAAAGAAACACAAGGATTATTCTTGTTAAAATGAAAATAAGTTTCGCAGATAAAGATTTTAAATGATTTCTGTGCAATTATTGTTAGCAGTAATATACGTGTAAGGCGAAATGTAGACCCAATTGATCAAGTTAAAAATGTTTTTGACAAATGAAAGAAAAAATTGCCAAAATTTTATGAAGTGAGTATATATCAGTAGCATAGTTCAATAAAACTTAAAAAAAAAAACACAAACAATCTGAAACAAAAGTTGTAACATTGACATAGACCCCCCTGTCCCGCATTTCAAAAGGTTGTGTCGCATATCAAACGAACGCAAATTTTATCCTCAAAATCTTGCAATAATAAATGAATTTATAATTACGTAACGTAATTAAATTCAATATGACACTGTAAATAGAAATCGTATTTGATTTGGAACTTACAAATGAGTGATGCATTTTGGTGCGCTGAAGTAGGTAGCAAGTAGCAAGCAATCAGACCGCTAAGGAGTGTACTTGGTAGGTACCTACAACTACAATTGTTGCCCTCACGTACCAGCAATGCAACAATTTACAATCTACCGACGCGGAAGAAAGCATGTTATTTCAATATGAAGACACATTTGCCTGTAAAATTTGTACCAAAAGACAGCCAAAATACACAACCATATTAATGATATCGCATTTAAAAGTACATTCTGAAATTAAATGGCAATTAATATAAACGGTAACAGATTATTTAAATACAATGAAATGAATTTGAATTTGGATCTCTGAAAGTGCGAATTTTGTGTGAGAAATAATAAAATTAATTACGTACAATACAATAATTTAAAATAGACTCACCAACGACCAGTCGAAATCAGAACGGACACTATGGAAACCTCGCAAACCTCAATAAAACTTGAAACACAAAAAATAACTCTACCTACAAAAGAATTTTGTGACACTAAACAGAATAAACACGTGTACTACCACGTTGTGCGCCAATGTAATGGTTGATTTTTATAACTATTATAGTAAGTACTTTAATGGCAATTATAAATGTAAAGTCAATGGTAATGCCTGTGTGCATTTATTATGTATGAGTTCCAAATTATAGGCAGAGCAAAGAGACAACTATTGAATAAAAGAAGGTTAAGATTAACATCAATATAAATTTATTATTTTATAAATATCAAGGAATGTTAAATTAAGGAATTAATTAATCTACAGGGCGTGGCATTTGCTCGAAGAAGACAAATGATGGTCATATTCTGAATAATGTCACATAAATTATGAATTTACATCTACTGAATTTAAGAGGTCAAAATTAAGAAACTAAGTTAAGAAATATAAGTTGAGCGCCATCTTGTCTTTGAATGAACAAGAAAACATTATTAAGTTAATTTAAAAGGAATTAAACCATAATTAAAATGAAGCTAAATCTACGTTACGAAATTGCGAAGTGCGCAGTGCGAAGTGCGAAGTGCGAAGTCTGAAGTCTGAAGTCTGAAGTCTGAAGTCAGAAGTCTCCATAGCGCCGGCTTCCGTTCCCATTCCAAGTGCTCGTAGGTGTGTCTCTTTCAGGATGCCCAAATTCAAACTGATTCATAATTGCTTGTGCCGCTCGCCTCTCCCGGTTCTGGCGATCACGTGGTGGACAGTAGTGATGTGCATATCAGTAGCGGTAGGGGTGTGCTTTCTAAATCGCTACAGTATATCTATATATATATATGGATATAATTTTTTTATCTGAATTAAAAAAAATTGTTGGGGGGGGGGGGGGGCGCCATCGGTAGTTCCTGAACAGGGCGCCAGAATTCGTAGAACCGGCGCTGACACGAGACCTTACATCGGTCATCTCAGATGTGACATCCCTTCCAGAAATCACATCTGAGCGGCACGCGGGGTGAAAATTAACTAATAGCATCCCTAGCTAATAGAGAAGCGATGCGTGAATGAGAAAGTATTAGAAATCAAAGAACTAATCAACATAATACGCTCGAAAAAATGCATGACAATTAGATTGTTTGTTAAAGTTGGTTTAAAAAAAAAAAATTTAAAACCATCCAAAAAGCTAACCGGAGACAAAAATTTCATTTACATAATTTACTCCAAATAATGTCAGGAATCACTCGTTAAAGTGAGTTAAGTGCGCCTAACATCATGTAAAGTACATTTTTTGATTTTTAATGATTTAGTTATGAAAATATATTTATCGGATAAGTTTGTTTTCTCACTTTTCTCATACTCTCAGCCTATGCGTAAAACTAAGATCTGCAAAAATTCACACATTATGGATATAAAATTACCCGAAGGATATACTGTGATAGGTATCGCTTGCAAAAGCGTCGTATACAAGCGTCGATGGTCGATAGTTGGAGCTATTTAACGATGCTGTTAGATGTAAAGTGTGTGATAGGAAAGACAGAGAAATGCAGTAATGGGTAGGTACCCACCTCCGTGAGTAGTTGGCTAAATCCCCAGGAATGTGGACCTCGTGTTGGATAAGAATTGATGCAATTATACTCCCAGGCATGAGATGAAAATAAGTTGCAATATGGACTATGGGGCTGATTTTACAAAACTGAACTGAAAAGCATTACTTTTTTTATCGATTTGAAAAACTCTTACTGAGCGATTAGCCTTTTTTACGATAGCTCCACACGGATCGTGGTTAAATCCGTCATCTGTGGTGAGTTATCAATATTTGCGAGCACGGTCAATAATTGATGAGAAATATTCCGACCGACGATTGACACATTTTAGAGCTGCCTGCTGAGTTTAAGATAAGCAGTCAATATACGAAACACCAATGCAAAATAACTGTCTTATTAATGATTGGAGGTGAGCTAACAATGCTCTTAGAATTAAAAGAAATCGCATATGCCATCCATAGACCTAAGTAAATCATCCAAGACGCGACAAATTTATCGTAATTTATCTAGGAGAAAAGAATGGGGTACGCTAAGACGTACGCTAATGGGGTAGACTAAAAAAATTATACGTGAAGCGCCAATGCAGGTATATTAGAGTTAGTTTTTCAATTAGAAACTAATAATTTATTGATTATTTTTAATTGATAAACTAATGTTTTAAGACAAGATTTTTTTTTATGCATAGCACAAAGGGTAACAATTATTATAAGCAATGAGCTCTCGACCGGCAATCGAAGGGGTGCGGGTTCGAGTCCCGTCGGCGACGTGTATCTTTACTCGGAAGGTTTTTTCAATATGGATGAGTGTTTCAGGCTAATAATTATTGCTTATAATAATTAATAATTTATTAGTATTTTTAATTTTTACGAAGCCGTTTGACATTTACGATGGTAAATCCTTAGATAGATCCGCCAGTTTTGCCGTCGTATATCAATTTCTTATATACTCCCTGTCAAAATCGGTCTGGCATTAACAGTGCAGTTATGCTCGGGAAACCGGTATAAAATTTTAGGTAGTTATGCCTATCGATTCGATATTGTAAAGTTATCGATTTCACTGTGCTGGACCCCCAGAATCGATCAAACACATCGAGCTTTATGCAGATTCGTTAAATTCGAAGTATATGCGAATAATATTATGAAGATTCCTTAAAAAACAGTGCGTCGTCCCAACACGAAAATAACCAGTTAGCTGTCTGATTTTTAAAAATCTTTCAAAACAGAAAACGTACAAAGGTAAATTATTTTCAATAGGAAATGTTCTATTCGAGTTTTGAAATTCGAGCTCGAGCCTGTTCCAGTATTGTAGTCCAATAAAATCGCATCGTTTTATGTGATCTTCATGTCTTAATAATGGCTGAGTGCAATGCTTTGCAATCGGGATGTGGGCTTGGGAAATAAGACAGTAAGTACTTAAGCAAATGGAATACATAATTATATAGAATCTACATACATTAACTGTGAAATTATTTCCCCCTGATCTGTTTCACCAATCCCCTTGAACATTTTACAAACATTTCTAGATCTTAATAACCCAAGAACTATGTAAATTAGTATGAAAATTTAAAGCAAATTTGAGTTCATTGAATCAGATTTTCCATTGATTAGGATCAGACAGACTATACTATAGACACTCAAAACACTGAAAAGATAAACAATATATATGTACTTTTGACGTGTTTGTGTGCCCGAAGATTTTTTTTTTTCTTTTCTTCTGGCGATTTAACATTTTCAAAAATCGAAAATCTTTCATCAACGGGATTATTTTGTATTTCTTGGGCATTAACTATGTAACAATTTCTAGACATTTTGTTTTGAAGAGTTTTAATTTTCAATGTACTATCGTTACTTAAATTTTAATTTTTATGCTACCGGTTTCGACACATCCGTGTCATTCACTAGTTTTAAGTTTGCTAGTGAATGACACGGATGTGTCGAAACCGGTAGCATAAAAATTAAAATTTAAGTAACGATAGTACATTGAAAATTAAAACTCTTCAAAACAAAAGGGATTATTTTGACCTTCCGAGAACGAAACGATTAGACCAACTAGGTAGACTTTCTTCATAAGAATACACATCTATAATACATTTATCCTTGCCTCATATCAGATGCGTATGTTATTTCCTTACCGCCTACGGTAAGTAGGTTCCATCCGATTCAGCAATGATTCTCTTAGACTTTCTGTGTGGCTTTATGACTGCATTAAGAAGTTGAATTCATTTTGATTTAATCTGTGACGAAGTAGTTTTATTATCGCACTAAATATTATTAGTTGCCCATTCCGCACCAACACTCGCTGGCTTGTATTCAATTTGTGGGCGGAGGCGGTATTCCCAAACAATGGACCTTTTCCTCTGACGGCTGCCATTCAGATCTGTGATAAAACCTGACGCCCAGGTGTGCCAATTTATAAACATATTCCCGACGGATGTTATGCTGAATTGTTCACAGTGGATTCAGCAAATATAATATCAATTTTACTCATTAATCGATAAGGAGGGAAGGAGCAGGACTCGTGATTTTGCAATAATGTTTTTCAACACCATTCAACAGATTGAATTTTGATAATGGCCGTTGTTAAATTGTTATTACAACAAGAGCAATACCAGCTACAATCGACAACCATTATAATTTATCACAATGAGTATTTTCGACATTAATTAATTGACTCTTTATCACAAGGGTTCTTGAGTAAGGCGTTGTTTTTGATACCTTTGAGTGTTGATTTATGGTTTTCGGCATGCGCAAGTTTACATTATTGACTTTTATTATTTCTTTTTTAATTTTACAGTATCTTGTCCACATCCACAAAAATAAAAATTCCGCTTGTAATTATTTGCTTAAATTGCACATTTTAGAATGAATAAAACGCCACACATCTCTGCCTTGACATCTTACATAGTACATCCCTTACATCGACCTCCTATATACACTTTCGTATCCATCTATCGTGTAACATCTATCAGTATATATTTTTAATCCTTCGTAAAAAATATATTTAGTAGGTATATTTGTGGCGCGTTCCAGAGATAAGTGAAATATACTCTCAGAATCATCCTGGTGAAAGACCGCCTTTCAGAATTGAAACGTTACTTGAAATGGCTTTAGTCGTGATTGATGACTAGATCTGAATAGCCAGGAAGTCATCGCCTTCCCCTTCCCACTTACCATCAACCTCACAACATACCTTAACAGGGGATGCCATAGTATATCTGGCTGCAGACGGGAGCAGTTGAGATTTTCGTGAAATTGTTTAAAGCAATGTAATTCTATGAATAAGGTTAAATATACGGTGAAAAATTGGCTATTGGAAAAAAAAATATTTATAGTAATATATATGAAAAAATGTGTGGAAAAATGTATAAAAAAATAATGAAAAAATGTTGAATCTGTAAATATAAGATGTATTTTTTTTTATGTATATGTATGTAAAATATAAGCACCTGTTGACAAGCCAATTGAATTGGTTTAGCAGGACTTGTTTGTTGATACTACGTATTCAATTTCAATAAAAAAAGCATTCATTTATAATTTTAAAAAAAAATTAATTACACTTTAAAATTTGGTCATTGCTCTACTTCGGATTATTTTGAGTTTCTTTTGTATGCCAATGTTCTTATCATTCCAAATATTCCTCCATAGACTGATACACCTGGTTTAAGGATCCACCTTGCATATCTACCTTTTACAATTACACGGAATGTTCCTCACACATAACCACTTAATTAGTTATTCCTCTTTATCCGTGCCATTTTAAAAGCGTAAAATACGTATAAAATGCAATCTAACTGCTTGCCACCATCCTCCGAGATTATCTCGTTTTTTTTTTTTTTTTTTTTTTTTTTTTTTTTTTTTTTTTTTTTTTTTTTATTACAGAAAAACAGATTTTTTTTTATGTTAACAATATACCTGCAAAGCTACTGCAAGTAGCTTGTCTGCAGGAAAACAGTGTGAACAAAACATTGTACAATTTAAATGTCTCAAGTATAATACAATAAGAAAAAAATTGCAATTTAATAAAATACATAATAAAAACATAAATAAGTATAAAAAATAATAGAATACTAAGTCTAAGAGGTACAGTCATTCAATACAGAGAATCTGATTCCAATAGCCATGTTTTTAACAATAGCGCAAATTTAGGTGTCGAGTAACATTTTTTCAAATCATATGGCAGCATATTAAATATAAGTGGTACAATGTATTCAAAAGTTCTCTGGCCATGTTTATTAGAAAATCTAGGTACTATCAACCCTTCATTTTGTGTAAGCCTAGTATTGTACACGTGATCCACCATTGTTTTGTATGGGCTATCTAAGATATGTTGCATACAAATTTTATGCCAAAAAAGAGCTCAAATAGGTAAAACATTTATGGATTTATACATTATTGTGATATTTTGCCGCTGGTCATACACTGCTTTGCTGACAAGTAATTTGACCATGGCGTTTTGAATTGACTGTACATGTTGGATGTTTGTCTTACATGAGTGCCCCCAAGAAGTTATACCATATCTCACATTAGATTCAGCCAGGGACAAATATATTAATTTCATTGTTTTGATGGGCACATAATATTTAAGTTTATACAGTTTGCCTACGATCGCTCGAAGGCGCTTACATAGCTTAACAATATGTATATCCCATTTCATATTACAATCCACCGTTAAGTTTAATCTTAACATTAATGTAATCTTGTTTGAGATTTTTAGAACCTTATTTTAGACGTGTTCATATTCTCTGCGGGAGATAACGTAAAGTATTTTGTAACCACTTTATACTTTATGAACCAGTTGAATTAAGTACCATGCAAAACGTTAATTGACGGTAAACTTTGCATATTGAAATGATACTCTCCTGGCAGAGACCGGCATGCGTGTTTTTTTTACCGATATTTATATCTAATACCAGTCGTGCTCCATGCGTTGCTTGTAAAATTATGATCCCACACGACACAAGATGTCTCGGTTTCGAGAGGACTCTCCGCGGACACCTTATAAAATTTTTGTCGTAGTTTTGTCATAAATCGTTGCGGAAAACTCGCACGTTTGGGGTGCTATCCCACTATCGCATGTCATTGTCGGTTCCTCACTGCGATTTATATATGAAGTTAGCCACATACTTTGAAGTTTAGGGACGCAGATACTTTAAAAGTACACAGCTGCTAAACCTGTTCAAATCGCAAGTGCGCCCCAGTTAAGCGTCAAAATACCTGAAAAAAAACCGTCGTGTGGAAACGGGCGATAGATCGATAAATTCTTCTATCTTTTAATAAACGGATGCCAATCTTTAGAGCATAGGCGTCGGCTGGGAAGCTGTCCTTGTTTTACCTGAGTTTCAATGGAAGATGCTCCGAGGAACTAGCGTCATTGATTCCTTCGGCACCGGTGCACAGTCGGGAAACACGTCGAACATGCGCCCAACATATGATTTCGTCACATGAGAACAGGTCGTTTCTATGACACGTTCTTGAGTTCAACAGCTCCTATGCATGGGTCTCTTTCGTATTCTTATTCGTATTCTCTCCTCCCGTTCCACAAAAAGACCATCCACGCAGTGTCCCCATAGATGACATAGGCCCTGAGGGAAATTATTTTCCTGTGAAATTAATGCCCAAAGATAAATCTCATATTTTATCCTGAAAAAATATAAATTTTATGCCTAGTGAGAATAGATTACTGCTCTCCGCTATCCGATGGTTTTTAATAAAATTTTACAACTTCCGGAAAGCATTGTGAAACCACTGCTTTTTTAACACACCACACAGTGGTTTGGCGCAGCCGCTCGGTTACCAGCTTTAGTAATAATTATCTTTATTTATCAGTCATACCGGTTTTTTATATGAATACCGCAAAAGACTCCCAACTGCTCCCGTCCGGAGACAGTGAGTCTATGGCCTCCCAAATCATTGGGATATGTTGGGAGGGAAAGGAAATGGGTAGAGGAAGGTGGGGATGTACTTGGCTATTCAAATCTGGCCACCAAACACGGCTAAAGCCATTTCAAGCAATGTCTCTCTCGACCAGTCTCTCCCGACCTGGCAACGCAATCCGCTGTCAAGACCCAGTCATACTACACCCCTGTGAACCTGCTAAGTCACCAAACGTAGCGAACCATTCGCGATGCCCTATGGCAGAGGTGTTGGTTATCCATTAAATGGTTCCCGGGACGGCAGTACCCATACACGTCTCCCAAATTGAAATGGCTCTAGCCATATTTTGTGACCATAACCAAATACTAATTCCAAACCTTCCTCTCTCCCATTTCGTCCAGCTTTTTTCAGAATCACATAAAAAAGTACCAATACTGCAAAAAAGTCCCTTTATCATCAACCGATTTTTAAAAAAATAGTCTGTTATATAGATTCTTGTTGTTTTGCCTCTGTCCGCTGTAAGGGATCTGCCTCACGCACTGGCCGTATTGCTTACAGAGATAACGATCTCAGATCGATGAATTTGCATACGTTCATCGGCCAAGATTAATCCTATCTACTGCACACAAACAGCGTCCCGATTGATATATTTATAGTCGGTGTTTAGACACCGTCCTTCCCCTCCGAGGCTGTTTACGCCAGCTCTGTACTTTAGCCAGATTTATGCCACTATTTGTGTATCGATCGCTTATTGAAAAACTTGTACTGGATACGCGATACGTGATGTGAATCCAAGAGATTAAGATGATAGACTTCGCTTTTCGGCCCATACAAAAAGGATGCCCGGGAAAAAACACTTTTCTACATCGAAAATTGCACAAAATGAATATATTTTTATTATACTGCCTTCTAGAGGGTGAAAACTATGTCGGTATGTTTTCGAATTTTCGATGCGTCTCGTATTAACGTAAACATTCACTGTCAAACATGTACGATTTATCAAAAAATATTATTTAAGGAAAAAGTGCTGCTAACGCAACTCTCATAAAGAATTATAAAATTATAAAAAGCTACCGACGTAGCTTCTTCTTTTTAAAAAATATATTTTTTTTTTAAATTTCAATTTCGTGAAAGTTTCGGTGTAGAAAAGTGTATTCTCCATAAACCCCTTTTCGAGCGATTTCTGTAGGTAAATTTGAGCGTTGTCTCATTCGCACATTTCGCATTCGCATGTATTGTAAGTGTGCGTGAGCTTATTGTGAGCGGGACAGAATGACAGACGCGGGTGTTTCGCGTGTGGTTCAAAGTCTAGCCTCTTAACGCCGTTCTTCCATGGAGCTACGTTCAAGCGACGCGATCGCCGCTCGTCTGTATTTTCAATACTATTTTTAGTGTTTGAAATCGCCGCTAGGTGCTGCACTAGCAAAATTGTATGACAGGTAGCGGTAGCGTCGCTTGTAAATAGCTACGTGAACGATGGGCGTAAGACTTGGGTTTAGTCCGTTCGACTGAATTTTTTTGCTTTTTTTCTTTGTAAAATACAATAAGTTGATAAAAACTGTACCTAATTAACCAACCTGTACTTTATGTGTTGATCAATCATCATCATATTTTTCATCCTTTATGCACCGTTGATTAAACATAAGAGTACGGATGTAAGAGTAAGACTACGGATGGTCCGACGTTCTGTAGGTAGCCTGCTTGCACAGCGCGGGTGTAAACTGTGCGACCCAAAGTTTAATTTTAGATTTATGGAATTCAATAATATAATTCAATCCTTTGTGGGATTTTATTGTTCATACAATATTATATTTAAGTATATTATATACCTTTTATTATTTTATGTACCATTGTATCAAAAAATTTCTAAAAAAAAAAATACTTCGTTTGTGTGAAAGCACTATGAAACAATACATGATTTTACTTCAATGGCAAGCCAGAGATAACATACCCCATCTTGTTCGCTCTTGGAAACAGCTCACGCAGGTCTCATAGAAATCGTTGTCTCTCTCTCTTAACAGCATAGTGGGAAATATGATCTATAGAGTGTTAGAAAGAGAAAACACCACGCTTTATATTCAAATCTAAAAATTAAACACAGAATAAGTAAAATATACACCTATACAAATCCAAAGTTTCCTACCGCTATTTGAAAGTTTGTCATTATTTTATTCATTATTTTTACATGAAACGACAAAAAAAGATGGTGACAATAAAGTTTTATAATAAATTTGTCTAATAATACATATTTGTGTGTGTTTTTTTTCGTTATCAGTAATTTTAGTTACAAAAACGTAAAGTTAGCCATTTTTAAAACTTTTTATGTTTGCATTCAAAATTTTTATATTTCAAAAATTATATAAGAAATTTTGAAAGCGTATATCGTCACCTTTCAATAATAGTTTTAGTTTTCGGATACGTTCAGAAATTTTCCCTTTATTTAGATTTTATTGCTATGCGGAAACATTCTGACCTAATGACAGAATATGCCCGAGGCCTGAGGGTTAAGAGCTTCGGTGTAGAATGACTTTCCGGCATTTGTGTTACCTCTCTAGTGAAGTATAGGTGTCTCTAAGACCTAGGCTTCTTGCTTCCTCTTCTTAAACATACTTTTCCCAAAGACACCCTACAAGGTAACTTCTACCTACGCTACCTTCTCTGTTCTTATTTTTTATGAATTACTTTGGATAAATTCAACATGTGATGTCAGCAGATTGTAAATAAAAGTTGCCTTTAGATTAAATTATAAATATAGTCATTTATGATCATTCTTCTCATCTCATTTTCATAGACGCATTCCGGAATCATAGAGTCATCAAGATACAGTGCAGTATGTCCGTGCTCGCACTACCTTCGCATTGTTTTTTCACCATTTTGTCTTGAATGAAAAATTGGATTCCTTCCTAGGGTATGTAACTGTGCCTATTATGTTATAATTTAAAACGCAAATAAACAAAATATGTCACACCGTACTAAATATTTGCACCCTTTGATTTAAAAATATTTTATTTTTAACTTGAGAAAAGCTCAATTTATAATATTTTAATTAATGAAGAAAATATTAGCGAAACTCAATCGAAAATCTGAAACAGAAAAATCTTTAAAAGATACGTTCACATCTGGGACTATGACCCAGGACCTTCGCCTTGCCGGGGTGCAGCTCTACCAACTGAGCTAATGTGCTCCTATCCTATTCGATCATAATTAACTGTATCATACTTCGACTGAGAACTGCTAACATTATCTTCATTTTTTTAACGCATATTTGTATTGGCTGCTATCTTTATGTATGATTGCAAGATTTCTCAGTCGAATAATGATACAGTTAAATATGACCGAATCGTATAGACATTAGCTCAGTTGGTAGAGCTGCGCCCCGGCAAGGCAAGGTCCTAGATTCGAGTACCAGATGTGACCGTACTTTTTAATATTTTCGATTGAGTTTCGCCAAAATTGTCTTCATTAATTAAAATAAAAATGTATTCATTTTGATTGGGTATTTTGGCTTTAAATCCAAAAAGGCTGATATCGTACGCACATGTCTAAGCCACCTAATCATGGATAAAATTATAAAATAACAAGAAACTCATTTAGACACACGAAACTACCATGTTAATCGCCCAACTTGGTCACATAACATAATACTATTTTAAAAGAGCATCATCACAACTAATCAATTCAATACAACCATCTTAATTATATTCTTCGATAATATCTAAAAAAAGTTTGACTTAGATTTATGTACGACTCCAGATGGAGAGGCAGCCAAGATTTACTGCAGTCACTAAACAAACTAGTATCACGTTAATGTCATTAAACGCTGACTTTGCGTACAGATAAACAGATAGCTCGAATAGATGTGATCGCTCTGGGCCTTATAACTCCCAGTGACATGATTATAATTCATGGCATCAGGTCTAATATTACTCGGATCTGCCATTTATCATCGCGCTTGTCTCCCGTGGACATGCTCGCAATATCTTCAACGGGATCATTTCTCAAAGACAGAACCCCCGCGTTACTTTCAAGGGAAAAACGGCCACTTCCTGCATTCAGACTAATTCACAGGTTCTCAAACGTATTTCGACCACCGCCCCCTTTCGACCACCGCCCCCTTTCGACCACCGCCCCCTTTGGACCCCTTTGAGATTTAAAAAAATCTAGTACCCCCCACATTTTTTAACTTACCTTTTTTCACCACCATCTGGTTAAAATTCGTAATGCCACCGGTAGATACTATGTTATCCACTAGAGCGACAGAGCAATTAACATATTTTTTCTCGGATTGCTAAAGGAAATTTTTCCGGCCACATTAAAAAAATCATAACTCCGAATTTGAATATGGAGACATACAAACTGATTATAGTTCTATATAGCCAATGAATTCCCCTATCTTTTGTCTATTATCACATATTTGTAGGAATTATAAAAAAAATATATAATTAAATCTTTAACCTTAAAACATTTAAAAGAATCTAGAGAATATTTATTTTGTTATATTTTGAATGTTCAATATATTATTATAGTCGTTTTAATAATAAATAAAAAATTAAATTTGCCACATTTTGGCAAGAAAGCAATCCGAGGTTTTGGAAATAGTGCCATAATGTGGCAAAAAGCGCTCGAGTGGTTAAATCCTATTTCTATGGCATTAACTACTTAAATCTTAGTGCCTCCGCTGACGAGACAACTGAAAAAAAAAAACAGTTTGCACCTAAACTCGCTATCCTGTGTATGTCAATGTGATGGCCCGCACACTACACAGTTTCTCAAAAGCCCGTTGCCAATGGTAACGCAAGCAGTGACTCGCGACTCTGATTGTTCTTCGTCTATGGTTAAACAAGCTGAGATAATTATTAAAATCGTAAAATTGAGTAGGAAGTTTGGTTGGAAACCATAGTCACCAGCAAGTTTTAGATTGGTTTCAGTTCAGTGAGCGGATCGCCTTATTTTAATATTTGTCATTTTTATTTCAAATTATTCTAAAAACAAAAGAAGTTCACTGACTTGATTATTGTAAGAAAAAATGTGTTTTATATAAAACAAGCAAAATAACGCAATTGTAAAGCATATCAAATGGGATTATGTACAACTGGATAAAATAAAAAAAAACGATCCGATAAATGTTAAAACGTGTTTGAATGCAAAAGGCGAGAAGCCCAGTAAACTTCCACACGGCGCGCAATAAAATACAAGGTGCCTAAAAAGCGCCACCCTCTGTAGCGTCATCTTACAAGCAGTTATTGCAAATATAATTTTTAAACTTCTATTATTATATCGATAGGATAAATAATAGGGTGTGACCCATATCCTGTTTCCGAGATCAAATAATGCTGTGCTGAGAGAAAATAAAATAACTAAATCATATTTATAAATATTTTTACTAACAAGAAGGCGTTGAATTAAAAACTTATCTAATGTGAAGATATTTCAATGAGTTTGTTAATATCAGACTCGAATTCATTTAAAAAAAATATATTATTTCAGTAAAATCGCATCGCAAGAATTTCGGATAGGGATGAGGATAGCGATCGACCAAAAAATTGTGTACAAATCACACACAACTAAATATATTAACTTAACCATGGACTACGTAAACGAAATGTACAGGTCTCCAAGAATTTGAGTAGCAAATAGCATCTCAAGTGTCGTGTCTAGATTCTATCAGATTTTTATAGAATTTGTTTATTTATAGAAATTTTCTTTGAACCTTCTACTGCCCCCTCGAAAGCCTCCAGCGGCCCGAAGGGGGCGTTATCACGTACTTTGAGAAAGACTGGACTAATTCAAAGTGTATCAAAGGCTGCACGATTTAATATACGCCAGCTGATATAGGACGACAGAGATTGGCCGACGGGGAACCCAAAATGATCCCATTGTTATTTATTATTATAGACCGAGGAAAATGGTGCTCAATACGTACAAAATATTACCATATATATACTACATCATAAACATTGCATTGTTAGCCGCATCATCCTAAAAACGTAACTACAGGATCATCATTCATCACTTCAAAGGAATTCAAAATCTATTATTTCACAGATGGCAATGGTTTAATTTTTGGTAAAACACTTTTTGTACGTTATGCGTTATGAATTTATTGTTTGCGCTCGTACGTACTTAATGTGAATATGAATAAACAGTTTTGTCCGTAAACAACCACAATTTTTTCAAGAATGGTTAAAAAAAGAATCTTGTATCGGTGACTCTACACAATATTGTATTTATAAGCCTTTCTTGAAATATTTGTGTTTGTTTATGGAGAAGACTATTTATTAATATTCATGTTGCGTGTGTACAGGCGTGGATCATGCATGGATCTCTTCAAGACCCATGTTCACTCCTTCCTCTCCTCAAATAGACCCTCCACACAGCAGCTTAACAGATGACATAGGCCCTGAGGGAAATTATTTTCCTCGGGGCCTCCTGTGTGGAGTTAATGTAAATATATATATATATATATATATATATATATATATATATATATATATATATATATATATATATATATATATATATATATATATACAGAGAGCCCTGAAGCCCAACACGTAGGTATTCCACTTAATGCTGTTGCTTCTCGCATTAATTTTATTTACATTTCTGGTTTACAGAGATTGCGTCGTTTGGGGAATAAAACTTGCGCTGTCGACATATTTAATTTTAAAAACATTACTCCTTTAAAAATCAAATATACAGACATGCATTAATCCAACATTAGGCAACAGTATCTATTTATTCCATTGCTATTATGATTATAAGATTATTGTAACTATTATGAACTATTCATTTTCTTATATCTTCATGTGTAAAGCCCAATGGCGTTTAAATAAAATAAATACAGCCAGAGACCAAAGACTTTATATTTGAACTCCTCATTTCCGTGACATTAAACATTAGAGATGTTCTCATACATTAGAGATGTCAAATTATGCAGTCAATGCTAACGGTTACTTGTGTTAAAATATGGACAGATACTTAAGCCCCAGGATAGAAATAAAATCACTCGTTTCCCACCAACTGTGTAATTATTCCTACACTAGACGTGAGTAGACAGTCATTTAAATGTATTTTTGTACGTTTTTAAGCCGAGTTCAGATTAGGAGGTTAGTGGAGTCAGGGGATTTTTTTTACGCAAATGCCGGCCACTAAATTGTTATAATTACAGTAAACAAGTAACGTGATTGTGCAATTTCAAAATAAAGGAAATATTATATTTTTTTAAATGTCTGTTTTATATTTTAATTCATTTAACTCGACAGAACTATAATATTAAGTTTTTTCACATTATTTTCACTCAACACAGGAGGCTCTGAGAAAAATAATTTCCCTCATGACCTGTCATATTTAGGTATGCTCTGTGGATGGTTTTTTAAAGAACTAACTAACTAACCATCACGCCGTTTCCCCGCAGGGGTAGGCAGAGAGGACGGACCGCCAAACAACTCGGTCTTGGCATACACTCCTCGCCTCCTTCACATTCATACATCTTATCATACATGCTCTTCTATTATTCTGACTCTTGACATGGCCCGACTCAAGTATCTGATTCACTTGATCGTGCTATGTCTTCCTCGGGCTTCCTCGACTTCTTCTACTATTCACATTAGCATCATATATTCTCTTGACACTCCTTTCTTCATTCATTCGCTCTATAGTCCAAACCATCTAAGCGTCCCTTTTTTAATCTTACTTATGACGCTCACATCGGCCTTGCATTCTTTCGGATCTCCACATTCCTCCCACGATCATACATGGTTTCACCACACATACGCCTCAGGGATCTCATTTCTACAGCATTCAGTCTATTTTCATCCTTTCTCTGCCAGTTCCATGCTTCACTGCCATACATCAGGGTAGGTACCAGCACTCCATTGTGAACTGCTAGCTTTGCTTCTTTGGACAGCTTTTTGTTGGCGCCAACAGCATTCAGTCCACCATTAATGGGGTTACCTGCATTTACCCTTCTTTCAATATCCCTATCAGGCTTCCCATCTCTCGTAAACATACTTCCCAAATACACAAACTCATCAACTTGCTCTAAGTATTCATCATTCACAACTATATTGCACAATGTTTTCGTACTCTCTCGTTCAAACACCATTACTTTTGACTTACTTACATTCATCATCAACTCATTCTTCATACATACTTCGTTCATCCTAGATACGAGTGACTGCAGATCTTCTATGCTGTTAGAAATTAGCACCGTATCATCAGCATACAACAGACAACATACTTTCAGACCTTTTTAAAGAAAGATACGGGAATTAAAAAAATGTATGAGGGTAGGTAGGAATCTGGAAATAAGTGTCTCCAGAACGAACGTTTGAATTTATCCCACCCACTGCGATGCAAGGCGATGGGTCAAGAGAGTCCTGATCGAGACTTAAAGAGGTCTACTTCAACCAGTCTCTCCAAATCCGGCCCGCTACACAGTAGGTGTCACCCTCACCTAAGATACCAAAACGTAGCTAACCACTTGGGGTTATCTATAGCTGAGATGTTGGTTATCCAATGAATGGTTCCCGGTGCAGCAGTACCCATACCCGCCTCATAAATTGAACATATATTATATATATATATATATATATATGTATATATTTTAGTCTAATTAAATCATATATATTTAACTTCATATTTTGTTAATTAATTAACGTATTTCTTCATTAGAACGGATTTTGAAAGCTTTCAGGGACGATAAATTTAACAAATTTTTGACATTCACATTTATGTGCAACTGCCTTTTTCTTGATACATGTCCAGCCCGTATTGAGTCGCACGCCTCTGGGAATATGAACATAACTGGTCAGTTTCATTTGGTTATTTTATTTCCTTGCTGAGGACACACCTAGCAATTCTATTACAATGGCATGTTCTGGAATGGGATCAATTGCTTTCCTGGATGTAAAATCAATTTACATGATAGAGACATTTGAAACTAAACGGGACATTGGCATGCTAAATGCTAATGCCATGATATACATAATAAGTGTACCTACAACTCCCATACATTGTTGTATGGGCACTTTTGGTTAACCAATTCCGAGATCATCAAACAAGTAAGAATAAGAAATATAATGTAAATTAGGCCGTCCTGAAAAAATAATTCTTTCGATAAATTTTATGATAATATATGCGGGTGTTTTCCGTAAAGTGTACCTTTGTAGCTCTAGCGCAGTGAAATCGATAACTTTACAACATAAGATCTATAAGCATAACTTCCGACGATTTTATATCGATGTCAACTGTCAACAGTGAAACCGTTCTCGGGAACCACGGTTTCACTGTTGAACCGATATTTATTTTGTATTTCATTTGTTTTGTATTTCACGCCCTGATGGGCTTTTAATATTGACAGGGAATAAATAAGAAATCGATTTACGCTGGCAACACTACGACTCTCGACTCCCAATCTGAAGGTCGCGGGTTCTCGAACCCGGCGTGAGAAAATACATTTTATTTGATTAATTTGAGTTATTTGACAATTAATTAAATACAAAAAATAATATATAGTTTATTTGCCACACGTTCCAGAGTGGAAGATACTCTCAGTATCGCCCCGATGTAAGACCACCATTCAGAATTGAAACGTTGCTTAAAATTACTTTTGCCGTGTTTGGTGACACCTGAATAGCCAGGTACTTCCCTACCTTCCTCTTTCCCATCTCCTTCCCCTCCCCACTCTCTTCAGCCTAACAACATATCTATCCCAATTGGGGATGCCATTGTCTCACTGGCTTTACACGGGAGCAGTTGTGTAATCTTGTGCGGTATTCATGTAAAAAAAAAACATAAACACTGAAGGTATTTATGAATTGACACTACGAAATGTCAAACGCCAAGCAATTGCGTAAAAATATTAAGATGATAGACTTCGCTTTTCGGCCCATACAAAAAGGACGCCCGGGAAAAAACACTTTTCTGCATCGAAAATTGCACTAAATGAATATATTTTTTTATACTGCCTTTTAGAGGGTGAAAACTATGTCTGTATGTTTTCGAATTTTCGATGCGTTTCGTATTAACGTAAACATTCACTGTCAAACATGTACGATTTATCAAAAAATATTATTTAAGGAAAAAGTGCTGCTAACTCAACTCTCATAAAGAATTATAAAATTATAAAAAGCTACCGACGTAGCTTCTTCTTTCTAAAAAATATATAATATTTTTAAAATTTCAATTTCGTGAAAGTTTTGGTGTAGAAAAGTGTATTCTCCATAAACCCCTTTTCGAGCGATTTCTGTAGGTAAATTTGAGCGTTGTCTCATTCGCACATTTCGCATTCGCATGTATTGTAAGTGTGCGTGAGCTTATTGTGAGCGGGACAGAATGACAGTCGAGGGTGTTCCGCGTGTCGTTTAAAGTCTAGCCTCTTAATTTGTTTAATGGCTGTTCTCGTGCTATCAAATAGTTTCTTGTTTTGGAATGCTGACTTATTGTTTAGGAATGTCTACTAAAAACGAATTTATTAAAAACTCCGTTAAATGACCACAACCTATTACAGATTATATTACAATATCAGCAGGCATTTACCTAAAACCGTTAAATGTTTAAAACATCTGTCTCGAATTACTTTTAATAGTTTCCGGAAGACATATTTTCTTAATTTCTTTTCTAACTTAAGTATTTTCATTTCATTATTTGGGTTCAAGAGTCCCAGCTGCTCCCAACCGGCTGTAGCCAGATATAAAGAGGCTACGACATCCCCAATTGGGGTGTGTTGTAAGGCTGAAAATGTAGCGGGAAAAGAAAGGAGATGCAGAAAAGGACGAAGGGGAAATCCCATATTCTGATCTAAATAAAACACGGCTAAAGCCATTTCAAGCGATGTTTCAATTCTGAATTATGTTTTTTCACTAGGGCGATACTGAGAGTATCTTTCACATACCGCAAATGTACCAGGTGAGTGTATATTTTTTTAAGTGAGTTACTTATGAAACAACATCAACTTAATTCATTAAACTGAACTTGCGCACGCCGGGATTAGAACCCGCGACCTCCAGATTCCTAGTCGAGAATCTTACCCTTTGAAACTTTATGAATTGCAATTTTATATCGCAGACTACACCAAAGCGCTTTGTCAGACCACAAAAGACGGCTGCCCATAATTTACAAGCGATTCTTCAAAAACACTGTAATTTTTCTTTGGCGTTTTCTTTTAATACAGAGTTTTTGTATAGGAGCCCTTGGGCTCGACACGCAGCTCCTGGGGCCTTCACTAGGTGGTCCTTCCCCGTCCCTTCTCCTCCCAGGACCTTTTATCCTGGATACAGTGTAAAGCCAGTCCTTAGTTCTTAGCATGATCCTGGGAAATAGCGGAAAGGGGGTTAGGCTTGCTCAGTATTTGTGTTCGTTTTGCTCTTAACAGAAGGTACCTATTTGAATAACGATCATATGAATTTTATGTTAAAAATTGTTCTGATATGTTCAGGGTTGTGCGAATCATGTCACGATATTTTTGTATATATTTTTAATACTAGGGAATTCAGTGGACTTCTTTTGACTTATTGCGGAAGATTTAAGTACAAATGTGTCCCTTTTAGCGATAATCATAAAGTTTTTATGTTAAATGTTTTTATTTTACACCAAATCTTATATTGGTTAACTAGACCCACCTGAAGCATTGTTCACTTCCAAATTCGCGACCAATAAATAGCACATAATTTATTTTGGATGTTATTGAAGATTTTCGTTGCCAAAAGAATGTTAAATGAATTTTTCGACAATAAGCAATTGGTCCTTCTGGTCAAAGTTCTTGTCTATTTTTGATATACTAAAATATCACGTAAAAATAGATTATTGAACGTAATTTACCAAAATTCTCTGGCTCAAACCAAAAATACTAACATTTTACCTGTTTTAATCCATCATCTTAAAAAACTATTTTTTACGTAAAAAAATTACATCATCGTTTGATTTCACAAAATAATAGATAATATATTTGTAATACAATTTGGGAGACGGGTATGGGTACCGCGGGAACCATTTATTGGATAAACAACTTGCAATAAGTCACCACAAGTGGTTTGCTACGTTTGGTGACTTACCGGGTTCTATGGGTGAGGTTTGTCTCGGTCTTGGCGGCAATTGCGTTTGCTTACCTACGGCGGGCCGGATTGGGAGAGTCTGGTTGAGAAAGACCTAACCTACACCTCTCTTGCTGGACTCTTTCATCCCATCGGCTTGCACCGCAGTGGGAAATGTACGTCCGTCAATCCTGGACAGATTGACCTCGAGATTTCTACCCATCCCTCATACCTTTTTCCTTCTCGGAACTTCTTTCTTTTCATAAAAGAACCTCCACACGGCATCCGCAATAATGACATAGGCCCTAATGGATTTTTTTCCTGAGGGCCTCCTGTGTAGAAGTAATTTAAAAAATCGGGTTTTTTGCCGTCTCTTTTTCCTTCAACGTCAACGTTTTCGAAATCGTTACATATCCATTATCAGAGCATATTACGTATTGTTGTGTAGATTGTAGCGAAGTGTGTGTTTAGGTATGCGGAAGTGATACTCTTAGTATAATAATTAGTCTAACTGATGTGGTTTTCGGGGGTTAGTTTTAGTGTAGTCATCAAGTACCGGGCACTAGCTTTGTATCTATAATATTTCTTCTTTCGTCAATTTTAAAGTTAAACTAAATGGTTTTTTTACCATCCTTGTTTCGTTGGAATTTCTCCGCCCTTTGCCCTTAACCCGAAGGTGCATAGGGTGCACATTATCATAATAGACCGGTGGGCGGGCCCCACCCATCTCATGCAAATATGATGACGGGCTCCTCTCACCCCCCTCCTCGCCCCCCTCACCCACTACTCCTTCAATCTCTCCGGTCCAGCCAGCAGCCAAGGCACCCGGCGTAACCGGCAATTCACTCGATTACTCCGCACCCACGCTGTCCGCTGATCGCCGGGTTGTGTTTGTGTACCAGCAATGAATACTGTACACAGATTCTAGATTTAGTCATCATAGTGGAATGGCAGGTAAAAATTAGATTTTATGGTTTCTGAAATCCATCAGTTTTGTAGAGCAGTATTTAGAAAACAGAGAATGGAATAAATCAACAAATTGTCCATGGGGCACCTTTTCCTTTCTTTCCTTTTTTCCTTTCTTTCCGTGTTTTCTTCTCTTAATGTTTACGTTTGTACTTTATTTTAGTTTTTATTTAAGCAGAAAACATACACAGAATGATAAAGGACGTATTTGATTTACTTTAACCAGTAATTCCTGACAATATTTGGAGCAAAATGAGATTTTTTATTCAATTTTTTTTTCTACAAAACGAAACAAAAAAAACCTTTTTGTTATCCCTGTTCACTCAGTCGAGTAACCGCCAAACCTGCTGATTTTTTTATGTTTTAAGTTGAAAAAAAAATCTAATATATCATCGGAGGAAGAGACTTCATTTATATTTTTTACTCCAAATAATGTCAGGAATCACTGGTTAAAGTAAGTCAAGTACGTCACTTAACACCCTGTAGTTTCCTATACAGACACAATAATTATTGTGAAAACAATTCGAAAACATTGGATAATTGGCCTGCATCCGAAAATGTCTCACATATATCAATGAAAAGTTGATAAATAATAAACACTTGCAATTTTTTTTTACCAATTTAGGAAAAAGGAAAAAAAATAAAAAATTGTGCTACACAAAAAAAAAAAATCTTTAAAGTAATTCGAATAGCTTATATACCTATTAGTCCAGTCAAGTTAAACATGAAAAGGGGGTCGTGCTTGCAAAAGGTCCGATCTTTCTGATTTTTTTATATGTTGTTAGGACCTAAACAAATATTAAAAAAACAGATTTGCAATTTCCAAAGTGCTGTGCGAGCGGCGGTGTACCCAAAAAACCATTAAATTTTCGGACTTTTTTCAGTTTTTGATCAATATCTTAGTGAAGGAAGGGTCTGACCGGTATAGTTGTTCAATACTATTTTAAAGTAGACTAAATTTGCTACAATTTGAAACCAAAAAAAGTTCTATACAGCAATTGGTTTTTAAGATACAGTTCTTCGAAAATCAACAATTTTTTCCAAAAAATGATTTTTTCTCGAAATGGTCACTTATTTTATGAAATATTTTCTAAAATACGATTCCCACCTCAAATATTATATGAAATAAAGTTGTAGTAAATTTAATTAGCTTTCATTTGAAACCAAATTGCTACCTGTAGGCCCAGCGGTTCTCTCAAAAATTGCAGATAACCAAAGTCAAAGTGGGTTTTGGGGGAAATGCAAATAAACTGACCCCACGTCTTTTTATGGCTTTACTTATCAAACAGTTACAATTTATTTATTTTTGTTATTGTTAACAAATTGTTTGATGGAAAAAGAATAAGATAATTTACCTATCGGGAATTACGTGATCATCAAACATTGTTTTATATACCTACATACTAAAATGCTTGTACAAACATCATGGTACCTACTATAAGGACAAATTAGATTTACTCAAAAAAGAAAACTAATATAAATCATGTAGGATTGTGTTTTGATGGCCAAATCATGTCATTCTTTTTATCTTAGATGGCACGGGCTTGGGCTCGCACGAAGATGGTGTCTCGAAGGCTGTGATGGACGCTGGGAGAGGCGTCCAGTCTGCAGTCGGGTCATCTTTATCGTGTACCATTCACAATTTGCCAGAGGACTGAGCACTGGAGTCCAGCCTTTCTGCATCTGCACAGCTCCCAGAGCACCCTTTCTTGCATTTACATGAAATTTTTTGCAGAAGTGCAGGAGGTGCGGGATTAACGGTGGTGGGGATGGGGGTGAGTCCCTGAGAAGACAGCTTCCACCCCAATCAGTGGGATTCTAGTTGACACACCTCTACTTCTGCACTTGGAGGAAGCACCTTGCTGCATGGTGGCCTGCGGCATATGACCTGTGGCAACGGGCGAGGTTTATGCTCGTTGAAGTGACAAACGTCTTATATCTCAGGAAATCCAAAGTATCCCTCGCGATGTCACCCCCATATGAAGCCACAAAGCACTTGATGTCTGCTTCTCTCACGGCTTTTGGGGTGGACGAAGAACGACCTCCACTTGCTCAGCAAGTGGTTCACTCTTGCTCAGGAGTGTGGTGATTTTGGTCTTTCCTTGGCCAAACGGTGCTGTGATAGTATCGCACCCGGTAAACGCTTGGGTGAATAGTATATAACGTCCCTGCACCCCTAGCACAATCGATCGATATAAAGTTACCGACCGATTGTCAGTAACTTCTCATCGTTCCCTAGGACAACTTTAGATCGCAAACGAATAGGTGACAGTGTACAATGACTACCATGCTAGCACCCCTGGTGGTTGTAGCAGGTCGTAGAGTAGTGACAGCAACCAGCTTCGCCCTTCGTGCTCTTCTGTACGTAGACTTTTGTCTCTTCAGCGCCTAAACCATTGAGCAGAACGAGCAGGTCGGCGTCTTCTCCCACTAAAGCGCCGTTTGTACTTCATTTGATTTGTACTTCACTGCTGGAGGTCACATTTTGAGCAGAAACATAGTTCTGCATACGTGGGATGTTTTTGTCTCGCATTACTGCTCTCTGGCGGGTCACGCATATAATGCCTTCCATCTCATGAAATGTGTTATCACCATCTAGGGTGTTAACGTTCACCTCCGTATTGTCAGAGACAAATAGGATAAAATCTTATTTTCCTATTGGTGGTGAGGATTCATCTCGAAAGATCGCCGAAGTTTCAAGCTGCACAGCTACTGAATAAGAACAGGATAACCCCAGCGCAGCGCACATATTTTCGGTAAAAGTAGATATTAATTCCAATCAGAAGGGAGGAAACAAAAGATCGAGTTCATACAGCACTATCAGAGCATGAGAAAATAACACACACTTCTTCTTCCATGTTTCAAGGAGGCCACGCATGTTTTTGAGAACAACAGTCTCAAAAAATAGCTGTACTGACTCAGGGGTGACAGAATCAACATTGTTGAAAAAATCCTCCGAGGTGGGACACTGACTGGTTTTATACACTTGTGTGCGGGTATCTTCTACGATGATTTCTGCTGCTGCCTTCACAACTCTCACCGCTCTTGCTGCGCACCGCCTTTTTGTTCCTTGTACCAATCATCATACAAAATTTTATTGCCGGTGTTTATGAAGCAGACGAGTGTCCCTTTGTTGGAGCTAAAACGTTATTGAAAGTAAGTTTTCGCTGTTCTGACATCAGGGATACAATCACCCCTAATTTGCTGCAGAAGGTGTGATAAATAAAAATGGCATTCATCACTGTTTTCCAATAAGTAATCGTACACATACTCCATCGCTTCTTCAGAATTACTGGCTGGACGATACCCTCTCTTATTCCCAGTAGCAGGTGGTAATCTTAATAGGCTCACGTAGCACAATCTGTGGGTTCCGTCTGCAGCAATCAGGTCGCCAATGGCGAGGAGGCGCTCCTCCAATCGTCACCTTGGCGTTTAGCTGTATCTAAAATAGTTTGCTTCATTCCCAACTTCTCAACTGTACGGACCACATTCCTTCTTGCCAAGGGCAGTTTGCTTTGTTACCCGAGAAATTATTCAGTGATAGCATCACCACACAAAATTCAAATCCCTCTCAAGGTAGGAGCCAGTTTACTTGATAATCTTGTCGATAAAGTCTTCGGTTGGGAAGCAGAATCCCTTCCTTCAACGTTACACACAGCTGTATATCTCTTCCTGGTTGAAATTTTAGAGGAAATTTTTATTTTATGTGAGACCACGTTTTTGACTCACTTCAATTAGTGTTCGAATTCCTCGTTCTTTGATGATTACAACAGGACCTGTATCGAGGTCCTCACGACACACAAAACACACGCTCGGACGGATAGACATTACGCAACACTCTGAGAGCTGCCCTGGAAGGGCCGGGTGCGGGTAAGGAGGTCAAGGGAGGGGACAACGAAAACACTTGGGGAAAATCCGTCCGTTATCTGCCATTTTTGAATTTTTGAGTGAACCGCTGGACCCACAGGTACCAATCTGGTCTCAAATGAAAGGTAATTAAATTTACTACAACTTCATTTCATATAATATTTGAGGTGGGAATCGTATTTTAGAAAATATTTCATAAAATAAGTGACCATTTCGAGAAAAAATCATTTTTTGGAAAAAATTGTTGATTTTCGAAGAACTGTATCTTAAAAACCAATTGCTGTATAGAACTTCTTTTGGTCTCAAATTGTAGCAAATTTAGTCTACTTTAAAAGAGTATTGAGCAACTATACCGGTCAGACCCTTCCTTCACTAAGATATTGATCAAAAACTGAAAAAAGTCCGAAAATTTAATGGTTTTTTGGGTACACCGCCGCTCGCACAGCACTTTGGAAATTGCAAATCTGTTTTTTTAATATTGGTATAGGTCCTAATAACATATAAAAAATTCAGAAAGATCGGACCTTTTGCAAGCACGGATGTACATCTTGACTGGACTATATGTGATTGCATGAAATATATGTTTTTCTTGGTTAGACATCTTCGGATCTTTCGATCACCAATGTGGTCAAATGTCCGAACGACCCTAGTTAAATTCTTCCCCCCCCCCCACTCTATTTTCCTTCATCCGTCAATTGATTTTGATTGATTGATATTGACAACCGTCCGTGGTCGAGTGGTAACAACACTTGACTCCCAATCGGAAGGTTGCGGGTTCGAACCCGGCGTGCGCAAATAAATTTTATTTGATTAATTTGTGTTATTTCACAATTAATTAATAAAAAATAATATATACTACATTTGCGGCACGTTCCAGAGTGGAAGATACTGTCAGTATCGCCCTGGTGTAAGACCACCATTCAGAATTGAGACGTTGCTTAATAATGGCTTTAGCCGTGTTTAGTGACTAGATCTGAATAGCCAGGTACTTTCCTACCTTCCTCTTCCCCATCTCCTTCCCTTCCCCACTTTCCTTCAGCCTCACAACATACCCCAATTGGGGATGCCATAGTCTCACTGGCTCCAGACGGGAGCAGTTGGGACTCTTGTGAGGTATTCTCTATAAAAAAAAAAAAAAAAAAAATCCTCTTAACATCCAACATCTTTGTAGTCTGTCTGGCTTCGGGCTACTGTTTCATTTCACACTTTTATAGGTAGATCTCCCTCTCATCTATAAGTAGGAATTCAAATAATGCACGATATCGCAATTCGCAATTATCGTCTCCAATTTCGCACGTACTAAACCATGGCTGGAATTTTAACTCGAATATCTTCACGATTCATGGCGTTGCAGATTCAGATCTCCCGAGTTCAACGTTCTGCTGTAATTTCCATCATTGAGACGCCCATTATTGTCATCAGTCGGAATTTGGCAATCGTGCCAAACGCATTTCATTTTGTATCAAAATCTCGATGTAATCTGATAAATTCTGACACGATTTGAGCTTTTTGTATTGACTTTTTGTATCTGCAAAATCAAAGATTGTGTTTTTGGATAGCAATTGTGTTGTTTACGTCTTCGTTTCGGTATGACGATATTATTTGGGTTTATTCGTGTCACGACTCCACGACACGCTTGGCTAAAGAAACCAAAAACTGATAATGTCCTTCGTCACTTTTTAGTCAACTTTGATTCGAAAAAGTAAAGGATGTGCGTGAAATAAATATAATGTGATCCATCCTCTTACCTGATTCTCGTGACTGTTTCGTTTGTAATGTAAAATGCAAAACCAATAATAGACACCGAGGACCAATAAATTACATGACCTAAAGTAAACAACTAGAAGAGACAACGTATCATCACAAAAATTACGACTGATGCATTCAGTTCATTTTTAAAAAATAGTCCCTACCTATCTATCTTAGTCTTTTTAAGACTTACATTCCCGAGTTAAAAAAAACCCTGATAATGTTTGAAAATATCCCACTACGATCACAGTAAGCGGTAAATGTTACTTGTTCTAAAGGTAGCAGCCGAGGAATTGAACCAGATGCGATACAACTCAGCCTCCCCGTCCGATTAGCACTGTTCTGATTTGAAACAAATAACTAATTTATAACGTATCCGACCAACTGTATGGATTAATTCGCCATGTCAGAGTAATATTTGCTGAAGCGTTATGTGAGATATCTTCTGCGGTTTGATCTACTGGATGGCGCATTAATGCTCTAATAATAATTTAGTTAAAATAATATTTTTAATATCAAACTATCTGCCTATATTACTTTTGGCTGACTAACTTTTTGGTACGTCCCTATCTACTAATATTTTTTGGTGTCGAAATTTTGTGTCGTCGGTTCCGGTCGAATAGATCGTAGTTGAATGTTGGCATTAATATAATTCCTTCAGTTACAGATGGTAAAAAATTACAATTTAACAAATCTCTTATCGATCACCTGTTAAGTTTTTATATATACATGATGTGTGTTACCTCTAAACTCTTCATGCTTTTCAAAATACGAGTTATGTTTTATTTAACTTAAGTTCTATTCGCATCACACTTATTTGCAATTATTAGATCTTTTAGCATGTCCAATTATTCCTTTAAGATGGGCGTGCAAAGTACTCCAATCTCTCTTAAAACTACCTCCGTCTGTCTGCAGCGCATTAATCTATAAATATGTTCTGTTAGTTAGCATTAAGTTTATAAGATAGACACGCCGCCATTATTTTTGTTGCCAGCTTTCGTTAACCATGGTGTCGAGGCAATCACAAATACCGTCCCATCCAATTATACCATCGTTTAAGCGTGTTATTGGAAGCGTGGAGGTGGGGAAAGAGATTAGAGTGTGTCGGAGAAGTTACAGAATGGTAAATTATGCAGACGTAGATCAATTTTCCATAATAGTAATGTGGAATAAGTTGGAACTCTAATAATTTTTCTGAGCTTTAGTGAGATGTTGACACAATTTATAACAATGGTGAAATTAAAGACTAATTTCTAAGATATTTATTTATCTTAAGTTAGCTCACATCTTCGTGTGTGCTAATATAAAAACATATGAACATTTACATCGTTTGGTAGATATAATCTTTCTTTAAATATTTTAGCATATTTAGTCACAAATAAATAAAAAGCATTAATATTTGAGGTAGACATACTTTGTTAATTCATTTTTAAACATTTTTAATATTTTCTATCTCAGCAATTTGATACGGGATTTTGATATTAAGTTGGACAGCCTGGTACATCATAGATCTGGGTGCTTGATTTTTTCTTGTTGGCAATCTAATTTGCTTTGAATGTCTCTGATTAGGAAGGTATATATCTATTAATGCTATTTGCATTGTCAGTTTCTCTCAGGGGTGCTTTCTAAGAGTAACTTATCCAGTTTTTTTTTATTGCATATTTAATCGAGAGATGAGAGATGAGGAAGAAGTCAAACACGAGAGGACTTTTAGGGAATATTTTAAGTATTTGGCCAGTATTCAAGATGTATGTATACCTACCTATTCATTCAATCAAACTCAAAATTTTTCGTGGTTCAAATTCAAATATAATCCCAGTATTTTTTTCCAGTATGTGGTTTGTTAATGACGCTCTAAAAACTCATACAATACTGACTTGACTACCTTTGTCTTTAACTAGCTGGAACGCAAAGTTCAATTTGATTCAGTGTTCATACACATCATGGTGACAGTTATTATATCAGATTTGCATCAGCATTGGACAGTGTGGGAAGACTATTGATGTTAGTTTGTCGCCATATTTCGTGGTAATACTATTATGTTAGAGTACCAGTACGTGGTGGTAACTGGTAACACTCCGTGATTGATTGCCCGTGATGTGTACAGTATCCCGTATCGGTTTATTGGTCGGTAAACCGCCGGTATTTGATGTTTATTTACCCTTCATGTGGGTAGACTTTGCCTATTATTTTATTGGACACAAACCAACAAAAACTTCTAAATGATTAGCTATCAAATTTTCAGTGTTTTTCTTTATGGAATTTCTAGCTCAACTAAGTCACTTTCTTCATGAACTTATGCATCAATGATATACGTGCAGAAGTTAAAAAAATACCTGCTATCTATTTTTCAATATTTTGCAATCGTCGAAAGAAAATTTACAAGTACTGGCAGATAAACAACATTTTCAACGTGATACATGAAAATATTACAAGTACTTTCAGATAAACAACATTTTCAATGTGATAAATAATAATATTACAAGTACTGGCAGATAAACAACAACAACGGGTGGAACCAGCAACCAATACATGAAAATATTACAAGTACTGGCAGATAAACAACATTTTCAACGGGTGGAACCAGCAACCAATACAAATGTTTATTCAACTGACCATGTTTGTTAAAGTCAACAGATTTTTCTCCAACTTTGCGCGTGACGGGTTAAGATTAAGATTAAGTCAGTGCGTTTGCGGTGGGATCTATTTTGGTTACATAATGATCACCTCTGATGGGGAGAGCGTCGAATAATAAACAGCAAGTCAAGTGTGAACTAAATGCTCAAACGAAGTGTTCAAAGTTAACCACTGGATATGGTGTGCCCGATGTTCATACCTCGTACACTCTGTTTTGGTTATGTCCAGGGGCCCTATTCCTGACTCAGGGCCACTCGCAAGCGCATGAGAAAGTACGTACATCGATCGTCGTGCGTATTCCTGAGTTTCATACTTACACGCAAAACGTCAACAGTCAATCGAGCCCGGCAACGACTAGTCGGAACCAGTCGTTGCAACTCGCGGACAATGGAGCTGTCAAACTGCAGTACATTTCTCGCGCGCATTTTCAAAGGACGGTGTGTTTTTGAGTCAGTGTTGTGACAAATTTTATATAATGGCGAATTTACCAGCGATTTTTGCTGCAGTACAAAATGTGGAGCAAGCTGCTTTGAGACCGACAAGAAGTTTTCGCCAGAGGGTTGATTTGTTCGCTGACGAAAACTTCGAAAAGTATAGACAATATTCTCACGATTACCAATACAACAATCTCGTCGACCACACGCAACTCCAGAATACGTAAAATCAGATCATTCGTAAAAGTTTGTAGAGACGACGAAAAATTTTTCGGTCGCAGATTGCGCATAACAGTTAACTGTTGGTCGTTGCTCCAGAATCGGTGCCCTGACCTTATGTACTGTGAGCTAACTCTAGTTTTGAACTAATCAGGTACTTGGGGAATGAGATCTTTGCTATGAACGAATCGGTACTTGGGGAATGAGATCTTTGCTCTGGGATTTAGTTTCGTGGAAGTGTACAGAAAATTGATTTGACCAGAATTCCACAAGGTTCATAGGAGGTGCCACTATTAGATAATTTTTTTTTATTAATTGAAGTTATTTTTACACTTGTGCGTGGCTTGAAGTAAAGTGAAGTGGAATATTCAGAAAAACCCAGATGCCCTACCCTGTCTCGTAAATTGTAATGTAAACACAAGAAAACCAATTTCACTGGAGTAATTCTGTGAAATTTACTTCCACTAAATCTTGTGCCGTTGGACTTACATGGCGTTCCTGACATTGTGTGGTCAATTTATTGGGTTGTTTTAATGATTTTTTTTCGGTGGACAGGGTTAATTAATTACTTAACTACTAGCAAATGAACGTCGAGCTTTTTTTTCTTAAATGTAGTGAACAAGGGATTATCTTGTCTTGTTTCACGTTTGTAATATTTTATTTTTATACTGAGGACGGGCTGTACCACAGAAATTCAAATGTAAGTGTAATAATTTTAATGTCCATAGAGCGCTATTTTATTTTTTAGACATTTGAAAGATCCCCGTTAAATGCCGATTCTTTTTTATTAAATAAAACATACAACTAAGTTGCACTCCCATGAGTTATCAAAACTCATTAAGTCCATTTCAACTTTTGAACAAATTGTGATCATCAGAAAAGGACAACTGTCATGTTAAGTTTGTTACCGTATTACAATTTAATAGAATGCCGAAACCCACCATTTAGCATTTAAAGGGGACCTTTCAAATTTCAACAAACAAAATTGCGCTGAAGGGTCAGTTGAAGCTCATGTCAGATTTTGATAAGGATTACTTATGTTATAACTTTTTCGTAAAATTTGGAGATAGATATATACAGAATCATTAATTTCCTTTTAAAAAAAATTATGGCGTGCTGAAAGCAATGTCATAAATACAATAATTACGATGCTGATTTTATGATTAGCAATTTAACATAGCTTTATGGTCCTTATTTTATAGTTGATGACGGCTGATTAATGCCACAATCCCATGCTGCGGGGTCATTACAATCTGTCAGGATAATGCCCGACGGTTTATTTGATCATCACTTCAATGATCTATGCATAAGTATGATATTTATTACAATTATTAGAGATTACTTGATTGCCTGGAGGAACTAATGAAATATTAAAGTAATTATTGCGCATCCGTACGTGATAAGGTGAATGAGCATTAAATGGGAGAGAATTAATCAATAAATAATACATTGGTACTAACCGGAATTTAAATGATACATTATTTTTTCACCTCTAGGTTGAATGTGGCGTTAGTCGTGTGTGAACTAAAATTAAAAATTTCAATGGGTGCGATTTGAGATTTTTAAGGTCAAAAAAAATATATTTTTGGGGTTTTATGCAGTGCTGCGCTACTTCCTTCTTTAGCCAACGTTTCAGACACACAATCAGAGCAGATGTGTAATCGAATATTGTGGTTAAGTGTGTAGATTTAGATGTAATGCTACCATGTTACCAGCTCCACTTCCTTACGAGCTAGTACCCACTATAAGGCTAGCTTTAAACTTATAAGTTTTTCATAAGTTTACGACTTCTGGCCAATGGGCACATAGGATTTTCAAAATGCAATATGCCCATTGGCCAGAAGTCGTAAATTTACGAAAAAACTAACAAGTGTAAAGTTAGCCTTAGAGTATAATTTAAAATGGTTTTCTGCATTTAGTTTTGATGTAGCCGTCAATTGCCGGATATCAAGAACTATTGAGCTTAGCCCCGTCGTATTTATAAATATTAATGGGTATTTGTGAATTTCAATCAAAATTTAAAAGTTCAACTTTTAACGCATATAACCAAAATTATACTTAAACAATTTGTTACTTTTGACAGAATTTCATTTACCAATTTTTTTTAGTTAATCAGTAAAACAATTAATTATTAACATTTTTCGTTTGAAAACAGCTGAGGTTTGAAAATCATGTTTGACGCACTTAAACGATTAAAAAATTCAAGCAATCAACGCCATATATATATTTATGTTTATTTACTAGCCTAACATACCTGCGGTTGTGTATGGTGGCTGCACGATAATGTGTCATTTTCCGACTTGCATGATAATTCTTAGTATATTTTTTTTTTCTTTCTTAATTTTATCCAGGTCTCCAAGACCTGAGATAGTCGTTAATTATGCAGTACGTCGAAAACAGCTTTTGATTATCCTGGTTATAAATACCAAACCTAACTTCTTAACTATACATCATAAAATCAGCACTCATTATTGACAAGAAAATATTTTTGCCGTTTGCTTAGATAGAAAAAGATTTTGAAAACTATGACGAAGTTGGGTTACGATTTTTTCCAAAAAAAAATCCGCAAACTCTCTTGTATCCGAAACTATTTACAAATTACAGCTTCAGTGGCGCTTATAATGGACTGTAAATATTAAAAATTAAACGAGACGAAATCGTTTTGGTTGGAATTAGGTGAAGGTTTGTATAAAAGGAAATGGGGATGTCCAATCACTTACCACCGTATCTCTGCGAAGGAGCACACATTGCAATAACAATATAATGTGATATAGCTTCACCGTGATACTTCGAGGCAATTATCGCTACAACAAAGCGAATGAGTACAAAATGATATAATATACTTTCAAAGTTGTCAAATTCCTTCTTTTTACATAAAAACGAGATTAGAAACACGAAAAATACCAACAAATTGCTTCAAAGGTAGTCCCAATCATTCTTCTGTTTTCAAAACAAAACATTTTTAATGCCATTTTTTCAACTTTCAAATACTGTTCCAGGAAGATGATGAGGTTAGGAAGAGGTAGGAACTGGATAAACGACATCCCGGTAGAAACTAAACATAATTATTATTAATATTATTAAACTCTAAATTCGATTGTTGTGAACTCCTGCATTTAAGAAGTCTACATGTACCTACAAGAACTACTAGACAAACACTAACATTTTACAAACACATCTCATTCCAACTAATTTGCTTTCCCCAATACAACGTTTACATAGCCTTGGTTACAATATTGATGTATTTGACAATACTTTGAACTTGGCAAACTTCAAACGCCGTATGTGCGAACTATTTCTAGCTTCTTCATAAACTATTGTGAACACCAATTTTATACGTTTTTTATTAATATTATTGTTGATTTAGAGGATAATTGCAGACCTATTTTTACTTCACTTATATTCTAAATTACCTACATTTTGTTAACTCATATATTTTATGTACCTATAATCTAAATTTTGTTTCCTATATTTTGTCTACTCGTATTTTCACTGTAATTAATAAATAAAATGTTTTGCTTTATATGTAAAAGCCCTATGGGCGTTTAAATAAAAAAAATAACAGAAAATAATAATCTCATTTCGAAATCAAACACTCTTGAATTTTTTGTTGAAATATGTATGTTTAATCGAAACGCTTTATCATAATATAAAAGATAAATCACGTAAATGGAATAAACGTAATTGTTTTTAGAAAAATATATATTTACTTCCAATGATGCAGAATAGTGTCAGATGTTACATTTAAAAATAGGAGCAGCATTTCTTTCTAATGATGAACCTAATGAGAAGTCAAGTGCCGCGGGTGAAATCTTGCAGAACACTTCTGTTGGATAGAAATATATTTTGTATGGAGAAAGAGGTAATAAGTAATAACCAATGGCCGGTCTCTGAGAATAGGCGTTGAGCAAGATGAATTATTATCAATGGAAAAGTCATGATTAATGTTCGAAAGCTTTTAATAAATTCTTACAAGATTAACCTGAAAACCTTCTTGCTGAAAGTACTATGGACTATAGCAGCGGCTAATCAAATAAGTAACCATCACACAGATTCCACAACAGAGAGGATTTGATGCCAATCAGGCATATATTTCTTGGTTTAATCTATTATTTTCTTTTGGTTCTTGACATTTTTGGAGATTTACAGTATTCCTGAATGCTTATTTCTTACACATAGTCGATCATCCTGAAATCAAAAACCAACTACACATAACTTTTTCATAATATTTCAGAAGGCGTGCAAAAAATACAATAACATATTTTCAGACGCTGATATTTTCCATTTAAGGGGAAAGTCTGGTCGAGCCGATCCAAAAAATCGACTTTTATTTGGTTATCTAAAAATCTTTGTTTACATGTAAAGAATAGGTACATTCCCAAAGTTATGGCATCAAAATCGACATTTAAATATAGTTAGGAGCGGTGCGCGCCAAGCAGGAAGGCGGATAACGAAGAAATCCGTTACAAGCGAAAACTTTTAACGCGTTTTTCTCAAAACTACCTTTTTCAAGTTGGTTCACTTTTCAATGTTTAAATAAAAGAAAATTAAATTGTTATGCGGATGAAGCTTGAATTACTCAAAATTATTATTTAGGAAAAAGTATTGCTAAATTAAGGCTGATTTTTTTCGTCAATTTTCATTTTATGTCCGCCATTTCTGCTATCAACATTTTTTTTGCAAACTGAGGTTAATGCGCATGCGACATTCATACTATACGGATTTTTTTTTAAATTTCTTGTTTCAGATAATTTCCAAGGACTCCAGGATTCCAACCGATTTGGTCAGACCCTCCGCTTGCGGCCGCTGTAACTATATGTATATTATAAATATTCAAGTCAATTTCTCAAAGTGTTTTTTTCTTGTTCAAATGGACTTTTATATGTAACAAAAGTGTCGTGAACGAAAATAAATTATAGGTTTCTTTGAAAAAAACGCATTGGAAAAAACACTCGGCTGGACCAGAGTCCCCCTTTAGTCAATTTAGTAAAAATTAAATCAAAAGGTTAAATCCTAACTCCCTACTCCTGCTGTCTGTAAAATCTTTAAGGACCAGTTGTTTCGGAAAATTTGACGTTAGATTTTCCTTCAAATCGTCAATCACCGCAAAATTGGGTTGTTTCAACCTCCGTCAGACGAAATTTCAACGAAAATTCCATACAAATGTGATTGGACATCACCTTAATGTGATCAGCCGAGTTCGAACCATTAAGCTTGACATGCGCAGACGTCAATATTGTGATCTGACAGGTCGTGGCGGGAATGTCTGTAATATTTTTAACTAAATATGGCTGGACAATTTTTGTACATAACGTAAAGAATGCACAATGGTTAAAACTTCAGAAGTTAGATATCCTCTCAAAGTAATTCTCTATAAGAAGTTAGATATCCTCTCAAAGTATATAGTTGTCGATAATCGTCAGTTTCAGAGATTGAAAATGACGTAAAAACTGGCGAAAACATTGAACAAAATAAAAGTTTTCTCTTATTGACCGATGGTATCACAATAATTGTCAACTGTAATACTTACATTATGAATCTACAATATATAAGAAACCTCTTTTTTTTGATTGACATATCCCCGTCAAATTATTTTACTGATTATTTACCTTGAAACCACGGAGCTGCATGGAGCTATAGGTTCATGTACATGGATACAACTGAGGAACTCCCGATTTCGTACAAGATACGAAATTAATAGTATTTTATAATAAAAATCCTTTTGTGCTCAATATATATCTTTATTCAAATGTTTATTTATACACGTAAAACTTCCTCGTCATAAAAGTTATAAGAATAAGTACACGTATATATAAGTCAGTATTTGTACACAGTTGTATGTGGGTAAAAAAAACTGTTTATTCATTTCACTTGTATGTTTAATTGGCGACTTAAGAACAATGTTAAAATTATCTGTTCGTGATTATTGCTCCTTTGTACCCATATCTTTCGCATGAGATAAGTTGGTTTCTGTTTGGAGATAGCCTTTATCCAAAACACAGACTTGTCATAATTTCAGTTGCAATCCTCCATTATATATTTCTTTCCCATACTGCAATGCTGCTAAAACAAGTATCAATATTATAACATATTTTACTTCATCCGTTGGTACCTGATAAGTAAAACAGACAAACTTAATATTATATCAAATAATAACAATAAATGAGATGTCCGTCATTCATTGTTAATAATGTTAGTTGCAAATATAGTTATACGATTGTAGGATACCAAATAAACTTTAGTAGATACGTAATTATCGGAATTCGGACTTAAAAAATACTCATTATTAATAATACAAGTAACCTCTAATGTACGACGTTTTATGTTGTTAAACGTAGCTTGTAAATATGGGCACGTTGAATTCATTTTCCATATATTTTTATGTTTTCTTTAGCACTTTTCCCACGTTGCTTTCAGGTTACATCTCTGAAGTGGTCACATTCCGGAAAATCGGTCTAAAATTAAATAATATACAAATAATACGATTGAACGTTACCATATTAACTTTACTATGTATGTAATTGACTGAATACGAATAAAAACAACACTCATTCTCAATCATTTACGTTTTATATCGTAGAAAAATATTCCAACCGCAACGAAATAAAATAGCGGTAAAATCCTGACGGCCGTGGTCGGCGTGCGCATGCGCATCCATAGAAATTTTATAAGTGTTGCCATCATAAAAATATCTCGGTCTTCGAAATAAATAATTCTGCGGAATAAATGCAGGATTCGGCGGGGAACACTCAGTGAAATTTTCAACGTGGATTGGAGTGTGATCGGAGTTGAAACAACCCATTTGGTATTTGAAATGATGGAAGACGTGATTGCCAATCTAGTTTGAAGTGAATTAAAAGAATATTTTCATTATTTGAAACAACTGCTCCTAAGTAATATTTAAGCAAGACAAAGTGATTGACTGTATCTCCCTGAAGGAGCACACAACACAATCACAATATAAGTTATATAGTTCCACCGCGATACCTTGATGTAATTATCGCCACAACAAAACGAAAGAAAAAACGATATTATATTCTTCCAAGATGGTCAAATTCCATATTTTTACTTAAAAACGAGATTTACAACACGAAAAACAAAAACAACTTGTTTCCAAGGTAGTTCCAAACCTTCTTCTGTTTAAAAAAAAAAGCACTCGGATTTGCACTATTTTTTTGCCATTATTATTAATTTTAAATACTTTCCAGAAGGAAAGGTGACGGTTAGGGAGGGGTAGGAACTGGATAAACGACATCCTGGTAGGAACTAAGCATATTCTCATTTCAAAACCCATCAGTCCCTATCTTACTATTTTTCATTGGCTCTTCATTCTTTTTTCGATTTTCTCATTTATATCTAATAATTATTCAGTCCTACGTGGTTTTCACGCCTCAAAACAGAATACATAATTTCTAATTAAACATTGAAAAGCTGTAATAGAATAATAACGAATGTTATCTTTTATTACCGAAATTATTTTTTCTTGGCGGTGTTCATTATTTTGGCAGCAATTATTGGATCTTTATCTATTACAAAAATCATACATAAAATTAGGTCGTTAATTCTTTGTAGTAATGACAAAAATTTACGTAATATTTTTCGACATTAAATTCATACCAATGTTTATTTGCCCAAGTATGTCTAAATTTAATACTTAATATGAAAATTACTTGTGAATGAGTGGTTAAGATATAACTGAGATAGTATTAAATTTCAAACCAGCTTAATAACTTACTTACACCTTACAGAATCACAGGTGTCCTGTATAAATGTATCAGGAACATTATCATTAACATTTTATGAAGATAAAACAAAACGGTGTTTATTTAAGACTATCGATATGTTTTCAACAAGGATATTATTGAAGAATTGGAAAGGATTTAAAAATAAATTACAGTGATTATTTTGTCATTGATGTGTTTACCAAAATGATTTATTTATTTAATTTCCAATAAAGGTACGCAGATAAAGTATTTGCGTAACGTTCCATTGACCACCATTCAGAATTTGAATGTTGTTTGAAATGGTTTTAGCCTCGATTCGTGACTAGATCTGAATAGTCAGGTTCTTCCCCACCTTCCTTCTTCCCATTTTCTTCCCCTCCTCACTTATCTTCAGCCCCACAACATACCCCAATTGGGGATGCCATAGTCTCACTGGCTCCAGGCATTTGGGATTATTTATATAAAAACATTCAAAAGATACTGCGGGTATAATAATATAAAAAGTAAGGAATCGACAAAAACCTGAGACCCAGCGCAAAAAAGTCCCTACCCAATAGCTGCCCTGCAAAACCGTAGTGAACTTTTCTTTTTTGCACCGGATCTTTTTTGTAGATTCCTTTTGCGTATACATTCGCGTTATTGCGGTTGCTTCGTTTCTTTCCGCAATTCGTGGTTAAACTCGTAGGTTTGGATCGCGTGTGGAAGCGCAGATTAACCGTTACCGAGCCAGTGGGACGATGGCTAGGTTAAACTAAAAAAAGGCAAGCTAATAGATATAATAATAATAATAACATTACATTTATATAGCGCAGTTTTGTGTGATTTCACTTCAAGTGCGCAATGTACTATCTAGTATAGTATCTACTATGTTTGTGACTTGATACTATGTTTCTGTGAGGGAACCGAATCCGCAATCTTACATCAAAAAAGCAAATGTATTAACCAGTACACTACGGAAGTATTCAGAATTAAGGGGAACCAATACGTAAAATTCGATAAACGAAATCATACATTGCTTACACACACCATTAAACTCCTATTTGGATTTATAAAAAAAAAGTCAAAATGCGTGATTTGTTTGATTTTGTGAAGTTAATGCACAAATATTTAATAATTTTCGATCAGAGACTTAAAACTATAATTTTACACATTGTACATATAACAAAACAATATCAGAAAAGCGATTCGTAAGCAGGAGATTTTACACTTAAAAACTTTTTTTACGTTTGATATTTTATGTTTTTCGAGGCTTACAAAATGCCGAAGCATAGCTAAGTTCTACTTGCAGTATTTAATTAAAGCATATAGGTGCCTACATCAAATAAAAAAACACGTAACTGTCATATTTTTTCTCGTACATATTTGTATGTCGTCTCTCAGTATAGTATATCAAAGACAACAAATAATATCAACATAAAATAAGAAGTCAATAAATTCCATTATTTTTACAAACAGGAATACATTTTGAAAAGCATTCACCAGCCATTCATAGCACAAGAGATGTTGCACCGAGCAAACATAGATGAGGTACATATTATATCAATTCCAAACAAAGAGCTGCTTTATGTGTGGAATTCTTGTAGAATTCTTCATGCAGTTGGTGCTGAACACTTCACCTTGCCGGAGATTACCATTTACCATTCCTCAAAGGGCCGTTGTCTTCCCATGGCATAGCGGCAGTCCGTCAGCAACACTTGAAAGATATTCGGGATGTGAACTGTGAGTCCAACAATCGAACATTGCTGCAAGTATTGTATTTCGCATGTATAACCAGTGCATAGTCGCGAAATGAAATTCTTAACTTTAACATTTATAATGTCTACCGTACATTGATTTGGTACCTAGTACCTACACAGTAAGATTGTTTTAATATGTAATTATGTACATTTCTTAAGGAATAATATGAACTAAACCTGTCAATTTGTCTGTCCTGGAACGGGAAACTTTCCTAGTTGGACAGGCAAAGCTTCCCAATATGTAAATTGTACGTTCTTTTGTATCTATCTATAATAAATAAATATATAAAAACAAATATTACACTTACATCCACTTTAATTTATTGACCGTAACCGATTTCACCTTGTTAGATAGTGACGCGGTCGGCCAAGCGAAGCAGACGCTTTTTAGAAGATCCTGTGTGTTTAACCCTTTTATGTGGTTTAACTTGCTGATAGATTCCTGAAAAGTGTTAAATACACGTGTTTTACATAGTGCGTATCTTGTCACATCGCGAAATGTACGTAGTGTTTGTCGTTTGGCCGCAATTTGCAATTGTTTGAAAGTTTTAATCCGATTAAAAGTTAGCAAGTGATCGACATGGACACAAACACAACACGAAGACATCCAATAAGATAAGATTTACTCATATTACAGTTTTGTTTATGGCTTGACGTTTTGTTTATTTTAACATAATTATGTTCCCATCTCCACGGTCTGTAACAGCGGTGTTCAACTATTGTACAACTGCTGGGCCACAACTGGCCCGAATTTTAGCTATTTTTCATTTAGCATTTACTACTCCTGGTAAGAAAAGGTTGGGAGGCACTGAACTCGGATTGAATGGCGTTGATTGATATGGGTAGTGTTCAGAGTTCGTCATATTTAATGACGTTTTTTGACTCATACTCACCGTACTTGACGTACAAGGGGACAAAGGATCTTGGCAGTATTATTTTGTTAAATGTATATCTTAATTTCAATTTAATTTCTTCATGTTCACCTAATTTTACTAATTGTTTATTTTCAGTCGGTTTTAATTTTTTCTATTCAGTTTAATTTCGGCATTTTTAGTGTATTTCAGAAGTTATTCCTTTCTCTGTGTACATATATATCCGTGTACGTGTTCAAACATACATGGGATTTGAATAGTGATACGAAAATACGCATTATGAGCTAATAAGTGCCAAGAAGAGACAACAAGGGTCGGTAAGCAGTTAGAAGATTCAAGAAGAGCCTGGAGGAGACAAGACAAGCTAAGAAGGGTGAGATGATGGATTGAGACAAGATGAGCTAAGGAGAGACCAGAAGAGCCGAGAAGAGACGATAATATCTAATAAGAGGCAAGAAAATACAAGTAGAGTCAAGAAGAGACGAGAAGATCCAAGAAGTTACATAAGAGAGGAAGAATAGAAGAGACATAAGAGACAAAAAGTGGCAAGAAGATACAAACAGAGCCCGGAAGAGATGATAAGAATCAAGTAAAAGACAAGAAGAAGCAAGAAGAGCCAAGAAGAGAGAAGGGTTTATCCAAGAGGTGGCAAGAAGAGACAAGTAGAGGCAAGAAGAGACGAAAAGATCCAAGATGCATTAAGAGCCAAGAAGAGAGATGGGTTGATCCAAGAGGTGGCAAGAAGAGACAAGTAGAGGCAAGAAGAGATGAGAAGATCCAAGATGCATGAAGAGCCAAGAAGAGACATTAAGATATAATAAATAGCAGGAAGAGCCAAGCAGAGCCCACATGAGATGATAAGAATTAAGAAGAGGCAAGAAGAGACAAGAATAAGTAAAAAGGGCTAAGGAGAGACGAAAGGATCCCAGAAGAGACAAGAAGAAGCAAGAATAGAAAAGAAGATACAAGAAAAACTACGAAGGGACAGGAAGATCCAAGAAGAGCCGAGAAGAGGCAAGAAGAAGGAAGACATAAAGAAAGGAAATACAAAATCATAACGCTCAATCCATTCCTTTCTTCCTGCCCATCCTAAATTCCAATATTGGCTTATTAGGTTGCCATGTATACCGGTCGATTAAACTCCAACTTCCTTCCTATCCTCAGAGCACTTGTTCCTAGTCCTAACAAATCAGTGCCCCCTGGTGTACCGGTCTCACCGGGACAGGATTGCTCCTGGCTGGGGTGGTACAATCGTATCGTATCGTATCGTATCGTAACCGATTTCACCTTGTTAAAGTCATCTTCAGACAGGTGTAAATTATTCTTAACCCCCCAATCCTCGAGCTTATTGACTATTATATCTCTTAATTACCCTGTCAAATGCCGCAGAATTCTTGAGTATTTCCGCATCGTAATAAAATCAAAATAATCGAATATTTCTAAACGTATCCAAAAACTAAAAACTGTTTAAGAAAGGTGATTAAATAATTATATTATTACAAGTAAACAATTTAATTTAGAAATATTAGATTTTTTAATGTACACATGAAAAAGTTTTGAAAATGGCTCACCTGACGTACTTTTCTTCAAAAACAGAACTAAAATAACTGGTAATGAATAAACAAGCACTTTATTCTAAATTCGAATGTATAATGAACATTAGTTTCACCTCACTTTTTTATCGTTTTATACAAAAATAATTATAAAAAAAATTCTCGTTCGAGAGTGTTTGAGATTTTGTTCGGGATTTTAATGTGCTCTTAATTATTCGTCTTGTAAATTTTAATTTAATTATTAAAATTAATAAACATTGAAAAACATTTTAGAACACCAGGGGCGATACTGAGAGTATCTTCCAATCGGTAGCGTGCCGTAAATATACCTTATATTATTTTTAATTATTAAATTGTGAAATTACACAAATCAATCAAATAAAATTAATTTGCGCACGCCGGGATTTGAACCCGCGACCTTCAGATTAAATGAGAACCTTACCCCTTGACTACGGAGGCCGTCAAAATATATAAGTATATCGGCCAATTTAAATCACCTTTTGACTTGACCACAGGTGACAATGGCAAAATTGTTACTTTTATTTTTATGATAACGATATGTGGGTAATGTAAGTTGCGAGGTCAGTTTGTATAATGCAATGTAGTGGCATTTGTATTTTTAATGGTATTATGCGTTCTTAGTACTTTCTTATGCAGTCTTATTAGGCTTGAACACCGTGATGTTGTTTGATTGATTGATTTGAAACATCGATTATGTGCAACAACTGAAAGATGAGAAAGATGAGGAAGAATAATTATTTAGTAAATATCACTGCATTCTCGATGATGCAGAAAAGAGTTTCGGACAAGTAACAAACTTCTGTAGTTAAATCGCCAGTAGCGTAGCGACTATAGCGCCAAGCTGAGTTTGGCGACTTAGCAGGGGTGCCCTGGTTTGTCTAGTTCTTGGCGGCAAATGAGTTTGCCCATCTACTTCGTGGCGGGCCGGATGAGGATGAGGCTGAGGTAGACCTCTATAGCCAGACTCTTTCGACCCATCGCCTTGCAACGCAGTGGGAGGGTTGGATTCATACGTCAGTCACTCCTGAACAAATTGACCCCAGATTCATACCGGCCTCTCATCCCTTTTTTCTTCCCAGAACTTGCTCTCCTTCCTTTCCATGAAAGAACCCTGCTTGAATAACTAATTTAAGAAAATCATTTTGTTTTGCTGAATTACACTTTTTTTTTTAAGTAAAAAGAAATTTACATTTCGCTTTCTTAACTTAAATACAAAGTAGTAAAATTAATACTTCAATGAAATAATAGTATAACGGCCTCCGTGGTACAGGGGCAAAGCTCTCGACTACGAATCCGGTTGTCGTGGGTTTAAATCCCAACTTGTGCAATTAAATTTTATTCAAAATAATATTAATATATTTTCGGTAGGTTCCAGAGTGGAAGATACTATCAGAATCCCCCTGATGAAAGGCGACCATTCGCAATTGAATAGTTTCTTGAAATGGTTTTTGCCGTGCTTGATTACCAGATCTGAATAGCCAGGTACACGCCCACTTTCCTCTTTCCCATCACTTTCCCCTCCCCACTATCTTCAGCTTCACAATATATTCACGTAAAATTAAAAATGTATTTTTAATTGGGAATTCTAAAGAAACCTGATATTATGAGAAGAGTATATGCGATTATTTTAATGTCGATCGAATATTAATTTAACTTTACTTTAATGTAACTCATCCGTAGTCGTTCGAATTCCACACAGCTATTAATTTTGTCATAGCATTTTATTTCTTAGCCAATCGGAATCAAAAGCATCGGTCTCTTACGCTAACAATTTACTAAACAGCTCAAAGATTACCAAGTTAATGTAGTTTAAATAGTGGCATTTTTTAATTTTTTATTATTAAGTATTTAAAATCAAATTACAAGTAGCTCCTGTAATACCTAACCAAATGACGATTATACTCTTATTTAAAAAAAATATATGACATCTTAAAGCTAGTGCCACACAGCGTTAAGACGATAGACTTCGCTTTTCGGCCCATACAAAAAGGACGCCTGGGAAAAAACACTTTTCTGCATCGAAAATTACACGAAATGAATATTTTTTTATAATATTGCCTTATAGAAGACGAAAACTATGTCGGTAAGTATTAACGTAAATATTTACTGTCGAACATGTATAATTTATCGTAAAATATTATTTAAGGAAAAAGTGCTGCTAACTCAATTCTTATAAAGAATTACAAAATTAAAATATACCGACACAGCTTCTTCTTTGAAAGACATTTTTTTTATTTTTAAATTACAATTTCGTGAAAGTTTGGGTGTAGAGAACTGTTTTCTCCCGAAACCCTTTTTCGTGCGATTTCTGCATGTAGGTAAATATGAGAGTTTACGGGAGTTTGTACTAATCGCAAGTTTCGCTTTCGCATGTATCGTAAGTGTGTGTTATCTTGTTTAGAGCGGGACAGAATAACAGACAAATATACGTAACAATACGTAGACGTTCCGCGTGTGGTGTAATGTCTAAATATGCCAAAATACGCCAAACTAAATAACGCCAGCGCTTTAACGCTGTGTGTGTCACAAGTGTAAATCTTACTTTGTATTTTTTGGTTTCCCCGGGGTCTGCAAATTAGTAGCTACGCCCTTGAAAATTGTTATGTGCTGAATCAAGAATATTATGACATGACCATCTTTGATATAATACTGATTGTGCAAATAATGAACATTGATGAGGACGCGGAACGGGATATTATGCAGCCGTCGTAGATCATTGGATTGCCGGACAAAATTATATGATTAAAGATAACGACATTATAATGCAATGGAAAATTACGACGGAAGTTAATCGATCAAACCTCAGCTGGGAACCTATCACGCTGGAAATCTAACATTTATTCATATTTTACAATTATATTTACATTTCATCGTTAATTTATCGACATTGAAAACATGTGCTTCTATTTACACACACGTTTCTTAGCTGTAGAATGCATTTTACAACTTGTGGTTTTTGGAATTGATTTTTTATAATATATTAGCGTAGATCACGGAATATTAAATTAATAAGGAAATAATGCTTTCTTGTAAATGGAAAAAGCGACCTTTGAAAAATCACGAAATCTGACTTTATTTATCAAGTTAATTCGTCAATTTAACCAAAAAAATGTGAATTTTAAATATACAATTAAAATAATTTTCTGAAAAAATAAATTATATTATAATATGTAGGTACTATAACGCTTGTCTGAATTCTTGACACTTCAATTAATTTAAGACATTTATTTATTTTATTTATTAATTTTGTTATAACAAAAATACATTTACATTGTATTGACATTCTGACTGTCCAACTAGGTAGATTTCCCGTTCTAGGACAGTAAAATTTACAGGTATCGTATTTTTGGATACAAGAAAAACAGTAAAAGAAAATAAAAGATAACAAAAATTTTGGATCAAAAGAAATATTAGATATAAGGAATTTTTAAGGCGCTGGTAGTACATAATTATAGGATAGCTTTTTTAATAGCGTTTCTGGCCTAAAATTTGTAACCATTTTGTTATTTTTGGATAAATAAGACAAATAAATTTATTTTCTGAAAAAATATTTTATTTTAAATAGATACTTTTTACCTCTTGGCTTTGGCGTTGACCCGTGAAAAATCACGTGACATTCTGAAATCTTGAAATATCAGTTAAAATGTTGAAAATTACATTCGCGTTTAACTATGGGTAATGGGTAGGTACCTACTTTATCTTTTCTGCATTCCTGAAGGATCGGTTCTAATTTTGAAAATAAAACTTAAGTTCAAAACAAATCGAGTTCATTCAATCGGAGTTACAATCGCTCACAGACAGACTCACAACCGAAATGAGTATGATTGATGATTTCGCTTTGTTGGCAGTTTGGCACAAAGCGCGAGGACTGTGCCTATAAGCTTCAAAGACCAAACAAATAAAAACATAAAAAACAATCTCACTCCATCGTAAAAAATCCTTCTCGATAACCGTGTTTTCATAACATTTAGAAAACATAACAAAACATGTATGATTTTTAGATTTTCACGGCTAAAAGTATTTTTGTTATTTGTTTTTGGGGTGTTATGCCATGTTGCGCCCACATCTTCCCTGATGATGGACACTCTAACGTTGTCCGAAACGTTGGGTAAAGATGGAGGTAACGCAACACGGCATAACACCCCAAAAACAAATAATAAAACGTGTTTTTTTTTCACATTTATTTTTTCTGTCTTTACTTTACAAAACTTTTTATGCAATTTTTGATTTTTTTTCTTAGACTCATCACCATTTTCATTGATTTTAGTATATGTAATTCTAATTAGTTCCAGTTAGCGATTCTCCTCAATCCAATTCGAATTTAAAGAGATTAATAAATTAGAAAAATAAGTTATTTTGTTCTCTAGTAACTGTAAGGTAGGTTCTTGTTAGTACTTACACATATTATAAAGCCATTAACAATGTAATGAACATATAATAATATAATTCCAGCCATTTATTACAACATTTGTCCGAAATCAGAGTGGAACGTAAAAACGAATTATTATTATTCTGAAAGCTACGAGTAAGTACCTACACGTATTTTTTGTGTCCTATGGTACCTACTCATTCACAAGTAGAGTATTTAATGCGATACAATTTTGAATTTTGAATGGAATCTGACGGCATTGTGCACACGAGGAATCACGTTGGCCACACGCATCGCGACGTGCGATGTCTGTGGCCATTTTCATAGAAAATATATGGTTGCTAAGCATTGTTTGGCGTAGCGATGCGTACGTACGTCGACCCAGTCTGAACCTTCCATTATGAACCGTAAGCCGCGATCAGACAGCAGCAAATAGGAAGCTCGGAGTCATTTCCGAATCATGTCAAAAATGCTAAATGACTATTTTCGATTAATCTTTTCTAGAAATTGGTTTACATTATAAATATAAAATAATATAATTCTGATAAATTGAACAGAATAAAATTGTTAATTACTTTATTAAAAATATAAACGTAAACTACTAAAAAATGTTTTTTTTGTCATTAGAATGCATGTAAAGAAAAACGCTTTTAACTTCTCAATGGCCGTGTGATCACCGCTGAGATCGGCAACAACTGTTAAAAAAAAATTTTTTTTAAGCGATTTTGTCCCTTATGTATAAAGAAATTGTATCAAGAACAAGGTCAGAATCGCTTGGGCCGTTCTCGTTCTCGACGTAACAAAAAGCCGCATAGAGCCTAGCTTCTCGGAATAATTTTCATAAAATATACATGGTGAACTTGGCGTCACTTTGGCAGCCGTTTTTGGACGGACGGACATGATATGGACGGAGTTTCATTGTTTTTTTTAATATAAATTCATTGTGGAAAGAATAGATTTGAGGTAGTTTTATCTACATTATTTTCATGTAATTTTTGTAATATTTCACAAAAGAAATGTCATAAATATTGGGTTCGTGAGAAATGTCAATTTTTTTACGTCGTAATGAATAATTAAATTTTTAGCATTATTCGTTTACGAGTTTCTATTACAAAATAATATTATTATTAACAACAGTTGTATAAAATACCAAAATCTGAAAGAATTGTTTGTTATAAAATTGCTTATAAAATGCGACACAAAAAATTCTGAATTGCACATTTGACGTTTGATTTTTTTTTTAAATTCACATCCAGGAAAGGTTAAATATATAATTTTATGGCTAAAGTTAGTTGTTTTTTTAACAACTTCCATTGATTAACTTTTTTTCTTGTAAAACATTCACAAAATAAATAAAAACCACTTTTAAATCGTGATCTCAAGACGTTTGTCAAACGATTTTTGTGCCTATTACCCATTCGTGGCGATACAGGGCACACTAAAATACATTCGTTTTTGACTTGTGGTTTCCTTTTAAATTACTTCCATCGGTTCGACAAGGCGCTGATAATACTCAACACCTAATGCTGCGTGCAAACAGGAGAAAAAGAGCGCCAACCGAACCACGAATTACGGGAAAGAAGCGAAGCAACCGCAAACGGCGCGAAACGCTGCTTGCGGTTGCTTCGTGGGTTGGCTCACGCTTTTTCTCCTGTTTGTAAGCTGTATTATACAACGCCCTTGAGGTTTTTGAGTCCTCAGGGCCGGCCCTGAGTGAGCTACTCTAACATCTCTACAGATATCAGCTAATCAGTTTAGATGTCCTGTCATTAATTATGTTGGTAAAACCAACACTACGTTTGCCTGAAAATCCACCGTTAATAAAAATACATCGTTTATTTCCAAAGCAGGAATATTAGTCAAAATGACGCGCGTGTTTAAAACAAACTCTTTACCCCGCGTGAAGATCCAGCTTTGAGAATGAAACTTTAAAGGTATTTTATAATGATAAAGTTATTAAGTCTGAATAAAAATAAAAATAATTTCAGATCTCGCATTTTGCCATATTACCTACTTGTTATAATTGCTGCTGCCGACAAACAACGTGCTTACATAGTTTTCCTTCAGTAAATTGCTTCTGACAAACACGCTTAAAAGAGAAGTGTCCGTTTCCTACTTTGCCAGGAAAAAAGGTAAGAAGAAATGTAATGATACGCAGACAGGAATCATTTAAGGAGAAACGAAAAAGTTTCGCATTCATTTGTGTAGGTAGGTACTTACTGGGAAGATTTACAATCTGTCCGTACGGGATCTCGAAAGTAAACTTCCCGGTTTCGTGGGAACAGTCACGCGCTCAAATATTTGGCTTCCCAAACACCTGAGCAGTTCAAATATCGCCGCCTTTATCGTGAATGCTTATCATTCTGTGATTCTTTGAAGTCAGTCCTTGACATTCCAAACAATGGAACTGGTTCAAAAATAACATGGACTGGGTAAAGTAAAACAATTTGATATAAGGGTTTTTTCACCTACGACAACTCAAATCAGCTAGAAGAAACCTTCCTATAGAGGCAACAAAAATATTGAACAACTCCCATGTAGTCTCACGTCCCGATTACTGTAATCGCATTTATGCCAGTCTTCCTAAATACTAAATTAATAAACTTCAATCACTTTTAAAGCTGCCGCAAGAATTCTGAAAAACAATCCTGTACCTACAAATTGTGCTGGATGGTGCTTATCCTCCAATGAAATGGCCCCACCTTACATCTCAGATCTATATGCGTTCTGGAAAACACTAGTCAAAGGCAGTCAACTCTTAGATAAGCAACATAATCGACTATCGGTAGGCTGATAGAATCTAAGCGCAAGTCAAATACTAAGTTTGGAGATTGCACTTTCGGAAAATCAAGGCCAAAGGCTTGGAATAAATTACCTCCGGAAGTAAGATACACAAATCTCAAATCAAAGCAAATTCATCTTCTGCTCCATATCTATCAGTATATTTTTTTTATCCAATAATCATCACGATAAGGAAGTTCTTTAGTATTGACACTGCTCTTTCAAGTTAATTTGATGACTTCCTCCCCTCCAAACCACCGGATTCCCCGAAAATAAAGATACATTTAATGTTTCCGCCGAAGATCGGTCATAAAACTCCTCCAATCTCTCTTTTGGTCCAATCCTACCGACTGCGCCAATTCTCTTCCATCTGGTTTGAAGGTTTCTACCGACAATGCAAAGCAATACACAATAGTGACGGGTACCTGTAGATGTAGAAGAATCGGCAGCGTCTTGATATTAAATAACTGTTTTTTTCTTCGCCATTCAATAAACATTGACCGCTCGAATAAATTAACATCATTATCTGCCGATAGCTTCTAAAATGAACTAACTCGTAAAATCTTCGTAAGTGCCACTTCCTTAATTGAAAGATTATTATGTAATTAAGTCTTCGTATAAATGGTGATGAGGTGTTAAACTGTTTGAGTGGTTTCATAATTGAATATCCCCTCACTTTAGAGGTGCTTTTAAACTTGGCACCGGGCGCTTATATTGTTTGCTGATAGCCTGTTAGTTCATTAAACTGTCAGAAAATAAGACAAATACCATATTATTATTGTTTGTTCCATATTTATGAATTGCTCATTTGTTCAATAGATTAAAATACGTCCAAAAGCTGTTAAAATTCAGACGAAGCCTGATAGTAAAACTTGTATTATATTTCCATGGTCTATGCAAATTCGGTCGTGATAGCATAATTCACATCCTGTGTATATATTTTCAAAATATCGTAAAATATCAATAAGGTATTGGAAAACACTTAACGCAGTCCAGTTTATTGCCGGTTAATCGATGTTTTATTGCTTTTAGCATGTCAACTCAGTGATATCGTGAAAAGCTTAGATTGGCCGATCAATGAATAATACTGCTATGTTAGATTTTCTATGAATGCCGCACAAGAGGTGAAAGTGCCTAAAGCCAGTGGAACAATAGCAGCCACTTGTTGTGAAGATAGAAGGTGTTGGAGGAAGGTAAAGAAGATGAGTAGGTAGTATCCGATTATTCCATCAGACTTGGTCACCAAATCCATTTTAAGCAAAGTTTTAAATCTATTTGTAGACTATCCAATTTTGAATTCTTACAATCTGGAACGAGTCGCAAGTTGCAAAGAAATCTAGGGCGCTCCGCTGACAAGGCAACTGAAAACCAACTAAAACCGGCTGTTTTCTCTGTTTTGATTGGTCAAAAAGCTTGTTTAACCATAGACGAAGAACAATCAGCTGACAGCTGGCAACTAGCAACGGCCGGCCACGGCAATCAGCAGTGCAAGTCGCAAGTCACCGCTTGCGTTACCATTGCCAACGGGTGTTTGAGTGATTGTGTAGTGTGCGGGCTATCACATTGTCATACAAAGACAGTTGCTAGTTGACAGTTTTTAGTTGCCTCAGTGGGCGGATCGCCTACCTATTTTTTTTAACTTTGTAGGTATGTGAAAAGTCCGTGTAAATTTACAAAACATTACGAATGTTGGCTCATTACCGCAGGAGTTCGGGTCAGTATGGGTTAGATTTTTTTTATTTTTTTTATAGTGAATACCTCACAAGAGTCCCAACTGCTCCCGTCTGGAGCCAGTGAGATTATGGCATCCTCAATTGGGGTATGTTATGAGGCCGAAGGTATGTGGAGAAGGGAAGGAGATGGGGGAGAGGAAGGTGGGGAAGTACCTGGCTATTCAGATCTAGTCACTAAACACGGCTAAAGCCATTTCAAGCAAAGTTTCAATTCTGAATAGTGGTCTTACACCAGGGCGATACTGAGAGTTTCTTTCACTTATTATGATAAGGTTAGATAAGATTGTATTAGTGATTCTGTTCATAAGAGGTTGTCAAAAGTCGAAAGCCCAATGGGCAGGACCAGGACATGTAAAGGTCACGCATTTAGAAATATAATACCTTACATTAAATATCTTATAGATAAAATGGCTGAGCTATTTTATGAAACCCATAATATTACCATTTTTTCTTAAGTCGTATCGTATTGAGAGTTTATTGACACTAAATCAAATATACCATGCATACTTCTTTTGGCATTGGCTTATTATTATTTTTTTAGCTTTATAAATGATTTGAGTTGGTAATTTATTATAAATCCTTGTTTTTCTACCAAATACGTTATTTATTACCTTTTAAATCGTCCGTTGAATCATACTGAATAATCTATTCATGCAAAATACCCAATGGAAACATTCCAGATCATATTTTTTTCTTATTTAAATAAAAGCTTATCTTTGAAGTTTAAATGGATGTTTGTGTATACTAGACTAGGTGATTTCATCGTTATATAAAAAAAAAAAGCCCAGAAATACCAGTTTAACTACATAACAAACGATCCGCATAAAAAATGAGTAATAGTTTCCTCGTATTTTAGATTAAAAAGCACAGTTTTTTCTTCTTCATTATAAGAAAGTATATTTTGGCTTTCGGACGAACGTTACACAAGCCTGGCGCCAATGAATGACGAGCTTCGTTTTGTCGTTTGTCAGCCTTCCATGCAATATGTCATATCTCCATATTTAAACAATGTTTCAGAGAGCGTTGCAATGTCCGTTATCAGGGCAGATGTGGACACTGTAAAGATGATGGACAATATAACGCCATCCGATATCGGCTAAAGAAGGAGGAAGCGCAACACTACTTGATAACCCAAACAAATTACGATAATCTTTTGGCCGTGAAATCTTAAATTGTCTCTCTATTTTGTACGCATTTATCTCAGATTTTCGTAATTAAATTAAGGTTTTATTGATTGATACAACTGCACCCGTCGCCTTTGTATTTTATCATTGCTGATTCTCATTTGTCTATTATCATCTAGGCTTCACAAACGGATTTCACAATAATGGTAAAAACTTTAGAGCACAGGATAGGCGTGAATGGTGGGAATGGTGTCCTCGTTCTATCTGCATTTCAATGGAAGATACTCCGAGGATCTGGCGTCATTGATCTCATCCCATGTGCATAGTCGGAAACACGCCAAACGCCGGCCATTATTTGTACCCGGTTATCATTTATCAAATGAGATCGTTCTACAACTTGCCGGTGGAACGATTTGTTTTTCAAAAACTGTGTGTTTCCTTCCTCTTACAAAATCTCTTCGAGATCCATATTTCCTGTCCTCAAAAAACCTTAACCATAATTTCCCCAAAGATGTCAAAAAGCCAGAAAGAAATTGCTTCCCAATTTGTAATTCCATTTTATAAATTCTTCACAATTTTTCAAATCTGCAGTCTTGTGTACAGAAGTACCTTTACTTACAAAAATCGTAATTTTCCAATAATTGTTCAAAAAATGGTATCTTCTCCAATTTTACTTCTACACTACCTTCTTAGTCATCACCATGGTTAAACCAAAATTCACATGTAGTTCAATATATACATTAGAGCGATTTATCGTGAAGATCTAAACAACCTATTGTTTGACAAGCAAAGCATTTTCGAATTACTTGTAAGTACCTAAATAAATACTTATCGGTTCGCTTAAGTGTATCAAAAATATTTATGAACATAATACAAACTAAGGCCGATACTCCTCAAACAAACAACGTAATTGATTGAATTGTCTATTTGATGCATAAAGGGGCATTGTTTGGGTTCACAAATAGCCCTAAGTGGCTTGTCATTCAAAGGGTCTGGACTGGGGGTCTCGCCTGCTATCGAACCAGTATTTCTCAGCATTGATGCACGAGTATTTATTGGCTAGCTGAGTGGGCTAACGGACGGTGATATGGATCAAACTAGTTTGGTTCTATGCCAGTAAGTAACTGAATGAATGTTTAAACAAATTAGTGTATATTAAACCTTTGTTTACCTACTGCTTTTATTAATATTATATCTGCGGTTGGCCCACCCAAAGAATGTATTAAATTAAAGGGGTACATGTGAATCATTCTAAACAGACTCTTGCGTTTGTAGTGGTGTACTGAATGGATCAAAATATAACTTTATTTAATAATAATTTTGTTTTCGTTAGGAAGTTGTAATTTTAACGAAAATAACACTGTGGAATTGAATCGCGAGTCAAAATTTAAACGGAATTGATAAACGTCGCTATTCAACAGTTTTCTTTGCAAAAATACATTCAATCAAGTCTTCTTTAAAATGATTTTCTAGTACCTATCTACTTAAAAAAAAATTCTAATGAGATCGAGATTTTACAGGAATATTTCAGTTTTACCTACTTTTAAAATATTTCTACATAAAATCTTGAAAGCTGAACTTTTCTTTATAAATAAATTATTTAAAATCCATTTTTTGACGACTTATCTGAAATTCTCGGATACACTATCATTATCTATTAAGATGATCCTCTCCGTTTTTTTTTTTTTTTAAACAAATTTTCTTTGTTCATTTAACTGCTAGTTACATGTTTTGAGAATTTTACGACCACCACGCTAGGCACATGCCCGTGCTCCAGTGGTCAGAAAGTCTGTTTAGCTTCCTTCTTCCTATAGCCAATTGTTTGGACACTTCTGTAAGGCTGTCCTACATCTGTCCTGAAAAAGAACGCTGGAAGGGTATCTGAAACTCTGACTCACAACGTCATTGAAACTGCAATATATTGTATGCCATAAAAGTGTATTTTTGATTTTTGATGGAAAAATTTGCAAATTTTTGATCTTTACATTATATCAAAACGTTGTAACAGATTAAATGGTTATTTGTTGTTTCTCAAGTTGGTCTCGCAAAGGCTAATCGAGTTCATCACTTGTCAAATGACATACGACGTATTGCAGTACCCGTTTAATCACAGGAGACCATATTTGTCCCAGCTCACATAGGTCTCACAGAAATCGTTGTTTCTCCCTTACTATCATAGTCAGAAATGTGATCTAAACGGTTTTGGAAAGAGAATACAACAAACTATATATTCAAATCTAAAAGAAAACCACAAAAAAATTAAAATTTACCCCTTTCTGAAACCAAAGTTTCCGATAGCAATTTGAAAAAAAAAAATGGAACTTTGTGAATTTTTTAAGAATTTTTTTACATGAAACGAAAAAAAGTGAGGTGACAGTAAGGTTTATAATTCGTTTATCTAATGAAATAAGTATGTGTTTTATTTTTTTTCATTATCAGTAATTTTAGTTAGAAAAAAAGAAAATTGAGCCATTTTGAACACTTTTTAAAGTTTTCGCAAAAAAAAAAAATATTTAATAAAATATCTACATAGTAATTTTTAATACAGAAGTTTGAAAGCCTATTTCTTCACCTCTCGAAAACAGTTTTTAGTTTTCGAATACGTTAACAAATGTTCCATTTATTTGGATTTTATTGCAAAGCGGGAATATTTTTAGCCTCTGACAAAATATGCCAATTTTTTTAGGGGTTAACGATGATAAGTCACTCAAAAGTCAATCTACATTAATAAATACACCAAGGTCCGAGAATGACAAGCTTCATTTACCGAAATTTTCGGTTATAAGGTATCATTTTTAAGAACCATAAATCTGGAAAAACGGTACTTTGTTCTACAAGTGTCTGATTTTAACGAATACAATAAATTATTACTAACCCATAAGACGTGAAATCCTTTCGACACTTAAAATAAATTCGTTATTAAACTAGTTCAAAGGTAAATAATGGCAGATCTGGCTTTCGTGTCAGAAAGATGTAACAGGTGTAGAAATGATCACGCAACATTCAACACGGCCATCGTGGTCCATGAGTGGCTGTGGCTGATCTCCTCTTGTGTGGGACTAGAGTTATGGTCCAGAGAGTCATGTCCAGTCAGTCTACAAATGATTAACGATTTCTGACTAACAACGATCAGAAAATCTTGATAATTTTGTGAAGCAAATCGTATTGAATGTATTCGCTTGTTAGTTCCACTTTTTTTAACGTGACATACCCAATTAAGCCGTGTTTTACGGCGTATGGAAATGGGTAGGAGAATGAAATTTGTTGGACATTCGAAAAGATCTAGTTAATAATATCTGGTAATATAATACATATTTAGAAATAACCCCATCAATTAAATAAAACACATTTTCAATTTCTTCCTAAAATAAACAAAAACTAACGTAATGACTCATGACGTTAGTTTATTTGGATGTAGTTAGATGTTATTTGGGGTGACGCTTAACCCCAAATAATTTTAACTGGCTTTTCAATAGATGTGTAATATGGTTGAATGAAAAGAATAGAAAATTAATGTTTGTCTGTTTGTGCGTACCTTATGCGCGGCCATACCGTTCACCGATTACGATGAAACTTTGGGAATATGATGTACAAATACGAGGGATGGTTATAGAATATTGAGCTCTGGCGTTATGAAATTATTTCCTTTACTATTCATACGATTGCAATTAAAATTTTAACCAATTGCAATAAAAAAAAATTGAATTGTTGTGAACATGCCCGTGAATACTACTATATAAATAGGTACTGTTGAGCATTTGCATAAAAAAATTAAATAGCTCACGCGAGTTGTTGGAAAATTGGGTGTATTTTATGGAGTTAGGCGGCAAGGAAAAGGGTGGGGAGGGGTATGCGGGACGGTCGGTTGGGGAATAAAGAGGGGGACTTCGCAGGCGGGGGGTCGAGGGAGAGGGGAAAGCGAAGAAGGTGGAAGCGGAATGCGTAAGGGCGGTTAAGGGAGGGGGGGGGGGGTCGCGAGAAAGGGGAGAGCGGGAGAGGAGAGGGGGAACGCGGGAAGGTGAAAAGGGAACACGGGAGGGGAAGGGGACGCGGGAGGGGAAGAGGAAAAGATGGGGAACGGGGACGAATGGGAAATGACACGAAGGGAAAACCAATTCATTTATTAAATTGGCATTGCAACGCATGCCGGGTATCAGCTAGCTCTAAATAATTAACACGATTACACATTACAGAAACGCACACTTAATGGTAAAAATATAACAAAATAATAAAAAATAATTCTCCTATTTCCAATAGTAAACTATTTTTTTTTCACTCTTTTGTACTTCGTATGCAATCTTATTCATTGAAATACACTAAATAATAAAAACAAAATATAAAAGTAAATACTTCACATAACAACATATAATATAACTTTTTTATATTTTTATGTACATATCTTTTTAAAAACATATCTTTTTTAATGCATATCTTTTTACATAGATCTTCTATTGCATATCTCTTTCTAATAAATATAATATGTTCTTTACCCGCCTCGGAACAGACTTTGTCTAGTGAGGCAGGTAATAGAAAACCAAGTAATTAAATAAAATTATAATAAACGCCCGAGTTGCCGTCACTAAAACTGAACTAAGTTAATAAATTACGTATTTAAATAACAATACGCATTTCAACGCACTACCTAGTAACCTAAAACTTTCAACAACAAATAAAAAAACACTGGCAAAAGCTTTTAACCACTGGAGCGACAGAGCAATTTAAATATTTTTTCTCGGATTGCTAAAGGAATTTTTTCCGCCCACATTAAAAAAAATCATATCTCTGAATTTGAATATGGAGACATACAAACTGATTATAGTTCTATGTAGCTAATGAATTCCCCTATATTTTGTCTATTATCATATATTTGTAGGATTTATAAAAAAAATATATATTTAAATCTTTACCTTAAAACATTTTAAAGGACCTAGAGAATAATTATTTTGTTATATTTTGAATGTACAGTTTATTATATAGTCGTTTTAATATTTTTTTTTTCAAAATTTGCTACATTTTGGCAACAAAGTAATCCGTGGTTATAGAAATAGTGACATAATGAAGATATTTTCTCAGTAGCTTTATTAACCAGAGACGGAATCTTTCTTAACTTAACTTACTCTAACTTTTGTAAAATGTTTCTATGAAATATTTTTTTAGTTAACTGCGTTATGTCTGTATACTATTTTTTTTAATCTATGTACGCTCTTCATTGAACTCTCTTTAAAATTAGTATTCTTATGTAAAAATGATTTTCTTTTAATTGAATAATGTTGTGTTTTCGAAATGAGTTTTATTAAACTCTTTGGGAAAAATGTATTATACGAGTGCTTATTTTTGTTATTTCTTTTATAATATATTATCACTTATAATAAATAAATAAACATACTAGTAGTAGTAGTGTGAACAGTAGACTTGGCGCAATGTTTGGCTTGCAACAGTCGAAATTCGAAACGTTCGTGCGCTCTGGCGGAATAAAAATGTACTGTCAAACACGGCTACCTTCTTGACAGAATTGACCGGATACGGAACACATAACCAACTGAACAGACAGACAAAATGCATATAAAAATTTATTAAATAATAAAAAAATGTAAAAAGCGGTCGAGTCAAAACAGGACTTTGCTATGCTCAGTAAATAAAAATTTCTCAATATTTCTAATACAAGTGAACAATTAACTACCTTAGCACTCGTTCACAAACAAGATCTCTAGTAAAATCAAAAAAAAAATTACTGTGAGGTAATCCGACTAGTTTAATGACTGACGCTAAAGAGCTCATATAATTTTTTTTATCTAAAACGGGAGAAAACAATCCAGCAAATAGAATTTAACTAAATTTATTTTTAGTTTTCCAAAAATCAACATATTTACTGTTTCGGGCGTCATTTGGCTCGGTTCCATGTCAAGACAGTATCAATTCAACTCAACACCTCTTTAAAAAGTCGTTAAATGCTATGAAACAATATTCCAAGCCCTTACCTAACATAAACTATTTAAAAAAATTTTAATATTTTTTTTTGTAACTTTTAATGACTTTTCAAAGTTGTTGAGTTGAATTCATTCTGAGATACTCAGTCACCATTTGGCTCATGGCTGGCGTATGCTGCACCATGGTTGGATCAATTAGAGACAATATTTATTTGCTTCTTTTTACATAGATAACACTTTTTTTTAAATAAAAACATCAACCTCACTAGAGCTAATTGCCTGTTTTGGGTTTAACATTTACAAATTTGAGTAAAGTAGCTTCATTAATCACTAACATACAAAAAACTAAATTTTATATGGAGAACGAAAAAAAAAATTACATGAGTGGCCAGGGGCTCTTTGTGGGTGATTTTGTAACAATATTTAAACCACAAATAAATCATTTTTCTGCCAAGAATCAAAGTAAATATTATTAAAAATAACTAGGTTGACTGAAGTAAATGAAACTTATATAAAAACCTTTATATTACTATTATTTAAAAAAAGGACAAGGATGAAAAAATATTGTGCCAATTTTCTGTCAACACTTTTTTCTGTTAAAATTTAAAAAAAAATTAATCCAGGAATTGGAAGACTTGATATAATCTTTCAGAATAATAAACATACATAATTGGACCTGATATACATCGTTCCTTTGGCTAAATATATTTTAGATCCAAGAAGAAGCAAGAAGAGCCAAGATGAGATGATAAGATCCCAGTAGAGACAACAAGAAGCAAGAAGAGACATTCGAGAAGAGGCAAGAAGAAGGAAGGCTCAATCCATTCCTTTATTCGTGCCATATTAGGTTGCCATGTATGCCGATCGATTAAACTCCAACTTCCTTCCAATCCTCAGAGCACGTGTTCCAGTCCTAAAAAATCAGTGCCCCTGGTGCCCCGGATTACTGGTCTCACCGGGACGGGATTGCTCCTGGCTGGGGTGGTACAATCTTATCGTATATCGTATCGTATCGTACTGCCAAGATTATTGTAGAGTCAATTCTAGTTGTATGGATATGATGTGTTCTTTCTGCAGATTTAGTGTTGATAAATAATCTACCGAGTATTTTTCAGTGATATATAGCTGTTTTATACACATGAAACTGGATTCCTCGTAAAGTAGGTTCGATGGATAACGAATTGTTTTTATACATAATATTTAATGCAATATTTAGTGGCTCTACATTTGATCTAAATTAGTCCCAAACTTGCTGAGGGTACATAAACCAACATGTTGAGCAGGCCATCAAATATATACACGACTAATAACTTCCACCATCCACCACTCACCACACACCACACCGCTCGGTCCGTTCTGTGCGAACCTGTTTAAAATTTGTACACTCAGTCATTCAGTGTCCATTGCGTTAATCTCACAATCAGGGCACATTTGCCGCAGCTTTCCACGCGATAAACATCAGATAGATGGACACCATCGATTGAATTAAGAGCCCCATTAAATTATATCAACATTTTAATATCACACGCTGCGCAACTTGCAGTAGTTGGGCTGTGCCCTGTGCCAACAGTCCGCTTTCTGAACGACATTTTCCCGTGAAACACGCAGAGGTATAATAGAATAATTTTACCTACCAATAAAATTTATATTTTGTTTCCATCGATGCCTGGAATCCATTATGAGAGAGCTAGCTCTTTCGCCCTTTTATTTCCGTTTCGCGCGCATTTATTCCCTATATTTGTCCTTTTATTCGACCTGCCACACTTTCTCTCCCTACTGGCAACACTATAGTGACGCGCATTTCGGATCACGTGATGTTTACTTCATATGACTCGTAATGCACCAGGTAGGAATTACCTGGATTCCAGGCATCGATGGAAACAAAATATAAATTTTATTGGTAGGTAAAATTATTCTATTTTGTGTTCCGTATCGATGCCTGGAATCCATTATGAGATGTGTTTGCTCTCACCTGGTGATCTGAAACTTGCGTTATATGTGATGTTGCATTGTTTATACTGGTGTAAAGAATGGAGCCATTGAGCGCTGGAGGTGGTCGCAACTGGAGTGCGTTATCTCCTTTTGGTAGAACTTCCGGAAGGTATGCTCAGACTTCCAATTCCCTCTTGCGAGTATTTCCTCTATGGGGTAGTCTTCCAACCAGTTTAAGGAGGCTACAGCCGAGCGTACACTTCCCGGGGTTGCGTGGACTCCTGCTTCTCTGAGGACTGACTTAATCCATCCCCCTATTATTGTCTGTGTCGCTGGTTTTGTCTCTCCTGATGTAGTCACGAACAGGTTCTTTAGTAGTGGGCCTCTTCTGGCTGTAGAGAGAGCAACGACTTTCCTCAACCATTTAAGGAGGTTGATGTTGTCTTTTTGCGAACCTGTCAGTTTCCAGCCTGATTGTTTGTGGATGGCTGTATCAGTTTTTGCCCCGAAAATTGGCCATAGGGTAATGGTATTCCTCTTGTCAATAAAATGGTCTGGAGTGATTCTGAGCAGTGTTAAATCGTGAACTCTCCTACCTGATGCCAGGATGAGAAGTATTGCTGCCCTCCGTGACGCTTCAAACAGTGAGTCTTCTGCTGGGGAATTCTTGATCAGCCAGTCTATCACTTGTCTTGGGTCCCAAATGGGTGCTTTCTCCTTGGTTCCTCTTGCCGTTGAGATTGCCTTGAGAACATGTCTCACCAAGAAATCCGAGCTGATTTTTCTTGCATTCTGAGCTGGGCCGCAGAATGTGACAATGGCTGACTTGTGGACCTGAATGGTCCTTGGGGCTAGACCTTCTTGAACAAATAGGTGGGCTAGATACCTGGCGACCATTGTTGGTGGGGGATTGTTGACGTCCACGCCGTTCTGGGTGCCCCATTTTCGCCACCTATCCCATGCAGGTTTATAGGTCTTCAGTGTAGACTCTCTCCAGGATGACTTGAGGAGTTGGCGTTCTTCCTGACTCCATGTCGTTAGGGCTTGTTCCCACCTGCAATTCTCCAGACCTCTAATTCCAGATCCTGGATCCTGGGAGGGGGTAGTCCTGTCGACGTGTCTATTAGGACTTTCTCCAGGCTGTGCAGGCGCATGGGGGGTTCGTCTGTTCGCTGTTTTAGGTCGCTTCTCCAGAAGGTCTTCTCCCATTTTGGGGCGACGAGGAGAAACATGCCCCTTGCCTGATTCAGATGTGTGAGCACTCTCGGAACGAGGTTTGGTGGAGGGAATACCCAAGCTAGTTTGTAGTCCCAAGGTCGACTGAACGCGTTGGGAAAGCAGGCTAAGCAGTCGCTTGAGTCTTGCGAGACGTAGGTTGGTACCACGTGAGCAGTGGCTGAAGCGAACAGGTCTATTTGAGGGTGACCCCATTTTGCAAATATCTCTTCTGTTGCCGGATTTAGAAGATGCCACTCTGGAAGCAGTGCGCCCCGAGAGAGACGGTCCGCAATTCCGTTGTATCTTCCCGGAATGTACTGGGCTGTCAGAGATATCTCCCTCTGGTCTACGAAATCTAATAGCTCCCGTGTTGTTTCCAGAAGGGCTAATGATTTTGTGCCCCCTTCCTTGTTTACGTAAGCCACTACTGTCTTGTTGTCTGTCTGCAGCAAGACGTTCGTCCCTGCCAGGGCATGAGCTTGATCTTTGATAACTGCTAACACGGCGTATGCTTCCTTCCGGTTTGAGTGCCATAGTGCCTGTTCCCCCGTCCATTGGCCCGCAACTGTGGTGTCGTCTAGTTGCCCTCCCCATCCGGTGTCCGCCGCGTCTGTTGTCAGGAAATGATGGAATGGGAGAGGTTGAATGGGGCTCGTCTTCCCGATAGCTGCCAGCCACCACTCTATGTCCTGCCGTGCTGCGTTGGGCAGAGCAACGGGCCGGGATGGTTTCAGGTGCTGTATGCGGCGGCTGAACCTCTGCAGTCTGCGGCAATGCAAGCGACCACGAGGGATCACAAAATTTGCAAAGTTGAGTCTTCCCAGTAGACCGAGAGCCTGCCTGGGAGAACAACTGCCGACTTCTAAGGGAACCTGCAAGGCTTGGCGAAGACCAGAGCACTTGCGGTCGGAGAGAGACTTTTGGTCTGCTCTCGTGTCCCATGTTATGCCCAGGAACTCCAATTTCTGCGTGGGTGTCAGGATACACTTCTCCGGGTTTATGCACCAACCTAGCTGTTGAAGTGTGTGAACTATAGCCACTGCTTGGGAGGCCAGAAGTTCTCTGGACTGGTTTGCCACTAGGAAGTCGTCTAGGTAGACTACTGTCCGGAGCCCCTTTTTCCTTAGTAGTCCCGCTACCCAGTTTGAGAGCAGCGAGAAGATCCTTGGCGCTGATGACAGGCCGAAGGGCAGACATGTCATCTGAAGGAGTTCTCCATTGTAGACGAGGCGCAGGAACTTCCGGTGTGATCTTGCAATCGGCACATGGAAGTACGCCTGGGAGAGGTCGACTTTTATCAGCCAATCGTAGGGTTGGAGGAATTCCGGAACCCGAAAATGACTGAAAAGTTTGAAGGGCTTTGAGTCTATGAAGACGTTCAAGGCCTTGAGGTTGAAGATGGGTCTGAAGGTGTGGTCTGATTTGGAGGTGAGGAACATACCTGACAGGAAGCTTGGGGAGTCGTCTGCTGCCTCCAGGATCTTTGACGCTTTCATCATGTCGATGTGTGTGGTCATGCTCGGAGACGACTTGGTCCTGAAGTTCTGCCTGAGCTCGGCCGATGGGAGAGCTAGAGGAGGTTTTGACACGAAGTGAATCCTTGCTCCTCTCAGAATATTCAGGATTAGCGGCGATGCCCCCAGCGCTTTCCACACCTCCTGATACCCCTCCAGGCGCCCTCCCCAGAATGGCTCTGGTCTCCAGTCACCTCCATCGCCTCCTACCCCGATCGCCGGTCGCCTTGCGAGAGGGCTCTTGCTTTTTGGCAGGCTGCCTATAGGTCCTATCCTTCTCTGGCCTAGGAGCGGGTCGAAAGGGCTTCTTGGGGAGGGGAGGAGGAGCTTCTCTCACCGGCCTTGCCACTTGAGAAGTCGAGGGTTGAGGTTGACGGGGGGTATAAGATGAGGGTGCGCCACCCAACACCTTGTCTCGTCCCCCATTTGCCGCAATATAAGCTGCCAGTTCCTCTTTCTTAAAGAGGTGGCTGGAACTCGGGGGGATCCTGGCGAGGCCTTCCCTGATGTAAGGGTCCCTTATTCCCTCCAACAGAGCCTTTCGCCTATTTTGTAGGCATTCCGTACGCCTTCCACACACAATTTGTAGGACGTCATCCGTGGTCCTACTGTATGTGGACTCCTTGGCAAACATTCCTTGAATCCTTTCGAACAGGGTCGAAGGGGTCAAGCAGGTGTCCGGTTCGGCTGCCCAGTTCACCAGTGCTTGCATGTTCCCTTTTATCATCTCCGTTTGGGACAATATGGCATTGGAGAGGGCTCCCAGGGAACGATCCAGGGCTGGTGCGAAGGAGTTGTTCCTGTCGAACCTCTTCAGTTCCTCGTTCACCTCCAGTTCTACGAAGGCGGGCGTTGCAGTGTACGCTTTCTGCGTTTCGGCGTAACGAACACGCGACCATTCCTCCGAATCAAAACGCTGAAGAGCCGAAATCACCGCAACTCTTCTTGCGTCCGCCTTCGGAGTCGGTGACTCCTTTACCACTGTACTAGGATTCCCGAATTCCAACACGTTTTTCTGGGCGGCTAGGTTGGCGGGCATTTCTAGGAAACCCGATACCCCCGCGGAGTCTTCCCTCTCTGAGTCTGCCGCAATCACAATTCTGTTGGCAACCATAACTTCCGTCAGGACCGACACCTGTTCTATCAGGCGCTCGATTCGCGGGTCCTGGTAATGGGGGGCTTCTTCCGAGGAATCCGAGTTCGAGTCTTCGCGGGTTAGTCGACGCTTCCGGGAAGCTTGCGCTTGACCATAGCTCTCGACCGAAGGCGAAGCCGATTTCTCTCCTTTGTTCTCGGAGTCACTCATTTTGCACAAATAATTACGTAATTATTTCACGTAAAAGGCACTAATTTAAGAGTTAATTTCGTATAAAAACACTCGGTCACGTTATCTTTATCGAGAATGAAAAAGGACAGGGAATAAACGATGATTTTGGCTTAAAAATTGGTTTTTTAAGCACAGCGAAACAAGAAACAACTTTCGGCGCGAAAAAGTTGCGTCATATGAAGTAAACATCACGTGATCCGAAATGCGCGTCACTATAGTGTTGCCAGTAGGGAGAGAAAGTGTGGCAGGTCGAATAAAAGGACAAATATAGGGAATAAATGCGCGCGAAACGGAAATAAAAGGGCGAAAGAGCTAGCTCTCTCATAATGGATTCCAGGCATCGATACGGAACACAAAATAAATGGTATTTATTCAACATTATTCATCTTTTTTTAACTGATAGCAGAAGATAATTCAATTACTTACTAATCTTGTCAATCGTGGCTCTCTCATTTATTTATTAGAAGAAAGTCGTTTGGGATTGTGCGTTTACTTGAAAATGATTCATGTTATAAAAACATCTCCTGGCGCTTGGAAAAACAGATTTTTTTTCGAATGATTTGCAAACATTGTAAAACACCAGTTTGTAATTTAAACCGGTTTTTACCGGTTGAACCGATTTAGTGAGAAAATAATGGTGACAATAGATTCTCTATTATATAGGGTACTTTGACTTTTGTCACAATTTGTTTCTCAGTAAATCGGTTTAAACTTTAAACGGTAATAAATCACCTTAGGCATAAAAATTGAAATTGTGCGGTATTAAATAGAATCATATAAATAAGTCGTCTTAACGTGATCTAACAAGAGTCTGAAAATTTAACTTATCCTAACTTTCGTATTAGGTTAAAATGTGTATAACATGTATATTTTTGGTGACCAGACTCATTTGCAAAATCATTCAC